>CP120630.1:3600000-4200000 GCA_029449355.1 Emydomyces testavorans | reverse complement strand
GCGAGGAATGGGGAAGACCGCAGAAGATGGAGAAGGAGGCAAACAATAATAGTATTGAGCTCTCTCCTGCTCAGTCGCATCATGGACAAACGAGTCCAGAAGATGAACTTCGGGTCCATAAAGCAGTCAAGAAGACCATTCCACTTTATGTGGGTTTGACGACAGGCTTTTGCGGCTCGTTTACGTCTTTCTCCGCCTTCATGAGTGATGTTTTCCTTGCCTTGTCGAACGATCTGCCCAATCCGAACACGGATTCGATCCCATCGCGAAACGGAGGATATAGTTTCATGGCGGTAATCGCGATAATCCTATACACAATGGCACTCAGTTTGTCATCCCTAGCGTTCGGCGCCCATCTTGCCGTTGCCCTGGACCGCTTCACGCCGACACTGTCGTTCTTGGTCACGCGAAGAATCGTCGATCGCTCCATGGTCATCCTAGGCTTTGGCTGTTGGGTTGGGGCTGTAGTCCTTGCCATCTGGCCTCCTGATCGACAGCGAGAAACCCATCAGAACTGGCGTGGTAGAGCTTTGTTTGCGACTGTATTTGCACCACTGGGCTGTCTGCTGCGTTACTATGTTTCGCTGGCCCTCAATGCGCGGATTCCGTCATTTCCGTTGGGAACTTTTGTCGCCAATATGCTCGGCACCGTAGTTCTGGGGATGTGTTTTGATCTTAAACACGCTGTGAAGGTTGTCGCAATACCGACGTCCACGACGGCCTTTGGTGTGGGCCGCCTCGCTGGTTGCCAGGTCCTCAATGGGATCATTGATGGTTTCTGCGGGTGCATCACCACAGTGAGCACTTGGGTTGCAGAATTGTACACTTTGGAGCTGCGACATGCTTATCATTATGGCTTACTGACGATTGGTTTGGCGTTGTCGTTTTTGGTTGTTATCATGGGATCTATGAAGTGGACCGCAGGATTTGCGGTCACAGTCTGTTAAACGGGGTTTTTGTATTTGATGTATGCTTCGATTGTGGTAGGTTTTTGCACTTATCAATTATATACAAAACTTGGGGGCTGTTGATATGATTGATAACATAACCATCTTCAAATGAACATATTCGAAAGAAACTCGTGATCGTAAATTTTGCAATTCCGGATTCGTCAGGCGTCCATCGAGTCGTGATGAATAGGAGAAGGTTCAGATATCGCCCACCAAAAAACCAAGGGGTTCAAACCACCAAATCTTCCTCGAGATCTCCAAATCCCAGACCATTCGCACTGGTCCCATTTCGAGCTAGTCTCCTCGAACCATCGCAAAGGGAACCGCCCGTGCTAGCATTGCTTTTGTTCCGCCATTCTAAACTGTCGTCTCTGCTCCCATTGAGATCGCGAACATGCTGCTTCTCCGCAGCTGCGCGCGCACGGGTACGAGCGGCGATCGCCTCGAGCCTGTCCGCTTCTTTGGCGGCGTTTCGTCGCTGGACGGCTGTAGATATAAATTGTCAAAAAATCGACTGGTTGCAATGAAGACGCATGGTTGTGACCGACCTTGCCAGAAAAACCAATATACAGCCATGGTGATGATTGAAAATCCGATAAAGCCAAACATAATGCATAGCTCTTGGACGAGGGAGACGGGCGTGTAGGGAGGATGGCGGGCGTCGCCGGGCCGGAGGGTGCCAGCTCCCCTGTTGCCTTCGTAATGGCCGCCCATGTTCGGCTCTTTCTGGGGGTCGAGGAACAGACTGCGGTGGTCGAGGGTCGAAGGTCTGATGGGAAAGGAAAAAAAAAAAATACAAATAAATAAAAATAACTCTTCTCCAGATGACTGAATAAGAATTTGATCGAGCTGGATTGCTTATAATAATAGTAATTGTTTTTCACTCCTCGGAGACCATGTAGCGACAGTCAGGGCATATGTAAGAGTTGCCTTTTAAACCATCGAACAGGCAGTCCAAACAAGCCATGTAGCTAGCAAGAAGAAAAAAGAGTTTTTAGAATCCGGACAAGGCAATTCTTTTATAAAATGGCATGATTTGAATTGTCTTTTCCGGCTCTTTGCATGCTGTGGTTTGTTGCCCTATGACCGCCCGTGCCACTGTGTCCTCCGCTATTAGTTATCTCCAGGTTGAATCTCGCAAGCAGAACAAAGAAAAAAGAGTTGAGTTGAGACCTCTGCGGTTGGTGAAAACTCTCATCGAAGCTAAAACACGACAAGATGCGGGATATCAGAGAGGCTGGAATAGTCACACCTGCAGGACAGATGCTTTGTGCCTGAAAATGGTGAAAATGATGAGGAGATGCTGAGGGTGTACTAAGTTATTCTGTCTGTTCTGTGTTAGTTATATCTCGATATCTTATGGCTTTGAGAGTCAAGGATTAACTCGTTCACTCTAACTATTATTACTGTGTATTAACTACTGTGTAGCTACTCCGTACATCGGTGGAGTTGAATTACCGGTGATTTGCTAACCCGATCCGACTGGACGAATTCTGAATTTCAATCCAACGACTCGAGAGATTTTATATGAATTCACAAGCAATTGATCTTATATTCATCACTCATGATGAAGTAGCAGGACAATCTGGCTGTTGACGAGGCTTTTCTTTTGAATATCAGTAGCTCTATCTGGCTACTGAAACTATTAGGCGGATGGGATTTCTCTATCGTGATATATAAGTATATGTACATATATACTATGTATCCTGGCTATGTCTTCTTGATCAGTCCGATGGAAGCCCTCATGGACACCAAGATCGTAGTGACTCGGTCCTGGTTGACTTATTGTCTAATGCTGCTGGCTTTCCAGGCTTCTGCTTGTGGAGTTCCATATAGAATTGCAACAGCTATGGAGTGGATATTCCCACAAGCTATCCCTCTGGCAATTGCTAAGCTGTGTGCGTCTTGAGATACCTTATTATTCAAGGCAGTATTTTGGGTTGCAAGTCATAGAAACAAGAGAGAATATATTTATATCAGGATTGGGTCTGAGAAAATCAATATAAGCATGAGATCACTCTGCTCTGCTGTTAGGCCATGCCCTTTACTGGGAGGGAGATGCTGCCGTGAGCTTGGTGTTCATCTTTATACTTGCTGTGCACCATGATACTGGAATGTGTTATCATGCTGCAATGTGAGATCCGGAAGAACACTGGCTTCCATGGAGAATAACACATTGAGCCCTCGCTTATTTCGATGGCCTTCTGTTCAAAACTTGTGACCTCCGCACACAACTTGCTTCTGACCCTAGTGCTCTTTCATTGCTTCCCCTTAGCTTGAATGTGAACATTTTATTCTCTTCTTCCAACACTATTAACCTGTTTGGTTGAAAAAGAAAGAAGAACTGTGAGGTTTGAAACTGTGCTCTCGGCGAAGGTGAAACGACATCATGGCTCCTGTTGATGATGTCGCCGCCAACCTCTCTTATCATCTCAAGCGGTCTACTTTGTCAACTCGCCGCGGACATGACACGGTGATTATTGAGATCGTCATGCTGATTATTTGCACTATGCTCGTGCTCAACCGCTTCCATGTTCGCTTTTATACAGGGCAGACAGCTGGCAAGGATGATTATGTGATTCTGACTTCTCTGGTAACATCTGAGACTCTCTTGCAGGGTGACTGCATTTTAGTACTTGCTAATGGTATTCAGGTGTTTTGCGTGGCGATGAATGTTGTCAATATCGTTGGTAAGTCGAACCTACTGTTCTCATACAGCTCCCTTGGGACTAGACACAGAATTCTGACTCAAATGCAGCAATCCACTATGGCTATGGCGAGCCTATTAAAGAGCTGTCCAAGCATGATGCAGATATTGCAATGAAGGTATGTGCAAGAAATCCAATTCGTTCGACACCAGGAGTAATAAGACGTCTTGCTAGTTATTCTACTCTCTTCAAATCCTCTATAAATGCACAATCAACATGACCAAGGTATCAATCACTCTGCTCTATCGTCGAATTTTTGATACCAACAAGTTCCGATTTAAACTTGTCTGTGATTGCGTCCTTGGTTTTGTTGCAGCATATGCAGTTGCCAGCATCCTCGTTACTCTGTTTGAATGCTCTCCTGTCGCGAGGATCTGGGATAGAACTCTTCCTGGAACATGCATCAATTTCACGGCATTCTGGTATGCAAATGCAGCTTGGAACATCTCAACAGATATTACGATCCTCCTTCTGCCAATGCCAGTGATTCACACCCTTCGTCTTCCTACAAAGTCTAAAGTTGGTTTGACAGCTGTGTTTACTTTGGGAATTTTGTAAGAATTCCTCCTTTTTCTTTTCTTTCTATCTGTCGATGGCACATTGTATTCATTCCACGACTGACAAAATCAGTGTATGTGCAACGTCAATTCTACGGATGACAACCCTCGACTTCTCATCCAAATCCCACGATCAAAGTTACGGAACCCTACTCTCTACCATGTGGACCGTCATTGAAGCCAACACTGGAATCATCTGCGCTTGTCTGCCAATGTTACGCATCCCGCTCTCCCGATTGCTTCCACGCTTGCTCCCGTCATACTGGCGTGAACAGTTTGCTGCGCGTAGGGAGCACCAGTGGCCCAGTGGTAATGGACTGCAGATGAATTCCCCAGCAAAGTCTAACAAGTGGGCTCAGACTAGTTCGACTGGAGCTTGGCTGAAGGGTAATCATACGGAAACGGTTCCAGAAGCCGGAAGGGCCAACTAAGCCAACTAACAAGGTTCGATGTCAAGTCTATCAAGGCGAAGCAGTTAGTGGCGATATGGGAAAACGATAGGCGACTTTAAGAAGTGGTACATGTCAGGAGGTGTAGGACATATGTGATGTAGTTATTCACCAAGGAATAGGAATACTACCTGGAATGAATATCCGATTTATGCTAAGTCTAGACGTGCTTTTGTGACTAATTTGGGATCACTACACTGCGCCTCTAAATGGACCGCCCACCAGGTGTTTACCATGTTTTCTGAACCCATAAATCCATCTATTTCCCAAAAGCAAGGGAGAAAACCAGGAATGCTGAAGCTCCTCAGTTTATAACAAGAAACGATTCTCCTATATGAGATTCTTTCCCACTGCATGCTGTCCTACACCTTGAAACAATTCCTTCTTAATCTCAGCAGCCATAAGGCCGGTCAATTCCTCTCCCACAATCCTGTTTCCTTCTTTGACAACTTTCTCCAGCTGCGTATCCTTGGTTGTGAGAACAGCATCCCGTTGAGTGCTGCTCTCAATAGCCCTGGTAGCTTTCTTCACCTTTTCGCTGAGATCAGTCATTTGCTTAGTCGTATAGTCACGGTTTGTGAACAGCGGGCTCTGACTGATCGTCGCTACCCAGTATTTGTTCCATAGCAAAGAAAGAATCTTCGTGTCGAGGGTAGACTTGAAATGCGACACTTCAAGAGAGTAATACTGCGAGGCGTGTGCCCCGAAGTCTTCCACCTTGTGGAGCGGTATGCTCTGGTATCCATCATCATCGTGTTCCGCATTCGACGGTCTGTAACCCTTTGGATACGTTCTGAAAGCACCAATTTCCACTTTCCCCGCAGAAATGGTGCGATCGGGATCGATCACCACCGCCACAAACGGATCGCTGTATGTCTGCTGCGTATCCTGCGTGGTTACATCGATGCCAGACAGCCAGCAGCCATAGCCCGGATGGCTGTGATACCACCCAATCGCATTTTCCATCCGTCCGGAGTCCCGGCACGCCTGCAGATACGAAACCATGTACTCGTTCGCTTCGTCTTGCGCATTCACTCTTGTCTCTGTGCCCTCGACCGGAAGTCGGAATGCGTCAGTGACGATGAACGTGTGGGCTGAGACGTAGCCCTGCATCAGGCCCATGACTTCGAGACTGCCGCCGGAGCGAGCGTGCATGACCATTTTGAGGAGAGCGACGGCGGAGATGCGGATGGATTTGAAGTAGTGCGGGTCTTTGGACCAGGGTTTGGAGGAAATGAGAGCTTGAGAAGCGGCGGGGTCGTATTGATAGAGGGCATCGCGGTAGGGGTCTACAAGATTGACGGAGTTTTCTATCTCTGCGGTGGATTAGTTGAGCTGAGCTTGAGCAGTGGAAAGAGAGTAGCTACCCCAGGATTTCTGTGCCGCGTCCATTTGTGCTGGAGCTTCATCAAAGGATCTATGGTGAAGGTCTTGACAGGAGTCGATCGTACTGTCCGTCAAACCCTAGATTCAGAACGAACTGCTCGAAGTCACCTCAGCATGTTCTTCTCTTCTTCTGGCCGTGATATTGATGATCTTGATGACCTCAGTGGTCGGCGGTTTTAGGTTTAGCGTCACCTGCTTAGTTAGTGAATCATCACGTGACATGGCAGAATCAAGGCGGTCATGTGTTGCCCCAACAACAGCCGAGAAAGTCAACAAACGCACTTTCAACGTCTTCGCTTCAGCTTCATCAGTACATTAATTAGTATCCAATCCACCTGGTTGTCTGCAGTTCTCCATCCTCCCTGAAGTCCATCCTGTGGGATCTGTTTCATTTGTTTCTGCCTGTATGCTGCCGTGATTGAATTCGTTATGCGACATTGCTTCTTGTCTAATGGACTTGGACTTGTTCAATTGACACATTCCTGCTTTACTTTCCTTCGTTTTACGCAATCAGGAGCTTGAACCATTTGCACCTCATTCTTTTGCAAAGTGACCCTTCGATGTCTACTGAGAGACTGTCAATATTCGTCAAAATTACGCCTTGTTGAGCAATTTAGCCGTTAGCTATCCTGCCTCGGATCCGCCATGACCGTGGACACCAGCTATTTGACCACCCAGGTCAACAACATTGTCGAACAGCTGCATGGACTATTTGATGAGATCGGTGTACCCAGCCATGAACGGGACACTCGGGAGTCAGAGGTAAGAGCCAAATTCATGAACAGAGTCGAAGCGCAGGGCTAATCGAGAACCAGCTCTTTGCAGCTCTCTCCCAAACACTTAATGAGCATTTACAACATGTCAATAGGTAAGATAAGGCTCACACAATATGTCACTTGGCTGTCGTTGACGATAGAGCAGTGAGAAGAGCGGTATGATCGAAGAAGCGAAAAACATCATTACAACAATCAAGCAAATGGAAGCCTCCCTAGACGACACTGCATATGGTTCGCGACGCCGATCAGATGACCCAGACCTTCGTGTTACGATTCCATTAAATCACTGCCTGGCCTCACTCAAGGAGAAGCACACTGCCATTAGTAAGCTTCATCGCGAGCGCTTCGAACAAGTGAAAAGTGCGTCCAATACGTCCAAAACCCCTATGTTATCTCCTTTGCTAATCGGCCATCAGAGCTTGTGGAAGCGCTCGAGTCCTATTCATCCCACCTTGAATCGTCTTTTGTCAAAATTCCGCTCCCTCCAACAGGGCCTGGGGCTACTGTTTCTCCGTCATTTGATTTATCTGCTTCGTATGTAACTGCGTTGGACAATGAATTCACCCGCGTTTATGAAGAGTACAATCGTCGCCTTATCACGGTAAGTACCGTTTGCGAAGAGATGATAAAATTGTGGGCAGAACTGGGCACCCCTCAAGCCCAAACCGATCCTACAATAGTGCAGCATTATAAGGACTCCCCTGAGCAACTCGGCTTGCACGAGTCTGATCTTGCAAATTTGCGAGCTAAACGGGAAAAACTGCTTGATGAGAAGAAGGCCAGAGAGCGCAAAATTAAGGAGCTAAGAGCAGCAGTCGAATCTTTATGGGACCGATTGGGTGTCGAGGAGTGCGATCGAAAAGGCTTCCTGGCGGCCAATCGCGGCTGCGGATTGCGGACTATCAACGAATTTGAAGAAGAACTTGCACGACTTAACGAACTCAAACGACAGAACCTTCACTTGTTTGTCGAAGACGCTCGCTGTCGTTTACAAGAGCTTTGGGACAGCCTATATTACTCGGAAGAAGAAATGCTCGACTTTACTCCAGCATTTTCAGACGTCTATAGCGATGCGCTCCTTTCTGCACATGAAGCTGAGATCGCTCGCCTGGAGGCGCTCAAGGAACAGCGCGCTCCTGTCCTCGAACGAATTGAGAAACATCGCTCTCTGGTGCAGGACCGTGACGCACTCGCAGCCTCAAGTCAAGATGCCTCCCGGCTGACGGCTCGTGGCACCGGTAGTCAAAAACGAGACCCAACCAGACTTTTGAGGGAAGAGAAAATGAGAAAGAGAATAAACAAGGAACTACCCAAAGTTGAAGCAGAGCTTCGAAAGGTATTGGAGAATTGGGAAGATGAATATGGAAGGCCGTTTTTGGTTCATGGTGAGAGATATTTGGAAGAATTAGGTCCTCCGCCGCAGAAAATTCCTCCTCGTTCCAAAACTCCTTGCGGTCCGCCTGCTGCTTCGAGACCGGTATCAAGAGCTGCCACATCCATTCGCGGTGGTGGTACCATTCGGGGGCAACAAAACGTATCATCCGCTTCTAAGACACCCAACGGAACTCTAAAACGCAGTGTCATAGGAAACGGACCTGCCAATAACAGTGCCAACGATCGTCCAAGATCACCGACTAAAATTCCGGCTCGCATGCCTCTGAGTAACATGCCCCATGGAAGTAATTCTCCCGATCGCCGGACACCGCAGCCGTATTCATGTGACACCTTCCGTGGAAAAATGGGGCCACCCCGCGCGCCTCCGCCTAAGATGAGGGAGCTTTTTGCTGGAGCAAGAGCGGAGACTCCGCAGGCGACATACCAGTGTGGACTAAGTCGTAGTCGTAGCGTCATGTCTTCGACATCCAGCGGCAAAGTGAGGCCGGTGAGCCCAGAAGACGTCTATGATGATCGGCAGCGGTCCTTTATGAGTTCATCCATGTCCCATTATAGGCCAATTTCCGACCAGTCTTTCCACTCTTCTCACATGTCAAACCGTGAAGATATGAATGTTTATCAGCAGCAACCAAAGGCGTATACGGCCCAACAGCCTCAACAGCAATATCAAGTTCCTGCTTCAGGTCCAGCACTCAGGCAAATATCAAACACGTCAACAGTCAACACCATGGCCTCGGGTTCAGAAAACTGGGAGACATACGACGATGCCTCCGAACCAGAAGCTGATGCTACAGAGGTCTACTATGCGAAGGTGAGAGCTGCGCAAGCGGGCAACCGAGTTGGAGCCGAAGCGCAGCTTCACTATCCAAGGAAAACGAAGGGGATTCGGGGTGTCGGTTCCGACGAGGCCCTGGCTCAAGATGGTTTCCGTGCTCCACAACATGATGGTAGCGATGGCTGGACTGACGATCTAGAAACCTATTGAAGCAACATTGTCTCCCAATGCCTCCTCACTCATTTTGTGAATTACTTGTCGCATGTTTATACCTTTCCCCTTGATCTCTGCGGTTTTTCTGACTCGGTTACACGATGTATGGGTAACGTGACATCCGAAGCTTTCATCTTCATCTTTTTTTTTTTTTTTTTTCAGTGGGCATGGCGTTCGAGATTGGATTTTCTGGCTGTGTTGTCTGGATTTCCTGGATTTTGCATTGGACTGGGCACTGGCGTATATGCGGTGTATATTGCAGGGAAAAAACCTTTTGCGTACTTCTATTTGCTTCCTTTTTCTGGAATCTGTTTAATATTGTTCATGTTTTATAAGTAACCATTCTGGATGTTTCTGGTGTATACCGATCTGACGGGATGGAGACCAAGGTGGCCTTTTGATTTTTTGTATGAAGTTTGCTTTCTTCTTTTGTCTTTAAAGCTTGACTGTATGTAGGTTCAAGTTATTGCCTGTAGTAACTTAGTAAAATAACTTTAGTGTCTTTTTTGGAATTTGTGAAATTTCTCCTGATAAACGGCCACTCAGTGGTGCGGTTGCCACAGGATGGATGAATCGCAAAGCTGATGCTCAGCAGCTTAAACCGTTCACCTCCCAGCTCCAGCCAACGACCCCATCCAAGCATTCCTCCTTTCATCACCATCCGCTGGGTCGATACCCTCCTCCCCCTGAAGACTCTCCTCAGCCAATGCCAACGCCTTAGTGGCTTCCATCGCTTCACCCAGCCTCCTCACACTCTCCTCCCGGCCGAGGATTTCCATGGTCGAAGGTATGCCCAACCCGGGCGCACCGCCGGATAATGCCCACCGCAGGAAATGATACAGCTCTTTTCGAAAGAGCTGCTGCTGTGTTGCGTTTTCGGACTGCTCGGAAGAAGAAGAAGAGAGGTCAGGGCGGTGGGGAAGGTTTCTATCAGTGTATGTGCATGCGGCGATGTTGGAGCGGTGGGTTTCTACGTTCCAGTGTGAGGTGGGGACCATGGAGAGCGCGGCGGTGGCGGTGTGGAGGGCTGAGATGGGGATTAACCGGAGAGGGGTTGTGCGGGTGGTTGCGCGGGTATAGGGTGGTCGATTAAGGGATTGGGTAAAGAATGATTTGTTATTGGCGAGGAATTCTGTGGGGTTTGTATAGGAGCGCGCGCCTTCTCGAAGAATGGAAGATATGTATTCTCGTAAAGTGCGGGATTTTAGGATCGGGGAACTGGCCGGTTTGTTAGTAGGACAGTAGTAAAGGTTCGGGAATGGGGTGACTGACTATTCCTCTAGGTTAAATTGTTTTACGGCAAGATCTGAAACTTGGCGAACGATATCGTCAAATTGAGGACCACCAGTAGCTGCGTAACGCTCAGCGTGGGCTTTTTGTAAGAACCACATTTTTTCAAATGACACGATCGTATTGCCCTTGGTGAGCTTCAAGTCAAACTGCACTCATGTCAGTCAGTAATTCATGCATTGGCTCGAGGTGAAGACATACAATCTCTTCTAATTCTTTCAGATCAAAGACATCTGACTTTTGTGAATGTGACCAGCCCAGCAATGCTGCAAAATTAATCAATGTCGCTGGCATAATTTTCTTTTCATCCCTGAAGCACGCGATATCTATATCGGCGTTGCGTTTGCTGAGCTTTTGGCCGCTCTTCTCCACAAGAAGGGGAACATGGCCGAATATAGGTGGCTGCCATTGAAAAGCATCATATAAAGCTACGTGCATTGGGGTTGAGGACATCCATTCCTGTAAAATTTGTTAGCAAATAAGCACAGCTAGAACGGGGGAGAAACACGCCTACCGTGCCTCGAATTACATGGGTTATCTTCATAAAATGATCGTCCACAACATTTGCAAGATGGTATGTAGGATGCCCATCCGATTTCAGTAGAATTGGGTCAGCAAATATATTTGCAGAGTCAGCTGTCCCACCACGGTTCGCTTCGCGATTCTGTCCAGTTTTGCCATATACTATATCTTCAAACATCGGGTACGGTTTTGCAACTCGCAATCGAACGACATGGAGGTGTCCCTTCGCGGCTCGTTCATCAGATTCTTCTTTGGATATACCAACGCATGTGCCGTCGTATCCTGGAGGAAGCCCAAGTTCATTTCGATGTCTCGCGAGAGTGTCGAGGCGTTCCGGGGAACAGAAACACCGGTATGCGTGGCCATTGGCTATAAGGCTTTGAGCTTGCGATTGGTACAGTGCAGTCCGTTCAGACTGAAGTAGATAATTAGTTTTAAACATAGAGAATTGCGGGAGAACATGGAATTGCCAGTTACCTGTCTATAGGGACCATGCGGTCCACCCACAACAGGTCCTATCCGTAACCATAAGTAACATTCTTTGCAGCATTTGCAACTGAATCGCAAGACATACCTTCATCCCATTGAAGGCCAGCCCATTGTAGATCCTCATACAGCCTTTGTTCAGCCCCAGAAATCGTCCTTTTCTTCGCCAGTTAGCACCACTAGTCCCGGCAGTCCGCACTCCAACAGATGCCAAACAGCCTTGCACCAACCTGATCTGTATCTTCAATCCGTAGCAAGAATTGTCCGCCAGTTCGTTTTGCCAGCAGATAGTTGAACAATGCGGTTCTAAGGGATCCGAGATGGAGATATCCGGTCGGAGATGGGGCGAAACGAGTGCGTGCGGGAGAGTCGGGAAGGATAGATTTGCGTTTTTTCGCTCCATGGACAGCTGTGGTAGAGAGATTGGCTCTGCATGATTTGCAAATCCATGATGTCCGGGCAGCAAAGGGATAGAGAGAGGGTCGCATTGCTGTTGTTGTGTGGATGCAGGCTGTGAGGAGTGAAATATAATGTTTGTAAATCAACAGTCCTGAAAGTTCGCCTCTGTTTCGTCTGATCCTTGCTGATCTCCAAAGCCAGTCACCACTGTGTCCTTTTTGCAATTCTCTCTGTTTCTTTCTTCTTTGCGGGCAGCGACAGTTGTTGCAGTGCAGTGTCTTGGAAGATCAGATTCTGACTGAAAGGTTTTATATAAATGTCAGCTTTTGGGGAACTCTCTCTGTCTCTCATCAGCCCACCGCATGCTCATCTTCCTGTCTCTCTTTAAAGATTAAGCGGAAAACCCTTTGCAAATCTCAGATACCCATGATCAGTTTGTAGATTTCCTTTCCTGCTTTTCCAAATCCTCCAAAAAACCCAGAAACTTTGAAAAGTAAGCCTTCGTTTATCCTGCTGATACAGCCCAAGACGTCTCGGAGTCGCCTTTTTGCCGTTGAAAGCTGGGTCGCTTTGGAAACATATCTTGTTAATGAATAAAAACAGTGAATTCCGAAGTCGAAGAGATTGATCTCTACGGTATATCTCTTTTCTATCCTTGCGCCAACATGAGTGGCTCTGACGGTGGCTGCAGCAATCCTAAGTGTTGAGAAGACTGCTACAAAGGATGAAATCCGCAAGGCATATAGAAGGGTACGTAGACGGTACAAGTTTCAACTTTTAGCACGTCTGACAAGTGACATTTTCGCATTTTGTTCTAGGCGGCCCTAGCTAGCCATCCCGATAAAGTTCCAGAAACTGAACGCGAAACGGCGGAAATCCAATTCAAGAGAGTCAGCCAGGCATATGATATTCTCTACGACGATGAGAAACGGCAGGTCTACGATATCCATGGCATGGCTGCGTTCGACGGGTCCGGTCGCCCTGGCATGGGAAACGGTCCTGATCTCGACGACATCATTAATTCGATGTTTGGCATGGGAGTGGGAGGGGGAATGCCTGGTCAGGGCCCTGCAAAACCCAAAAGAGGTCCAAACGAAGAGCAACAATATGCCGTGAGCTTGGAAGATCTATACAAGGGTAGGACCGTCAAGTTCGCCAGTACCAAGAACGTCATTTGCAGTCTTTGCAAGGGCAAAGGAGGGAAGGATAAAGCAACTCCAAAAGTTTGCTCGGCGTGTGGTGGATTGGGTAAGCTCTATGATTCTGTGAAGTATTGATGCTTGGGATTAATAGCCTTGCACAGGTCACAAAGAAAGTCTTATGCAGATCGGCCCGGGGCTGGTGACTCGAACAGTGGCGGAATGCAAAGTATGCGACGGCTTTGGAAAGTTTTACCAGCCAAAGGATAAGTGCAAGAAATGCAAAGGCGACAGAGTTACAGAAGAACGGAAAATGCTGGAGATTTACATCCCTCGAGGCGCAAAGTATGTGTAGCCTCCGCTTCTGTCAGACCTACGCAGCTAACAGAGTTTGCAGAGACGGGGATAGAATAGTCTTAGAAGGCGAAGGAGATCAAATTCCCGACGTCGAACCAGGTGACATTGTTTTCCAATTAGAAGAAGCAGAACATGATGTGTTCAAACGAGCCGGGGCCGACCTTCGAGCCGATTTACATATCACACTTGCCGAAGCTCTTTGTGGGTTCTCAAGAGTAGTGTTGAAACATCTGGACGGCAGAGGCATAGAGCTAGTCCACCCAAAGCAACCCGGTGATGTCTTACGACCTGGACAAGTCCTGAAGATCCCTGGAGAAGGCATGCCATACAAACGAAGTGAAGCTCGCGGAGACCTGTACCTAACGGTTCAAGTTAAATTTCCCGAAGATGGGTGGGCATCGGACCCTGCAGTGCTTGAGAAGCTGCGAAACATGCTCCCAGGGCCAGATTCCCCAATTGAAGCGGACACGGTCGACGAGGTCGACTACGATTCGAAAGCGAACATGGAAGGATTCGGCGCAAGAGATGCCCATGGTGGACAGGCATGGGAAGATGACGAAGACGAAGCCGATGGCGGTACGCAATGTGCAGCGCAGTAAATGCTTAGGAGAGACGTCGAAAAACTTCGGGAATGACGACTAGGGGAGGGCCTTTTCCGATTTCCTATATTTCAAAATTCATTTTATCCTCATTATGATGATGATTGTGAAATGAGATTCTGCTCTGGTCAGTGAACAGGGCCAATCAGCATGCTTGGGTGTTTTAGGGATAATTTGAGTAGATTGGGATTTTGCTGTGATTCTCCCCTTACTCATGTTTTGTTGCGATCAGAAACAATAGAGGTATTTCTCAGTTCCCATGTAGATAAATCATCAACTTGAAAATGATCTGAAGTCAAACTCTGGGTGCCTTATCTCGTTAGACGACATAGTGGGAATCATGCGTGTCTGAACCAGCGGTTCTCCAGAAGGTTGAGTATAGAGAGCCACATGAAGTAAAGCAAAGCTCTAGTAAACAGGTATGGACGCCGCTGATGCCAATCTCAGGAACACATCGCTTTGCTCCTTCTTATCGATATTTCTTTCCCTTTAATCCGACAAGTCGACGCTTCTGTTCCCGCGCCACTTTGCATAGGGCAGTAGAGCACTGCCGATTCCTGAACGGAATATGCCATCACTTCGGAAATGCAGTTTTCGCGAGTTCACTGGACAATTCTTTCCTTCAGAAGCCAGCACCGGGTTCAAAATAAACATGTCCCATCAAGCCATGGCAACGATTATCGTAACCATTTCTTATCAGGGTGCATGTTTGCTCGGCCGACGACGACTTGATACAAAAACGCAACCTCAATCCTCCTAAAGCTTTGACCCCGTTCCATTATTCACAAGTAATCTCTGAAGACCCCTTCGAATGACGGGATCCATTCCATTCTCCGTAGGTTTCATCGTAGTCTTATCAACAAAGACGTGTGTAAATCCCCCGACACCCTTGATAGATCCCTCTCCTTTGCGAAAGACCCCAACTTCATACGTCACGCTGGACTTTCCCAATTTCGTCACTCGCAGCCCCAAATCTAACACATCTGGAAAAGACACGGACGCAAAGAAGTCGCAATATGATGAGACAACGAGACCGATCTGGGACAAGTTTCTAGACTGTGTTGCTGGCGATGAGGAGCGTGCGGAGAAGGGATCCAGTCCGCAGTGCTCTAACAAATATGTATTGATTATGGAGTCGAAAAGAAAGGCATATATGCTGTTGTTCACATGGGCGTACATATCGTTATCAGACCTGAATTCTTGTCAATACATATTATATTGAATTAGACAGGGAATGGTTGAGTGTTCAAATACCAGCGCGTTCGATACTCCAGATGGTATGCATAATCCTTCCTTGTTAGTCTTCTTTTGCTTTCCAGCTCTGAGAGTGTCATGGTTGCAATCCAAGACTTGACTCGAATGGCCTGAGCACATACATTATATTAGTAGCCGCTGAAGTTGAATGAAGGAGGTTTGTTGCTCTTCCGTCTCGAAGATTGATCGGATGTTGGGCCGAGGCTGAGAGGACCAATGACAGCGCTGGAAATCATCAGATAAGATCTGCTTACATCACTTGGCTTGGCACTTTCATCCCATCTTTTTTTATTTTTTATTTTTATTTTTATTTATTTACATTATTTATATTTATTTTTCTCTCCAAACAGCAACAAACTGATGCGAATGGCTTGTCTTGACCTTTGAATCATTTGTCCAAATTCTAGCTCTGTTTCCTGGTGCTTTCTGTCGTCGCAGGACAATTCTCCTCCTTTCCACTGGCTCCATCTCCCCGCGTTCTCGCCTACTTGGCACGACGAGCTCGTTATCCAAGCCAAAGCATGGCCCTAACTGTGGTGGAAGAGGTATCTAAAACCACTCCTGAGCCTGAAGCTGTCCAGCCACCGCCAGACGTCGTGGTAACGCCGTGCGACCCGTGGCCCAGACCATATTATCTCGAGAAAGGGTTCCGCCGAGTTGCGCCGTACCATTATACGTACAATACCTACTGTAAAGAGCGATGGAGAGGAAGGACGCTGCTGGATATATTCACCACTGAATTCAGGGATAGGCCGGCGAAGTACTATGTGAGGCTGGCTGCTGGGCTTTGCGTTGAAAATAGACCATTGCTGACGGAGAAATAGAAAGAAGCAATCGAATCTGGCCATGTAACGGTAAATGGACAAGCAGGCGGGGTTAACACGAAAATAAAAAACGGCGATATGATCTCTCATACACTTCACCGCCACGAGCCTCCTGTTACCAGCCTTCCGATTGGAGTGATCCATGAAGACGACGAGATGATTGTTATCGATAAACCTGCTGGCGTACCAGTCCACCCCGCAGGACGCTACAACTACAACTCCATTGTTGAAATAATGCGTGCGGAAAGAGGAAATGGTTTCAACCCTCTTCCATGTAACCGCCTTGACAGGCTGACTTCGGGAGTCATGTTCATTGGTAAACACCCTAAAGCGGCCGAGAGAATCAGCGAAGGTCTTCGGGCACGGACAATGCAGAAAGAGTATATCGCTCGCGTCAAAGGGAAATTCCCTGACGGTATAATCCTCTGCGATCAGCCAATGCTTAAGATCAGCCCTCAGCTCGGCCTCAATCGAGCACGAGCTTCAGGCAAGGAAGCGAGAAGCAAGTTTCGGAGATTGGCATACTACCCACCCACGGCTATATCTCAGAAGACCTCTTCAGAAAACGAACCTGCAACTCCGCCCCCAACCTTAACGGATGACGTCCCAGTCGATCTTCCAAAAGCAAATGACAGCGAGAAGACTGCATCTTCATTTCCTCCCCAAGACGAAGGTTACAGCATTGTCCACTGCCTACCTCTCACGGGACGAACCCACCAGCTGCGCGTACACCTCCAATTCCTCGGCCACCCGATCACCAACGACCCGATCTACTCCAACCGGCGCGTCTTCGGCCGCAGCCTCGGCAAAGCAGACAACACCGCCGAACACGACCAAGAGATAATCGCGCGCCTCTCGCAAATGGGCAAGACCGAAACTTCCGACGCAGTCGGCGACTTCAGATTCAACTACGAAACATTCCAGACCCCGCCGCCCGAACACATGACCCAGGGCGGCGATCCGCACGTGATCAACGACCTTCTTTCTCGCGAACATGATAACATGGTGCAAGACTACCTGCGGCGCAAGGGCGAGAAAATGAGCGGCGAGAAATGCGAGACTTGTGGGACGGACTTGTACAGTGACCCGGGCGTGCATGAGCTGGGAATCTTCCTGCATGCAGTGTCGTATTCGGACATCGCGGGCGATTGGAAGTATAGGAGTAAGATGCCGAATTGGGCGATGCCGCCGGAGGGGTTGGATGGGCCGACGAGGGTCCCTGAATGGACGGAAGAAGGCGAGGAGATTGTTGTTGGCCTGGGCAAAGCTGAGGGCGATATTGCGCTGGTGGAGGGAGTGGGGACGGTGGATATCTCTGAGGTGATGAATAGAGATAAATAAAGCTGCGAGCGGAAAAGTTGTCGCTGGAGCTGGGGTCTGATAGAAAACTTGAGCGTAAATGAGGCTACTTAGACATAGAAAGGGCGAAAAGGGAGGGTATAGATACAGCGTTACTAGACAGAAATGATTTCCAGACGTATTATGTATTAAAATGATAACCCAGTTACATACGTATCCAGTTCGGCTGAATTGCTCCAATCTGCCTGGTTTCACTCCATGGCAAGAGGTGCAACATGGTTTTATTCCCTCTCTCAAGAGAGGAGACTCGGACATTAATTGCTAAATGATGAAATCTGGGATCAAGTTGTAACAAGCATAATATTTCCATTATACTTTTCCACTCGTTGATGAGAAAGACTGCGGAAAGTAGAGTGTATATCTATCTCCCTTTCCTATCATCATGACGGCCACTTTATATTGCTGTCCCAATAAGCTAAGTGTGGAAGAACTGGGTGAGTAAAATAAGAGAGCCATGAGAGCGCACGCCCAACCACATGAACCCCAACGAAAACAAAACAGAAAAAACCACAAACGGAATGCGCTTATGATTCCGTCGTAAGTCTGCCCTTGGGGTTGGTGACCTTGACGCCTAATTGTTTAGCCTTGGCGATGATGTCCACGCGTTTTGAGGAGGAGACGGCGTGCGCAATCCTAAGTAAAAAGAGAAAGTGAATTAGGCATGAATTGGGATTAGGGAGACGGTCTGAGATCTGACGTACTCAGCTGCATATGTGCGGTTATGCATGAGGAGGAGCTCGACGTCCTTGGGGTTCTTGACGAGGAAGACCTTGTGGCCGGATGGGATCATGTGCCGCGTCTTCTTGTTGCTGCCGTAACCGATCTATTGGAAGGACGTGTTCATGGTCAGCGATGACTCGCCGCATAAAATTCCACCCAAGTCTCCGATTCACGAAAATCGAGCGCATCCCAACTTGGGCGAATTCGCTCAAACAATCTGCCCCCAAAGCCAAGTGTGCCAAACATACCTTGGGCATAGCAGCCTGACCCTTGAACCGTCTACGAACACGGTTGTCGATACCCTTTGGTTTGCGCCATGAAGACGGAACACATTTGTACATGTCCGACTGGTGGCGGTTGAAGCGTTTCGTGTCTATATTCCCGCGGAAAACGAACCCAAATCAGCCTCAAATTTCTTGTATCAATGTTGATGCATTTTTCCCGCCCCCAAAGCACTCTGCCACCACCGCAATTGTTCTGTTCCTCAATCCTTCAACAACCAAATAGCACAGCAATCGACGGCCAAAAATCCCCCAGTCCAAATCACCACGGTTTTGAAGGGTAGAGAATGAACATACGCTTCTTCACGATCGGGACATGTTTCTTTGCGGCGACCATCTGCCAACGACGAAGACTAAGGTTAGCATTTTCGTTTGCATGAAATCCACAAGCGAGAACATACCTTGACGGTGTTATCAGGTCCCCGAAGCTGGTCGTGGAGGTTGTCGACTGAATGATTCTTTGGCGAGGGTCGGTCTTCACCTTCGATTTCCCTCCTGCTTCTCGACTTGAAGAGGTTGTTGGTTGCTTTTCGGCGCTAGTGTGTCGCTAAGCGAACGTGGAAAAGTTAGGGTTTTCTGGTGCGAAAGCCCTGATCGCCAGTTTGCGGTGGCTTAGTCATCACTTCCCCATTCTTGGCATTCCGCCCCGCTCTAAAGTTTCTTTTTTTTTTTTGGTTCCACTCCGCCATTCCGTCGCTTCGGAGCCTATTCTCGTGAAGATTGTCTTATATGCAGTTAGCGAGATGGGGTATCGCAACCTGTTTGGCGGGATGTCCAAACTGGTGTTTAGTATAGAACTCATTTATTTCTGAAAGCTGTGTTTGAACTCGAATTGTGGTCGTCCAAGTAACTATCTCCCCGGTCAATTAGTAGCACTTGATATGGTGCAAAAAAAAAGATTTAACTATCATAATTTCATTCAAACATCACTCGTTCTGCTCATGCTAACGTTCACAAAAGAAGCCTCCCATCCAAGAAGACAGCCAACAACGCCAAAAAATTCAAAGTAATATACACTACCAAACCCTTACCCCCCTGCACCCACCATGCCTCTCACCCTTTCTACCCTCTGAATCGCCTTCTCCAACCGATCCAGCCTCCTCCTCTTCTCCCCATCCCTCTGCTCCAGCAACTCCACCCTCTCTTCCAACTTCGCTCGCGCCTTGCGCTCCTGCGCAACCATCTCGTTCGCCTGGCTGAACAGCTGCGTCGTGAGTTCTTCCAGCTCCGAATTCGCCTGCGTGAGGCGCGACTCGGCTGCCTTTCGAAGCTTTTGTTCGCGCTGCAGCGCGTCTTGGAGGGATGCGGTGAGGGCGGGGTCCGCGGTGCGCGGGGGTGTGGCGGTGGTGCTTTCGGGCGAGGAGGCGGTCTGGGGGAGTGGGGCACCGTTGGCGCTGGCGCTGGTGCTGGTGCTTGAGTTGTTGCGTCGGCCGTAGGGGAGGAAATATGTCAGCGTTGCGAAGCGGTTGTGTTGTGGTTGTTGCTGTTGCGGGGGTGACGGAGAGGGTGAGGTCGCCTGTTGTTGTGGCGGCGGTAGGGTGGGCGTTTTCGGGGGAGCGGATGTCGATGTGGTCGCGGGTTGGGATTGGGAGCGGAGGCATCGGATTTCATCTTCATAGTCTGCTAGTTTTTCGGCTGTTTATTCCTCGAGGAACAGGTATTGATTAGCATCCATGCCCCATGTTATTCTAAAATTAGAACTATTCTTTTGCAATCTTACAGAGTGGGGTTAGGCCTGGCAACGAAAGCAAGTTAAACGCTGCATATGTATGTACATACCTGTGTCTGCGGCCCTCTGATTCAGCAACTTGATCTGGGTTTCCAGCTCTGCTATTCTCTGCTGCGCTACTTCTGCAGCGGCGCTGTCATGAGGGAAAGGGGCTGGGTCAAACCCACATCGTGGACAAGACGAAGGAGGCTTCGGCGGGACTGGGTCGGAGATGGACATGAACGGTATTTTTGAAAGGAGGGAAGGTTTTGATTTGCGATCGTTGGCATTCGTTATTGCAAATGTAGTCGCAGTTATCGTCATGGACTGTTTATTTACCCAGAATGAGGTGCAGGAAGAGGATATTCACTGGGGCTGGAAATCGATAATATAACTAACTAGTAGCCAGTCTGGAGCTTCGAAATGAAAGAGTAGATTATTTGGCTTTCTAGATCCTTCAAGGGTTTCATAGCATTCGCAAGGTTTGAGAACAGATTGGCTGTGATCGATCACCAAAATAGCCAGATTGGATTCAGATCAGATCTCAACCTCAGCCTGGAATGGACACGCGACAAACTTCACATCTAAAACTTTTCACAAATGACAATCTCAATTCAACATCTTGATATTTGGGGGAATGAAAGCATAGCAATTGATCATACAAGACTTTAATTTTGTTACAATTTTATTTGATATTTTAGTTGAAGGTGCGGGTTTAGCTACTTTTATATCCCATAGTCTAGTTACTCCATGGGAACATTGTCATGACAGCTGCAGACAGTTAGTGAGCCAAGTAGCTTGATTGATTTTATTTTATGTTATTCTGACATCTTGAATTTAGAATTATCGAGACTGAAGGAACACTCTATTCAAACTTACAACTGATATGGAGACATCTCAATGCAACTAAAGGTACATACAATAGCAGTGACTGCGGCACATTCCTCATACAAACAGGCATACACAGCTATAGAAGGATAGACGGCATTAGATGAGAGAGTCCTGAGAAGAACCCTTTCTGAACCAGATAGAAATCTCATCATCTTCCACAGGCACATCAAACAAGACACCATTAACATATAAAAAGTAAACCAAATGCCATGTTTCTTTTCGGACTCGAGAAATAAAACTCCTCACTCCAGATTGCTCCCTACCCGAGAATTTCCCAGATTTTCCAAATGGAGAACCGGGAGTGAAGATCACTAGAGCCAACGGGAGCAAGCCAGATCGAAAGAATTTCAATCCGTGAAGAAAACTCCAGCAAGAAAAAAGTAAAACACCCCATTAAGAAAAGCAAATTCGAGACATATTTTCCGCTTCCTCCTAGCTATAGTAACATCAAAACATTTTCGAGATTCGCAGCTCGCGTCACACACGTAATCCATTGGAGATTTCAATGAAAGGGGAGAAATAGTGAAGATTGGCGGGTTGAAATGGTCGAAATGTGCCCCGGAAACCATAGAATTCAAAAAAAAGAAGAAAAAAAAGGGGGGCAGGGAGAAAAGAAAATATGGATGTACGTGAAATTTCGCGGTTTCGAATGTAAGTGTCTAATATAAAAAGGAAGAAAAGACTTGGTGCTGAGGGCTGTTCGGGAGAGTCACTAGCTTAGAGTAATGTTTGGTAACAAGGATTGCACGATCGCACCAGAGCTTAACCATGGGATAAAAGGTGCTTTCTAGATTCCCGTATGGGATTTGAGAGGAACCTTGTCACTGTCATTATTTACGCGACATTGCGATAACTTCCACGCCGGCTGCCTCGAGGTTTTGAGCTGACGGTGCTCCAGCCTTCTTCATCGACGGCAGGAGCGCTGGGTTGCTGTGGTGCTGTCTTTGGTGGCGCACGGTTTCGAGGGCCTGGTTGGCCGTGAGCTGAACCGCGTCTCGGACCCGCAGGCCTCCAGCTATTGTTTGCTCTGCTGGGGGGCTGTGGACGACCAGCCTCTTTGGGACTTTTGGGCTTTTCGTCTATAGGAGCCGCAGGAGCTACAGAAGCCTCTTGAGCTACAGGAGCCTCTTGAGGTGCAGCTACGACTCCTCCATTTTCAGTTTCTCCGAGATGCTGGAGGACTTCAAAGCTTTTTCCGCCTTGGGGAAGGTCAGAACCACTTTCTTTCGAACCATTGGCACCGACAGCAGCGGTCGCAGGGGCTTCTTCCTTTGCTTTTTCTTGAGCTGATTCCTCTTCTTTTGCAAGTCTCTGTTGCTCCTCCTTTTCCGCTTTAGCCTTCTCTTCTGCTTCCTTTTTCTTCTGTAGTCGCTTCTCTTCGATTTCTCTCTCCCTCGTAGCGGTGTCGATGGGTCGGGCACCGCCGAATGGACTGGATTTAGCATCACCAGCGGACGGAATGCTGGCATTGGTATCGGGGACCGTTCTCTTTTGAAGATGTAACTTGGGCCTTTCAGACGGAGCAGGTGCGGCTGGAGCTACTGGAGCCGGGGCCGGAGCCGGGACCGGAGCTGGAGGCTGGGCAGGGGGGTCGGGTCGCATACGTGCTCTCCACTGGTTATCCAGCTCTGGAGCCGTAGGAGCTCTTTCAGGCAGTGGACGTTCCTGGAATTCGCGTCGCGGAGGCCGCGAGCCATCCTGCGAGCGGCCTTCACCCCATGCGGGGGAACCTCGGCGAAACTGTGGCCCGTCCTTGCTTCGAGGACGACCGCCTTCTCTAGCAACTGGCGCAGCTGGAAGTGGCCCTTTGCGTTCCCAAGTAGAGAAATCTCTGATTTTGCCATCTGCAGCAGGTTCGTATGGGCGACGGCCGGCACGCTCACTTCCAGCATCGGACATAGCATCGAAACCTCGTGGAGCATATCCCGGACGATCTGACACTCTGCGCTGTGGAATGTCAGGAAGTGGGCCTTTTCGGGACCAGTCACTCAGATCTCTAGCTTCGTGACGTTCCTTCGCTGAGGGGATGTTAGCATTCAAAATATTCACCCCATTATGAAGCTGACTAAGGACTTACGAGGCTCTGCAACGCTGACTCTGATGTTTCTCCCTTGGAGAGAAGTTCCTTGATATGAGAGGGCCTTCTTAAGTCCATCCAGAGTAGCGAATTCGACATAGCCGAATCCCTTTGGGGCTCTCGTCAATTTGTCCTCCACGATGCGCACGTTGGTGACTTCACAGGGCGCAAAGAGATCCGAAATATCGGCTTGAGTCGCGTCGAACGACAGGTTACCAATATGCGCAGTGTAGGGAGGTTGGGTGGGCAAGGGAAGTTCCTCTCTTGCATATCCGCGCTCGCGATCTACTTAATTGTTAGCCCCTCCGACATGCCGAAATCGCAGACTTTTCTGTCCATACCTCCATGCTCATGCCCAAATGACGTTGGAGCACCACTGAAGGCACGACGTTCTCCTCCAAAACCGGCGCGTGGTTCGGCAGATACTGTACAATGATTGATTAGTATGGCTGGTTTGGAAGGATATTCATCTTGAAGAAAGATAGATGTCGCATACCAGCTTCAAAAGACAAGTGGTTAGCATGAGGCCAGCGAGAAAATCTAATAAACAAGGTAGAACTTACATGGAAGAGGCATATCCTCCATTTCATCGGCCCATGAACCATAGTCTACCAATCGTCAGTTTGGAGCGAAGCATTCTCACTTTAGGCCACTCACTCTCATCAGCCAAAAAGGTCCCTATGGACATCTTCTGCGCTTTGGGCTTTGCCGGCGCTGGATTCGTATAGTCAGCCAAATTCAGGTTGCAAGATACGATTTCGCATTAATTAGAGGCAGCGAGCGAGGTAAAATCAAATGTAATATGTATTGAGTTACCCACCCATGATTGTTAAGTTGTGGTGATGAAACGCGCAATCACTTTCGCGCGCTTTGTTTTCGAGCTGAAAAAGGCCGAAAGATTGAGAGATCTTCCAGCAAGCACAATGATGAATAGAACTAGACACTCTTCAGGGTAGAGCGACAGACAGTGAAGAAGTGGGTTGTGGTGGTGGTGAAGTGGAAACTGTGTGTCTTTGGATTTTTTCGGGAAGCACAGATTTTAGCTGATGACGCTAGCCGAAAACTAGCCTGGAGCCTGTGCGTGCTGCTGCAGAGGCCAGTGTGGCATTCCTGCATTATCAGACATTAATAATCACCACCAGTGCTGTATATGTATGCAGTCAATATCTAGTGGATGGTGCTTGATTTAATCTTCTGGAATGGACTTGTACATCTCTTTAGGTCAGTTGTGGCCCTGAACAAATTTACTATTCCTCCTTGTGTGCCATGAAGAGCAAAGTCAATCTGCAAAGAATAACTACATACTGATTGTATTCCCCGCAAGAAGAAGCCTACACTATCTTGCCTTTGGGCACGCTTTTTTCAAGCTTGAAATGTACAGCACCTATGGGATAACATATAATGATAGTAAAATCTCAGATTCAGACCATTATGTTCATTGTAGGGACTGAACCAAAAATGTACTGAGAAAGTTAAATTTCTTCCTCTCCTAACAGTAATAATGTGGTCATGAGAATGTCATAGATACATACTATTATCTGACTGATAGTTATCTATAAAAGACTCTCATTTGGACATTGTTTTATCTTCCTAAGATAGCAGCAAATTTCAACCCTCTCAGATTGGCACCATGAAGCAGCAAAGTGAAGAAAATCCACCTCCTTACAGCTCCCTGACTTACACTTCTTGCCATGACACAGTTCAGATACGCATACTTCCATGTTTGACCTGTACAAGTCACTCTTCAACACACATAGCAACCTGTTGTTGTTGCCTTGAAACGGAATGTGCATTGTGCTCAGAAAGATTCCATAATTGTGCAGCAAGGAAAGGAGTATCAAGGGGCCGGAAGATCCAAAGCAGGCCCCTATGCAACTGCCATCAAAAGTCCAGGTAAGGCAAATGGCTCTCCTATTAAAGCATAGGTCTGCTCGGGACTATTCCTGTTTTAGTTCCCCTTTCATCTGATGTCCACTTTTGTCCGATTCTCAAATCCCCCCTGAAAAGAACATCCAGCCTCCGATTTTTATCTTTTCTCATTTCATTGTCGAAAATGGCTCCCATAAATGGGACAGTCAACATTCTGCTAGTAGCAGAAAACAACGATAAAAACAAGATATCAAAGAAAGATATCTTTTTCTTTTTTGGGCTGCTCGCAGCAGCGCTGATATGTGGCTTCGTTATGAGAGCGAAGTAAAATATCTTCACCCTTGAGACCATTTTAATGATATTGCTAACGGATAAAAAGGTGGACCAAAGTCCAAGATTGGGCCAGAAAGGCCAATAAATATTTTGCAAGCTGGAAGTGTCAGTCGCAATAAGTTCTTAGGAACGAAGTTCAACTATATCAAAGGATGAATACTCACAATAATTCCAGTTGATTTCAGATTCCGGTTATACCGGGACACTGGCAGTAATGCCAGTATTACAGGGGCAGATGGCCCCGACCCAAGCTCCTCCGCCTGCTCCGCCCCCGTGGTCTCGTCCGCTCCCCCGGCCTCTTCCGCATCTTCCGCCTCCTCCGCCGCTTCCGCCCCAGCACCCCAAACGCCAATCACCGTCCCCTCTCCTACCTCCGTGGGACCACGACCAGCGAGGACCCGTAAGGGCCGGTCTACCGGCCGGTCTAGGGGTCATAAGAGACCTTAAATGTCGGTTGGGTTTTGGTTTTGGTTTGCACTTTTTGGTTTTCTTCTCTTTGGTTCTTTTGTATTTTTTTAATTTGAAATTGGAGATCATTTTTGAGACCTGCAAACTGAATTTATCATCCTTGTACAGTGAAGAGAAATCAGTTCACTTATCTCAAAAAGCATTACCAGAATAGAGATTGATGAGGAAAAGGGATTCAACAGATGACCTCCTGTTAAAGAAAGGGTTGAACTCTCAGCAAAAGTTGGCAATAGGGAGGACAACCTCACTTACTTTATGTTAGTCCATCTGGCAAAAGGCCAAATACCAAATGTCATAATCAGATATAAGAGTGAGTCTAATCCTAAGGGTATTGCTTGATATCCCTAACAACCCCCCATTGGACGAACTCTTCTATAGTAGCCATGTCCATAGGGGATCCTTGGGGTGTGGTCCCCACAAAGGGTGAGCAATGTGGGCTAGTCCCCCCCAGCTGGTTAGAGACTTATAGAGTGAGACTACCAGGATTCGAACTCACAGCATGTTGGTTTTTCACGCAGCCCCCGGGCTAAGGGCTCAGAACCTGTTAGTCCATCTGGCAAAAGGCCAAATATCAAATGTCATAATCAGATATAAGAGTGAGTCTAATCCTAAGGGTATCGCTTGATATCCCTAACACTTTAAGATCAATGAATCAAACGCAGTGAAAGTAAAGTCAAGAAAGCAGAAATGTTGGATTGTAGAATTTTCATTTCAGTTGGAATGTTGTTGTTGTTGTTGTCAATGATGATGATGATGACTTGCTGCTTGTGGTGAGCCAAAACTGGGGAATGGAAGGTACAGTTGTTTGCAAAATTGCTGCAGAATATATCTTGCGTAACGCAAATATGGCAGCTAAGCCCTTTATTGCCCCAGAAACAAGAAAAGCACATAAACCCAGAGAGTGCTGCATAAAGATCAATCTGCTTTTGAAAAGAATCAAGAACAAAAGATAGTGATTGCAACAGAATCATGTTAAAAACTCTCCAATAAGCGAAAATAGGAGATTTAATCGGCCTTTGAGGTTGAGTTATGATGCAGCAAGTCAGGAATAGTAATTGTTTAACAAATTCCAACACTTCCTCCAGATCTTTGATATAGAACTATTAGTCATAGAAGCCAAAGATTCGAAGAGCTGGAAAGTGGAAATCAAGGAGGTCTATTGACGTTGTGCCTGGGTCGCATTAGCCATTCGTCCTGTAGGAGTTCCTTTGCACTGAACCGCTCCTCGGGCATCCAGGTCAACATTTTCCGCAAGAATTGCATAAAGAGCTCTTTGTTCTTGCCTTCAAGACGTTCCTCGGAATCTTCAAGGGAGTTCTCAGGTATAGGAGGTAGACCTCTCCAAGCTCCTATATTTCCATTGGGTTAACAGATGGTAATGTCACTGAAGGAATAACGAAGAATGCATGGGGCAAAACATGCCATCTTTTGTCCAGTATCTCCAAGAGTGTTCACTCCTTTCAAGGAACTTAATAGGAGGTGGCCCAAGCACAGAGATCATTTCCGCAAGAAGATAGGCATCAGAAAATCCTCCATCTGGACCTGCGCCATCGAATAAGAGATGATCCTCGAAAAGACTCCATATCTACAATAGGAGTATCAGTGCACTTTCTTGATAATCACTTTAGTCAATGGACATACCATAACGCCAATATTCCAAATATCCACTTTGGATGTCCACTTCATACCCAGTAATACCTCAGGAGCTCGATACTGATTTGGCTGAATCAGACCTTCATGCTCTCCACTACCAATACGGGCCTCGCCGAAGTCTGAAAGTAAGGGGAGACCGAAGGCAACGAAGTCATCTTTCCACTGAAATGTTCGAGACTTGTAGACAATGCGGTCACCAATCACCTTCCGCGGGCTAGGTTCCGTTTGCTCAAGCGTATCCCATTCCATAAATACTGACGGATCTGTGGTCCCAACCATGATGTTCTTGGATTGGATATCTACAGGATTGTTTGTCAGTTTCAGATATGCTAAATTAGAAGGAAACAATAGTGGCAGACCAGTATGAATGACTTGGGTTTCTGTATGCAAATAGTCAAGGGCGACGAAAAGCTCCTGCAATAGGATCTTAAGCATATCTTCACTGAGAGAATGGTGCTTGAACGAGAACTGCAGGTGTTGAAGGCTCATCAAAAGTGGCTTGTGAATTAGGCATTGGTGTTGGTGGCCGAGCGGACCATTGATATCAAATGAGTCGAGTATATTCCGGATTTTTGACCTCCCTAGGTGATGCGATCTTTTAGATGCTATATGTTTGAGAACTCTGGCTTCAATTTGTGATCTTGTATGATGTATATACACCTTGAGGGCCGTATATTGGTGTTCCCTATAATCATTCAGAGAAATGCTCATGCAGTGTTTGTTAAACTCACTGCAAATCACGACAGAACCAAACAGTGGAATTCGCACCGAAACCAAGCTTACTTAGGACCTGGTATCTGTTGTTGAAGACTTCACCAAAGCGGACAGGATAATAAAGGCTTTTGTCGTAAGCTGGCATTTTCTCCTCTTCCAGTTTTATAGCTGGGTCCAGGAGAGCAAAGCCACTCTCTTTAAGAACCCTTGAGGGCGATGGGGTCCCGGAAATTGGACGACATCCAAGTCGGCGCAATGCTTTCATGAGGCCCTTGGAAATACTAGAATAAATAGCCTTTAATAGAGACTATTTCTCTCTGACAGCTTTCATGTATGTGTTGTGAGGACTCGAGATCAAGTGGAAAGAAAAAAACTCAGCTTGAATCAGCCACTGGCTATGTACGAATTATTTCAAAGCAATGCAAGTCTTAGTTATTAACAAATTCGAGTAAATGAATTTATGGACTCTCCTAATATATAGCTCCATCTGTCGATATTGCTGCCTAAATGGCCAGATTAGAAAACAGAGTGCCCCTGAAGGATGGATAGGTCTAGGGATGTTGTGATTTTGAAGTTTGCAGGTGAACTTGGGGTGTTTTTGTTTGGCCGACCTTTAGCAGTAAATTTCGGACCCACTCATGTCACATCCCTGTAATAGCAAGGATACTCTCCCCTGATTGGCTGAAGCTTTTTTTGGGTTAATAAGCAGAGCTTCAAGCCTTCAACAGAGTATTCAGTGTAGGATTTCATGGTTCAATGTTCAAATATAACATACAAATCTCACATACAAATCTCACATACAAATCTCATGAATTATCTTGAATTAAAAGACTGTTTTGTATGGCAAACCTACATTTTATTTTAAATAAGTCAGATTCATCATTTCAACCTGTTTGTCAGTCAACATCCGAGACTTTCATACAATTTCTGCTATATCAGGCTGTTTTTTTTCAATCTGCTTAACTAGCTGATTAACAGCTAATTTTCAAATCTCATCAGCATGCATTTGCAAGAATTTGATTTAGCTGTTCATCATAATGCTACAAATTTCTGAGAAAAGCTTCAGTTGCTTCAGTTCATTCTTCAGATGATAGTAAGCACTTATGAGCTCATCAAGCATTGTATAAATCTCTAACTTTTCTCTTGCTGAAGCTTCAATCTGCTTGTAAAGCTTTACAATGATATAAATTTTTGTTGCAGTTTTGTACATCTTAAATTTATTATTTTTTTACATTCATGCTCAATCTGCTCACTGTTTGTCTGTTATAACATTTTATAATTAATGTTATTTTAGTATATAAATACAAGAAAGCTGATAATGATGTCAGAAAAAACATCTGCAAACTAGAAAATTATCATTTGCTGATGTTTTTATTATAATTTTGTTCTTTTCATCATTATTAAGTTTATTCAATTTCTTTGCAATAAGCTTTTAAACAAAATATGAAAATGTCTGTAATTAAAAAATGTCATCAATTGCAGTAATAAATTAAGAGTGAAAATTATATTTGTATTGAGCTGTTTTTTTCATTTCATTTTTTATCAATTAGATTTATATGAATAACAAGCATTTAAAAGCTGAACTTAGAAAGTTTAGTTTTCATATTTGATTTCAGTAAGATGTGTCAGAATTTGACAGCATTTGTTGATATTATTTAGTAATAATAATCATTTAGCATGAGAATTAAAAGAAATATTTTTCTATAATTTATATGAATAATTTCAAATACTATCAATTTATAATAAAAAACAGTTTCATATATGTGTATAATTTGTTCAGTTCTTCATTGTATTTCATCACTCTTTAATTATATAAAACTTTGTATGTTTGTCAGAGACAGCTTTCAGCATCAAATTTATTAACTGTTTGCATTTTTTTTGTTTGATGAGTTGTTAATGCTGTAATTAAATACTGACAAATTTGTTGATTGATTTTTTCAATTAAATAATAACTCAAGATTCATTCAGAGTGAACACAGCAGAGAAAATGAAGTGAAGATAAAAATAAAAAATAATCAAAAAAAAAATTTGCAAATGTCTTTGCAACAATTGCTTGCTTGTTTATTTAAAAAAAATCATTAGTTAAACTGTTTATTTCTTAGATTTATATGAAAAATAACAAAATTTACCAGCTGAATTATCAGTCAGTATATAACAAATTAATCAATAATTTTTACATTATATTTGAAAGATTCTGAACTCTTCAGCAACTATATCATTATTCTCATAACTGACTAGAATATGTTCTGTAGAAACAAAGTTGCTATACTTATTTTTAATCATTAAAGTGAATAAAAATCAACTCAACTTGTTTGTGTCATGAGTGAAATTCATTATTGTAAGAAATTTTTGTTCAGTAAGCTTCTGAAGATGTTCAGAATGAGCAAAAATCAAATTATTAAACTGAATGTTTATAAATGTAACAGTGAGTTTAACAATCAACTATCTTGACTATTTTAGACAACTATTCACATAGTGATAGACAAACAAGCAAGTTCAAAACTTTCAGATAGAAGATAACAAGCAGCTATACAGTAATTATATGATGAAAAAGAAGTATCAACTTATAATTCAAGTTGTATTGAACTGATTGCTTGCTTTTTTCAAAAAGCAAGACAATGTATTCTTTATAATATACATGCAGGCAAAAGTCAATATAAAGTGTGTCATAAGCAAAGCATAACATAACTGCTAACTAGCAGCTCACATGCTAAGAAGCTTCAGATTGATATAATAATTATTTTTTTTTATTTAAAGCTTAATTTCAAGCTCAGAAATATCAATTTTGAACACTTGAGTAATTTTCATAATATATATAAAGAAACAACAAACAGTAAAATAACAGCAATATAACTAGAAAGTGAGATGTTCAAAATTTCAATGTGTTCATAAACATGTGCTTGTAAAGTAATATAAAATCTCAATTGCTTTTTCAAGTAATTCAACTTTTTTTTTTCAAACTTATTTTTTTATAGAAATATTCACATCATCAGATAAATTGTTATCAGATACAAAAAATTTATTGCTAATTGCTGTTGATATAACAAAAAATTTATTTTGTTGTTTAATGTGTTTTTTCAAACAAATGTTTGCTAAACATTCTGCTCTGCTGACTGAGAAAAATTCACTTTTTAAGAAAATTTTCATAAAATTTTCAATTAATATTTTTTTTCTGATTAATATTGAGTATAACAAATAATGCATTCTGTCTCTGAGCAAAAAAACTGCAATAAAATTATTGTTAAATTGTTTACTGTTGTGAAAAATATTATTTCAGAAGAAAATGTTGCTTCAGAAGAAAATGTCACTCTTGAAATTTTGAATTCACTTGCTGCTGTGATTGAGATTGCTGTTGCTGATAAATATGCTGCTTTTTATCTGCTTAACTGTTAATAACATGTTGTCATTTAATTTTAGAAAAAAAAATGTTCTGTCTGCTTTTTTGCTTGTTTTGACTCTAAAAACTTCTGAATTTATAACAATTAATGCTGTTTTTGTTGAAATGTTTAACAAAAAGCTGCTGAATAGCAGCAAGAAGATTACTGTGTCACATTTCATGTGTGTTTAATGTATCAAGTGATTGAAAAAAAAGTCAAAACTTCAATATATTCATTTGTATAATTATGATAAATGTGATTGCTGTTAGAAAAATAAAAAAAAATGCACATCATTTTCATTACAGTTAAACAAAAATCTTGCAGTTATACAGAAGTTTGTGCTCTTAATTTTAAAAAATACTGAAATTTATAAAAAAACATGCAGAAAATTTAAATTAAAAATAAATGAGTTTTTTCATGCAGTTAACATCAAATTAATTTTCATTAAAAAGACTAACAGCAATAAAACTGCAATTAATTAAAATATTATAATAAAGCATTGTAATGCTACAATTGCACTTGTCAACAACATGTATGCTCTAGATGAATTGTTGAATGAGCATTTCAGAAAAAAGTTTAAGAAAGCATCATATGACAAAAATAATGTCAAATTTGATGATGAAAGAATTTTGTAATTATTTAACTGCTGTTTCTTCATGATGTAATTTCAGTTTGATATTTAGTTGTTTTCAATTTATTTTTATGAATAAAAATCAATTCAGTTTTTGTTACAGTTTGAATTAAATTCAGTTATTTAAATTAAATGTAGCTATTGCATAGCAATTTTTTGTTTTCTAGTTTGTCATTTTTTAACTGTCATTCAAAAATTTTGTTCAGTTTTAAATTTTTGTAATAACTCAGTAGCATTTGTCAAATTAATCAATGATAATCACTGATTTTCATACAAAAAATATTTTTTTCACTTGATTAAATATTGAACTTCATTACAAAAAATTTATTTATTCAAAATTTTTTCAATTTTTTATTTTTTTTTATTATTAATAATAATTGACTGCAGTTCAGAAGATTGTTTGCTGCTATATTGCAAATAAAATTTAAATAAAAAAACATGAAATGTTAAATTAATTTAATTATAGTTTTTGAGAAGTCACAGCATATAAACTTGTGAATCACAAATAACAATCACTGAAAAAAGTTTTAGATATTAATCATTTAGTTTTTTTAAATATTTTCAGATTTTCAAGTTCTTTCTAGATAATAAAATCATATCACTGATATTAAATTGCATTGATTTATGCTTTTTATTATAATACATTGCTTGAGTTTTAAAAACTTGTTGCAGTAACTTCACTGCTTGTTTTCAAACATTATAAAGTTTTTGAAATCATTGATTTAATTTCAAAACTTGAAAAAATGAATCAAATAAAAAATCAGTAGAAATCTGCAGATTATAATCATATAACATAAAAAAAAAAACTGATTTATAATCAAATACTTGCTGTTATTGTATGCAAATTCAGCAGTCAGTAATAGTTTAGCTCAATTATTTTACTGATAAAAGTTATAAACACAAAAATATTGCTTCAATGTTTGATTTAATTGTTTTGTTATATTATTTATTTAAAAATGAAAAGCAGTGCTCAATCAACAAATAACATTCAAGTGATAGCAAAAATCAGCTCAGTAGTGACTAGTAAACAATAAATTTTTATCAAAAATTATAAATTCAAAAAATTCATAACATTTAATAATTTCATTAATAAATATATCTGCTAATTTAGAGGCTTTGATTTTTTCTGTTTTTAAAAAATATTTAATCATCTTGATAAATTTATCAGTCATCATTAATATAACATCATAAATGATGTCATTTCACAGCAATGATAATAAATTGATGATAAATTTTATAATTAAGTGTTTTCATGATTTTGTAACAATGAAAATAGTAATCATTTTGTCATAAAACTTGTGATGATGTATTTGTGTACAATTGCAGACATAACAAATAAATATATACTTTTTCACATCAATTTTCATTTTATCTCAATAATACTTTCACTGTATAAGCTTCAAAATTCATTGAATTTTGTTATAATTTGCATACAAGTTATTATGATGAATTTATAGAATTTTTTATTATAAAGCAGAATTCTGAAACACATAAATTTGCTCATTTCACATTAATAAAATTTGATTTAAAGAAATTTTTTAATTTTTTTGCTGTAAAAAAACTGCTTTTTCATCAGCAGTTTTGAAAATTTCAAAAATATTAATAAAAAAAACATTTTTTTTCTGAATTTTTTGTAGCAGTTCACACAAGCTTGATTTCAGTAAGATATAAGCATTTTTTTTACTAGCTGTTTTTATCACTAGTAATTTCAGAACAAAACTTTCTGAACAATTTTTTTTATTGAAATAAATATATTAAGATTTACAATTTCTCTCATTAAATCAAGATTTAATTTTCATTGTAGAGTAAAAAATAATTCAATTTTATGCTCTTGCATATCAGAAAATTTATAATTTCATTATCACAAAAAAACATCAGCAAAATTCAGTATCTTCAGCTTATATTTCAATGTAAAATCAAATGTTACAAGCTTTTCAGCTTAACAAATCTGTTTGTTATTCAATAATTATTTTGTGATAAAGAAATAACATAAATTAACATGATCAGTTTGAACACAGAATGACTGCTTAGTATCTTTCAAATAATATTTTTAATGATAAAAAAATTTCATAATAGTCAAAAGTTTTTGATCATGCACTTCACAATATTTTTTAATGTCATTCATTTTTTGTAAATAAAAAGCAATTAAATGTCAATGCACAATCTGTTTTTCTGATTTATTATTTAATTACAGTAGTATAGCAGCAATTGCATATTCTGATACATCAGTAATTATTAAAGTTTTTTTATTCAAATTATAATAAATAAGCAACAATGATTTTTCAAAAATTTGCTTCAAATTCTCAAAAGCTTTGCAGATTTCTTATGGCAACATAAATTGCTTTAATTAATTATTGCTTCATAAAAAATCAGTCAGAGAAGCAGTTAACTTAGTATAATTATATATAAATCTTCAAAAAAAATTTATGAAGCTCAGAAAAATCTGAATATTATGAATTAACATAAATTTTAATCATTCACAAATAATATTCAGTTAACTAGCATCTAGATGAATACTGTTTTTTTCAACTATAAATCTCAAGAATTTAACTTTCATTTTATGAAATTCACATTTGGATAATTTAATATAAAGCTTGTAGTGAGATAGCTGCAAAAAAACTTTTCAAATATGACAAATATGCTTTTCTTCAGTTTGAAAATAAATCAAAATATCATCAAGATAAACAATAACAAATATATTTAAAATATTTCAAAAAGCATCATTGATATATGTCTGAAAAATTGCAGAAACATTGCAAAGATCAAACAGTAATATTATGTATTTAAAATGTTTATATCAAATTTGAAAAACAGTTTTTCATTCATTTTTTTTTAATCTGAAGTCAATGATACACATCATGTAGATTAAATTTAGTAAAATATTTCACATCATTCAACTGATTCAATAGCTTGTTTATTCAAGATAAAAAATAGCAATTTTTAATTATAATTGCATTCAATTCTTGATAATTAATGCATAATTGTAGTGATTTGTTTGCTTTCTTGAAGAAAAAAACTGATACATCTATCAGATTAATTAATAATTATATTTAATTTTTTTGTTAATTATTTTTCAAATATTTCTGCAAAATATCAAATTTTATTGTCAAGAAAAAATATAACTGCTTTCATGAAGACATTTTGTTTTCTTGAAAATTAATAACATGTTTCATGAAAATATCTAAAAAAAATATTTGCTTTTTTTTAGAAAACACATGTTCAAAATCAAAATAAATATCTGATAACTTTGACATTTTCATTAAATTTTTCTGCAAATTCACTGTTTCAGTCAACAAGAAATAAATTATATCATATTTGATAATTTTGAAAAATTCTCTTGAGAATTTAATTTACAACTTTGCAGATTTTTTAATGTGATAATATCAAGAAGCAGTAGTTCAATCAACTAAAAAATTAATTTCAGCTAATTAATAATTATTTAATATCATATTGTAATGCAACAAATTAATAATCAAGAAATGTTTATTAAATAGCTTGAGCATTTCAAATAAATTAAAAATCTTAAACAAAATATTAATTTCATCATAACAAGTTGTTTTTGTTTCATTTGTCATTTTAACTGATTTCTGCAATTCAGCAGTGAATTTTCAGTCACTTTTCAATAACTTGCAATATAAAATAAATTCATGAGTAACTTCAAAATTCAATAATACATTTAAAAATACAAAATACTTTTCAGATTGAATAAACATAATTAAAGCAAATTTTTATTTATTTATTTATCATTTTGATTTTTCATCATCTTGCAGTATATTTACTGTTGATTTTTGTGAATTTAGCAGTGAATTAATTTTTTTTTGTTAATTAAAATTTTTTTGTTACTGTTTTAAGCATTTCAGACTTATATGATTTATTTCATTACAAAAGAAACAACAATTTTTTTTTGCTTTTTTTTGTATTTTTGCTTTTTTTTCACAATATAATATGATGTAAATCACAATTTTTTTACTGCTTGATTTTAATTTTTCAAGTCATTTTTTTATTTTTTATTAAAATTACATCATCTTGACTTTTGTTGCTGTTGATATTTAAAAATTTATTGATTTTTAGCAATTTTACTTTGTATTTGTTTTATGTGAGCTTTCAGCAAAATTATTTCAGTTACTTTGCAAAATATTTGTTGATGTGACATGATAACATTGTGAAGCTTTAAAGTTAATTTATTAAAAAAACATTGATCTTAAAATTTATTTTTTTTGATGTAATGAGATAGAAAGCTTCATTTCATTTCATTTATCAATGATTCAATATAAACACATTCAAAATCAATAATCAATTGTGTAAAACATTAATGTAATTTTAATCATTTTTCATTTACTAACATGTCACAGTTCTTCAGCACTTTCATCTGATTCAAAAAAAGTAACTTAAATTAAGTTTATATATAATTATTCAAATTAACTGATTTTTATTCAAAAAATTAAGCTGATTGAACATTATTTCATAATCTTGTTGTTGTGTATTAAATTATATTTTTTTCTGTAACATATATATCTGATTTGTCATTAAAATAATTCTTTGCTGAATGTGTTTATTGTCAATATTTCTTGCAATTCTTGCTGTAATATAGCTCAGATTCAAAAAACTTTTTTTTCTTACTGTGATGCATCAGTGTTAAAGCATCAATCAACTAATTAAATTGCTCTTGATTAAATAAACTTGTAACTGTAGATTTCAACATTGAATCAGCTGATTTCAAATTGTTTGATTCAGAAATATCTTTCAGAACAGTAAATTTTTTTTGTGATTTTTGTATATAATCAAGATTTTTTTCAGATTGAGCTGCTGTTTTAAAAAATTGTTTCTTCTTCAACATATTTTTTTTTCAAATAGTGATGGCATAGCTTCAAACTAATTATATAAAGAAAAGTGATCAGAACTGTAATGATGAATTTAATAATTAATTGTTTTAATTATTTTAAATAATTATTCATGTAGTAATAAATGAACAAGCAAGTTCAGAGCTTTCAGATAGAAGATAATAAAAAGTTATATAATAATTATATGATGAAAAAGAAATATCAACTTATAATTCAAATTGTATTGAACTGATTACTTGCTCTTCTCAAAAAGCAAGACAATGTATTTTTTATAATATACATGCAGGCAAAAGTCAATATAAAGTATGTTATAAGCAAAGCATAACATAACTGCTAACTAGCAGCTTACATGCTAAGAAGTTTTGAGTTGATATGACAATAAATTATATGAAAAAAGTTTCTCTTGCAGATAGAAGTAAAACTGATCATTTTGCTGTTTTTTTACTGATATTTTGACAATCTGATACTGCATTTTTTCTAATTTTTCAAAAGTCAACATGAGCTGTTCTTCCCATGACTTTTTGCTTTCATTTGAGTTTGTTTTCTTTGTCTCAACAGCTTGTAAAGTTTGAGCATTATGAATATTCATCAAATTTAGAAATTTATTTTCTGCAGCTGTTAATTGAAAGTTTTTTTGTAAATTATTTTAAACTTGTGCTGTTTTATAACTTTTGCTCATTTCAGCTTCAGATGCTGTTTGAATTGCAGAATTCTGCTTCATCATGTTTGTATTTTTAATAAAATAATTATACTTTTTTCAATCATTATATCTTGTTGTTTCAATGATTTCATCATGATATACAATCTTCTGCAACTTCATATCACATTCAATTGTCTGTCTGATTGTAAATGCATGTTGTTGATTTTGAAAAAAATTAAAAGCTTGATTTTTAATTTTTTTATGAAATTTGTATAAAAATCACTCAGTTCAAAAATTATTAACAAAAGCTCAATATTTGTCATATTCAACACACATTTGAGTAATTGAAATGTTTAATTTAAAAAACTTTTTCTGCATTGTTGTAATGTCTGCTGATGTATTAAAAATCTCATTTCTTTCAGAAATGAGTGTAAAAAAAAAAAAAAAAAAATTAAGCAATGAAAATTCATTTAAAAAGCTGTTGAGATGATATTTCTAGTTAAGAAGCAAATTTGAAATTATAATGAATTAATTGAAAGAAAAAATAATAAAAGAAAGATTGAAATAAAGAAAAAAAAATATTCTGACAATATGTATCAAAACATTGAGATTAAACTTTCTTACTAAAGCAATATGATTAATTAAATATTGACTTTTAAAAGCTGATTGACTACAGTTAAAATTCTGTCATTTGATTGATTGTAATTATAAATTAAACTGTAATTTTATTGAGTGATGGGTGTATTAAATTACAGACTTCTTTCAATACTGCCAAGAAATTTAGTGCCTTGGGGTCGGCCAAGTAAGAGAATCCATGAAGTTGAGAATGACTAACTACTAACTACTAACTAACTTAGTTAATAAGGGCCTGTTCGGTTGAGTTGCTTATAAGCATCTAGGTTAAGCGGCCTAACATTCCTATGTTACATAATACCTAGTTACCTACATACATACTTCACCTGGCTGCTGTCCCTGCGCAATGTGCTCAATGTTGCCCTGGTTGAAGGGCTGAAAAATAAGACAACTTATGATTGCGCCTTGGTGTCCGCTTCAGCTCAGGCTGGAGACTCACAGAAAACAATAAATATGGTCGCGAGCGCCGATGCTAATGGATTCCAAAACTCCGCATCATTAATGCCAGCAGTCAAAATTGGTGCCTTGTGTGGTATGTAAGAAACCTCAGCTGCAGGTTGATTTTCCTTTTCATCATCAGCCTAATATGAGTCTCTCTATTGAATTTAGGTGCTACTGGTCTTCTGTATGGTGCTACATCAGGGATCTTACGATCACATCGCTATCCAGTGATCCATTCAATATCGAACGGAATCCATTGGTTTGCCTTCGGAACTTCATTCTGGTGTAAGCTCTCAATCGCTATAGAAAGATGCTACAAATTGCTGACTTGTATTCCCTAGGGTTGAGAAGCAACATACTGAGGATTCAGTTTGAAGAAAATCCAACCTCAGCGGAGCGTACATACGCAAGCACCGTTGCGGGAGGATTGTCCGGCGGGGCTGTGGCATGGTCTATTTGTAAGGATCATTTCTAGCATTTAGCGGGTACGTTCCTCTGATATCGCAAATTATAGATCGGCGCGTTATTCCCGGATTGGTGGCATTTTCGCTCTTCGGATATTTGGGGCAGTTGGCTTACAATGTTGCCGACCAATGGCACGCACGACGACGCTCAGAGGGCCCCAAAAGGGCTTGGACAGAGCGAATTATGGAATCAAAATGGATGCCCATCAAAGCCTTAACGGATGAAAAGTATAAGGAAATTTTGCATGAGAAAGCGCTTGGCCTGGAAGTGGAAATTGCTCTCATTGATGAGCGAATCAAGGCACTTCGTGAATCTCAAATTTCTGGAAGAAGCGAAAAATAGACAGTCCTACACTTTGTAACGTCCATCCAGTTTCCAATGCAAGCTCTGAACAGACACTTGGCGGAGTAACTACATAACTACTATGTATGTATGAGCTGAATTTCTCTTCAACTTATGCTCAGATGTCAAATTCCTGGTTCATAGAAGTTTGAGGTCGCACACTGAGAAATGATAAAATTGCACTAAAAAAGTAACTATAACATATGAGGAATGTCGAGGAGAAACAGCATTTGAACCCTATGATGGTGGCTAAAGTGTTAGACATCCCGAAACTGCCCACTGTTAGCATAATGCCACAACTGCTTGTAGAGTCCATTCTTTCTCCGCCCTTACTGTGTGCATATTCAGGATTAACTATTACTCCAGCCTGTTGTCAGCAAACGGGATCAATGATAATCCACTTCCGCGCGTTTGCAAGGACCCGAGATCCCGGGATGACCCCATAGTTACCAATACAGGCTAGCGTGATGCCAAGACTCCGTGGGCTAGCTCGGGCCTTGGCAGAGATGGCTTTATTGAGAACCGATCCAGACACTCCTCTCGAGTCTCAACAGAAGCAAGATATATTGAGACTCTCGTCAGTCTCTTGCCTTTCAATCTCTCGCAGTATCTGGCTTGCACCAACATCCATCAACAGACTACGCCGTTGAGAATGACACTCGCGCGTCAATTACTACTTCGCATGATCCATCGAGCTCTTGATACCTAAAGACTGACCCCAACGGGCTGGATGGTTCGTGAAGCTCGGAAGATTCAGCACCGACAAATTATTGCGTAGTAATATCATTACAGAGTCTTTGCTGATTTAAAATTCTCAGGTCCGGGGCTTTTTGCCTAATCTCGATATGATGTTCCGCTCGACTCGAATGGGCTGACCGCTTTCGCATGCCTCCGGGCCTTGCGAGTCAATATGGCTATCTCTCTCAGTCCAACTTCCGTAGCGGCATCCGTTCTTCTCCTTTACATATCCACCTTTGTACTATTTGCGATAATTCGAATCGGCACTGGGGTTTCGATCCAACGGATAGGCTACTTCTCCTTACGCCGCATTGCTTATTCTCCGAGAGAAGGGATTCACATCACTATCCGTGGCCTTGGAGTATCTCTGCACTGGCCGACCTTTGCGCAGCCAACTTATATCAGCTTGCGCATCAGGGAATTAGCTGTGACTGTTGATCCGAAAGTGTTTCGTGGTGGAAGGTCTTTAGAAGCTACGTCACAAGGCGATGCGCCGGATTCAATCTCCGCAAACGACCCGGATGTCTCCGGAGAGGAGTGGCTGGGATCTCATCAGAAATGCAAAAATGAAAAGTCTTATAGAAAGACATGGAAGACCCTGGCTGCAGTGAAAGGAGCAATAAAGCGGTTACATAGGAGGATACATCTGTGGTCGTTGATCGATGTAACCGCTACTGATACAGTTCTGAGGATTGCGCAAGCTGGGGAGGTTCACATTGGAGGCTTTACAGTGGCTGTTGACACGAGACGAAATGTGATGGAGCGCGGGAAACTATTCCGCCACAAGAAGGATCCATCCGGTGACCAGCAACCTGCAGAATGGATGTTGACTATAAGGAATGTGCTTCTTGTGTTGGAAGGCCGAGAACCGGAGGAAATCGTGGACAATCTTGGACTCAATGTCCATGGCCTCCTGCATAAGGAAGTGGAAGGTTTGAGGGATGTTTCAGTTTCAGTCAAAGTGGGCAGGCTACACTTTCCGTATGACGACCTGATCGCTTTTACAAATCGAGTCTCAGGACCGCAAGTGGAATCGAGAAAACCTGGCTCAAATGCAGTCGATACAGAGATAACTTTTGCGGATATCGTTGAAGAATTGGATCGCCCTGGGACCACTGAAGATGAAATTGTTCAGACAGTGGCGGAGTCGCGGCAATTTATGGGTTCCTTGCTTCGCGGAATCCAGGAAATCCAAGTTGCCTTGAGTTTCTTCCGCATTTCCAGAATAGTTCAGCAGCTTCCCAAAGCGAAAAAGCCGCAATACCTGAATATTGTTACTCATGAGGTTGGCATTGATTTCCACAGAATGGATCCCAACGAACCAGCACACCGAATGTACTTTCAAAAGAATGATGTTGCTCACCAAGCTCTCGTAGCTGCAATATCTTCTTCGGTATCCCTAGATGACAACACAAACGATCGTGATAAAATCATGTACATTCCAATGGCGACAGCCACCATCAAAACGACACTACCATCCAAGACTCTGTCTATGTCAGAAGGGCATGACGCTGCCGAACGTAACACGAACGTTCTCTTTGCCAATTTTGTTGTTACTTCACCCTCTGTGGATTTGGAACCAGGAAAGCTAGCTCAGATAATCGGCTTACTACGAAGGAGAAATGCCTCTCGCAGCACGAGGAAAAAAAACAAACATCTCCTTATTTCCCGTCTTTTGCCCAAAGCTACAATCAAATTATCAATACACGAGCCTGTTCTTCGGTTCGTTCTCCCGGTATCTACTGCGTCCGGACAACAGGACTACAATCTACTGGTTTCCTCAATCTCTTCTATATCCTTGGACATCGAATCCTCGCATTCAGCAGAAGAAGGAATTCAATATTCTTTAGCTTCTGTCTATAGGGTTACGTCTCATATGCTATACTACCAGACAGCGTTAGGGGTCAAACATCACCTTTTGTCGACTGAATCCCTGGAGATTAAGGCTCACTTGAATGCAACAACAGAACTTTGCGTTGTGGCTTCGGGGAACTTGAACACTTTTTCTGTTCACCTCGTGAGCGGTGAAGTCACTCAAGGCGTTCACCAGGTAGTGGAACAGTTTCACGGGCATGTTCAGCCGACCAAATTACCACCCTCTATTGATACAAACCCGCCCAGCTTCTTGAGACGCCTTCCATCCTGGCTACTTCAATTCCAGTTTGAAATATTGGGTTTGGCCGTCGAGGTTGCTGGAACTGATGATACCATTCGGCCAGCAACGCGCGGAATCGTTTTGCAACTTAGTGGTTGTTCAGCGCATTATCAAACGCAAAAGGCAGAACCCAACAAAGGAGTGTCTCGGCGTCGAACTCCTAGCCATTCTGGTATTTCAGATGACCCAACTTTTAGATTTGCCTCAACTTCACCCTCACGAAAATCTTATAGCGGGCCGGCAGACGGCCGACGCCTTGCAATCCACGTGCGGAGCCTCGAAGGCTTTGTTATGGAATCCGCAGATTACATGGAAACAGAGTCTTTTCTATCCATTCCTCGGTTTGAGATTTCTCTCAACACTACCAGTGACCTACAAGGACCGATATTCCATATAAACTCGATTATTCATGAGATTAACTTGAAACATTCACTTTATCGATACTATGCAATTGGAATTGCTTTTATGGTACTTCAAGATACATTTTTCAGCCGATCATCTAGGAAAGACCCGTCGACGGGAGTGGGAAGCAAAACTGTCGAGTCGCTCCGTATCCCTCGCCCGGCTAAGGCCGAGTTAGTCACTATTGATTTCAAGGCGCCTCTAATTGAGGTGAGATTTGCGATGCCAACGGACCCTGCGGTGATGGTGCAAATATACGGATTAGCGGCTGGCCGCCACAGGTGGTCTCCTCCCTTCATACGCGCACATCTTCTTCGCCTTCATGCCGAAGCCCCGAAATTAAAAAATGTATGGGCACGAATCGTGAGTGTGAAGAATGTTCGTGTTGGCTTCAGAGAAAGTCGGTCCAAACAAGCAGAGTCGATAGGCGATGCTAAGGGGTACGACATCTCGACTGATTTTATCCGTCTCTCTGTGCCCCATCATATGATAATGCACCGTGTTTTCGATAATGTCACCAACACAACCAAAGCAATCCAGCAACTCAATCATCGCTTCAGAACAAAAACCAACGAATATGTGTTGAAGAAACACCCCGAAGGCCCGAAACATGTTCCTAGGATATCGTTGCGCAGCAAAGTACTGCTGTTCGAGCTGGAGGACGATGCGTTTGAGTGGAAACTATCGACTATCTATCGGCTTGGTCTTTTGGAGCAAAAGCAGCGCTTAACCCGTAACGAGGCATATCGGATGAAAGTCAAAAAGGCTGAAGAGTGTCAGCAACGTATTGCCTCTTCTCGACTCCGAATGCAGTCTACCCACTCTGTGCCTCAGAAGTCACCAGCTCTGTCTCGTAAGAGCGGCGAGACACGACGAAGCAAAAGCTTTGATGGACAAGACCGCTCCCGCTCGATTTCCAGAGGAAGACGCCCGAAACGGAAGGTTAGATATGATCCTGACGATATTCCTCGCTTCTCAGACTGCTGTAAAGTTGCCCTCGGCGAGGGTTGGAACAAATTACAGCAACACAATGCACACTCTTGGAGATCCAGAATCGACAGCTCTATACGCTTTCAAAATGCGGCCATCAGCGAGATCAGAACTCTATTTGCTGGTGCCGACGAGCCTCCAGAAGGGCTGCAGGATGATGAAACGATACTGGCTGTGCCTAATCGCCCCGGTTTGCTGGCTGTTACCATCAGTGATCTGCACCTCGTTCTAGATAAGCCCTCATTTCCACTAAAGTCTTACGCCGACTATATCAATAAAATCGGCAAGGGAATGCCCGTGGATATGAAATATTCACTTCTAATACCTATGAGCATTAACCTAGATATGGGAGAAGCGAGAGCTAACCTCAGGGATTATCCTTTGGACTTACTCCATATTCCTGCATTGCGCTCTGGTCAACCAACTCGCCTACCTTGTTGGTCGGTTCGCGGGGACTTCGTGATCGCAGAAGAATTTCGTGACCATGAATCTTCTCGACGTGTTGTGGTTAACATTGTTCCACCCACAGTTACACCAGATGGGACTTCTCATCCTGGATTTTCAATCGATATTCGTCGAACAGTGTCGCCCGTCAAGACATATTCTGACCCAAAGGTCGAGATCAATACGAGCCTCCCAACAAGCATATCTTGGGGAATGTCGTATCAACCCGTCATACAAGATATGATGAAGATTATTGAAGGGTTCACTAAACCAGAAATAGATCCATCTGAACGCGTTGGATTCTGGGATAAAATAAGGCTTATCTTCCATTCCAGGATCAATGTTATGTGGAAAGGAGACGGGGACGTCCACTTAAGACTTAAAGGTCCGTGAAATTTCGTATTTGTACTGGGCTACACTTCTAACCTTTTCAAGGTTCTCGTGATCCTTATGTGGTTACCGGCTTCGGGGCCGGTTTCGTTATGTGTTGGCGCAAAGATGTGCAATGGGAGATACACACGGGAGATGACCCTAAAGAGTTTATGACCGTTACGAGTGGAGAATATGTTCTTGCTATTCCGGATTATAGTTACGAAGCACGACATTCCTACGAGTCTTTTATGTCTGAGAAGGACACATCGACTAGAAGTAATGTGAGGCACGAGCCTATATTTAAGAAGGTTATTATGAAACTCTCGGGGAACGTGAGGTGGCTCGCGGGTTTGGTCTTCGAACAAGCAGTTCATGGGACGCAGGAGCGTTCTTTTAACTTCAGGCCGCATTATGATGTTGTCTTAAAGAACCCAAAATACCTCAGCCCCGAGAGACGCAAGGTATTATTTCTCGTCACATATTTCAATTTCTTTTCTTTTCTTTTAGATTTTATTTGGCTGATGTTCGCTTCAGGATTACGATGCATATCGTGGATTTCGTAGCAATCATATACACCTTTCTGTCGCAGTCGTCGCTCCAGTTTCTCGAGTTTGGTCTGTGACGAACCGTGAACCATCCACTAGCTATAATACAGTTCATCTGACCCCCAGATTTTTTACCCATTTCTTCAATTGGTGGTCCTTATTTTCGGGGGTCATGTCATTGCCTGTCCGCCAGGGGCCTCTCTGGCCGGGTTTGACGAAAACCAGCAAAAAGTTCAGTCGTCATCTTGGAACTGTCAAGTACAATCTGTTCTTATCCCCTCTGTTTATCTCTCATATCTACAAACATAAGGAAGCAGAAGACTATAATGAAGATGTCGTCTTTGCCACAGGGATTAAGACTCGCCTCGATAGTTTCATGCTAGATCTCCATCAGCGGCGGGAACAGGTCAACACGCAGTTGAAAGGGCGATTGAAGCAAACGAAGGCTAGCATGATGAAAATCAACCGTGCACAGCTGGATTTTATATCGGCAGATTTCAGAGCCGTCTCAGCGAGTATTGGTGGCACCAATCCCGAAGACATTCAACAGAGCAACCATGATATTATATCCAAATTACAGCAACCAGCTGGGCCCGTTGATCTTTCTCGCTTTACTATTCCGGATCACGATTTTAACTGGGTTGATATGGACGATTTCGTTGAGCTCGACTGGATCTTACCCTCTGAATCGAATCCTAAAACTCAGATCCTTCCGCTTGCATATTCCCCGCGCTTTTCGTATTTCCGGCAAACAGATCATGGAGAGGTTAGCCCCGATGAAACAGGCTATAGCCGCTTCGGTGATGAGCCTACTCATTACTGCGTCATGTCGCAAGATGATGATCCACGAACAGTACAGATGGATCTTATCAGAGAACGTCTGCACGCACTTGATGCGCAAATCAGTTCCCATACTCGGCTGGTTGGAGAACACGAGCTCCAACTTGTCCGTGACGGTACGGTAGATGAAGGCTCTCGGAGCCAGTACGAATTATTCCTCAGGCAAGGTGAATCGCTTCAGACGAGGAGGGTGTTCCTTGAAGATGGGCTTCGACGACTTGAGGAACAAATTTCCCACACGACAAATACAAATGGGACGGGGACTGAAACGCCCTCACATGATTCATCCTCAGAAGATACGGGCACTCCAGTCCTCTATGCGTCACCAGATGAGGAATTCATCAGCAGCAATTTCGATAATCGGTTTATCATCCACAATATCCAACTGAAATGGAACAATTCGTTACGGAATATAGTTCTACGATATATTCACCAAAACAATCAACGGCGTGGGTTTGTTTATTATATGTCTCGCCGCGCTGTCAAGTTCATTTTAGATATCGTTGAGGAACAGAGCAAATCTAAGCTGCAGCCCATGGACGGTCGACGCCCGTCATCCGCACGTACGTCCAATCGAAAGGATCCGGATAAAGACGATGAAGCGTCTGTAGAAGCTCGGATTGAGCAACTGCTCCGTGACGCAAAGCGATTTGTCAATGCCGATGATGCACCCAGCCACGACGGCAAGCAAGAGCAGCTTGAGAAACAGGACGACATTGATCCGGAGTTCATTGCCCAAAACAGTTATTATGTAAGGCTGATTGCCCCGCAGATTCAGCTGCAGAGCGAGAAGAACAAGAAATCTGTGGCACTTGTCACTGCCAAGGGCATGCAGTTGAAAGTGATCTCCATTAGGGATAAACAGCGAGAATCTGATGACGTTAGTGGCCTTGTACAGCGCCGATTTACATTGGATATGGATAGTGCTCAATTTTTCATTGCGACTCAAAAGACTTTTTCCAGTCATGCGCATATTTACTGCGGGAACAGATATGGAAATCCCTCCGGAGTGGCTTGGCCGCCATGGGTATCCTTGGAATCCATGTTCGAGTTTGATCGCGACCCATCTGGGCTGTCTAGAATCATTCAGAAGACGTCCGCCAGCTTTCGCTACGATAAATACAATACTCTACGTCTAAAGTACAATGAGAAAGTTGCAAGAGGAGATACCGAACGAATCTGTGATTCAGTCGCGAACGAGAACCGGATAGATCAAATTTCGGTAGATTTTCCCCAAGTCAGGGCCATTTGTGACTCTGCGCAATACTATTCGATGTATGTCATCGTATTGGATCTTTTGCTTTACAGTGAGCCTCTAGAGGAAGTTCGAAACGAACGGTTGGAAAAGATTATGTTGGCCTCAGACTTCAGTGACCTTAGAGGTGCACCTGAGATGGTCAGCAAACTCCAGCACCGGATACGCAATCTTGAGGATATCAAGAATCTTTTTCAATTACAGTCTAAGTATTTGGATACGCAGGGATGGAAAGATTGGATGGCACTTGAGAAAGATTTGGCGAATTGCGAAGATGAGCTCTTCTTCATAATGAAGGCAATTACTACTTCGCAACGGAAGAGTGAGGAGCGCACAAAACATCATTCTAGTGGCCTTTTGCGATGGACACTGTCCGCGTCTGAAATTGCATGGCACTTAATGAAGGACCACGGGGAGCCGCTGGTTGAATTCCAATTAAGAAACGCTGCCTATGAGAGAACCGACAATGTTGATGGGTCAAATCACAACGCAATAGAAATTCAGCGTATTTACGGTCTCAACCTCCTGCCTAGCGCACTTTACCCTCAAATGATTGTTCCATACTTGGACGAGCAGCGCCAAAACCCACAAATGGAAGATGATATGATGCTCAGAGTCAATTGGTACATGCTAGAAGCTATTGGTGGCATCCCGATTTTGGATGATTTTGAAGTGACGCTGTTTCCGCTGAAGGTTCAATTGGAGCGAGATCTGGGACAAAAATTATTTGAGTATATTTTCCCAGGGGTTGGGTCGAATGCTTTCGAGAATGGCAGCTTCTCGCCTTTCATGATTAAGCAAATGAACCCACTTGACGATGAGGAGGGCAGTGACCCTGGTTCCGAGGTTAACACTCCAGCTGCCAGCACTGGTAGTGTATCAGCCGATGACTCCCAGACACATTTTCCAGGGGCCATTACAACGAGGCTGAAACCTACGCTTACTCTACACGACGCCCAGCGACCAAAATCTCCAGGGTTTAAACCAAGAATACAGGGATTCACTCATATACATGAAGACTCTTCGAGGAACAAGACGGGAGGTGCTGGTGATCGATCTCGGTCATCGACTCGAACACCGCCACCGAGCCGGCTCCCAGTGAAGAAGAATTCTGTCGAGAGTCTCCGACTTCTCGGTAGGCCTCAAACGGATAAGTCTTCGCTGGGGCAGTCAACACTGGCCGGAAATGATGACAAACATAAGAGATTCGCGCTGTCCAGATCATCGACAAGGAAGTTGAACAAAACCCAGAGCCTTGCGGATGATGTTTCGCATATGATGTCAAGGGCGTCGAACTTCATGGTCTTAACGCATGTCAAGATCAACGATGTTGTCCTCTGTTTAAGCTATAAAGGGAAAGGCGAGCGTAACATTGAAGATGTCCATGACTTCGTGTTCAGGCTCCCAGTTTTAGAGTACCGAAATAAGACCTGGTCAAATCTTGACCTCGCCTTGCGTCTAAAAAAGGACGCCATCAAATCTCTTATCTCTCATGCCCCTGCAATCCTTGGCAACAAGTTCTCACACAACCGTCCAACTAAGCAGCAAACCAAGCGACTTCGGGAAGTGGCCACTTCGAAGCCAGCATTTGCATCAGACAGTGTGTCGAACATCTCTCCCTCAGACTGTTCAAATAGTATCGTCAGCCGCAGTTCTACTGAGCGGTCTGACTCTCCTCGTCGGTCATTTCATTCTTATGCTTCGCCATTCTCGGGCGCGAAGTCAATGGTATCTAGTCTCAATTTAGCCAGGCCATCTACGGCTCTTCCTCATGATTCTCAATCTGCAAAGAGTTTCAATATGGATGGCCATGGAGATGTAAGATTTATTTTTCACGAAGAGTTTTGCCTAGAGGTGAAAGAATTGAAGCTGATTTGATCTCTAGTCTCAAACCCTTATGCCGAATGAGCTCACACGTCGTCGAACAGGTGGTGAAGAATACAATGTCGAGCAAAATGACAAGAGTGCCCCAAAGTCGGTTGCTATATACCCTTATGTTGAATGCGGAATTCATTCTAACCATTTTCTAGGTCCCGACAGCGCAAAAAGTCTTTTAATCAACTCCGTCGCAAATTCCTTGGTGGCGGAGAGTAGACGAAACCAATAATCTCACCTACGTTATACTCTGAACATATTATCTCGAAAATTGTCTGGCTCATTGTTATTCTGTTTGCAGCATCTTGGTGTTTTGACATGCATATTTTCCCAGCCTATTTGCATTTTCATATAATCTTCCTTCAACATTTGCTCATGTCCGTCATCTCTCTAATATTTTACTTAGAGCGCACTCCCACATTATTTCCTATATGCAAAACTACCTCTTTACCACTTATGCACGGTTGTTTAAAGTACGGTTGATAGACAGACAATATCTGGATTGGGGGGGTTGGCTGGTTGGCTGGTTGGATTTCTGGGTTCAACTAGGCTGCATATTGGCGTAAGGAAGACGCGAGAATGCTGGAATCATCTTCCTCTTTTTATTTTTCCTGGACATTCGATTCTTGCCTGTGGTTTATTGCTCACTGTGTTTCTCTGTCCCTTTTGTTGTTTTTTTGTACAGTACATACATATATGCTCGCGAGATCCATATACATAGAAGTCGATATATCTATATAATTAGTTTGAAGTGAACCTTGATGACAGCAGAGATGGGCTACAGGACTAAAGACAAAGACAGATTGTGAGGCCAAAGAGAAGCAAAATAAGTACCAAGTGCGGGAGTCAATATGCAGTTAAAAGATGACCTGGACTACACCCAAAGAAGTAATCTAAAATGCATGTTCAGTTAGATGCCTGTTTCAATCGCTCAATAATCTCATTCTTGCCTGGTATCGTGTGAATGCCAGTGGACTGTGCTTTTCAACCTTCAGTTGACAGTGTCGTGTCTCTTTCACAGTGATGTTAAACCGTTCCATCTTGATGGCAACTGCAAACATCATTCACTGTAGCGTTCGTCTCGCTTGGTATGCTGGCTGGCCTACATCAACCCAACCTTTGAGAAGCTCGAGATCCGCGTACCAATATATGCGCACGTGGGTGCGTCGAAGTGCTGGGTGAAAGCAGAATATGCAGCGGCAAAGTAACATAGTACTATGATGGTTTCATCAAAGGCTTCATATTCTAGATATATTTCGGTCACGGGCAGCCATCCATGTCTTCTAACTTATCTCGATGATGGCGCCGCGAGATTTTAAACCCAAGTCAATTCACCTGTGCGTAATACTCGATGGTCTCGCCTTCGCGGTTTAGGTTTCCTGGTACTCGCCGACCGATGCTCGCGAATGAACTTTGGCCCATGATCATTGGGCCAGAAGCATCGGCCAGTGCGGCAGTATTATCTACACCATCAGTGGAAGGTATACTTACCCATTTCGAAACAACGGATCTAAGCCTGTTTTGTGAAGGAAGGAGCAGAAACTTGGAGAAGCTGGATGGCAGGATGCTCGTGTTGGCGAAATCAATGACAGTGACCCGGCCATCTTGATCAATCATAAAATTTCCAAACCACAGATCAGAGTGGCAGAAGATCATGGGCTCGCGTGCGAGATCTTGAACCCTTGATTTGCGTTTTGTGATTTGGAGGAACTATTTAAAGAGCAAACTGTCAGCTACATACCCTCCACGACACGGTTATGTTATACATACGAGGTTGAGATGCTGTTCCAATTGATCAACATTTTGATAATGTCGCGGCGCCTCTGCGTCATCAAAAATAGAATGCCGGATCCTTCCCCCATCAAGGGCAGCAGGACGAGACCCTTGAGGTACAGGGATACGATGAAGTTCAGAGAGAGCAAAGGCGACTTGGCGGTAGATCGCCTCTTTGTGGGCTGGTTCGTTGGTATCTTCCAGCAGTTGGGCCGCGGTCTTCCCTGGGATGTATTCCATGACCAGGTAGGACTCGTAGTTTACTGTGCAGGCGTAGAAAACTGCTGGGGCTCTGACGGGGGACCCTAGCCGTCGGAGCTCATGGTACGCCATGGCTTGAGCAGGCACCTCATTCCAGACCACCGAGGAGCCGTACTTGATCCAAAGCACGGGATTTTGTGGTGGATAAGCGAGGTGCATCGCATAGTGACATGGATGCTTTGCGGTGCAGAGACTGAGAAGCTCAGTAACTGTGGGAATACAAACACCAGGGGGCGGGTCAATTCCTCGAAATTCCCTGGTCACGTTCAACTGTGGTTCCAGCATGGGCATGGCGGACTGTGAGAGTATCGACCTCGAGATAGCGAAATGAAAGCCAGACGGGGAGGTGAGCCTCTCTAGGGAGTATATTATGAGGTCTTATGTAATACTGTGTGGATACTACAAAGTATGTACGCGCTCAGGAGATTATAGCCGCTGGAGGCTAGCCGTATACGGACTAGCTTGTAATTAGCGCTGCTACTATTTTTGGAAATTAAGCGCCACGACGCTGGCCAATCAGAGAAGCCGACGGGTAGCGACATCATCTCAGATTTGACAGCAAGACTATCAAGCCCAATTGATGTGATGTGCCAACAATTAGCCACAAGCCCTGAGAGGATAACCAAACTCTCCATGTCAGACAGACAGTGCTGAGGACTGGAACTAGTTACATGTTACTTGCTCTGAAACAATGTGTCAGACTGGAATCACGCTGGTGCGAATCTCGACTACAAAGCACTCCTAGGTGGCCTTACCCTTAAGGGTCATTACTCCTGGTGCAATGGTTACCTTGCGTGGTTCAAAAGAAACACAAACAAGCTTAAGGCATCTGGGCGTTTGGAGAAATGTTTACTTTTGGTTCTGTGGCTAAACTGCACCGTTCCTCTGTGTTCTTGTAGGTATGCCTGCTTGATCACGCCTTCCAGTTATTCGCACTCAATCTCTCTAGAAAGCTCGAGACCAATTCTTTTAGGCGCCCGTGCGGCAATCGTCGAGTTTCTTCGCGCATTTCTAGCGTGTTCATTTGTTGCAGTCAACCTTGGGCGAAGGTGGTGTTCAATACCAAGCGGTATATCAGCACCAAACCTGACAGGCCACAAGCTCGACCTAATGATGGGTAAGAGGTTTCATGTCGAGAGGTCCAAGCTCTAACACTCATCTTTTGCCCAAATAGTCCATGTCAATCCCTTTATTTTGAGGCCGCGCGGAAGGCTGGCGGTTGAAAAGACATGAATAGTGTTACGGCTATTCTGAGCCAGAGCCTCAATATCAAGAGGCTGGACTTGAAATGGTCATCTCTAGACCAATTATGCTCTGTGGATCTGATTAGCCTGAGATCATCTGGGGTTCGGGCAATCGCGAGTTGCGAATGCGACGCGAACGAGAGAGTGCATATTCGGATGAAGATACTTATGTCAAGAGGTTGAAACCGTGATCTTTGGCCCAATAAATCCGTGTCTATGCGATCAACTCTGAAGCCGTCTGGGGAAGTTGGCGGTTGCAGAGGAGATACGGATGGGACTGCGCTTGTTCAGAGATGTATAAATACCCTCTAGCTATGCACAAATGAATCCAGACTGAAGCTGTCTTATCTTTGGGCTTCCTCAACCATCACGAATCCCGCCACCACCTGCCACGAGCTGCCTTTGCCCAGTTGTCTTCACTCATTGCTGCTAATACTTACAGAACCAGGACATCGCACGCTTCCCGTCTCCCATCGTAACCATCATAATGCCGCTGGTATTCGAACCCGAGGGTTACAACATTACCGAGTACGGGACGTGCATTCTGCCTCCGGCTCTTCTGCACGCCATATGCAGGACTTTCTACGTCGAGTTTCTACAAGTTAAGACCGATGGCATGACTGTGGCGGAGGCCATGGCCACCAAAAACCACGCGATCATTAAACTCGATTTTGAAAACGGAGTCGACATCTATCGCGGTGCTCGTATACTCATGAATGTTGATTTTGAGATTGCTAGCGATGAGGACAATGTTAGTGAACCGAGATATAGACCCGGCAAGCTGCTACTGAAGCCGGTAACATATCCCTACCCGTCGACGAATTCGGCGCGTACTTTCCGAATCGGGCTTGCACCTAACACTACGGTCGGCAACTTGCTGGATGCCCTTCTCCGACAGCACATGCAGTTCTTCCATTTCATTGCCATCAATGACAAGTACTATGGCTGTCGCGATTTCATGTGAGTTTATACCGAAGTTGGTGTTACTCTCAGTGTCTATGCCCAGCAAACTCATTTTGGTTTCAGCACGCAAGCGATCTGCCGAATGGCGTCGTGCGGGTATATCCACCCCCATATCACCGGTTCCGCACCCGCAGTTCCCCAGTTACCTATCAATAACGTTTATGACGCCTTGGGCATTCGATTCAATGCCATAAACCCTATGGTACTTGCTGTTTACCCTGTCGACAAAGGAGACTTTACGTATTATACTCGAGACGAACAGCCGGGCATGCCCTACGCCGGATCGCAAAGGGCAAGGCAACTCCAAGCTCTGCTATCTTAAATCAGCTTACGGCATGCCCGTTGCAGTGTACCTAATCCTTGGCGCTTTTCAGCCACTGCAATACAAACAGGGGTATTGAAGAAAGGGTCTCTAAGACAGAAGATTGGATGCAGGATGGTGGAAACGTGGTGATTCTGTGGATTCCAGATGCTGATAGCTTTTCATTTGTCGTTTCATTTCCTACATCGATTTCCTTATCAGGACTTAATGCTTCAACAGCACATCCGATCCCTTCATTTTATGTCGTTGTTTCCTATGTTCTAAAGCCACTCTTTTCCAGGTCTTCTTTTCCTTTGTTACATACATACCTAGTCGTCTAGCTAGTTAAAGAACCTGCAGGTAATTCTTACCTATCCTGGTACCTATTGGCGATACGGCGGATCGTTTTGGCTGAGATATAACCCCCCAAGTTACCCCAGAAGTACGCCTTCAAAATCATCCCTGGTAGGAGCCTTATCACACACAATTCAAGAAGGTTATTTGAACCCCCCAATAACCCCTAGTTCCCAGCATCAAGTATTGACATCCATCACTAGCAATATATACATCAGACCAGTCGTCAAACAAGTAGCCCTTTGTGTGCTTCTATAATCCTAAGGACTGTGATGATTCTGTTGACATGGGACAAAGATCCGTTTTGAATAGATCTCTTAGCAAGAGTAACTATGGATCAATGGGATTGTGATTTAGGAACTTCCTAGATTGCCTTTATTTAGGTATGTATGTATTTACATTGTAGATCCATCCAGTAGGTGACGACAAAATATAACAATTTACCCAACCTTCTATGCCATGCTTGAAAGAGCCATGGAATTTTCATATATTGTACAATAATGTATGGAACAGAGCGTACCTCCAACTACCAATTTAGCGATGCTGCTTGACCTCCTGCTCTGGAGCTATTTCCGTGCTCCTCGTGCCCGCTGCCGACACATTCGCGCGTTCCAACACTCCCGTATCACCACGTTCGAGGTCGGAGCGCCTAGCGCCTGGTTTATGGAAGGGAATCATAGACACCAATCTCCCAGATACAGAGACGAATCTAGTAATGGACATTGGCGCGGTGATATCATCAGTGTATGGTTCGCCGCCTTGAACACTACTCCGAACCCAGGCTTCCTTTTCACGACGGAGATCCGCTTGAACCCACGGAATGGTGATGATCGTCCATAGGCCGGCCCACACGAACGGGAGAGACCATCCAAGCTGGAATTCTAGTTAGTACCAACTGTCACGCAACGATTGTGATGGGTAAATAGGAGCATACGGTATACGCTACGTCTCTGCTCGTAGTAAAGATTAAAACTGTTATCACAGTGGCCCAGACGATGGATCCTCCAGCCCAGAAACAGTTCATCTCGAATAGCATTTGTCGAAAGTATGGACTCGCTAGGTAGCGATCACGAAGGGCACGGCGATACTTCTGCCCTCCGGCACCGTCCACGGCGACAATATCCTCTATCAGAACGTATAGCGCGGTAGGCATGACGTAGCCTTTCGGAGTGGAAGATATCCGAAAAGGAGCTTGATAGCCTCTCGCGCGCAGAAAATCGAGGGTTAAGTGGACGATGCCAAAGTAGTACATGACCGTTGGGAGAGGCATGGCAAGAAGACGAACTAATGAAAATTAAGACCCGTTAGTATGACTTGTGAAGCTTGTGAATTCAGATATGCTTACTGTACGGCTCCTTTTGCACAGTTCCGCTGCGAAGTCCAAGTTAGCCAATTTCCTGAAGGAGTCACCAGCACGAAAAGACTCGACATACATAATCAATTCAACCGCCAGGATGAGCCATACTAAGGTGAAATTGATCTGAAAGAAGTCCAGCTACAAATGCGATCAGCATAATTCCCACACGCCATGTATGCAAAAGACGGGAAGTTGTATACCCATGATCGTCGAGCGTTCAATGGTCTGACAACCGAGTCCTTTTTGAATAATGTCCAAAATCGATAAAAGTACTCCGCGATCGAAACGCCCCCGAGAGCAGCGGTGCTGATGGTAAACACTATTACAAAAGAGTTATTGCCAGTCAGTCCACTTTGTTCGAAGAACAGGTGCAATCAGTTTCAAATCCAACACACCTAAGTTATGCGACAAATCCGTGCAGTACCATAGTGTAAAGTACAAAATCAAGGGCTGAGCAAGTGTGTCAATTACGAACAAGGTCCAGAAGAAGGTAATTGATTTCTTGCGATCTCGTAGGGAGTATGGCAGTGGTGGTGGAACTGGAGCGGGAGGGACCATGGGTTTGTTATCCATTGCATGTAAAGTGCGGTAGGTGGTGGACTGTCTAGATTTGTAGACAGACCATGCCGATATCGTTTTTGCTTTTGAAGTTCGAATTCAGAATGATTGGGAGAGATGTCAGTCAGTATTGTCTGGCAGGAGGATTGCAATCAAGAGACAGCAAGATTTGAAGTTGACATTGATGACAGTGGCAAAGCAGCGAAATCGAGATGCCCGTTATTTTTGCCGGTGTTGATCGCACCCTGGCAATGATGTCATTGGTCCAACATTTCTAGGCCAGCATTCAATACGACACGGCAGCATGGAGTTCATAGTTATGTAACTACTGAGGGTCGAGGTGTTATTCAAAGAATGAAGAAGAGCTGTTGATCATGAGCAGTGCATGTTGCAATAGTTTAGCAGTTAGTTCGAGAAGATTCTCAGTAAATTCGAGAGCAACTAGCTTGCCGTCATTAGTATACGGCTTCCAAGATTGCTGCATGGGCTAGTTTAGTAGTTACCTAACTAACTAGCTGGTAGAAGTTATAATCCTGAATTCAAGCACTCTTTGTATGCCTCATCTCCTCATCTTTATTCTCCTCTACTTCAAGTCACTCTGATGAGGCTCCAACTGTCATTTCGGAGAAACGTAGCTACTTCTCGGAACAATGATATACCATTCCATTACACGTTTAGGTTTCTCGGATCTCAATATTCCGAGATGGTCATGTGACAGATAGTTAGTTAGTCATGCTTACATCAGCAACCGAGGGTCCACTGAAGAAACAAGATTCCACTCAACTTCAACTTCTCATGTCGCAAGTTCGAATCGCGCAGTCGCCATCACCACAACACCATTAATTTTGCATCCAACTCAGCCTTTCTGCAATCCTCTACATCTTGAATAAGCTGAAAAAAGATGTAACACCATGGCAAAAAGTTTAAGGAATGTTATCGAGTCCGTATTGGAAGAGATATCTTTGTGTGGCGACCGAGGTGAGTGCGTCATGAAAAAGCTCATTTTGAAGAGCGATGAACCCCTGAAGCCCCTGAAGAAGCACCGATATCCAAAGTGCATCATCCATTCATCCTGCTTTTATCGATCCATGTTCATGCATTGTTGTCTATTTCTCAATGAGCATTAAGGAGCGTTTCATCCATTTGAAATGACAGTTAGTGATACCCGATTATTAGAGTGAGTCGCTGACAAATGGCTCTCTAGGTGCGTCGCCAGCTGAGGTACTTGGCTTCATTGATGCCATTTATGCGACGCCTAGTCAGCATCGTGGTGAGAGAGGAACTCCGCCACGTTCACCGAAAATTGACCATCCATTTAAGAGTAGGCTGTGGACGTGGTTGACGAGACATCCTGAGGTCTCCGTTGGAAAGAATAAGGAAGGAAACTGCCTAACGCTGGAGGAAATCTTTGTCGAAGATTCTGAGCTAGCTACTCTACCCAAAGAAGTGAAATCTGCTGAAAAAGCTACTGGATCACAGGCAGATACACGCGGTGAGCTCCGTGTATTCGTTTCGCAAGAGCGTATGTGGCGCGCGATCACAGGCCATGAACCTGATAACGCTCGAATACTTCCATTGGAGTTTGCTCTATTGTCTATTATTGCATCTTTCAAGTCAAGGGGAATAATCCAAGGAGACTTAGTAAGGATCAGTGGTCAGGACAAGCGTTCGGTACCCAAGCGGACCGATCTACTTCAGCAGAAAGGTTACATTGAGAAGAAGGCGATTCAATACAAAGGAGCGAGAACCAGCTTATGCACATTTCAGAAGTTCGCCGGTTCTGGACCAGCAGAAATATCTCAGTCAGCTCGGCCCGAGAATGAACGGGTCGGCAATGCTCAACAAGATGATATGATTGACTTTTCTGTCCTACTGGACAAACTTTTCCTCTGCCTGAGAGAACGTAAGGTTATCACGAGAAATGAGTTAAAAATAGAATTGGGAATGACGGAGCTTTGGCGCTCAAAGGTTTTGCGCCGAGCCATCAGGAAGTTAGAAGCCATTGGTTGTGTGCGGCGCGTCCAAGCCGTATCACAATACTTCGAGATCACTCAATCCTCACACCCCTGCGTCATGCTTATCCGGGAGCCTACCGAAAAGGATATACGGCTTTTCCATGAGGATAGCTCTGCTGTCATTGCTATTTTACAACAGGACAGTATCGAAAATCTGGATGACGCCCAAGCTCAGGATGAGGACAGAGAAGATATCACAACACCTGATACTTTTAGGTCTAGTCATGGCCAAAAGGATACTGTGCAAGACGCTGGTCGCATAATCCCTCAATGGACGCCGGATCAGAGTCTGCCGCACTTGCTTTTCAAACTTGTCGATAAGGCTGGATCGAGCGGGATGGACAATTTAGTAGGTCTTTGGGCTCTATTCTGACCATATTCATATTCACTAAGATTTGACAAAGGAAATTGCTGCAGCATCGATGGGCATCTTCTTTAGGCGACCAATTGAGGCCCTTTTGGCCCGCCTTGTTGATTCGTGGCAGTATACACAGCCTCTCCACCTACGACATTTGTCCCTTATCCGTGATACGGCGCTTCGTGGGACCATTTCCTACTTTATCCAATACTCCTTTCGAAATTTTGCGGCACTGGTTAAAGATGGTCAAGCTTCCTGGGAAGCGGTAGAAACCCCTATTAAGAAAAGTGTGGGTCGGCCTGCTCCAATCAGTGCAAAGCCGAAGCTGGATGAACATGGCTTTGTCATTGGGAACGGACCTCCCTTGCTTTTAAGGCAGGGTAATGCTACCCTCCGAGAAGGTCTAGAAGTTGCTAAACCTAGCGACTACGTCATTTCATTTCGTGACCCAATTGCGGTGCATCTTCGTGATGGTTCCTTAGGTACGAAGCGCTAGAGCAACACAATTACGAAGAAATGCTAATATTCTGAATCAAATAGGGATTCGCTTTGAGAACCAACTACAAACCCAAAAAACCGTGGGCAGACTGCGCTCTGTGGGTTTTCCCGCTTCGCACGATTATCATGGCGAGAGGCAATGTGGAACTAAACGTAGTCGGTCTGATGCCGGGTTTTCTCAAGGCCCTGAGATGATTGACGAGGTCCCTCTGACGATACACCGGCGCACGATCAAACGAAGAAAGAAAAAGGAATTGTCTGAGCTTGAGCAGTTGAAAGCCAAAGGGTATGATGAAAGTTGGGTAGTATACAACGCTCTGACGCTCCAAAAGCCTACTCCTGGACTATATTTGACACCAGTTGGTAAAAGAAGAGCGCTTGGGATGAAACAAGGCCGTGCAGGCAAGGGCCGCATTGCAATCTTTAAACTGCCCAGACTGAAAGAGTTCGACTGGTTTGTTGAAACGACGCCTGCACCAGAGACGGCTGGATCTAGGGTGGCACAATTGGCCCAGGTTACTCAACACAGGGAGACAATCACCCCACACGCTCCAAATTCCAGTCGCCGTCGAAGCGGAAGGCTATCGGAGAATAAGTTGCTTCCAGTTTTAAGCGAAACTACATCAAATTCCCTTACATCACCTATTCAGTTCACCATTCATTCTAATGGCGAAGTCTCTGAGTCTTCCGAGGTCCTCCCTCCTGATGTGAAAATGGCTGGTACGGAAATTTCTATATCTGAAGAAGCCTCCAAGAAAAGGAAATCGCTCGACGTTGACAATGCCGCTACAAGTGAATGCGACGCAATTGCAGTATTGCCAGGGAAGCGGCAGAGAGGAAGACCACCAAAGAAGAGGCGCTTGATTGGTCAAAGTCTGAAGGATGAAGCAGTACCTAGAGCTTCTATTGATAATAGTACATCTGCTTCCTCCGTTCCTGACGAGCCACAAAATGTTCGCAACAGTGATAGCGATCTCCAACAGCAGCAAGAAGGGCAACCATCGAACCTACAACTGGAGTGCCCCGAGCAGGAACCATGCCAGTTAAAAGCAAGTCCTATTGCCCCATCTGCACAGGGCGTTCGCGATGGAGTGAAAGGCGATGATGTATCGGATTTTGGGTCCATTGCCAGAGACCGCACTGAACCAGTTTTGACGTCAGCCTCACAAACTAAGCAGCTTCGAAAGACTAATATTGAACCGACGCCTGTACAATCTGACATGTTTATGGGCACAGCCAACGCGACAGGATCGACTGATCAACTTTCCCTGATAAAGAACTCACAGACACTGAACCAAGATGATCCGTTTCAAGTGATGCCGATGGACATGGATGCAATTGTATCAAATGGTGACAATGACATTTCCAAATCAGAAACCCAAGCCAACACTACCAGCACATTTAGCGGGACTTCTACTCGTCTAATAGCCCCAGAGACGTTGGAGAACTTACAACCAGTCACTCAAACAGAGTCTGAAGGCGGAAGCAAGAGCAAGGTTACTAAAAAGGATACTAGGGGAGGCTCAATTGCATTTCAGCGACGGAAAATCATAATGGATATCATACAACAGTGCGAAGGGGCGCATCCGCTTGGCACTGAACTGTGGTATCCTTTCGCCACGGCCTGGCTTAAGGCAAGAACAGAGAAGCCTGACATGCGCACTATCAGAACAACTGTGAAGTCGTTGGTCGATGCTGGAAAACTTCGACAGCTTACTTTCAGTGGAAAGAACTCGAAAGGACTTATGGTGACAAAAAGCCTAATTTCTAGGCCAGAAATAGACCCAATGAGTTCAATGATTCGGAATTTGCAAAACGCGGTCCTGAGCGCAGACCCTGAGATTTATTTGCATCCTAAAGCAGACATTGATCCAACTCTGAAAAAATCCCACAAGGGTCTCGCTGGCCTTGAATTAAAGCTGCCTGAAGTGGAAAACGAAGTTCGAGTCGATTTAAGTTATATGCCAGCCAAAGTTCGCCGTCGACAACTGCATCCGCGGCTTCCTGCCCGATATCGCTTCCTTGTGAGTAGCCAATCATTCGATTTCAGAAGACCAGATTTCGAGACCAGTGCAGGGCACGGAAGAGTTCGGAAGCTCAGAAGATTTCGAATACCCTCCTCTACAAGTCCTTACTTGGATTCTCTTTCGACTCCTGTACCACAAAGTTCAACCTCAAATCTTTCGGTGGGAACGTCCTGGCTTCCCAAAGAAGTTTATACTTATGATGATTTGCTGTTTGGGGCACAATGGAAGCCTTCATTACTTTCGCTGCTCATGTGCCCTCCTCGAATATTTAACGCGGCAACGAGAACATTTGGAACTGGGTCGTACTATACGACAAAACTGAAACAGAATTCTAAGAGAAGGATCGCACCACCGAAGCAAGTCGTTCTTCCAAACGAACTAGGTGATATATTGTCTATGTCAAAAGCATGCGACCTTGATTTATCCAATTTCTCAGATCCCACTTCAATGAGATTTTTCTCCGAGGTAGACGCTGTCAGGGATTGGGAGTTGAAATCTGAGCTCCATACGGTCGCGCGAAGCGAAGACTTGAGGTACATAAGTCATACAATACCGGGTCCGTTCGAGAGCATTTCGTTAGAAGGCCCAGTATGGTTTGAGTCTGATGAGCGGCCCCCTCCACCACCGAGACGTTTAGAACCGCCAGTGACTCGACAGACAACTTTCCGCATTGCTATGGAACCGCTCTCCACGGGATCAAGCCCCTTATCCCCGCATCTTGTACCTCAAACCGGTTTCGGCGATCGATTTCCCACGCAAAGTAATCGACGTCTCATGCAGCTTCAAGGAACTACTAGATTAGTACATAGCACTGCGAAGCCAGGAGATCGTATTCTCAAACGCGTTCGGCATTCTAAGGACTTCCCACAGAGAGTTGCTGAGAAACTTACTATGGCAATTGTTGTTGTACGTACATTGGCTGGTGGTCTGGAGGGTAAACTTATCGATTGGGCTTTGGTTGCTTCTGCTTTTCCTGGATATGATCCTCAATTTATTCAAGATCGTGGAAGAAACATAATACCACGACACAGGTTGCAGATGGCTAGAATGCAACGAGATTTCCAAGCACGATATATTGAAGGTTACGAAAATAACCTTGTACCAAAAATCGACTATAACAACTTGGAAGGGTATGACTGGGAAGCCGTGGTCAACTGGGCAGAGGAGCAGCTTGAAGGCCCCAGTCTTATGAAGGTCCCAAACCTGCCGGCGACTCATGAACAATTCGCCAGTGTTTTCGATATCAGAAAGGAGCCTGTGCTTGATATAAACGAGCTTTATCAGCATAATGCACAAACCACGATGCCACGGAAACGGACTTTGCATGCGAATATACCGTCCGCTGCGCTCGCTCGTCAAAAGCCTGTACATACTGTTATGACCTTGGATAAATGGAAAAGGGTGGAACAATCAGAGCGCCTGGACATTGCAAAGACCTGGGTTCGTGCCAATGTCATCACACCGGAAGAGACATATCGGCCCACTGAGGCTCGACGGCTTCTGGAGCGTTTTGGTGAAGATCTTATCGGCCAGGCGATACAATCTCTGATCACAGAACGGGTCATTTCGATGAGCAACCGTGGGAAAATCACACCAGGCCGCAACTATGATGTCACAGAATATTTCCTACACGAGTTCAGCCGCAAACGAGCCATTGAGTCCAAACAACTGAAACGAGCGATACACTTCAAGCTAAATGTTTTGGATCCGGCGTTTCAATCTGCGGGCAAATACGAATTGCCGTATGAGGCGGAGGACGGGGATATTCTCGTCTTGATCGATCTGTTGGCAGCGGGGCGAGTGACGATGTGCCCCGTAAACCCACCGCGGAATAAGTACGGCCTAACGGACCAGGGCTATCTTACACGAAGGATGGATAAAACCAAGTTACGCTTCACAGTCGAGATCCGTCCTGTCGCAGAGCGATATGTGTACGGCAACCCGCTGGCTGAAATCGTCGCTGAGACGCCGGTCCCCACAGCGGGCTTGAATGAGGAGGTTTTGGATTCCCTGGATACCCTACCGAGAATCCCTCTGTGGATTGACGTACACGGCAACTTTGTGAAATTGCTTTGGGAAATTTTCGTCGCGGCGGTTTTGGGGTTGATAGTTGTTCAGCCTGGCGCGGGTGCAGAGACGATTGGACGAGTGCTGCAGCCGCATGTCGGAGCGTGGGAGGTTGAGTTGATTCTGCAATGGCTAGATGCTGTTGGAGCGATTCGGTGTGTGAGAGAGGATGGTGGGAAAAGAAGTTGGATGGTGAAGGAGTGGTGGTATCTAGTCCTCTGCTCATGAGTGCATTTTTTTGTGATATGGCATTATAATGTAGGTATATTTGTATAGACCACATTGAAAAAAGAAGCCAGTGGGAAGATTTGGAGATCTGAATCGTTTTACAGATGTGTGAGAAGCACTTTTGCAGGGAGCAGATGGCCTCTTGAGCCTGATGCCATTTGCTTTGAGACTATGTTAGTACAGAGAGATGAGGGTATGTCTGTATGGCATGTGGTTGTGATGAAAAGTGTGTACCTGGGCAGCTGAAGGGACACAAATGGTACCAATTTTCATGTTGATTTACAGTAAGAATCAAATGTTTGATGAACCTGTAGAAAAAAGCAGTGGGTGTCATATATCTTTGTAATATGTACATCAAATCTCTCTATATCCGGACACATTGTGGAAATCTTGTAGTTTGAATCTGTAGGATGGACGTGGTTGGTTGTATTGTAACTAGCAACTAGGAAATCTACCAAATATATCTGTGGGTCACGTGAGGGTCGGGTAAGCTGTATTACCTAACAGAATCAATCCAAATGCAGTCCTAATCTTATTCAACTGATGAAGGGGTTTGGGGTTCAAACAGATGTTTTAATCACCATACACACTGAGTAGTATGCCTGTGAAAGAGGATCAAATCTGACATGAGCAAGCACTTGGCTACTTTGACCTGGTCATATGCTCATTCTGTTCGGTATTTGTAAGATCTCCAGGGCACACAAATCACAACAAAGGGAGGGTTGCTCAATTCTTGCAAAACCACTTCAGACGCATTTTCTCCTCTATAAACTTCAAAGCGTCTCACCCCTTTAACACCCATCATGGGATACAAGATCTGTCGCTCCTGAGGATCCATGTGCTGTCCACCATATAATGACACAGTGATATTGTCCAGGCCCTGCATTGAGGAGATAACACGCCAGACTTGATTCCAGGACTCCTGATCTTCTGGGGGATCAGGCCAACAAGGCACTAGCCCGGTTGTGACGTCTGCGAAGAACTGAATGGAGCGAATGCTTTGAAAGCGGCAGGGCAATATGGATCTATGCATTGCAAGTAGTGCCTGGCGGTTTTGAAAATCAAATGAATTGTAAGCATAGAGAAAGCTGATCGATTCTGCATACCTGCAACGTAGATTTAATCAGCAATATTTTTTAGTTGCGACCATGTAGAAGTGTCCTAGGCATAGAAATCTTTCCCAGGGCAGAATAGATGGGTGGGAAACGGAATGGATAGGATCTATACATACACCTGTCGACAAGTTCGAGGAAGTGCAAGAAGATACTCGTTTTTGTCAGGAGGGCGCGCTCCCCGGACTGGTACACCTACAGGAAGTGTAGTTGCTGCTTGCCAGCAATAATGCCCGGCGGAATATACGTCTGGACCAAACCTGCATGGAAGACAGCCCGGGCGTGGTTTGTCGCTAATTTTGAAAATATGTAGAAAATTGCCTCCCAGGGCATACTGGAAGATCAGAGCACGTAGTTCAATCGGAAGTTTTGTCAGCAGCATAGACTGTGACTGATCGGTCGCATAGCAGGCAGACTCGTCATCGCAGAGTGCTAGTTGAGACAGGTCCCGCTCCCGTATCGAGGGAAGTTCACGAACTCCCCATTGCAGTTGTTCACCGCCAGAGCGAAGCCGCCGCCGCCGCCGCCGACGACGACAACAACGGAGAAAGTTTAGAAGGCAAGGAGGTAAATCATCGAACTGATGAAGTTTCTTCATAATGCTTTGGAAGTTGCAGCTTGAGGAGAAAATGTATTGTGATGGAGGAGGTCAAACAAAAAGCCATCCATCTATTATTGCCCTGAAGTGAACAGAGTGAGAGAAAGGAGTGTGTGGTGTTATGGAGGAGATGGTGAGGACACAGCAATGAAAACACAATTTGCGACTTTTTTTTGTTTCCATAATGTCCATGACCACCCAATGATTTCTACCCCCCAACAATGGTGAATTTCAACCCTAATCCTCCAGCTTCCAACTATGATAACATGCTCAATGAAGCAGCTATTGAGTTAGCTATTAAAGATTTACAATCTCAATCTCTTTCAAATTATAGAGCTGCAGCAATTAAATATGAAATTAATGAATGTACACTGACATGATGATTTAAAGATAAACAACTGTCTTGCAGCAAAACTACATCTTTTTATCATAAATTATTAACAAATTTGCAAGAAAGATCTCTACTTAACTATATCAATAAGCTTATGATTTAAGATTTTTCTTCTATGTCTTAAATTCTCTGAAATCTTGTTGAAGAAATACTCAAAATATAAATTAAAAAGCACTGAATTACATATTTTGTTAAAAAATATAAATTTAAAATTAAAAATTTATACTTATGAATAATTAATCAGCAAAAAAAAATGCAGATAACAATATATTTTATAATCACTTCTTTGAGCTGATAAACATTCAATTTCTTGCTTGTTTGAGATTTTTAGATTCAGTTTTGCTAATAAAATTCACTCAGCTTAGAGAAAAAATTCAATAATATTGCATTTTAACTAAAAATATATATAATTTTAATGAGAAAAAGTTCATACTGAAAATACTGAAGATGCTTAAAAAAATTGTTACAATTGAGATGTTAAAAATTAACTGAATATTAAAAACAATGCAGAATAATAATAAAAATTTATTTCATTACTAATATATATTTATACTGATAAAATAATATTTTTATTATTTTTTATTTTTAAAAAAAATTCAAAAAATTTTCAAGATATCTGACTCACTAATTTTGAGTTTAAAAAACATTAAACTTTCTTCACTGCTTCTGAAGATGACTGAAGCAATAATAAATTTAAATTAAAATTTCTTAAATAGTTTAATTTATTAACAAGAAAAAAGCATAACAGACATTTTTTTATTATTAATGAACATTTATCTCATGTTGATTTTGAATTTATTAATTATATTGATTAAAATAATATTTTTTTTACTGTTTTTTTTATCTCATTCTACATATTGATTGCAGTTACCAGATATTAAGATATTTAAATCACTGTTGCATGTTTATTCAAAACATCTAAATGACTTTCTTTATGATGAATTTAAGTTTAATTAAATAAATAAATCAGTTTTTTGACAAATATTTCATTCAGCTTGAAAAAAAACTACTACACTGAAAAATATATTATCTGAATTTACAAAAATTGATATTTACTTTATAAATTCTAAAAAAGTTATATCAAGCTTATGCTCAAGAACTTCTTCAGTTCAATTATACTCAAAAATCTTTACTAGTGCTGAAAATGTCAGATTTTTTGCTCAAAATCTTACTAAAAATGCAGTTTTTTTAAATTCAAACATTAAGCTTTTAATTAAAGCTACTGAGTGTCTAATTCTTTATAATGAGATTTTATATGTTGAAAATAGTAATTTGACTCAAGCTTTACAAATTAAATACAAGCAGTGATGACATAAAAAAATCATAAGTTTTTTAAATTCTAATCAGTCAGATCAAGTTTAGTTCTTCTCTCTCAATAAAATGACTGAAATTAGAAAGAAAAAAAAATTACTTGCAGCTCAGAAAAAACATAAAAAGCTTCAGAAAACTATTACAAAAAATTTAAAAACTGCTAAGCTTGCTAAATAAAAAACAGCTTGTGAATAAAATTGATCACTAAATTTTATAAATTTGAGTCTGATCTGATTTAATCTATCTGTTAATCTGATTCAGATGAATGAGCTTTTAAAAGTTATCTGACAGATAGAGCAAAATTTAAAACTTGTAGACTTGAAGATTTGCTAAACAAATTTGATTTGAATTATTTAATACTAGTAGAATTAAAGCAAATCATTGAACAGATATTTAGATTTAATCATTTGAAAGTAATTTGCTAGTAGCAATCAAACTTTAAAGCAATAACATTAATGATTTTTTTATAAATTATGACGTACAGATTGTGACATTAGAATAAAAAATAATATCATAATTCTAACTTAAGTTAGAATCAAAAACATATGTTTTAAAAAATGAGATTATTTTTTTATTATTAATTTATAATTTGCTGTGTCACACAAAAACAATAAGTTTAATATATTATTAGTATTTAATATAATTTAAATAATTAACAAATTTTTATTGTTGTGCAGTACAGTATTCAATCTTTACATAATTATTAATATTTAATAATTTAACAAATTATGATTAAAAAATTACTTCTACTTGTAGGTCTTGAGACTGTCTTGCAAATTGCACAAATAATTTATTATTATTTTTTTTCAGAAATTTTTGTGCTAGTTATTTTTACTTTTAATGTTAACATGATGTTTGTTTTCATTCTCATGTGAAAGAATATTATTGTTGAGAAACATTTGATTCATTATTACTGAACTCTAGTATTATATCATCATCAGAAATATAACAAGACAATTTTGAAAAATCATCATTCATATTATTATCTTGTGTTAATTCAAAAGTGTTATTCTTCAGTTTATTCTTACTGTTTGAATTTTAGTGAAAGTTCTTCTTAAATTTGAAATCATCACTAACAAACTGAAGTATTGTTATTTTTATTGTACTTAAAATCAGACATGAATAATAATAATGACAAATATCATGAGAAATGTTGAAAAATCTTTTCACTTTAATCTCATTTGCTGAAACTGCAAGTACATCATGAGCAATTCAAGCAAAAACTGAAAATCAAGCAGTATTGTTTGATCAGTAAGTTAAAAAATTCACATTATAATATATTTTTAAATTTAATTTAAATTAAAATTGTGAAAATAAAAATTATAATAATTTTTAAATGTATAAAACAAATATTATCTTCAGTAAAATAAGTATTTAACTTTTCAGAGTCATTTTATTTTTATAATTCATCAGACTCACATCAAAATTTTTTTATATTATATACAAGCATCTGACAGCTTGTCTTCAGTGAACTGTCTAACTCACTGCTTAATTATAGCTTGCTATAAATTACTTAATCATGGTAAATTACATAAAATTTCTTTTTGTTTTTATTTACAAATTCTTTCTGTTGATTTTACAGCTATAACACAGTTCATTGAACATATTGAACACAATAGCAAATCAAACATATTGAACATTTATAAAAACACAAAGTAAATTTGTAGAGCTTATATAACTGTAAAAAACTCATAAATTTTTTAATCTGATAAATTTTGAATGAATTGTAATCTCATATTATAATTAAATATACATTCAAGCTCAATAATTAAAAAAAAAACTGCAAGCTAACAGTTTCAGCAAACTGCATCAAATTCAAAATGATTTTTTTACATCAATTAACTTTATCTTCAATTGTGAAAGTGAATCACTCAGTCTTACAACTGCAGAAAAAGCTTAAGTTTTCAGCATTTATAATGCAGTTGAAATTAAAAAACTGTTAAACAAATACAGTCATCATTTGTTAATTATAATGATTGAGTTTATTAAGAAAATGATTGCTTGTGCAGTTATGCTCTGAAATAATAAAAAGCTGATTTTCAGCTATGCTGTTAATATGAAGTTTCTGCTGACACAAATCATTGACAGCATGATTGAGATATCATGCAAGCACTGCAAAAAAAATTTCAGTCTGTTTATTGATTGTGTTATAATGAAAAAAACTCTTAATGATTTATACATCAATTGTTATTACAATAATAATGAGATGTGTTGCACTCTGCAATCTCATAAGTACAATTAAAAACTCAATGTAAACAACAGATTTATAACTTATCTGAAAAAATCACAATCAATCAGAACAACATTCATTAGCATCAGCAAGTAACTTTTGTTTTTTCTGCTTTTTCTGCTTTTTCTGCTTCTGCTGCTTCTGCTGATCTCTCTGATCTCACTGCTTTCTCTGCTTTTGCTGCTTCATCTGCTGTATCAGTCATAGTTCAAGCATTAATTTCAATGTTACAAACTTCTTATCATCAAATCATCACTTCTTGTCACTTCTGAACTGTCAATTTCTCACTGATGATCACAGCAGTTCTTTTCATTTTTATTAAAATTAATTTGATTATAATTCAGTCATTAATGACTTGTGCTCTTATTTTTTTTTTCTTATCATCATGTCAAGTTACTGCACTGCAGCTCAAGCATTTGAAGAAGAAAATCATTTAATGAGACACTGAAATAAATTAATTAAAATTATGTGAACAATTTCATGAATGCAAATTGCAATGACAAACATTGTGCAGCTTGTATCAGAAGATTTTGTAAATAAATAATTTTTTTTTTGTGAAATAAATAATGTGTGAAGACTGAATTCTCAAACTGTAAATGCAAAAAAAAATTTGATTCAATTACTTACATTTTTATCACTCATTATTTACATTTCAAAAAGTCTGTAGCATTTTTGAATACATCACATTAATAATTATTTAATTTCAATCATTTTCATTTAAAACTGTCAGATTTCTAACATTTGTAACACATAATAATGCAATGTAAAGCTGCTCATGTGTAAAAACTGATACACACAAATCAATTTCAACAATTTGTAATGATTGTTTTTGAAATTTATTAATTATCATAACAAAACAAAAACAAATGAAAAGCTGCTTGCAGTTTAGAATCAATAACAATTTATTTACAATGATGAAAAAAGTAGACTTGATCAACTTCAGAGTTGAATCAGACTCAAGAGAAGTGCTGGCCATCTGCTAGAGTTCTTAGAGTCTAAAGCTTCAGGCCCTGCCTACTCTGTGGGCCAGCAGGTTTGAGCATGAGTTTATCTGTTGCATCTGCCCAGCATCAAGCCCCCTGAAGCTATACTTAATAATGTCTAGTGTAGAGTCTTCACCAGGTCTGCTGCTGTCCATTGCAGCCTGTAGCAGCAGTTTACACAATAATAAGCAGTAACTATAGGAGTTTACACAATAATAAGCAATAATTATAGGGGTTTAGGCCCTAATTATAGGGGGTTGAGTGATAATTTAGACCCATACAGACTCTACAAAGCCTAAATTGATCTGCTAAGTTTTATATAATCAGAGTTGAGTTTATCCAGCAGGTTTCTGAGTTTCAGGCATTCAAACTTTATTCACTCTGGTGGCCAGATCTAGAAAGTTTTGCTCATCCTAAACAGATTTTGGGCCAGGTTGAGTCAGGCCAGCCAAGGGTTTGGCAGATTTGTTGGTCAAGTCTAGAAGAAAGTGATTCAAGAAATAAAATGTGATGTTTTCACATGATCATCTGTCAGAATTTGCATGAATATAATATAATATTTCAGCTGTGTAACAATCAAACATATTTCATTGCAGAAATTTTTATTTGATTATAAATTTTAAATCAACATAATAAACATCTTAATTTTGAGATGAAAACATACAGATGACAAATCATTTGAAATTAAAAATTTTAAAAACTCAAAGATGTAATTATAATTTATGTTGTTTGATATGTTAATATTAATAATATTTACAAAATGATAAATTTTCTTCTGATCATTAAACTGCTTTATAAAATAATTATTAATTTTTGATAAAATGATGTTGATGACTGAAAAAATAACACAGATTGCAAAAAAATCACATGATCAACTCACATCATGTAGAACTGCATGTAAAAAAACACTCACAGAAATTCTTAAGATTTTCACTTATTTGTACATACAACAGCAAATTCACTACATCAGATTTTATAAATTTTTTCTTGTATGAAAGCTCATTCAGTTAATCAACATACTTAACATTGACAGAATTATATGCAAGCTGCATGTTCTGCTGCAGTCATAATATTTAAAGCTTTTGTCAGAGAAAAAAACTCTGCAAACAGCAGTTGATAATTTGATTTTTATTTTTTCACTTCACAATCAAAAGCATTTGCACAAAATTTTCACTCATCAAAATCAGAACATCATTAAATAAAGCATCAGATATATTTTTTAAATCACAAAACAAACAATGAATAATTTTCAGATTATAACAAAATTGCATGAAAATTTCATCTCATATAATTAAATTAATTTTTTTCAGAAATTTATCAATCACTGAAGTTTTAAAATTGAAATCAATAAATTTTCATTCATGTTTAATGAAATTTAAAATTATAAATGAGTCATCATACTTTCTGACAGCAGAAAAGTTATAATGTCAGAAGAAATCACACAAACTATATTATAATTTCATCAGCTGAATCAGCTGCAAATTATATAATAAATATATATTTTATTTGTGTCATCAGAATCTTGCAGATAAAAGTGCACATCACAACTTTCAGATTTCACAGCAATTATTATATGATTAAAACACACATATTAATCTGAGTTTAATGTGTCAAAGTTTATTTTTTCAATTGATGAAGCTTCAACATGTGAATTCAGCTGTTTTTTCATCTCAAGTCAGTTATACACATAATTCAGCATTTCAAAGTTATTAAGCTTTTTGTTGTACTCACAGAAGTTTCAGTCAAGAAAATACAACTTATAGTTATAGTGTGAATTCACAAAATCAAACAATCATACATTTTCATTTTTTATCAGTCTGTTTCTGATACACTTAAGAATACACTGCACACACTGTGACAGATTATCACATACAAAGCTTTTGAATTTTTTTTAAAATATCAGAAAATTCACAAAATCATCAAACATCAAAGTTACAATAAAAAAATTGCATAACAAATAATTAATTCAAAAATTTCTTGACTTTTTAAACATATATTTTCACTTTTTGTCATCATTCAGAAGCTCAAGAATCAGACAAGCAGTCTGATATAACTCATGTCAAATCTCATTGATAGTTTGAATGTCATCAAAACTGATAAAATTTTTAATATTAATAAGCAGCATTTACAGATAATAACATTCATTCTGAGCAAATGAAGCAGTGAACATTTTCTTAATCACAAAATCTTGCTGATAAAACTGTTAACATTTATTTTATTTCATTTTTCAGATAAAATGTTGCAGAAATTTATAATATAAATATTTCAATTTATTTAAATGCTTATGATTTCACTCAAAAAACTTCAGCAGCTTGCTTGTTGTCTTGCTGACTGTTTCTGTTAGTTGCTGAAAAATCATTTTCTTGTGAAAACTGATCAGATGCTGATTTTTAAAATGAAAAAAAAAAGGCTCAACAAATGAAAACTTTTAATGAAGTGCAAACTCAAACATTTGTCATGCAGTTTCTGATGAACTAATATAATAATCATTTAAGTAATCAGATATTTCATAAACTTTCTGAAATTTAAAATAAATCACTGCATTCATTCAGTCTTCATTTTTATAAATATATTTGTAAATATATTTGATAACAGTCACATTTGAGCAAATTTTAATATTTATGTAAGTTTAATATCTTCAGCTGAGATACAAATTGTAAAGAACAATTCAAGTGTTGTCAATCTGAATGTCATGATTATCAATATATATAATAAACATGATATTTTTTTACTGACATCACTTGTACATTGAGTATCTGTCATCATTAACTGATGTAAAGTCACAAAACTGCTTAAGAAATTTTTTTGTGCAGTAGTGACAGATGATTGTTGCTGATGAAAAAGAATGATAAAATAACAAATTTATCAACATTTTGTTTGTCACAAATCTGTGATTCAGCATTTAGTAAAACATCATTCTCAGTATTGAGAGATGATACATTCATTGTCAATGAGTTCATAAAATTTAAACTGTTAGCAATACATTCATTAACATCATTCAAGCAATATATTTGAATACAAATCTGCATGAATCTTCTGCTGATGAAATTTGATGTAATACAAACACTTTTACTTAATATATATTCATATGTTAATCAAATATTGCTGAAACAATTTACTGAAATAAAAAATCTAACTGAATATATTCAATCATTAAAAAAAATAAAATTTATATCATGTTAATTGTATGAATTGCAGTCATTAATACATATTTCTAGTGTTCTGCAACTTCATCTGTCAATGTCAATCAGTATTGTCATGCAAAAAAAAACAATATGTAATGCAATGATGAGTAATTGCAGTTGCTGAAATCAATATATATAAACTCAGAAAAATTGTTTTGATCAGACTGCAAAGTCATGTGAACATTACAAAATGTATATTTACTCAAGTTAGTAACATTTGAAATAACAATTACAATCTCAATGACAGTGAACAAATTCTTTCTGTGTCAATTGACACATTACAAAATAATCAATTAAACATCAGTATTTAAAAAAAACTTAACATTGAAATCAGCAGTTGTGTTTTTCAGTTATTTCTTTGCAGTTATATAAAATCAAATGTATGAATTCTCACATTCATAAAATATGTTTGTCAGACAACATAACACATCACAATTTAATTTATTATTATAATAATAGTAAAAATTATTAACAAAATTCAGATCATAAAATCAAATTTGTGTAAAAATTAAATTTTTATTTTTAGTATTGAAAAGCAGACTGTACAAATGATAAAGCTCATTCAGTATCTGAAACATTTTAAAATCATCATTAATGTCTTTGTCAAGTTGTAAAAAAAAAATATAAATGCTAGAGCACAATTATATTAATGAATTTGTGCTCTGAATATATTTACAATTAAATTACATTTCATCAGTAATTGCTTCAGCATATCTGATAACTTTCAAAAGTATAAAAGTTCAACATTTTCATTTTTGCAGCAGCTGTTACAGACGAGATTCTGCTTACTGTTTTTAAAATATTCATTAATTCAATGCAATACATGACACTTGTGACATTCAACATTAATTTTATCAAGATTAAGTGACTTTCTACAGTTTCACATATTCAGAAAACTCAATAGCAAATGTTTATAACAGTGATTCACATTTCTTGCTTGCTTTTGAGTCTCAACAGTTTCACTCAACAGAATCTCAAACTTCTGACAACATTTCTCACACTCATTAACTGTTGTATCATCTGCAAGCATAAAACTGAAAGCTGAAATAATTCAATCACAGCATAAGCAGAGCTTTGTATTTAAAGTCAGACACATGATAACTTCTTCAGACATCATTGAGAATATAGCAAGTGAATGAACACAGTTCATGCTCTTGTGACAGCAGCTGCAGAGATTAAAGTGTGAATCTTTAACTGTAAACTGTTCTTCAGAAAACATGCAGTCACAACACATGCAAAAATTCAAATCAAAAACTGAAAAATCAGTTTCAATAACAACAATCTCATTGTTATGTTCAGCTGCAGTTATCTGATGTCATCTGCAGCTTCTATCACAGCATTTATTGCAAATTGCAAGCTCATCAATATCAGTCACAAAGATAGTTAAAAAGCATGTGATTCTGCAGCTGTTGCATTGTTTCATCATAAACTGTAAAAAACATACAAATTGAATACAGTGACACTTCTGATAGTTCTGACACTGTAACTGCTGACAATTTATACACATCAAGAATTGTTTAGCATCTTTCATGAAGTCAGTCAACAAACATGTACATCTGCAGTCACAGCAGCATGTTTGTTCTGCATCTTCATTTGCAGCAACATTTCATCAAGAAGTAAAAATCAGTTGCAACAGTAGACATGTATCCTTCATACTGTAAGAGTCAAACATATGTAGAACTCAAATGAAAAAAAAATCAGAATGCAGCAAAAAATGTAGTTTGTATGAAGTAAACACATAAATATTTTCATATTTGTTGACAGCTCAAAATCAGTTAGATCAGAAGCTTTAAAATTATGTGGAATTTAGTTCATTTGTCTTATGACTGCATTTGCCCTAAAAGTGAAGTGTTATTAGTTTTTTAATTAAATAAACTGTTAACACAATAATTTATGAAAATAAATTCTGCTTGCAAGATTGAGACTGAAATGATTGATTTTGTGATTGTGTGAATATTATTTATACATAATATAAATATAATTTTTAAAAAACTATTTTATATTCAATATATTAATTAGCATTGTCATTCTTTCAAATTTTTTTTGAATTTATGAAACTTCATGTTTGAATTAAGAATTGTTCTCATAACATAAAAATAATTATGTTTATTGTATGTTTTTGTATAATAGTTTTACAATTTTTTATATACTGCAGCAAGATGATCTCTCAATTCACATTTTCATTCTATACTTTTTGAGACAAGTTGTTATCATGAAGCACTAATATAATTAAACAAGATGTTGTATATCATGAATATTATATATATACTTGAATTTTACACATTGAAGAAACTAGCAGTAAATGTATAAAAAAAATAAGTAATTTGAATAAAATAATTTATCTGCTTTCAGTTCTCATCAATAAGTTAAAATTGTGCATATACTGTTGCATCATAAGTTTCAGTAAACTTATTCACTGCACTTCAGAGACAGAAAGTACACTTTAACATCAGAAATATTGAATTTTAGTATGTCTTGCAATTTTGCAGCAATAAAATTAAATTTTTTGACAGTACATTTTATGACACATTATATTGTAATTTTTGAAATATCAACCATTATTGCAAATTAGTATTTACATAATATATTAGTTTTCAAATCTAGAAGTGTGTGACAAGATTATTAGCAGATTTTAATTTAAGTTAAAATTAAAGTATTATATATTATTAATAACAATCAGTGTGTGAGTGTACTTATTTTCTTAAAAATTTGTGAAATACTTAATTGATTTTACAGATTCTGATTTTCATTATTTTAATTCTTCTCAATCTCATTATTAAATACTGAAATTTTCATTGAGTTCAGAAATATATTGACAACTAGCTGAATAACATGTGTCAAACATGAAACATGTTAATGTGTATTAAGAATTTATTGTAATACTAAATTCAACATACTTTAAAACATATTTTTCTTCAGTAAATTATGAATCAATTTTTTGTCAATGTGTTGTTGTTTAAAATATTGTCAGTTGTAATCAATATAATGTAGTGAAAAGTTCAGTGCTTTCTATCAACATGACACATACTAGACTGATCATGAAAATTAGAAATTTCTTTTTCTTTCTGTTTCATTCTGAGTGTTTGGAATCAATCAGAAAATGAAAACAGAAAATCAGTCAATTACATGAAATGAGACTGGAACTAGCAATCAATTACATGAAACAGAAATGAGAAAATCAATCAATCAATGAGATGAATCTGAAATCAACAGTTAATTAAATGAAACAGATCTGAAACTAGCAGTCAATCAGAAGTTATGAAACTGAAACTGAGATAATTGAGACTGATGGTTTCAGATAGTATCAAGATTTATTATTTTTGTATGTAAAGTCACATAGTTATCTAGAATTCTCATCAAAAATTTTAGTAAAGAAAAATAACTACACAACTTTGTACTGAGAAAACTTCATTTTATGTGTGAAGTTGTGTAGTTATCTAGAATTCTCATCAAAAATCTTAATAAAGAGAGGTAACTACATGACTTTGCATTTGATAACAGTCTGAAGTAATACATTTATCACATAATTGACTAATTAATTGATGAAATCAGAAATCATTGATTTCAACTGATTTCAATAATCAATCAATTACAGAAACAGAACTGAAATCAGCAGTCAATTAGACAATATGAAACTGAAAAAATCAATCAATCAATGAGATGAATCTGAAATCAGCAGTCAATTACATAAGATGAAAATGAAAAATCAGTCAATTATATAAAATGAAGCTGAAACTACAGTGAATGAAACTGAAACTAAGTTTACTGAAATGAAATGAAATTTTCTGTTTCATGTGATCAGTCTAAATTTTACTTCAATAAATTTAAGATGATTGCACAATATTTGACATCACTTCATCATTCAAAAAATTTGATAAAAAATTTCATCACATTTCAAAAAAAAATTTGAAGTTTGCAGTTGAAGAAAATCACTTGTTTCAATACATTAACAAAAATATATTTTTTCAACATGTTATTAATGACTCTGAAAAGCAAACAAAAATGATTAAAGTCTTGCATGATACATTTAATCATTAAAAAAAAAAAATTTATAAATTGTTGTCAAATCAATACTGATGAAAAAAAATATATTTTAATGTTAAGCAATATGTTCAGATTTGCAAAGAATGTCAACTTAGAGATCTGATGTGTATTAAAAAAACTTTGCACTTAATTTGAGTATCAATTGTTTAAATTAAAATTGTCATCAACATTGTTTATATGTCATCTGATGAAGAAAAATTTTTTCTTGTCATCACTTAATGTGATTTTTCTAACTGATTTGAAGTCAAATTTTTTGCAAAAATCACAGCTGATGCAGTTGCTCAGTTTATATATAAGAATATTTTTTGTCAATGAGAGTTTTCAAACAAAATTGTTGTCAATGAAAATTCTGAAAACAAAAAAATCATTGAAAAACTGTTGAAAAGATATACAATTAAACACATTTAAATATCAGTTTATAATTCTTGTGCAAATGACATGATTGAAAAAAATCATTAATTAATTAAGAATGAACTGTCAAAAATGACAGATGAAACAAAAAAGAATTGAGTAAAGCATTTATCAGTTGCTCTTCTCATCAATTAAATCACTGTCAAACAAACAACTGACATGTTTTTGTATTGTGTGTTGATGAATCAAAAAATAGTTTTTTTTATCAAGTGTAAAATAATGACATGAGCAATTTTTTCTTGACAAATTGTGAAATCAACTTTAAATCTGATAGCAATATGAGTGTATCAAATTGAACAACAAAATCAAAATGTTGAAGAGATTGTCAGTCACATAAAACAAATGCAATGTCAAAATAAAAATCAATTTGATGATGCACATCAGATATGCAATGAATTTTTAAAAATTAAAAAATTAATAATTTTTCATCACATTAAAAGTGATAAAAATATATTAAAAGTGCAAAAACTTCACTTCTGATGATTGAAATCTTATTAAATCATCTCAGTCAATGAAGAATAAAACTTTTATTGCATTGAGAAACTTGATGAAACAAAAATTGCTGAAATAATTTCAGAAAATTGATTGAAAAAATTTTATTTTTGAGAAATTGATAATGCAGAACAAAAAGAAATGTTTCTGAAAGTAAAAAAAATATGAATGTTGAAGTAACTGATCTTGGTGAAAATAAAAAAATGACACATAGTATGAAAAAAGCTGAGAATTTGAGTAAGAAAGAAAGTGATAAAAAAGTTGAGAAGATAAACAATGACACAACTGAAGAAGAAAGTTAATGATTTTCATAAGAATGAAATTTTAATGTTGTTATATTATAATTTGCTGTCAGAAGCACTAATATATTGATTAAACTTGACCAATGAATTTGTCAAACTCTTGGTCAGCTCAATTCAACTCTGCTCAAAACCTGTTTTGAACAGACAAAGCTTTCTAGATCTGGCTGCTGGGGTGAATAAAGTTGAGATGCCTGAAATTCAGAAATCCATCAGATAAATCTGACTCTGATTATATAAGACTTAGTGAGTTGACTTAAGCTTTGTAGAGTCTGTATAGATCTAAAATTATTGCTCAATCCTCTATATTTAGGGTCTAGACTTCTATAATTAAAGTCTAATCTCAGTAATTATTGCTTATTATCATGTAAACTGCTGCTACAGACTGCTACAGGCTGCTTACAGGCTGCAACAGGCAGCAGCAGGCCTGGTGAAGACTCTATGCTAGATGTTATTAAGTATAGCTCCAGGGAGCTTGATGCTTTGCTGTGCTTGACAGGTTTCATTAATAAACCTGTGCCTGAACCCACTGGCCCACAGAGCAGGCAGAGCCTGAAGCTTTAGATTTTAAGAACTTTAGTGGCCAGCCAGCATTCTTCACAGGTCTGACTCAACCCTGAAGTTGGTCAAGTCTAATATTGATTAAGAACACTTGCTAAAAACTGATGAAAATTGAAAATAAAAACTGAATTCAATTGCTTGCAAAAAAAAAAAAATTACTCTAACAAATTATTTATGAAATGATAAAACTTTTGATAAAAAAAAAGAAAATTGACAAGCATTTTATGATCATGAAAAAAAAAAAGCTCACAATTTGATGTGTTGAAAAACATTAACATGTGCTTTCATTGTAAACAAAACTTTTTCACATTTTTGCAGAGCATGTTTGATGTTTGTGAGATTTTCATAAATTAAAAAATTGTTAATAAACACTAACTGATTGTCAACAGTTTTTGAAGTTGAACAGATGTCATGAGTCAACTTAAACAAATGATGAACTTTGAATGAATTGTCAATAAAAAAATTATGAACAAAAACAGTATCAAATTATTTTTTTGCAAATATGAAAGTTTCAAGATTTTTGCTAGATGACTTAAAAGTCAATAAATCATCATCACTTTCACTGCTGAATGAAATTTTTTCATGTTCATTAATTGTTTTATTGTTTTCATTTTCTAACTGATTAGTGAGCTCATCAGCTAGCTCAGCAATTAACTTGTTGATTGAATTTTCAAAAAAATCATTGACTGAATTTTTGATAATTTTTAAATTTTTAACAATCAGATTTTTTTTGAAACAATTAATAATTTTTTTATTTATCTGAATTGCTTCTGCTGAAACAATAAATTCTTTATCAAAATTTATAACATTGTTTGAAAAATTGACAAAATTATTTACTGTTTTGTTGATGAATGTTTTTAATTTTTTTTTCTTCAAATAAATAAAATGCTCAGAGTTTATTGACAAAGTTATTAAAAAATTAAGCAAGTTAATCAAAATTTTACTTATAAATAATGCAAGAAGTTTTGTGCTCATTTCAAAAACAATTGCTGCAGACTTTATTATCTAAGTTGATGAAATTCTTTTAATAAATTATGCAAATCACAAAAAAACTTTTTTTTTTTCACAATAATTGCATGAAGTTGATAAAATTGTTCTGTAAGTTTGAACAAAAATATTATTTTAATGATGCACAAAGTTGAGTGCACTGTAGACAATAACATCTGACATGATATGTCAATCAATTGATTGCACAATGAAGAGTGCACTAAACAACTTTGATTTTTTCAAAAAAAAAATGACAAAATATTTAATGAAATTAAGTGTAATAAAATTGTCATTAATTCAATAAACATCTTCAACAACAGATGAACTGTCTTCAGAGTTCACTTTTGTATCAATTGTCAGTCAACAACTAGAGAAGAAGAGAAATCAATAAAAAAAAATCTTACATTCAGAATTAATTAATGATAATTCAATTATATTAAATATATGTTGCAAAATGTCATCAGAAACAAATTTCAAAAAATTCATTTCAGAATGTTGATGAACATATTACAAGAAACTGACAATTAAGCAATTTTTTTCAGATGAGAAATTGTGAGTTCAAATCATAACAATTGATAAATTATCTGCTAACTTGAATGCTGAATTTTTAAATGCAGAAATGAAAGTTGAGGACATGACATTATCAATTTTTTTAACTGTTGTTGAAGTAAATACATTTTTTTAAAATGTTTTCTTAATCACTGCAGAAGTTAAGAAATTTTTTTTAAATGGTTTTTTGATGATGTTGTTAGTTTTCACAACAATAAAAATTTAAATTTTTTTAATTAATTTTATTTTACTGGCTGCTTGATTTACAAAAACATATTAATTAAATGTTTGTCAGAAAGAATATAATAATAAACTTACAACAAAAATGTTAAGTCAAAAAAAAATAATGCTTTTTTTTTGACAACTCACTTGACTAAAAACATGATTAACACTACTTGTCAAATAATGATATTAATCAGTTACTTACTTGAAGTTTTTGATGTTTTTTTTATTGAATGTGCAGACATCTTGTTTGATTGTGACAAAAGAATTCAACTGAAATAAATGAGCAATAAAATATCAAAATGAAAGCAAATGAGTTATCAATCATTAAGCTTGACTCTGAGAAACAAAAATATGAACAAAAAACAAATTGAAAAAAAAATTGAAGAAATTGTGAAAAAATTTATAATTTATTGTTTGTTTACTTGTTGCTCAGCTGAACATCAAATCAACAGAATAAATCATCAATATCATCATTAATTTCTCACATGTGTGAAGATTTTTCTTGTTGCTCAAAGTAACAAAAATTTACTTAAATTAATACAAAAATTTTATCAGTTTCTACACTTGATTTTGTGTTGATTTTTGCAATTTGCTTTTTGATAAATCACAAATATACAGTGTGAATGAACAGCTATACAATGATACTGATATTAATTTTCTACAGTTGATATTACATTGAAGATCAGAAGAATGAAATGTGTCAACTTCTGAATTTTTGTTTTTTTTAATATTACTAGATTGAAATTTATTTTGATACTTTTTGAGTTTTTTACAATACTGCTGTTGACTAAAATTGTTTGTTTTGTTTCTTGTTTTGCTTTTATTCTTGCTGAAAAATTTTTTTGAATTGATGTCAGAAAATGACATCAACTAAATCTGATCAGATTGTAGTGAGAAGTTCAGTGCTTTCTATCAACATAACACATACAGTTAAGTTAACACTTTATGTTGATACACTCTAGTTGACAGACATTCTCTTAGTCATTTTTTTTATTAATTTTATTCTTGTTGATTACTTATGTCACATTTCTTTTTGCTATATCTTTTCTATCAATTGCTGAAGATATATAAAAAAAATATTTATTTATTGTTAAGAAAACACACATGCTCATACATACTTTTTGAAATATTGACATTACTTATACATATATTGTTAGTCACTTGATTGTTTTGTTGTTGATAGTTGTTGATACATACAAATCAATGTATTATTCTTTCAATATGACTTTTGTTCACTATATTATCATGATTTCTAGAGTTGATACTTGAAAACTTGATATGAGAATGTTGACAGACTCTTGATTGATTGTTATTGCTGATATCAATTATTAATGTGTTGATTATGATGTTTTTTTCTTCTTACACTAGACTCATTCTGATCTGCTCATATTGACTGAGTCATATAGTTTTTCTGTTTCAATAACTTAATTAAGAAGTTTATAAATTGTCAAAATTAATAGAATTTAATTTGTTAAGATAACATTTTTGTGATTTTTATTATATGATTTAAAGTCAAGTAATACTTGCTGAAATTTTTAATTATTATTAATGAAAAGGTCTACAATTATTAAAAATAAATGTTGTATTGAACTTGATCAACAATCAAAAGTAATTGTAATTTTAGAGTTAACAGAAAAACATTAAAATATAAATAAAACTGATTCAGTTGCAGAATTTATTAATCATCACTGAATAATTTATTATTTTACAATCATTAATAACTTGTCATGAGAAATAATATGAAGAAGATATTGAAACTGTATATATTTAATAATTTAAAATGAAAATTAAATTATAATCATAAAGTGCATCAGTTGTATTTTAATATTTTCTCAAGTTAATGCAAGTTTATGCTGATTCTGATGAATGTTGTCAGTCTTTGATTCTAATTTAAATTAGAATTAAAATAAAAAAGTTTTCAAATCTTTTTATTTTATAAAAGTATTTTCTTAAGATTTGTATTTCTCTTTATATATTAAGAAATCTTATCATTTGTTGTGCTAGCATGTTTTTTCATTGAATTGATTTTATGATTCTTTACTTGTAAATACTCTAAAATTTTTTTACAATAAATATATTACATTTTTAAATAATCATCAGCATGAAGAATCATCTTCTTGAAATACTTTCATATTTTAATGAATTGATAATTTGAATTTCATAAAAATGTTTTATTACAAGCAGCAAGTTTCTGTGAGAATGAACTAGTATATTATTAATTAAAAAATATAGCTGACTGCTCATCATTATAAAAAATACATCAGATTTTTTGTAATTAATTTAGTAACTTAAAATTCTCAGATGAAACTGATTAAGTATTAAATGAAAAAACTGATGTATTTAACTGAGATTGAAAAGCTGAAGTAGAAGAGATAGAATCAGATAAAGTTGATTTTAATGTAAAAAAATCTGATATAATAATACTTTTTAGCAGATGTGAAATATTAAATTATTGAGATGATTTGTGCAGTGAGAAAAACATAATTATTTGTATTCAGCAAAATACATATAAAGAATTTAAAGAATCTGAGAAGCAAGAATAATTCATAATGAAAGAAAATGTAGTACTCAAATTTGATAATAACAGAAGAAAAATTTATTAAGAAATTAATAAAATATGAACTGAGTTGTGATCTACAACTTTTGATATTTATTATTATTGAACTTGTATCAAATATTCACAATTTAACTTCAATTAAATTGTGTCTGAGTGAGTTTTCATCACTGTTTTCATCAGAATTTTTGTTTATCAATAGTAACAAGAAATATTCAAAATCCAATTTAAGTTAGATTTTTTAGATTGCATCTGAGTAAGTTTTCACTGAAATTTTTATTTATTAATACACAGTAGTAGTCAGATTGTCAATTTAACTACTATAGATATTTAATATTTATTGTTATTTTCACAAAAAATTCTCTTTTATTAAAAAAGTTAAAATCTAATTTAAGTTAAATTGTATTTGCTGCATCAGTCAAATCAACTCTTTATCTGTATTTTGTAATTATTTAATTTAGATTTTTAATAATTCTACATATAAATAATTCAGTTTTCAGTCTGTCTGAATTTAACTGAAGTTCATTTAATTTTCTTAATGATGCAAGTTTTATTCACAGTTTCAGTAATTTTTTGTTTGAATGACTCTGCTAATTGAGATGCTGCAGCTGATACTCTGAAAAATTTCAATCACAGTATTTATAATAAAATCTGAGAACTAGTTTAAATTACAGTCTCAGTCTGATTGTAAAACTTCAGTTGTAAACTTCATGAAAGCTAACACAGCTTCTTTTCTCAAATGTAACTAGTCTTAATTTGATTAGCTTTAGCAAGCATAACACACAGATATATAACACACTGATTTTTCACTTCTTTGAGAGAATCAGTGGCAATCTCTTTTGTCTAACAATTATATTCTTTGCTTATTGATTTTCTATTCATTATGTGAATAGTAGTCATCTCACATCTACTTTATACATTAACTGAATAAATTTCTTTACTTTATTCTTATATTTTATCACTTTATTGAAAAGTATATCTGAAATGACTTTCAAAGACAAAGAAAAAATATCTGTTTTTTTCATCTCTCATGAAAATTCTCACAAAGAATTTTTATCATCTGTCAACTATAAAATGAAAATAATTTTAGAAACATTTCATGAAACAACAAAATTCTCTCACAAAAAAATATTTTTTATTCAGAGCACAGAGTTAGAAGATTTTAAATATATTTATAAAAAATTCATTAATACATTCTTTACATTTCACAACCATTTTATTATTAAAATTATGTTTCTTAAGAAGCTTCACAAACAAAATCAGCTTCTAAAGAACATGATCTCACTTTCAGAACAACTGAAAATTAATTTGAAAAAACACATTGAATCAGAATTTCTAGATATGTTTATTCAACTTCAAGAAAATTCAGTCAAAAAAACTAGATGATATAAACTGTCAGAACTGAAGTTTCACTACAAGATTGTTATTTTTGTTAAATTTCATAAATTTTTTTTCAAAATTGCATTCTCAACTGAACTCATAAAGATTGAAGATTTTCAGAAAGTAAATTACACAAAAACTGAATTTCAGTATACACTTCAAGAAAAATGAAAGAATTTTTTGAAGAAAAACTCAATAAAAAACATTTGAAAAGAGATTAAAATCTTTTTATTCTCTGATCTAAATAATTCACAAAATATCATCAGAAATTTATGACAATCTTTTTTTCATCTGCAAAAGAATGACAACAAAACTGACAATGAATTTCATGCTTAATTTGAACAAAAGCTTCACAAAATAAATAATGACATCAAAAATCATGCTGAATGAATGAAACATTTATTTCTATACATTATAAATAAATTAATATATTTCAAACTCAACAAACAAAAAAAACTTTTGAATACTCTTTACAAAATAATCATTATCATCACAAAATTGTATTTTATTCTCATTCTTAAGAAGAAGAATAAAAACTCTGCAAAGATTTTCACAAATAAATCTCAACAAGATTAATTTAAAAAAAAAATCTAAGAAGAGAACAAAGAATTTCACAAAAAATAAAAAAAATAAATCTGATAGCAAAACTAATCTTATAAACATTATTTGCTACAGTTATAATGAAAAAAAAAATATAAATCTTCTGATTATTTGAAGAAAAAAAAATAGAAATTTAAAAATTTGAAAAAAAAATAACTTTAAAGTAATACAATTGTCTAATGTCAATCTTTTGTTCATGTTTTTTATTTAATTAAATGCATTTTCTGTAAAATTATTTACTGAGTATAAATAATCAGCTCATGTGAACTTTTACTGTATTTTTTTTATCATCAGTTCTGATCTCACAGAATCACCAGAACTGAAAATACATTTCATAAAAAAATTTTTTAAAACTGCTGAAAGAAATCAAGCATTTTTTGATGCTGAAAATGTCACAAACATTGTTTTTAAGTGTTAAAATTCTCAAAATCAAGTACAAATCTTTCACAAACAGATTATTGTTGTTAATATAAATGATAATATAATTCTAAACATGATCTGACTTTCACAATATGATTTCATCATCTTATCAAAGAATTACTTAATTTGTTTTCAGAGAACTTTACATGATTCACTCACAATGATTTAATCAGTTGATGTAAAGAATTTAGTGTAAGAAGAAAAATTTATTTATGTGATGATATGTCATAAAATTGAAGAAATAGTTATCATGAATTATAATCTTTAAATATTTGAAGTATATAAAAATCTCACAAAAGCTTTCAGTGAACAAAAAGTTTGAAAACTGACTTCTCATCAGAAGAAGAACTTGACTATTGAACTTAAGTTTGAAAAGAAGCTCATTTTTGATTTCATTTATTAATTTTCAAAAAATGAGACTGAAACACTTCACAAATATCTTAATAATATAATTATTTATAATTTTATTCATTCTTTCAAATCTTCTGCAAAAGCATTAATTATATTTACTTTCAAAAAAAATAATGATCTGCAAATATGTGTGAACTATCATAACTTAAACTTCAAAACTGTAAAGAATCACTACTCACTATTATTAATTAAAAAGTTTTCGAAACATCTCATAAGTACTAAAATCTTCACTTATTTTAATGTTAAGAATGTCTATCATCATCTTCACATTGAGAAAATAAATGAATGAAAAACTGTTTTTCACACATTCTTAAAACTTTTTAAATATTGTGTGATTTTTTTTAATTTTTCAAATACTTCAGCTACTTTTCAGTTTTATATGAACAAGATTCTTCACAATTGTAATGTTTTTATAATAATTTATCTAAATGATATTGTGATATACTTCACAAATGAGAAGAATTATGTTCAACATGTTCATCAAGTTTTGAAAACATTCATGATAACAGATTTTTACTGCAAAATCTTTAAATATTACTTTAGTGTTCACAAAATAGATTTTCTCAAATATATTGTATCAGCTGATGAAATATTTATAAAAAAGTCACACATGAAAATTATTTTAATCTGATTAGAACTTAATTTATAAAAAAATATTTAAGTATTTCTAGAATTCACAAACTTTTATCATTATTTTATTTCAAAATTCTGAAAAATAATTTTAAATTTCATTAATGTACTGAAAGATCAAGAACAAAATAAAAATTAAATAAAAAAAATGAAAAAAATTTTCTCACAGAGAAAACTCACAAAATTTTTTATATTTTAAAAAAGTTTTTGCAAATACTGTCATGCTTTCTCAATTCAATTCTAATCATCAAATATATTTTGAAATTAATGTCTTTGATTTTATCATTTCAGAAATCATTACTCAACTGAATGACTTTCAAAATTCAATATTTGTAATTGTATATTGACAGAAAATGAAATTTACAAAACATAATTATATTATTTATAATTAAGAATTTTTAATCATTATTGAATTTTTTAAACACTAACATTATTAACTAGAAAACTTATGAAAATCTGTTCTAATAATAATAAATCATGATAATCTTCATTACTTCACAACAGTAAAAAAATTATCTAGATAACAAGTTCATTGAGCTTAAAAGTTAACAATTTTTTAATATACTGTAAAACATCAGAAAAGAAAAAAAAAATTCAGATGATGAGTTTTTACAGTAATCAAATTATGCAAAAAAAGCAGATTATAAAAACACTCATGAATATGAGATTTCAAATCAGCTTCATATCATACTTTTTCTTGAGAAAGTAAACTGTGCTGACAAAAAACTTAAGCTGACAGATATTTTATTTAAATTTTTTAAAAAAAAGAAAAAAAAGTAATGTACAATCTCTTTCTGTGAAGCTTATGATACAAATCAAAAAACTACTCATAAAGATTTTCTTAAATAAAACATATCAGAATAAAAAATTTAAACTGAAGATTATAAATATTTGCAAATTAATTCATAATGAAAATTTTTATAATACTGAAAATTTTACAAAATAAATAAAATATTCTGCAATTTTATTTCAGCATTATCTGAATCACTAAATGCTAACAAGCACACAGTAAAAATTAAAGAGAAAATGAAATTTCACTTTCAATTCAGAAAAAAATGAATTGTTAATAAAAACATATTGTTTTACAATGATTATTTATACATCTCAGTCAACAAAATTCTACAACTAGAGTTAATCAGATAATATTATGATATATTTTTAACAGATTACTTTGCTATAAAGCAGATTTACAAATTAGTTTTACAAAAATACTATTAATCATAAATAAAAAATATAATTCAGAAATACTGCAAAATCTGTGAAGTTTGCATAAATTTACAAATTATCAAAATTAAATTACATGAAAAGCTTAATGTATTGTTAATTTCTGTGAATTCTTGAGATCAAATCAGTATGAATATTATTATAAATGTTTCACAAAGTAAGAACATTGAGAAAGCTGAGTTTGACTGCATTTTAGTAATTATTAATCACTTTAGCAAAATGACTTTCTTCATTTCTGTGATCAAAAAGCTCACTGCAAAGCAATTGATATATTTTATTATTTACAAAGTTATAAAACTTTATGAGATATTTCTCAATATAATTTCTAATCATAAATTTTTATTTATTAATAAATTCTGAGATGATTTTCTGTATATACTGAGAATCTCACAAAATCTAAGTACTGCTTTTCACTCTCACACAAATAATCAAATCAAGTAATTAAATAATATTCTAAAACAATATCTGCAAAGTTTTGTCAATTACAATTAAGATGACTAATATTTTTATTGTCTCTTACTGAGTTTGCTTACAACAATTTTCAGCATTTTTCAATAAAAAAATCTTCTTTTCAAGTTATGTATGAACTGAATTCACAAATGACTCTCACAGAATCAAGTGAGTATATTTTTGAGATAAAAATTTTTTAAAATCAGATGAACATCATTCACAAATGTCAAAATCAAGTTAAAAAATTTCTCACAAAAATATAAATTTATTAAAAAAAATATTATGACAAAAAGCATACATCAAAGTTTTACACTGTTGAGAATAAAATTTAATTTAGTTTAAAGAATATCAAAACAGTTCATGCAAGTAAAAAGTTTAATCTCTTACACATTAATTCTTGTAGAATTATGAAAAGAATAAATAAATAAGTTTATCATCTGAAACTTTCATCAGATCTCACAAGCATTCATAATATTTTTTATATATTCTTAATTTATAATTATAAAAAAATAAATGATGTTGATAGCACAGCTCATCATTCAGTTCACAAAATATTTAAAAAGAAACAGAAATTTCAAGTCAGAATTATAACTAACTTTTACAAGAAAAGTTAACAATTTCAGTATTTTGTTTAATGAAAAAAATATGAAAGCAAGAAGAATAAATTCATTGGAAAATTTACTGTAAATCTCAGACACTTACAGAAGTATTTTGTTAAATATTATAATGTTAATTCTAACAAATTTAACTTGTAAGTCTTTTATTATCTCATAAAGAACTAGAAATTTTATTCTGAAAAAGCTTGACATCATGACATGTATATAATATTCACAAATAATTTTAGTTACTTATTCTACAAATTTTATATGAAAAGTTGATTGAATCTCAATGATAATTATATTCTTGATAATGAATTTATATTACATGATTTACTGTATATCACAATATTTTATTTTTATATTTATTATAATTGCATACTGAAATACTCTTACTTCTGAAAGAAGCAGAGAACACTTCAATAAAAACAATTATTGTATTTTTCACAAAATTCATCAAATACACACAAGACAAACTGACAAGTCTCATGAGTTTTATTCAGTTCTTGATACTAATCACATTTCTGTTCACAAGAAGATAATTATTTAATCTGAATGATTAACATCACTTTACAAAATTAAATTCAAATCATAAAGCTTTTCTAATTAATCATATTTATCAGATTAATGAATTTGAAAATTGATATTCTGATTCAGCAGAGCTCTCTTATGAAAAATCTGAAATCAGTATTAATTAATGATAGAAACAGTTCTGAAAGTGTTATCAGTGTGACTGACAAACACTTTTCAAAGTAACTTTCAGAAGACAGATTGTGAAAGCAGTTTGTCACTCAAACATTTTACAAAATCATCAGTGAAATTTGACAGTTTTATTAACAGCATCACAAAATATTAATCAGCACATCACATCATAATTAATTCTCTGTTCTTCAGAATTACTTTGCAGAAACATTTTTACAGAAAAATAAAATACATTTTTTTCACAATTATTCAACAACAGAACAAACATACTCACAAAAATTTATTATAAAATAAAAGAGACAGCAGTACAATCAGCAAAAATCATTAAAGTCATCTATATTGAAATTGCAGAAGCTATCAGAATTATCTGCATCATTAATATAAAATTTGTTGTTTACAAAATCAATAACATTTTGTTAACATAATGAAAAAAATATTTAGAATCAACAAAATAAACAACAGAAATAACTTACAAAATCTGCATATAAAAATTAAGTTTTTGCATTTCATAATAAAATTAACTTGTCAAAGTCTGATTCTGCTCACAAAAAGCAGTAAAGTCAGTTAGAGTCTGTTTGTAAACAAAATTCATCAGAGTTTGATCACAAAAATTTATCAGTTTTATTAAAATCAATTGTTAGCTTCAAGTTAAAAAATATTCATTCAGAGAAGAAAATGTCAGAGTCACTTTTCTATATAAATCAAAAGTTTTTAAAACATCTGTTTAAGCTCTGAGACCTTGTTACAAAGAAAAAAATTATTAAATTGTTAGTATGAAAACTTACAAAAAATATTTGCAAAGCAAGCTCTGCTGAAAATTTCATAGCTTTATCTTACAAAGTGTTAAATTCATTTACAAAACATGAGAATTGTTCACAAAAATCAATACTTATCAACATCTCAACATCAGAGTTCTCAGTATTCAAGAAAATAAGTAATTAGAGTGACTGCATGAGATGGGAAATTTCATCCCATTTCAGTAGACTTAGTTTCAGTTGCATTCACCATAGTTCCAGCTCTGTCTCATGTAATTGACTGATTTTTCATTTTCATTTCATGTAATTGACTGCTGGTTCCAGATCTGTCTCATTGATTGATTGACTTTCTCAGTTTCATTTCATTTAATTGACTGCTGATTTCAGTTCCATTTCTGTAATTGATTGATTATTGAAATCAGTTGAGATTAGTAATTTCTGATCTCATCAATTAATTAGTTAATTATATGATGAATGCATTACTTCAAATCATTATCAGATGCAAAATTATGTAGTTATCTCTCTTTACTAAAATTTTTGATGACAATTCTAGATAACTACATGACTTCACACATAAAATCAAGTTTTCTCAGTACAAAGTCATGTAGTTATTTTTTTTTACTAAGATTTTTGATGAAAATTCTAGATAACTACATGACTTTACATACAAAAATAATAAATCTTGACATTATCTGAAATCATCAGTTTCAACTATTTCAGTTTCAGTCTTATAATTTCTGATTGACTGCTAGTTTCAGATTCATTTCATTTAATTGACTGTGAATCTCAAACTCATTTCATTGATTGATTGATTTTTTCATTTCTGTTTTGTGTAATTGACTGCTAGTTTCAGTCTCATTTCATGTAATTGACTGATTTTCTGTTTTTGTTTCCTGATTGGTCTCAAACACTCAGAACAGAATAAAAAAAAAAGAGAATTTTTGATCTTCACAGTCAGTTTATAAATGACTGCAAGAAACATATGATATATTTCACTTGTTTTCATTTATTATCAGTTAATTAAAATTTTTTAATTTTTGCAATCTCAGTGCTCTTAATTCACATGTTCAGATATTGTTTCAGAATAAATACTTGCATCATTATATTACAAATTGAGTTTCATCAAGTTTTCATATCAGTCTTCATATTCAAAACTTTGTCAGCTGACTGCAGATTATGAAAAACTTTTTGATGCTGAGAGAAAATACAAACAGCATTGACAAGCAATCAGATTTAAAAATATCATTATAAACAAAATGTTTCAAGTCTGTTATCTCAGCTCATTATCAATTTTTTGAAGTGTATTCTTGAATGTTTCAATCTGAAGCTCATTTGAAATGTGATTAATATCAAATTTAAATGATAAATTTTCATTTTTGCTTTTAATTTTCAATTCATTTATTAATTGCTTCACAACAAGCTGCAAAACATGAGCAATACAAAAAATTAATTCAAGTTTCATATTTCATTCATGATTGTTAATCTGCTTGATTTTTATTTGTAAAAATTTTTAAAGAGTATGATTGTTTTCAGCATTATCTGCAGTAATGTAAAACAATTATTTTGTAATTTTATTTTGCTTCAGAAGCTTATATAATACTTCACTCAAGATCATTTCATCATGAAATTTTTGCAATGATTCAAAATCAATCAGCTTTTTTTCAAATTTTCATTTGTTTGTCACAAAATATCTTACAACACTCATAAAAAAAATCATATAAAAACTTAATCATACATTAACAGCAAATGATATTTTTGTATCTGACACATAATTGTGTAGTAATTGATTTACTGTTTGATTATATTTGTCATTCAAAAAATCATGTACTTTGATTTGATGAGAAAGATCAGAAATTGCTGAGAGTTGAAAACAGTGAACTAGATTTTGAAAATGTTCATTGTCAATCATGTGAAAAAACAAGTTCAGTGAAATGAGTGCTTTGAGAAGAAGCTTGTGAAGATTGCTCTTGAAATAAGAAACTGACTTTTTAATAATTTTTGAACACTTGTGTTGATTCATCTGAATTTAACTGAATTTTTTATTAAAAATTGTTATTATAAGTAAAAAAGAACTTCTTATCAGCATATTATTAAGTGATTTATTTTTGTCATGCTTTGAAAAAGCAGCATGATCACAGTTTCTGTTATTTATGTGCTTTTTCAATTCATTGATGTCATGATTTGTATATGTTGAATGCTTCAGTATAATGTTGCATTTTTTACATATAACAATTGATTTATTATTAAATTTTTTTGTTGCTTGTAGCATCTGATTTTATGCAGTAAAAAATTGCTTGATGTTATTTCATGCAGAATGAGCATAATCATGATTTTTCAATGATTTTTTTGCAAATGTTGCATTTCATCACTGATTAAAAAGTCAAGACAACACTTTTAACAAAATCATAAACAATAAAATACTTTTCATGAAAATACAGTTCAGTTAATTTCTTATCAGAAACTGATGATTAAATGTTTGATGAAGAGAAAGTTGAAATCACAGTTTCATTCATATCTGATGACACAACAACAGCAAAATCTGATATTGTAAACAACATATTAAGCTTAAAATACAGAAAATGAATGATATTCAAGTTAAAATAATAATAATGAATTTTAATAATAAATCTGATCAAATTTGAGAATTCTGAGCAAATATTTCAAAGTTTGATTCTGAATTATGTAGTTGTCAAAATTTCAGATATTGAAAAATGATATTTATTTATTGACATTTTCACTCTGCATTTAAGTTGAAACTTCATATTTCATTATTTTCAGCAAATACTCAACAAAACAATGTTTAATATTAATTATTTTATATATATATATTGAATATACATACAGTAAACTTACTTTCTACAGAAATTTAAGATAAAAATAAAAAATAATTTTCTTGAAATCACTTCATTAATGCTTAATTCTAACTTTAATCACTGATTTTGAGCTGCAATTTTGATGAAAATTTTAATCAATTATCATTTAATTTTCATCATACTCATCATTCTCATCTTCACTTTCATTGAATGACACAATCATCTCAAAATCTTTTTTTTTAATTGTTCTTGAAACTGATGATTTCTCAAAATTTTTTAAATTTTTTTGCTCAAAGAAATGATTCATTTGATTTTTAACAAAATTATCATCTGCATTTGTGACTTTGAAATGATTATATTTGTGCTCAACTCAATTGTGCTTCAGTTTTTGAATGATTTGATGAAAATAAATTTGAAAATAATTTGTGATGCTATGATTTTGAGTTTCTGATTCAGTTTAGTTATTTTGTCAGTATGTGCACAGACTTGTTATCTGAATTTGTTATTTATTTTTATTTTTTGCTTGACTGCATTGCAATCTTGAATTTTTCTGCACAGCATTTTTTTTTATTTTTTTAATTTCAAAATATTTATGAAATTTTTCTTGATCAAACTGTTTCTGCATCACAGTTTCAATGATGATAATTTTTTATGTTTTGTGTTTTTTTTCTGTATTATTTTCTCTAACAAATTTGTCAGTAAATATTTAGAAATATTTGAAATTTATTATTAAAAATTGTTATCATTTTGCAATTTTTTTCAAATGTTGAATGATGTCATATCTGATTTTGTAATCAATCTGATTGATTTTGTGTTTTTTTTTTTTTCTTGTTAAGTGCATGTTTTTTTTTATGTGCAGTGACAATTTTTAATTGTGTTGACAACTGTTTCTTCAGACTTGAATTTTTCATGATGAATTGTGAATGATAACAAAATATAATAATGAGTGAAGCTTTCTTGATTAATATGATGCAATGAGCTGAGTGAAAGTGAAATTAAAAAAAAATGTCAGAAAGTGAGATGTTTATGTACATATATAAACAAAAACAAAAATGATGAAAAACTTTGTAGCAACACAAAATTACATGATTTTATTTTTTTATGATTTTATTTTTTGTTTATGTTTTTGTTTTTGTTTATTTTTCATTTTTTTCTTTTATATTATTTTTTAATCATCACTTGTTTTGTGAGTATGCTTATGTTTTTACAAAAATATATGACTGATATTTGATAAATGAATTATTAATGACTGAAAATGATGTTCATGAGATTTTCAGAATGAAAATGAAAACTGTTCTTGAAAATGTGATGAACAAAATTATGCACATTACAAAAAAAAATGTTGTGAAAAATCACTCTGAAGTTACTGAAAATAATTTCAATGATGTGAATGTTGTGAAAAATCATTTTAAAATTACTAAAAATAATTTCAATGATGCAGATGTGAATATGAAAAATGTTAAAAAAAATAAGAATGAAAATGTAAATTTTGAATTAAAGAAAACTGAAAAAAATGCAAAAAAAAAAAATAATGATGTGACAATTTATAAACTGTTGCAATGAAAATGCAAATGAAAATTACATTTTTCATGATGATTCTGACTTTGATGATCTTAATGTGAGATTTGAAAATTATATGTAAGTAATAAAATATAATAACAATTTTGTGAAAATTTGCTACTAAAAAAAATACAATGAATATGAATTAATTAAATGTGCAATCATGTTCTCTGAAATAGCTTCAGTTCTGCAAGTTAAATATCAGTGCTGCATGAATAATTACAATGCAAAATATCAGATTTAATGCTGAGTGCATTTGAATACTTTCATCATTTAATGAAAAACAGCAAATCTGATTTCATGCATTTCAAACTTTTATGAAGTCAATAATAAATAATGATTTTTGATAACAGTTTTATAATTTAACAAAATTTTAAAAACAATTTAAGAAATATGCTGATATCAGTATAACTGAAGTTTTTTTATTTCTCAAATATAATTTCAGTAACTAATTCATTAAATCATTTTTAAGATGAATTTAGCATTTTGCTAACAAACAACTATTGTTAATATTTTTTAATTTGTCATCAAGAATACAATCATCACATTTTTCAAGTATGAGTATATTTTTTATTTTTAAAAATTTTATTTATTAATACAAAACAAATAATATTCAAGCAATAATTCATCAAAATTAAGTTATTTTAACTCAGAATGATATCTGATTGATTTTTCAGCTGATTCAACATGTTGATAATTTGTTTTTTAAGTGTGCATCTGCAGAAACTCATGAGAGAAAAAAATAAAAAAATTTTTTGAAGAAATGTTTATAAAATATTAATTAAATAAAATAAATTTTCAGTGAAGCAATGTATCTCATGATGAATCAATAAGTTTTTAGAAATTTTTTTTTCTTGTATGATTTTTGTCATATAATGTAATAACAGTTTAAGATAATGATCTCACATGCAAATGTGTCAAAATGCTTCACTTGACATTAAGACTGAAAATTTTCATCTCATTTCATTTCATTGATCTGAAATGATCTGAGACAGATTTGAAATCAGAATTTTGTTGTCAAAGATTGAAATGAAATTACAGCTTATTTATTGAAATGAGACTGAGACTAGAAAGAAAACCTCTGGGACAGAATTGAGACCTTCCATCATGTAGTGATAATGGGAATGAGTAATGGTCCTTGTAACTAGGGATGAGTTTGGGACTACAGTAGTTGGGACTGGGACTGAGCCCACTGGAACAGGAGGGGATTTCCCATCCCATGCGGTCAGTCTAGCTCCATCACTTGACAGGGAAGATAGTCAGTGGGCCATCAACAGCAAAAGATAATATAAAAGGTGCACCAGGAACCTCTGTCAGAATCATAGTTTATGACCCAACAAACAAGGACAAAATGTCATTCAGATTTGAATATGGTCTGTTCCCTGGTGCAATTGCTTGGACAACAGTAAAAGGAACTCCCGCTGGCTGGTGTGATATGAGTGGTGTTCAATGGAAGCCAATGAATGCAGGTTTTGAACGAGAATTCAACTGTTACTTCAAAGGGTTTTGGAGGACATAAGCATTGAAATGTGGACCATGAAAGATTGATGAGTGGCCAGGCAGAAACAAAAAAAATCTATTTAGTGGACCTTTCAATCTGTGTTGTTGCAATTGTAGAATACTATGATTGGTTTTTGGCACATCTGACTGCAAAAACATGATGATAGGTAACTAGTCAGTCCTGCCTGACCCAACCTGACTGTTGCCGAATAGAGCTTAGTTGAGCAATCAGCAGCTGGTACTGAATGGCGGCAAACTACCATATATACCATTTTAAGATTGGTGATTGAGTAATGACTGAAGCTCTCGGTTTTAGGCGGCCAAATTTAACTGTAGAAATTTATCATAATAAATGATATATAAACTGCAAACACTCTATGCAATTCTAAAACCCCACATTTCAGTTTTAGAAGGTAGCTCATCGTCTCCTGAGTTTGCAGCCTAGAATATCTGAATGCCAGAGGTAAGGAGATAGTGAGCACAGCACTATGTCAAGTAAAAGCCCCATCGTCGCCTACTCTCGTGGCAATCAAGCCTATCTCATGTGGAAATTGATGCAAAGATCATGCCTTCCTGCCTCGCAATGAAAGACCACGGGCCGGCTCTGGCGAACAAAGGATCCATTTCACTATTTTATGGACTGAGGACTTGTCGTAGGAGGACATGCTGAGATCATAGAGACCCCTCAACGTACATGTCAGTGTGGGGTATTGGTTAGACGGATCGCAGGTTGCCTGGACCACGCGCACTTTCCCAACCATAAAGGTTACAATCGTGGCCTAGAGAGATATCAGCTTTTGCATGGCAGTGTAGCGAAAAAGCGAATCCCTTTGTCTGGCTTGGGCGAAGTAGCGCCTCACTAGCCAATAAGGCTGCGGTGGAAGTGTAACTATCCACTGAAGAAGAGACGCTGCTTTGCATGCGTTGACGGACGAGTGAGGGGATAAAGGGAAGCAAAACATACTGTTAATGGGCCACCTTGGTATGTCAACTTCGGCTGCTTGTACTCGTGCTTCCAGGGATCCCAACGCACTTCGTTCATCTGGCGGTAGAAAATGGAAACGATCCCCATGATTTCACTGCGAAGAAGGTAATTCCTGTCATTCTTGCGTTCCGCGTCCAATGGTGAGTGATCCCGGATCATAAACGTCCAGTGATTGGGGCGGTGTCGAAAAAGACGATCAGCGAGAATACGGCGGTGGTAGTTAGCGACCAGGCCTTCACCCAGCACGGAAAACAATGGGCCACCAAATCTGCGGTAAAAACGTTACTAAAGATGTATAGGATAAGTCTAGCAAAATAGTGTGAGTTACTCTTGTTCCCCGCGTGGGATGTCAATCCCCTTTATCAGACTATCAATCGTTATCCCCATCCAACCAGTCCAACTGTCGTCGACGGGCGGGTCCCAGGGATATTCACTGGTATCCGGGCAGTTGATCCTCGCGCAGTTCTGGATGGCGTTTTCAAGAGCTGGAGGCGTGATAAAGTCAGCCTTTTCAGCGGTGGTGTCCTTACAAACAACTTTCAAGTCTGTTGTTCTTTGCAAAAACTCAAATGGGAACGTGTCAGGCTGATAGCACCAGTACTGATCAAACAGCTCTGGCATCAGATCGCTGAACTCCTGTGCGTCCGAGAACGGCTCGTACTTGATTGACCCCATAACGGTTTGTTGCACGTGTAGATAAATATGCTGCTGTAGATGTAGGTCTAGATGCTGTTGCTGTTGCTTTGATGCTGTGAAGTTGACGTCGAAGCGCTTCCTCGGCGGACGTTGACTGCGGCAATGCACGTGACTGGCGCTTGAGGAGGCCCTCGCGATACTGCATCTACCCCGCCTTTCGCCTTGCGTTGTCCTATCTCTGGCATCACATCTGGTAGATTCATGATTTACAGGTACTATATTTCATCCGCTCCGCCCCGCCTGCAGCGACGGGAGGTATCCATATTAAAGCAGTATCTTCTGTGTCTGGGCTAGTGTCGGCCTACACTGTGGGTCTTCCGAAGCTTATCTCGACTCCAAACTTACACAGTAGCCCTGCCACGGGCTATATATCTCGCCCCATTTCCCTCCTTATTCTTTCGAGATGGCGGCGGCTCCTAGACAGAGGCGGAAGGCGGTTGATGGACTGGATAAGCTCCCAGCCACTGAACAGGAGTGGCATGCAATGGCCCTCGCATGTTGTCTCGCCAACGCCAAACTTCAAGACTTATGTTCTTATGGTAGGGCACCTACCGCCTCGCCTTACCTAGCATCGCTCCTAACAGGGTCTGGAAAGGTCGTTTCTCTGCATCGACAGTGCCCAAGGAGGCGTTCCTCACTGTCCGATGCATCTGGTCTGACGTGATGACTGCCCATGAGGCATTGCCGTATATTCTTGGGACGGGATCGTTCTTCAATGGTGAACATATTGCTGACGCCGAACAGCTTATTGATCGAAATCTTCTTGGACTTGACAAGTTGGACAACCTGTTCGATATTATCTGCTCTGAAACAAAAACACCTCGCGAGTGGCTGTGCACCGTTGCTGATGGGCTAGGCCCTTTTTCAATGCTTATAAGTTTGCACAGACAGATCATGGACAAGGCGTTGCGTGCTGTTCCAAAAGACGAGTCAAACCCCGTGACTTATGCACCCAAAAAGCAGGCACATTACGACGCTTTACAGCCTTCGTCAGGCCATAAAGCATTGCCCGATTCTCCGACCCCCAGACGCCCCAAGCGCCCACGCCGAGAATATTCTAACTCCATGGATAACTATGACCTGCAGGCCACCAACCAACCTCTGCCTCGGCCTGAAGTTGAAATATTAGAGATTGCAGATCAACTGCCAGATGAAATTCCGGAGCCGCGAACTCCTACGGAGACGCTTGTGGTTGACTTTATGGTCAATTTCATAGGGGGCATCGCATGCTTGTTACAGCGCCTTTCCAACTACACCGTCTGCGTAGCTAATGCATTTGAAACCACTTATCGATTCGGACCGGTTCATGAGGATCGGCCCTCTGCAGATAAGATTCAATTTCGAGCTCGTATCGATGGCAGCATCCCGTTCAGCTCCCCTGCGGACAAGAGCCTACCCGAGATGGTCATGTTTGAGGCCAAGCGTGCTCCTCGCGGACCTGGTCAAGGCGTAACTGTCATGGGCCAGCAGTCGATGGAACACGTCTCATACATCTGGAAGCGGCATGAAAAGGATCGAACAGTGACTCCCTCCCTCTCCGCCCCTGTCCTTCCAAGAAAATACTTCGTGTTGCTAATGTTTTCTGTAATAGTCTATCAGCCCTGGGGTGTACCACACTTTCATGATTGCACAGGATTACCTTTCCTTCCACATCACAATTGGGACTTATGATAACAAGTACCTCGACTATATTTTTGGCCCAGGAGATGTGCCTGTTATTCCCCCGAGCAGCAGGAGAAAGGCTTTTCTTCATGTTCAGGAGTTCGGACCCTTCCATGTCGATGAGAGAGGTCATATGAAACTTCTTTTACGCATCATAGTCTGTATGATGATATGGCAACTGGATGGGAAGAAGGAAGGACTTATGATTCAAGAAGCCTTGGCTTAAGTGGATGGATGGGTGTTGTCGTGAATATTACGCAGTTTCCTTGATTCACGTCGGGGCGTAACCGTGCAGGCGCGGACGCAGGAGGCCGCTAGCCTGTTTGGGGCTAGTGGGGGCTAGTGGGGGCTGGGGGGGAGGCTAGCGTGTGCTGGGGTGGGGTGGAGCAGGTTAGTGTAGAAATCTCATATAGTAAAAATAATAAAATTTATAATACTCTGTACATCATAACTGAACACATATTGAGCTGCATAATAGCATAACAACATAAAGTAAGAATTAAAATTGAATAAAATGTTTTTTTTTAAAAATAATTTTATAAAATAATTTTTTTCTTAAAATTTAAATATTGTTTTTTTATTTCTCTTGTACAATATTAAATAAACTGACTGTGAGAATTAAAAATTTTCTTCTCTTTCTGTTTCATCTTAGATATTTGAAATCAATCAATTATCAGAAGACAAAAACAGAAAATCAGTCAATTATATGAAACAGAACTAAAACTAGCAGTTAATTACACACAACAAAAATGAAAAAATCAATCAATCAATAAAATGAATCTGAGATCAGCAGTCAATCAGAAATTATACAACTGAAACTGAGATAGTTGAAACTGATGATTTCAGATAATGTTAAGATTTACTATTTTTGTGTGTGAAGTTGCTTAGATATCTGAATTTTTTAGACTGCAAATGAGTCTGAGTTGAGTCAAGTAGTAAAAATCATGATTATGAATTGTATGAGTTTAAGCATTCTGATTGACTGACTCATTCAAATATGATTTGAACACAATCTAAGCTGAATAACAAGCAAGTCTGTTAAGATCATAGAACTGAAAGATTTCTAATTTTATGAGAATAGTTTGTCTGTGTCTGATAATGTTGTCTGTGGGCTACAGCAGCCAATGTCAGCAGCTAACATGTAGATTATTCAACAATAAATGTTTGTAGCAGCTAGTATAAAAGTTTGAAATGTAGATAATTGACTGTAGCATGTTCTAGAAGCTTTCTGTCATGTGTTATAAAGAATAAAATTGATGTATGAGAATTTAACAGGGAAAAATCAATGAAGAAGTCTTCTGATGTGATTCAATATGTAATAATGGTTCAAATCAATTGAATAAGCTTCTAGCTAGCTAGTAGAGCTTGTAAGCAGCTGCTGACATCTAGTTCTCATGTGTAAAATTGTGTGTGTAGAGGTAGTAGAGAATGATGATGGCAAGATGTGTGCCCTAGAAGCTCTAGAAGCTCTAGAAGCTGTAGAAAACTCTAAAAAGCTCTAGAAGTTTGTACAACATTTATAAAAATAATTAGCAACTGTTATAATGTAGAATTAGAAATGTTCATTTTCTATAATGAGTCTGTATGAGTAAAATGAAATGAACTCTTTATAGTAACTTGTTTTCTTTCCATTTGACTGAGTAGTTGAGCATGTGAATTTGAATTGAAACTGTATGATTTGAATTCAGTATGAACTTGAGTAATTTTTGAATTTGTTCACAGTCTAGAATCTTTTATCAAAAATTTTAGTAAAGACTTAGTAAAGACAGATAACTACATAACTTTTCAACACACTCACTTATTTTTTGTCTGTGAAGTTGCTTAGTTATCTTAATCTCTCATCAAAAACTTTAGTAAAGATAAGTAATTACATGATTTTGCACTTGATAATGATCTGAGGTAACAGTCTCATCATGTAATTGACTGATTTTCTTTCTTCATCTCATGTAATTGATTGACTTAACATGAAATCAGAAATCACTGATCTCAACTAGACTGATCACATGAGATGGAAAATTCTGTTCTGTTTCAGTAGATTTAATTTCAGTGTCATTCACTATAGTTTCAGCTTTATTTCATTGATTGATTGATTTTCTCATTCTCATTCTGTGTAATTAACTGCTGATTTGAGATCTGTCTCATTGATTGATTGATTTTTTCATTTTCATCTCATCTAATTAACTGCTGATTTTAATTCTGTCTCTATAATTAATTAATTACTGAGATTAGTTGAAATCAGTGATTTCTAATCTCATTAATTAATCAGTTAATTATGTGATGAGTGTGTTATCTCAGATCATTATCAAATGCAAAGTTATGTAGTTATTTGTTTTTACTAAGATTTTTGATGAAAATTCAGATAACTAAACAATTTAATAAATGAGTGTGTTATCTTTGAGACTGTTATCAAGTGCAAAGTTCTATAATTATTTGTTTTTATTAAAATTTTTGATAAGAATTCAGACAACTAAGCAACTTAATAAATGAGTGTGTTATTTTTGAGACTGTTATCAAGTGCAAAGTTGTATAGTTATCTAGAATTTTCATCAAAAATCTTAATAAAAAAAGATAACTATGCAATTTCACATACAAAAATAATAAATCTTGACATTACTTAAAATTATCAATTTCAATCATCTTAGTCTCAGTTTTGTTATTTTTAATTAACAGCTAGTTTCAGTTCTGTCTTATATAATTGACTGATTTTTCATTTTCATTTCATGTAATTAACTGCTGATTTCAGTATTATTCTGTGTAATTGACTGCTGATTTCAGCTTCATTTCATGTAATTAATTGATTTTTCATTTTCATTCTCTGATTGATTTCAAACACTCAGAATGAGACAGAAAGAGAAGAAAATTTTTGATTTTCACAGTCAGTTTAATTTTAACTGATCTCAAATATTAATCAATTACAGAGACAGAACTGAGATCAGCAGTCAATTAAATGAAATGAAAATGAGAAAATTGATTTAGACTGACTGCAGGAATCAGAAATTCCCTTTTCTTCTCATTCTGTTCTGGGTGTTTGAGACCAATCAGGGGATGGAAACAGAAAATCAGCCAATTACATGGGACAGGGCTGGAACTAGCAGCCAATTACACAGAATGGGAATGGGAAAATCAACCAATCAATGGGATGGATCTGAGACCAACAGCCAATTAGACAGGACAGGACTGGAACTAGCAGTCAATCAGAGATTATGAAACTGAAACTGAGATAGTTGAAACTGATGGTTTCAGATACTGCAAAGATCTATTATTTTTGTATGTGAAGTTGTGTAGTTACCTGTCTTTACTAAGATTTTTGATGAAAATTCTAGGTAACTACATGACTTTGTACTGAGAAAACTTGATTTTACATGTAAAGTTGCATAGTTACCTCCCTTTACTAAGATTTTTGGTGGAAATTCTAGATAACTACACAACTTTGTACTGAGAAAACTTGATTTTACATGTAAAGTCACATAGTTACCTCCCTTTACTAAGATTTTTAGTGGAAATCCTAAATAACTACACAACTTTGTACTGAGAAAACTTGATTTTATATGTGAAGTTCTGTAGTTACCTAGAATTCCCACCAAAAATCTTAGTAAAGAAAGGTAACTATGTGACTTTGCATCTGGTAACAGTCTGAAGTAACACACTCACCACATAATTGACTGATTAATTGATGAAACCAGAAACCACTGGTTCCAACTGGTTCCAATAATCAATCAATTACAGGGATGGGACTGGGACCAGCAGCCAATTACAGAGATGGGACTGAGATCAGCAGTGAATTAGACAGAATGAGTTTGAGAAAATCAACCAATCAATGAGATGGGTCTGAAACCAGCAGCCAATTACATGGGACAGGGCTGGGACTATGGTGAATGGGACTGGGACTAAGCCTACTGGAACAGGATGGGATTTCCTGTCTCATGCAGTCAGTCTAAATTAATTAATCAATAAAACAAATCTGAAATCAGCAGTCAATTACACAGAATGAAAATGAAAAATCAGTCACTTACATGAAATGAAACTGAAACTACAGTAAATAAAACTGAAACTAAATTTACTAAAACAAGAGAAGATTTTCTGTTTCACAGTGTAGTCAGTCTAGTATTAAATTTTTTGTTTTTTTGTGTATCTAGTTTTTTTGAAAAATGTTAAGTGTAATTATTTTATTTTCTAAATTTTAATATTAGTTTTTTCATTTTTTTTAAATTTTTATTTACTTAATTTAACTCTCTTAATGTTTCATCAGTATTTTTGTATATATAGTGATATTTAAATATTTTTTTACTTTTGCTGACAGTAATGATTTTTATACAAAAAATCACTAAATAAACTTGATCAACTTCAGAATCAGGTCAGACCTGGGGGGGGTGCTGACCATTTGCTAGAGCTCTTAGAGTCTAAAGCTTCAGACCCTGCCTGCCCCACAGGCCAGCAGGTTCAGGCACAGATTTACTCATTAAATCTGCCCAGCACCAAGCCCCCTGAAACTATACTTAATCACACTTAGTGTAGAGTCTTCCCCAGGCCTGCTGCTGTCTGTTGCAGCCTGTAAGCAGCCTGTAGCAGCCAGCAACAGCAGTTTACACAATAATAAGCAATAACTATAGAGGTTTACACAATAATAAGCAATAATTATAGGGGTTTAGGCTCTAAATATAGAGAGTTGAGCAATAATTTAGGTCTATATAGACTCTATAAACCTTAAATAAACTTTATAAGTCTTATATAATCAGAATCAGATTTACTCAGCAGCTTTCTGAGCTTCAGACATCAAATTTCATTCATCTCAGCAGTCAAATCTATAAAGTGTCACCTGTTCTAAACAGATTTCAGACAGAGTCAGATCAGGCTGGTCAAGAGTTTGGCAGATTTGTTGATCAAGTTTATCACTAAATATTAAATATTAAATTTTGTAATTTCTGAAATTTTATAAAATTCATTTCAGTATTAATAAAAACTTTCACATTTTACTCAGAAAAAATTAATTGTTTTTTTAATTTAAAAATATTTAATTGTTAAAAACAAAAAAATTTCTAAAATAAAAAAAAATTGTTTTTAAAAAAATTCAAAAGAAAAAAAATTAGTTAAAATTTTTTCAAATATATTGAAATTTAATTTAATAATTAGTAATGAAAATGTAATTTTTAAATATAAAAATTTTCAATTATTAAAAAAATTTAATAAAATCAATTAAGTTTTTATTTTTAATAAAATTTAAACTGCAAACAAATCTGAATCAAGTTAAGTAGTAAAAATTATGATTTTTGATGAATATAATATATGATTGATATTATAACTAGCTAGAAAATATATTAGAAGTATATAACTGTGAGTTATATAACACTAAAACTAGCTGTATTACATAATACTCTTTCATGCAGTGAATTTGCTGAAAATCACATAAACTTTTCAACTGAATTCATTAAAATCTTCAGTCAAAGCTCTTAGAGCTCAAATTTTTCAAAACTGTAGTAAAAATAAATTACAATTAGTAATTTTATTTTTCTATTTAAAATTAACTCAAAATATTAATTAATATAATATTTTTCAGTTCTGATCATTTAAATTTTGTAAATTACTGTTTTTCACTGTTTTTATTGAACTGCTTTCATTAATTTTTCATCAATCTGATTTTATTTTTAAATGTGATATCAAAATTTTGAATCAACATTTTTGTAAGATTATCAGTTTTGTTGAAGCTCATGATAATGTATTCAATTGAGATTTCTTTCTTTTGAATTCAATCTTGAAGCAGATGATAACATATTTCAATATATTTAAATTTTCATGTTAAGAGTTCAGCTTTTGTGAGATTAATCATCTTCTTGTTGTTTATTTGAAGCTTAGAACTCTGTATTTTTATCAGCTCATCATTACTAATTTTTGCATTCAGTAGCAGATTGTTTAATCAAATCAGCTTGCAAGCAGTCTTAGTCACACTTATATACTTTATTTTAATTATTGATTTGAAAATGAATATTTGATGTTAAAATTTTCATGTGATTGAAATTTTATTCATGATAATAAAATAATTTGAAATAAATTTATATACTGAATCTGTTCTAATTCAATCTAAATTTACACTGATAATAAATTTCAATTTATCAATTTTGTTCATTTTGAACATTAAACTTCTAGTTTTTGTATTTTTCAAATATTGAAGAATTTATTTAAAAGCTGTTCAGCAATTTCTGTTGAGCCTGCTGTTCAATCAAGAAAAATAATTAATGATGAAAGCAATATCAGAACATGTGTACATAACTAGAAATTGTAAAAATTTTATGTTTCTTTTGTAATTAGTAAATGTAAATTCATTATCAAGTCAGTGCTGTCTCTGAAGTTTCTTGATCAGAGACAAACTCAATGTTTAAATTTTTTATCATTGACAATAAAGCTGAATTGCAGTTTTTCATGTCAAATTTACTCAATAAATTTTTGATATATTGTTCTTGATTAACAAAAAAATTCTCATTTGACTGTCTTTCAATTTTCATGTCTAGATAGTGATTCTGATTGATGACTTCTTTCCTCTCAAATCACTTGCTAAGCTTTTTGACTAGTTATTCAATTGCTTTCTTATTAGAACTCATGATTTGACAGTCATCAACATCTAGATTAATATATAATTGTTTTTTTCTGATGAATAAGCAATTCAGTATTGTATGAAAAAATACTAAATTTTAGATTTTTCATGTGTTCAGTTATCTCATGATATCAGAATCTAACTGTTTGTTTCAATCTGTAGAAATTTTATTTTACTTGAATTACTAGATTTTTATTATTCATACTTGTAATTGATTGAAAGCTTTATATAAACATATTCATTATTTGAAAGACTTTTGTTTAGAATGATTGTGATAAAATTAAACACTTCAATTTTTTATTTTTGAACTGTAGCAATCACAAAGAAGACTTTTGTTGTAAAATTGCTAATCACTGCTGTGTAAATTTTTCTATAGTGTATGTCTTCATGTTGTAGAAATTCATGTACAATTCAACAAACTTTAAATCATATGATGTCACTGATGTTGTTAATTTTTTTTGGAAATACTCATTTATCTGTTAAAATATTCATTTGAGAATTCTTCTCAACTAAAATTCATGTATTTTTCTTCTAAAACTTGTTGACTTTTTTCTGCATAATTTTATTTCAGTAGAGTCACTTGCTTGACTGTTTAGCAGCTGCAACAGATGTAAAAATATCAGTATTTGTGCTCAGTACTGACAGTTCAATGTTAGAAGATTCAGTAAACTCAGTAGAAGATTTTTCTTTGTTAGAATTCTCTAAAATTTTATATTCTTAATTTAGATAAGTCAATTCAACAAAATTTTCTAAATTTTGATTCATAAAATATTCCAATATTTTGAATTTTTCTCTTGCTAGATAAATTAGCAGCGTGTGCTGTCAGTCATTTAACAGATTTATCATGTCATATTCTTCAGAAATTTGAACTGTATTTATGATCATAAGTATAAATGTAGATATAGACTGTTTAATTGTTGAATTTATAACTAATTTTTTTAGTAAATTCATGATTTTACTTCATGTTGATTCTGTTGTTAGATTTAACAAATCTGAGATTGATTTGACTGTCAAATTTGCAATTGAATTTGTTGTAGAAATAGCAGAGAAAATTGTCAAATTTTAATTCAATCTTTTGTTGAATTCAACATTTCTAGAAATAGTTATTTTTCAGTTTCAGAATTTCAGAAATAATAAATATTATAATTCTGATAATTAAATAGCTTCAATTTTCTAAATCTTGATGTTAATTTGAAAGTCTTCTTCAGATTCTGCATATAAACATTACATTTTCAACATTTAATTTATTTAATGAACAGTTGACTGTCTGTTCAGACTTTGAATAATATTAAAAACTTTGTGTTTTTCTTACAATCATATAAAAATATAGATGTAGAAGAATGATTAGTTATTATACTCATGATCTTTGCTGCTTTTTTTCAAAAATGTTTTGAAAAATTTCAGTCAATCAAAATATTTCTAATTCATTCATCAAAGATTCAAATTGCTCTCTCAGATAATCTGTTTTGTTGAAATGTGTCAGAATAAATTTCATCATGTAATATCTTCTTTAAATTATAAAAAATAATAAAATATTTGCTTTTGAACCTTTTTGCTTCATCAGAGAGTATTATATTACTTTTTCTATCTGTTGTGATTTCAATTATGTTAATTCAGTTGATAATTATCTTACAGACTTCAAAATTGTTCTGTAGAAGAAATATTCATTGAAAATATATGACATTATTTGTAATAACAAGAAAGTATTTCATGTCATTCAAAATAAAAATGTTTTCTTCATCTGTAGAGTCAAGTGTCTTATTATCATCTACTATATTCATATAGAACTTAGCTCCTGATTTAATTAAATAATTTGTGAATTGAAAGAAATTGCAAGCTTGTTTTGTTTTTATGTAAATCTCACAGAAATTTATTGTTTTAATATTTTTGATTTGCATTTCTGTTCTTGAATTTTTCACTAGTAGAGTTAAATTATGAGTGTTGAGATGTTTTCAACATCTATATCATTCTAGTATTGTCTTTTTTTGTAGTGTAAACTTCTTTGTTTGATAACTAGAAATCAGAAGAGACTTGATATTTTTTAAATATTTATGTTAATTTTTAACAATATTGACTACATAAATAAACTTCAAGTACTTCTCAGACACAGAAACTGTATAAATCAAAATGTTTTATGTTCTTGAGAATCATAAAATGAATATATTCTTGTTAGAGAGAATAGTTTTAAAGTTTGTTATTTTATCTGAAAATTTCATTAGTAGAATATATTTATTTGTGTATTTAACTTGTTGAACAGTAAATCTGTCATGAATAAGCTTGTCAAAGCTTAGAGAATTGACTCATAAATCAGATATGATTCTTACTTTCTCTAGAGTAAGATTTTTACTGTCAGTTGAAATATTAACAATTTCAAATTCTTTTATTAAAAATGTTAAACTGTTAATCATCTTAAGTGTAGTTAAACTGCTGTTTAAATTTTTTTTAAATTAGATCAGCTCAGTTTGTTGAATGTGAACTGACTTCTGAGTCTAGAATTCAGTCATCTGGCTTTGTAAACTTTTTGAAAGAGTAAACATTCTTTTTATATTAAATAATTTTTTTGTCATTCAAATCATTCTGATTTTTATTATCTCTTTTTCAATTTGCTGAAGCAAGCTCTGAAAATTGAAATTAATACTGATTAAATTTATGATTGTTTTTTTACAATAAACACAAGTTTTTTTGTTATTTTTTTTGTTATTTTTTTTGTTATTTTTTTTGTTATTTTTCTTATTCTTATTCTTATTTTTTAAGTTTTTCTTCTTTAAATTCTTCATTAAATTCACTGACAATTTATTGTCTTTCTTGTTGCTTGTGTTGTTATCATTTTTGAGAATATATATAAAAATATTCTTCATCAAATCAATCATATCTTCTTCAGAGAAATTTGTTTCATCATAAGAAACTGTATCAATACATATTTAAATGAATTTCTTTTATTTAAATTTTAACTGTTAAATCATTTTTAGTAATGTTTAATAAAATATAATTGAGACAAATGTAGTTGAGTTGAATCAGTTTCATACAGATCTCAAGAAAACATTTAATAAAAATTTTATTGTTTTTTACTTTTTCTGATAAATTCTTCAGTTCAATCACAAGCTTTTTTCTTTTTATATAATGATGGTCAATAAACAAAACTTTAATTACTTTTCAAAAATCAAAAACCATAAGTTTTTCTAACATCTTGAAGTATATTCTTGTCTGAGCAAAAACACTTAAAAATATAAAACTGTAAAGTTATTTGTTTGATTCAGTTTAAACTAGTTGAACATGTCTTAGACTGATCATATGAGACAGAAAATTCTGTTTTGTTTCAGTAAACTTAGTTTCAGTCTTATTTACTGTAATCTCAGTTCTATCCCATTGATTGATTGATTTTTTCATTTTCATCTTATGTAATTAACTGCTGATTCCAGACTCATCTCACTGATTGACTGATTTTTTCATTTTTGTTTCATGTAATTAACTGCTGATTTCAGTTCTGTCTCATCTGATTGACTGAGCTGAAATCAGTTGAAATTAAAAATTTCTGATTCTGTATCAAGTTAGTCAATTACATAAAACAGAAACATAAAATCAGTTAATTACATGATAAGAGTATTATCTCAGATTGTTATCAAGTGTAAAGTCATATAGTTACTTGTCTTTACTAAATTTTTTGATGAAAGACTCAGATAACTAAGTAACTTCACACACAAAAAATAGATGAACACATTATCTCAGACTGTTATCAAGTGTAAAATCATGTAGATACTTGTTTTTATTACAATTTTTGATGAGAGATTCAGATAACTGAGTGACTTCACACATATAAATAATAGAGCTTGACACTTTCTGAAATTATCAGTTTCAATTATTTTAATTTCAGTTTCATAATTTCTGATTGACTGCTAGTCTCAATTCTCTCTCATGTAATTAACTGATTTCTCATTCTCATTTTATGTAATTGACTGCTGATTTCAGTACTGTCACATGTAATTAACTGCTGATATCAGTTTCATCTCATGTAATTCACTGATTTTTCATTTTCATTTCTGATTGATTTCAAACACTTAAAACAAAATGAGAAGAAAGAAGAATTTTTGATTTCTGTGATTAATCTAACATGTCTTTCATTCTTTAAAGATTCTCTTTTTTTATTCTCTAACATGCTTTGAATTTCTAGATATTCTGTAGCTAATAAAATCTAATTTTGTTAAGTATGATAATTTGCAGAATCTGTAAGAGTTGTTAATTTCTTTATAATTTTTAACATTTTCATTGACAAATTGATATTTCATCTCATACTTTTAGTTTTGATGATTGGTAATGCTGATTCATCAAGACAATGCTTGATTTTTATTAAATTTTCAGAGTTGACATCAGTATGTTTCTGATAAGAATTTATTTTTAATAATCATCAATTTCATCAATGTTACTGCTTACAAACAATAATTTTTCTGAGCTGTCAATGAGTTGATGCTAAGCAGTTGCTTTATGCTCTGAGCAAGCTCAGAGCATAATTTAAATATTTAATATTTTCTTTAAATTATATCATTAAATATCAAGACATCTCAGTGTCAATTCAAAATATTCTCAGTGCTTTATATTATTTTTTAGTTTCATTATCTTCATAAACAAATTTCAGTGCTAGCTTTGTATTTAATTTCATATGTTCACTACTTTGTACATATTATTTATTATCACAGTGACAGCAATGCAATCAAAGTTATTTTCAATTCCAGTAGCTAGTAAATACATACTCAAGAACAACAATTTAATTAATTTTTTGATGCAAAAGATTTTACTGATTTGTGAACATGCTTTAAGCAACATGTAAAAATATCATTTTCATTCTCATTTATATTTGCTTTATTCACAAAATATTTTTTTTATTAAAATTTCTTTGACAACAGCTTGTACAGATACAACAAAATCAACATTTTCATTCATTACAGTATTGCTAAAATCAATTGTCTCAAACAGCAAACTTGACTGCTCATTTAACATTTCAATTACAAATTTTGTAATTATCATTTTTGTTTCAGACTTCAAACTTCAAATTGTTAAGCTTGTATTTTCTTTTAATCAGCTGAAAGTCAGATTTGCAATTAACTCATTATTTAATACTTCATTGTTTTTTTCATTCACATCAGAATTATTTTTATTTACTTTTAAAATTAACAATTTTAATTTTTTTTAAACATTTTTTCAGAATTTGATGCAGACTTTTTCAGAAAAGAATTGAATAGCATTATTGTACACAAGCAGAAAATTGAAAATACATTAATAATTATTAAACTCAATGACTTGATTTGTGTCAATTGAAGAAAAGTTAATTTTAAATTTTTTATATTGTTTCACAAAAATCTGAAAGTTTTTTAATTAAAAAACTTTTACAACATTTTATCAGCATAATTGTTTAAGTAATCTTCAACATTATTTTTTATACTTACATTCTCCAAAACTTGATTTTTTTGTTCTGAAATTAAATCTGCAAAAAATTGTGAATTCATTTCTACAAGTTAATTTATTATTTTTTACATACAATTATACTTCACAAAATGATTGAATGTATTAATGCTTAAAAGTATTCAAATATTTTGTGACTTGTGTTGTCTTAAGTAATGAATATGATTTATAATTTGAAAAATTGTATTATAATTCAGCACAAACTCATGCATAATAATATCAGTATATTTTTAATAAAAATTCAGCTCAATGCTGCAGATTATATAAATCACAACAAGAATCTGCATTATTAAATTTTCATTATTGAATTTAAATACAATTGTCAAACATTTCATTATAAATATTTCAGCTGAAAGTGTCAATATCTTAAATTCAAACAACAGTAAATATACTTCAACAAAAAATTAATAAATTGAATATACTGTAAAAACAAGTAAACAGTATTTTCACATAATAATTACATTGTAAATAATTATTAAAAAAATATAAAACTTCAGTATTATATTAATGATATATTTTATAATTCAAGTTTTGTTCAGAAACATTCTTGATATGTGAATATCTTGAATTGTTTAGTTCAAAAGTCAAATGAAATTATCATCAGTAGTTTTTCTTTATTTTACAATGTTTGTTGTCAGATTTTTTTTTCTTTTTACAATAATAAAGTGATACAAAAATTTCAAATCATAAGCAAGTGATGTGTGATGTAAACATCTGTAGATTCACATATCAAAACAATTTTCAATTTTGTTTATTTGTTTTTCAGAGATTTGTGTCTTCATGTGCTTTAACAATTTAATTAATATATTATGAATAATGATATATTGCATCAATTGCATTACTGTCATGTCACACTTCACAATTTAAATTTAAAATTTAGAAATTTGCAAATTAATAATAATCACTTCAAGATTGAAATTAAAATTTATTTAAGAATTTATTATGCATCAGAGCTGAATTTTATTCAAAATGCAAGAAAAAATCACAAAAACATCAGCAGTGTCAATAATATTAGATAAGAAAATTCATTCAAACAATGCAAAATTTAGAAAATGAAAATCATCATTATTTATCAACTTGAATGTTTTATAAATTTCAACTGTCAATCTCATTTCACAGTAATTGAGAACATTCTTCTCAAAATTATCATCATATAAAAGAGACAACAAATCATGAAGATTCATAAACTTATTCATTATTGACATTGTCATCACAATTCAAGAATGCAGAAATAAAATAATCTTCATTACATGATATATATATGTTTGAGAGTTTTTTACAGCATGTTTTTTGTTAAAAATTATTCACTCAAATCAGTATTTATCAAATCAGACAGTGAATAAATCAAGATTATTTTCATAATCTTCATTCATTATTTTTTTTAGATGTTAATCATTGTCAGCTTTATTCAGATATACTGTCTGCTCTAGTTTTGAAATTACAGATTTATCATGATCAGTTATATTTCACATATGCTAGCAATTTTAACTCTGATAATATCACTTCAGTGTCAGATGAATCTCATTTAACAATTAAAATTTCATGTACTCAGAAAAAAAAACATTTGTTTCACATTATATAACTAGAAAGAATCACAATTTTTAAAGTTTTTTATTTATTTATATTCATGATGAGAAATATGTGAAGAAATTATTAATGTGTTTTTGTAAATCATTTTCAGATAAAGTCAGATATTTCATCTGATTCAACATACTCATAAAAAAGCATCAGATCAACATCATTGAAAAAATGCTTGTGTATTTCATTAATTCAAATATTTATTACTTAAGAAACAATTAAAATCAATGTCAGATAAAATAATTTTTTTTTAGCAATTTTGACAATGAGAAGCAGTCATTGAATTATTTTTTTCAAATTAAATTCATTGTTGAAAATTTCATTTTTAAAATTTTTAATTTTTTAACTCATCATTTAACAAATTTCAATTATTTGTCACAGCAGTAAAGTTGGATTTCTTCACATAAATTGTTTGAAATCAGGCTTGAGTGTTGCACAGCTATCAATATATAATGATACTGTAGCATTCAAAAAGTTTAGCTGAAATTGTAATTGCATAAAATCAATACTTGATAAGTAAATTTCAATATTTCTGTCATTTTCAATTACAAACTGTGCAAGTAAAAACACAGTAACAAAATAAATTGAAGTTGATGCACTTAGATTAGAAATATTTTCATTTTCAAATATTTCATAATCTTCACAATCTGAAGTTAGTATTTTAATAAAATCATTACAATTTTGTATTGTTATATACAAAATTGATAAATCAGCACTTATGCTATCATATTCAGTCTTAATTGTTTTCACTGAATCAGATTGATTATTTGAATTATTGACTTTTGAATTAATTTTATCTTTCACAAAATCTAATTTAATGATGAAGTCAACAAAATTTTTTAAAAAATCACAATTTTTAGCAGTTATTTAGTTTCATTTTTAACTGCAATTGATGAGAATATTTTTTGCTTATTATTATAATATTTAAATTTTTTCATAAAATCATTTTATTTTTTATTAATTTTACTTTTTTATAATTTTTCTGAAATTTTGCATTCATACTTCAGTATATATAAGATTTTATATACATTCTCATTGCATTTGAAATTAAAGCAGTCACACACAGTCAGAATTTGACACATTGTGAAAATATAAATTAATAAAATTTTTTTCTTCAACACAGAAATATTATAATTTATTAATTTTTTTAACATTTACAATTTTTTTGTGATATGAATTATTAAAATAAACATACATAATTCTGCTGAAGTGAATCACTTTATCATACTGATGAGTTGAGACAGTAATTTCAAACAATTTCTTATACTGATTTATAAATTCATTGATGATGCTTTCAACAGATTCACTTCATTTTCAGATTCTAAAGTTAATTGTATTTTTAAAGTTAAAATATCTGATAAATGCATTAAGATTGAAATGAAAATTTTTATTCTTGATATAAATTTTGAAGTATTAAAAAAACATGATCATTCAAGTAGTTTTTTCTGACTTATCTGTAAACAAGTTAAATGACACAACATGCTTGAGATGAACACAATATAATCTCAGTGCAGAAGTGAGACAGAAAAACATTTGAAAAAATTAACTTAACACATTTCTGAAAATTTCAACAAAAAAAATAAAAAATTGTAAAAATTAAAATCTTGTTATTTTTATTTGCAGATTCTGAAAGAAATAAATTTAACTAAAAATTTAAACAACAGAAAACAAACAAAAAAAAACTCAGACTAAAAGCAGAAAAAGTCAACTGAAATATATATATATATAAAAAAAAAATCAAAAAAATTCAGTTGAGTTGATATATTTTTAATTTCACTTTAATTTAATTAAAAATCACAAGCAAAAATGATGAGATATTCAGCAGTATATTTCATGTAATATATTTCATCATGAAAATTCAGAAAGAGAAAGACTTGATTTAGTAATTTTCAAAAAATTTTCTTAATTAAATTAGAAAATCAAAAAACATATTTGATGCAAGTTAAAAATCTCATGTGCTAATTCAGATCATGTGAAAATTATACTTTCTGAATTTATCAAAATTCATTCATAAAAAATATTTTCACATGAATAAAAATAATGAATTAATAATATTAAAAATTTTATATTCATTCTGATTTAAATTTCTTTTTATATTATTTTATTTGAATAATATATCTTCTGTATGCAAGTTTTATTTGAAACAAACATATTTTTATTATCACTGCGGTCTGTAATTAATTTATAACTAACAGTTAACTTTTTTAATGTATTGCTTATTCACTCAGAATATTATAATACTCAATATCTTAATAATGTCTGCTGTCAGACTCATCTGAGTCAGATTCATTATGTGAATCTCAGCATCACAATTTAATTTTTTACAAAAATTTTAAGAAAAATAAATAAATTGTGAATTGTGTCAGCTCAGTTGTATGTTAACACAAATACTCAGAAATCACAATAGCTGTTCAACTGTCAGTATGAATTAGAAAATGACAGTAGCAACAAGTTGAACTGTTTTTTACATACAAAATACATTTTGATACTTACTAGAAATTAACTGTTTGAGTTCAGCTAAATATCACACAAAAATGCTTCAGTTTTCATCAAGTGCAAATGAATTTCAAATTTTATGCACTTCACTCTAAATTGTTTTGTAGCTAAATTTATTTATATAAAAAATATCAAGAAGTCATCTGTGATCATAAAATTATTTATATATTTAATTATCTTTACACTTCATTAAGTTTTATCTGAACAAATTGTAAAAAGTTTACATTTTTAATATTTTTTGATCAGAATAGTGAGAATTTTTTATTATTAAATAATAAAAATTGCATTCACTTAAAGTGTTTTCAGTCACTCTTTTTGCACTGCATACATTCACATGATCACTTATTGCACATAAAAAACTGATTTAATTACTTGAGTTTCATTTACAAGAGTCAAGCAGTCATTCACATGATATAGAAGAAAATAGCTTTTTTTATTAATGCTGAACTTTTTCTGCAACACATTTTTAATATTCTTGACTATTTTTTTTAAATGCTTTAGTGACATATCAGTCTTCTGCCTCTCAACAAATTCTGTTTGTTTTTTAAAATCAATTTTTTTTGCTTCAAAGTATCAAAATGATGAAGAAGTAAAGTTGATAATTATTATTATTATTAATATTAAAATGATTGCTGATTTATCAGCTTATAATTAAAATTATTAATAATTTAATTATTTCAATATCATGATATTGTAGAATTTGTGATTTTAGTTGTAAAGAGAAAAAGAAATGAAGTAAAAAACAAAGTTAGAATCAACTTATATAGTAGATGCAAGCACAATCAAGATTACATAAATGAAGTGACTTGAATTTAGTATCTTGATCAGTGCTAAATCACAAATCATAGTGTGAGTCATTCAGTGACTCAGAACTAGTAAGTGAATACTAGTAGTATCAAAATATCATTAATCAAGTAAGATTAGCATGATGAAAATTGTTACATCAGTTTCTCTTATTCTAGTATGAGATTCTTCTAACTCAAAACATTAAAGTGCAAATTGCTATCAGTCAGACATAAGAAAAAAAACAAGTTTTAAGAATAATAAAATCAAGATTCTAACATCTGAAATATTAAAGTGCAAGTTACTATCAGTCAGACACAAGAAAAAGAACAAGTTTTGAGAAAAATAAACCAAAAATTCTAACATCTGAAACAATAGAGTGCAAGTTACTATCAGTTGAACACAAGAGAAAAAATAAGTTTTAAGAGTAAAAGCAACAAGCATTCAAGCACAAGAGAAAAAACAAGTTTTGAGAGTGAGAGCAACAAGCATTTAAGTATGAAAGTAACAAGCATTCAAGCAGAAGAGCAACTGAAGTTCTCATTAGTATAAACAGCATTTTCAGAGTATTGACATCTGAAACTGCATTAATAAAAACAATTACATAATGCAATTATTTTTATTATTAGAAGAGAGTGTGCAATCTGAATAATCTAACTTGATATCTGAAATTCTGTCAGAAAAAAAATACTTGAAAAAGCAGCATAAACTTAATCTTGCTTTACAAACATTTTTGTTACTGCTGAGCAAGATCAACATTGAATTTTTGTTTTTACTAACTTTCATAAAAATATCAAAAATCAATACAAATAATAAATCTGATAAAAATATAATTAATATTTTCAATAATACATCAGAAATGTGCACTGCAGTTAATATTGTATTCATTTTACTGAAGCTTTCAGATGAATCTAAACAGCAATCAAAAATTATAAAATTTACATTTTTTTATATTTATATGTCATCAGCTAGATTTTTAACTGTGACTACAATGTATACTGTAATTTATAAGCAAGAGAGAAAATAATCAGCAAATAAATTACTTTCTAAGTTTAAATATAAAATTATTTTCACCAGCAATTTTGATTCATCATTTTATTCATTCAAAAATAAACTTGAGTATGAAATTAATTTTTTTTAATAATAATTAATTTATTAAAAATAATATTACATTTTTTCTTCAGAGTTTCTGATTACAGTTCATTAATTAATAATTCAGTTTTAAAAATATATCACAATTTTTCAATCTTCTGCAGAAGATTCTGCAAAAACATAATGTAACTCTTTCAAATTAGAAAACAATTATTATTAAATCAGACATTATTAATGTTAGTGCTGACATATACAAATTGCACTTTTAGAAGATTGATAAAATTGTGAAACAAATATTTGATTACATACTTTACAAAAATCATCTTAAATATATCTCAGTTTAATAATTCTCAATTATCAACAAACATATTTACATTAAGATGTACATCTGTGATTGATGATGATTTGTTCAAGATCAGTTTTTAAATAATACAATATTAATTTTACTTCTAATTGCATTGAACAAAAATCAGTTCATTAATTATCATAAAGATTTAATTTCATGATTTGTATATCTCACATTGAGAAATTTTAATCATTTTATATAAAAATTGCAGAAGCTGAATGATACTAAATTTATTATTTTTTTTTTATTTTTAAAAAGTTTGAAATTAGAAATTCAAGCTGAAATGTATTATAAGATGATGCATATTATACTGAAGTATAAATTTCATATCAAATGACAAATTCTAAATATTATTAATAAAATTTGATTAAAAGTAACACTTTGTTTATATTCCAACAACTTTTTATAATCTAGCAATTAAATAATTGACTTATGATAAAATGATTATCAAATGTATTGATAACAACATGTGAAAATGTTTTTCAGTTCTGACTGATATAATGATGAATTATAAAAAACAAGTGTTGATTATTAAAATTAAAAATGATTAATGTTGTATCATTTGTACAGTATCACTCAGCAAGCAAAAATTTCTAATGAAAAACTGATTTTTGTGTACTCATCATTTTATGTAGAAATTAATTCAAAAGTAAATCATATATGAAGCTGATAAATTTTTGTTAAGAATTTCAAAAAAAATGTAAATATATAAAATTAATAATTTCACATGACAATATCAGTTTATAAATATTCACAATAAAATAATAATTAACATTTTTCATTAGTTGTTCAAGAGTTTGATGCAATATCTGATAATTTAATTAAGACAAATAATTTTTAATGTATATGTACAAAAATGATGAAACAAAAACATTTCACTGAATTTTCTTGAGACTGTTAGTGAAACTCATATAAATGAAAAATTTCATTTTGTATTTGAATATTTAAATCTCAAGTATTTTGAAAACTTTAATTTCATATCACAGTAAACTGATGTAAAGTAAAAAGTTATTTTTTATTAATTTATTACAATTGTAGTTTTTTTGCTGACAAAAACTCAATCAGCAGCAGTGTTTTATGAAAAAACAATAATTAATTTTTTTGACTTAATATTACTTACATGATGAAAATACTTTTTTTTATTTTAATAATACATTATATCAAATCAACAAACTCAAATGAGTCTTCAGTAATTATCATTCAAATAAATAAAATTTAGAGAACACTAATCACTTTAATTTTTTTAAATTTTATATTCTTGCACATTATACAGACTTCATGTATCAGTATGAAACAAATGATGATGTAAACACTGCACATTCAGAAAGAGCATATAAATAATTAATGAAAAAATTATTCTCACACATCAACAAATAAATGAAATTTGAACAACAAATTATTAATCATAACACACATTATATTAATATAATATCTGCAGAACACATTATATTTCATTAGTAAACTTAAGATACTGAATCAGTTAATGTTAAGTATAATTTACAAGTATATATCACTACATCATCACATGCAATTTTCTTGAAAACATGAAAGACACACTCAGTATCAAATTTTCTCATTAATCATACAACAGCTGCAGAAATTGCATTTACATTAATTTTATCACTGAATGATAATTTTCTTGAAACACTTGCAGTGTTTGTTTGAGAAATGCACAAAAACAATACAAATGTTAATACATCAGCAATTAATTAACATAAACTGAATTAATCATAAATTAAAAACTATACAATTCAAATTCATAATTTTATTGTAATTTAAAAATCTGATGATAAAGATTTTGATAATTCAAATTAATTAATGAAGAAAATACTATGATGCAGTTCAAACTGACAGAAAAACAATATGTGATGAAGAAAATTGAGATTATGTTTGAGTAAAAAAGTCAAGAGTAAATTCAGAAAATTCAGTGATGAATAACAAAATAATTAATTAATTGCTCATTATCATGATTATTTATGACAAAAAAGTTACAGTACTACAAGAAAGAAAAAAAACTAAATTATTAATTAGAGAGTATAAATCTTACTGTGAAATTATGATAAATGTCTTGAAGTTATAAATTCATAAATCTCATAAAATTGATGAAATGATTGAAATTGAGTCTGATTCAAGAACTTAAGCAAGAAATCAATGCAATATTAAAAGTCACTGATTTTATTCAATGAACTGCATACTCAGAGAAGCACATATTGTTTTTGTAAAAAACAAGTTAATATACATGACATTTGAAAAGCAAATTTTTTATATTAATAATTATATTGACTAAAATCAATATAACATTTTATACAATGAAGATTTTCTCCAAACTGAAAAACAACTGACAAATAAATAATCAAAACAACTTCAGCAAGAGAGAGATGCTGCAAGACAGAAACAAAATGACAATGAGAATGATTTTAAATCAAACTTTAATGATTAAGTTATATTAAAAACATGACAGTACTGTATTAGCTATATTACTTTATAATATTATTTTACAATTTTTTAATGTAAAAATACTAGTTCTGTAAGAATTCAAGTTTTTCATTATATATAATTAAAATTAAAAAAATGTATGATGATAGTCTTAAGCAGATGCTCAAGACAGTAGATATTAAAATAACAATTAACATCACACTAAAAATATTTAAAATAAATTCAGAACTAGTTCTGAACTTGCTCAGAATTAATTACAAAATAGCAAATGTTATGATAATAATTAATATTGCATTAAATTTATTTCAAACTGTCTCAGCTGACTCAGAGTCAGTTCAGAATAAATCAAACATAAATCAAGTAAATGTCAGCAAATACAACTTTCATTTTGATTTGAGTATTACAATATGAAAATTGATGTTATAAAAATAATAAAGTGATAAGATGATACATAAATACTGTTAACTATTATTTATTATATACTAAAATATAACATGTAATGTATACAGCTCAGAAGCTGTACTGTGTTGTATAATTAATAAAAATAATTTTAAAATTGTCAATATAAGTTGATTAAAATCATAAATTAATTCTACAGTAACTACAAAATTCAGAAAATATAATAAACAAACTAGATTAATAAAATTTATATCATACAATATGTCAGATTGCTGTCTTTCAAAAACAAGAATTATTTACTTCATACATTTTGTTGAGTTACTTTTTTTCAAGAAGAAAATTCTAAAACAAGAATTATTTATATTACATGTTCTTATGATACATTTTGTCAGATTGTTTCTTTTTTAAAAACAAAAGTTGTTTTTTTTGTATATTGTGTTGAGTTACTCTCTTTCAAGAAAAAATTTTTAAAATAAAAACTGTTTGCATTGCATGCTTTCATGCTACATTCTGTTAAATTGTTTTTTTTAAAGAACTGAGAGTTGTTTACATTGTATATTTTATTAAATGACTTTTTTTTAAGAAAATTCTAAAACAAAAATTGTTTACATTACATGTTTTTATGTTACATTTTGTCAGATTGCTTTTTTTTAAGAACTGAAAATTGTTTACTTCATACATTATGTTAAGTTACTTTTTTTCAAGAAGAAAATTCTAGAAAGAAAATTGTTTGCATTGCATGCTCTCATGCTAATTATATATTTTAATGTTATGTTCAAATAAATTATTTTTATAATTTTCTCAATTATATAAGCAAGTTTAATTTAGTTATACTATTCATGTTTTTTAATGAATAAATGTACTTTATTTTTAATTTATTATTTATATCAAACTGTTATAATTTAAAATCATGTGTTTCTTATACATCAGATTATTTATACAAGACTTTTTTCACTTGCTTATGTAATTACATTACAATTACAAAGTAATTAGACATGATCAGAGTTTAGAGCTTAAATTTTTAGACACATCAAAAATTTTATTAAAACAATACATTAATTTTTTCATTATTTTTTACTTCTGCTGTCAACATTTTTCTTATTTTTCACATCAAAATACTGATTGTCAAATTTTCTTAACATTCATCAGTTTTAAATTGCTTTATTGTTAACAAATATATAAATAAATAAAATTACATTTACACTTATTACATTACTAATATATTTTGTACAAATTGTATGATCTTAATTTTAATTTAAATGAAAATGTTTAATAGTACAAGATCAGTTTAAATTTCAACACAATTATAAACTGTTGCAAATAAATTTAATCATAATTCAAATACTACATTACATCAGATGCTGCAGCATTTCAGTCAGAATTCAAATTCAAGAATATATAATTCATAATTTATTTTATATTATAATAATAAATTAATTATTTACATGATTAACAATCAAAAATGTCATCACAGTCACAGACAGTGAATGAAATAATATTATTGCATTCATTAAAAATTTCTCAAACTCAAAATATTTAATATAAGTTTAAAATTAATTCAGAGTTAATGAATTTTGATGCATCATCACAAATTATTCATTCAAGTGATTTTATTAATATTACTTACAGATTTGTATGTTTTTCAAAATTAATACTTGAAATTTGATTGATAATAATGTCTACATTGTTATTAAAATTTACTTACACAATCATATATAAAGTATCAGTAATTAAATATATTAAATGCAGATGAAAATTCTGAGATTTATTTTTTATCATTTTTAATCAGTTCAAGTGATACATCTTTGAGCTTCATGAATTTAAATCAAATTTTTTAAAATAATGTTCAACATCATACAAAAATCAACTTTTTTTTGACAAACAATAAAATAATAAAAATTGTCATGATTTTTCTGCAAAATTATTATTTTAGTACTTCTGATGAGAGTAATCAGATTAATTACAACTTGACTTTATAATTAAAAACAATGATGAAAATTAATCAGATGAAGTACAGTAAGTTAATAATAAAGACATAAAAAAAAATTGTAAAAAAATATAAAAAATCAATTGTAAATGAATTTCAGTCAGATGCAGTGTCATTAATAATATTTTCTACTTCAGAAGAAGCTTAAAGAGTAAATATTATTTATACTAAAAATATAATACTTTACTGTTAATACTGCTTGAATAGCTTCAGAACTCTGTCAGTAATATACATGATTACTTTATAAAAAAATTACAAGAACTTGTTGCAAGTCACTTTAATTTTTAAGTCACAAAAAACATATCATCATTAATAAATAAATTTTTTAAAAATAATTTGTTTATTTGTTCTGTTTGAAAAAAATCAGTGGATGTATTCTAAATAACTGAATTTTGATTTAAATAATTAATTTCTTACAATTAAGTAAAAATGAATTTACTGCATCTGTCATCATTAAAAATATTACTTTATACTTTTTTAATGAACAAAACTTTAAATTTACAGAGAATAATTGTACTGCAGAATTATTTAAAAATAAAATATTTATTAAAGCTTTATTTTTGATGACAACAGAATTGTGTTATTGTATTGAAGAGTATGTTGAAGATTTACAATAAATTTATAAGTTTGACAATACAAAAGCAACAGACAAGTTTTCATTTTTAAAAATTTATTTGAATAGAATTAATATATTGCTGCAGAAATTTACAATTACTTGAAGCATCAGTGATATAAAATCAGTTGAAAGTAACAAAAATTAATTTAAATCATGCTGCTGCAAACTGCACAGAAATAAATTAAATAAAATTTACAGCAATAGTATTTAATGAAAAAGTTTTTTAAAAATTCTTATATTAATAATTATGAGAATTTGAGAAATTTTTTAGAATTTGAGAAAGCAATAAAAATAATTAATGACTTTAATGTAGAAGATAAAGTTTTGATGTTTTTTAAAACTTTAATAAATGAAAAAAAACAGCTTTGCAAACAAAATTAATGTGAACAGTGATATTGCAGATGACAACAGTAATGCTCATGATGAAAATACTGAAGAAAATAATGTATCAAAACAATAAAAATGATAAGAAATGAATAATTATAATGTCTGAAGTTTAAAATTTAGTAGATTTTTTGTATTTCTTATATAAATAAGAAATTACCATTAATTAATGTTTTACAAAAAACTGATTTAAAATAATTTATATCTCTTATACTAGTATTAGATTAGAGATATTCAAAGTTAGTTATATTTTTCATACTAGCATTATAACAGAATCAATCATGTATGTCTTACAGAAAACTTACTTGAAAATTCAAAAATTATTTACATATTTTATACTAGTATTATATATCTTAAATATTCAGAATCAAATGTTATTACTGTTTTAAACAAGTGCTGAATTATGTATTTCTGATAGCATTAACTTAATTCTAGTACAAATATACAGTTTTGTATGATATGTACTTCTTGAATTGCTAGAATTTCAAAAGCAATAATACATCAGTATTGTAAAGATAAACATTAAATATTATCATATTGATAACTCTAACAGTATCATTACTTGTAGTATTAGTACTTGAATTTCAGTGAATGAAAAAACATACAATGTTGACAGTGTTATTATCAGTGATAATTGTTGCATTGTTTACAAAATTACAACATTTATTACTTGTATTGCTGTTATAATCTCTGCAGTTTCTTACAAGTTTAACATTAACAAAAAAATAATCATTTGTAATAAAGATATTATCAGTAAAATTTATATAAATATTAAAATTGTTGATGACTTTACTGTGAGTATTAAAAGTAAAATAATTAATAAAACTATCTGCTTTATCAATCATATCTGTAATGAGATTGCTGCTGAAAATGAAGTTTGAAATGTTCTTATAATGAATATCAAAAATAAGACTGATACTTGAAGCTGTGTCAGTAACTTAAAGCAATGTTATTGATTTGATAAAGCACAGAACAGTTTCTGAACAGTTAAAATAACTCAGAATTAGTTTGAAACTAGCTCAGAAAAAAAACTTGAAATCAGCAGCTCAGTTAGCTCAGACAGCTCAGAACTAGTCTGAAATTACTTTTCAAATTGCTAATATTGCTCAGTTAAGAAATTTTTTTAAATAACATCTGACTTTTAATTTGAAATTAATTTAAGTTTTTATAAAATTTTTAAATATTAAATCATCTTCAGTTGCTTCAGCATTAATTTCAGCTTTATTATTAAAGTTGCAGCTGCTGATGTGACTGCTGCTGCTGCTGCATGTATAATATCTTGTTGAATTTTTGTCAAGTGAATCTGCATTCACAAGTATTTCATTTTCTGTTTTGTTGAATCATGTCTAGCTGCTGTAAACAGCTCTTATTTTTGTTGTTTCTTCATATTGACAAATTTCTGTTGTTGTTCATCAGTGCTGCTTTTGTTTTCAGAATTGTGAGACTTTTAATTACTAATTACATTTTTATATTGATATCTGTTATCATTTTCTGATATAGAGAAGTTATTGTTTAATTTGATCAGTTGATCAGAAATTCTTTAAGCAAATTTTTCTAATGTGTTTCTAACTGACATGTTTCTAAGTCTTCAATCAATTTTGAAGCTGTTAGTCTTTCTAAAAGAATGAAATTGAAATCAATTAATTATTTAGCAATTGCTTGAGCTTCTAATTGATTTCTAGTTATACAAATTGTATTCAAAATACATCAAGTCTCATAATCTGATGAATGTAATATATGATTGATATTATGACTAGCTAGAAAATCTATCAGAAGAATATAACTGTAAGTTACATGATATTAGAACTAACTGTATTATGTAATAATTTTAAATTATATAAGTTTGAGTATTTTAATTAACTAACTTGTCTGAAATTAATTCAAATATAAATTAAGTTAAATAACAAGCAAGTTTGTTAAGATTAAAGAATTGAGGAATTATTAATTTTAAAAAATTAATTTATTCAAATTTGATGATATTATCTGCAGACTACAACAGTCAATATCAGCAGTTAATATATAAATTATTCAACAATCAATGTTTCTAGCACATAGTATAAAAGTTTGAAAGATAAATAATTTACTATAACATGTAGTAAAAATTTTTCATTATATTTCTAAAAAATAAAATTATTGTAGAAGAAATTAATAAAAGAAATCAAGAAGAAAAATTTGTCACAGATAATTCAATGTGTAATAATGTGTTAAATTAATTGAATAAACTTTTAGTTAACTAGTAGAGTTTATAAGCAACTGCTGATATTTAGTTTGCATATACAAAATTGTGTGGGTAGAAATAGTAAAGAGCAATGACAGTCTAGAACTATAAAAACTGTAAAATAAAAACTGTAGAAACTTTAGAAAGCTGTGAAAGTTTTAGAAAATTCTAAAAATCTGTAAAGCATCTAAAAAAATAATTAGCAGTTATTATAATGTAAAATTTAAAGTATTTATTTTTATAACAAGTTTTTACAAATAAAATAAAACAAAATCTTTATATCAACTCATTTTGTCTCAATTTGATCTAGTAATTAAGTATGTGAAATTGAATTGAAACTGTAAAGTTCAAAAACAGTTTAAATTTAAGTAATTTTTAAATTTCTTTATAATTTAATAAAATTAAATATTAATAATTTTGTTTTCTTTAAATTAAAATTCATAATGTAGAAAAATATTTTCAGTTAGTTTTATTTTTATTTTTTTTGTTCTTGTTATTCTTAGTATTTAATTTTGAATAATGTAAAGTTTTGAATTTATATAAATATTTTGTTTTGATACTATACTTATTGTAAATTTAATATTGTAAATTTACTTTCAGTCAAATTTTTCAACTTAATATAAATTAAAAAAAAAATCTATTTCTTGATTTTCTTTAGTTAATATTTACAAAAAAAATATATCTGACAGTAAACAAAATACAAATTATTTTTTCTGCAGATCTTTGTATGATATAATTTTTTTTTTAATTTTTTATAAACTTAATTAATGATTTTTTGAAAATTTAAAAAGTAATACTGAAGCTCTGACTTATTAAAAAAATATTTTAGATATATTTATTTTTTTTTGAAATTTTACATTATATACATCAGTTTTAATAGAACTTTTATCACAAAATTTTGAAATATTCAAAAAGAGATGTATTGCTAAAAATTTTCAGCAAATATTAGTATCAGTTCATTCAGTTTTTTAAAATAATATTTTAAAAAAATTCAGTAAACAAAATAAAATTTTATAAAATGTAAAATTTCAGCTGTTGAATTTTGCTGATTTTGAAAATTTAAATACTTAATATTAATAATATTTGAATTAGACTGCAAATGAGCTCAAGTTGAGCTGAGTAATATCAAAAAAACTGCTGAAAAGTCTTTCATTTTCAAGAAAATTTGAAAGAACAAGAAGTTGATTGATATAAATTTTCTGAGTTTTTTGTGTTAAAATTCTTTTTAAAGAATTTTTGTTTTTTATAAATAACAAGAAAATCATTTATGTCACTTATAAAATCACTGTCAAAATTGTTGCTATCTTAGATAAGTGCATTGAGAATTTTATCAATTCAAAAAACAAAAAAAGTGAAGAAAAGTCTAGCAATAACAAATAAAAGCAATACAAGTCTGAGTAGATTTAATGATATTTTTTTACTTTTCTTTTTCTGTTTTGTATAATAAAATGTTGTTTCTTTGAGTTCTAGACTGTTGAATTTTGTATAATAAGATCTGATTAATTATTCTTAAAATGAACTGAAAATTTTATTTGTGTTAGTTTCATTTTTCTAACATTCATCTGAAACAATTCTAAACTAAATTATAAGTATGACTAAATTGCAACAGCAATAAAAATATCAAATGAGACTTTAATCTGACATTAAACATTTTTTTGTTGAAAGACTGAGATTCAGAAGAATTCTTTTACTTATTTAGTTATTTATTATTATTATGTTCTGATGAAAATCTGAACTTATTTTTTTTCTTATAGTCTTGAATTTTGCACTTTTTATTCTTACTGTGAGAGATTTAATTATTATTTTGTGCTGACTGTTCTGGTTTGAGCTGTTTAATAATATTTTTAATAATTATTTTGTTTTCTGAAGCTGATTCTTCTGCATTTCTTTTAAATTTCTTTCATTTTTTTTTATGATCACTGAGAGTTTTGAATAAAAAGCAATATTATCTTTATAAGTATCAATTATATATCAGATTTTAACAGATTTTTCAATAAATAATTCTTTCTGTTTCAAAACTCAATTCACTGCAGATGAAGATCAAAGTTTTTTTGAATTTTTTATATTAGTTTTGATCAACTGCAATCTGTTGATTAAATTTCTGAGAATTCTATCACTAAATTCTTTCAATACATATATTTCTAATAAATGTGACTTCATTATTTTATACAAATCAAATCACTTTGATTAAAACTTTTCAGATTCTTCATTTCTTACAAGAATTCAATCTTCAACTTCAAAATCTGTTTCTTGAATCATTTCATTTCTAATACATTTGAATTTAATAATTTAATTAAGAAAAAGTTTGTTTGTCAATGATTTTGCATGATTAATTCTTTCTAATTTTTTATCTAAGTCTTCAACTTTTACATTATTTTGTATTAGTACATTTTCATCTGATAAAATGCAAGAGTGTATGTTATAAAGCAAACAGAAAAAATTCTGTTTACTTGTAATGTGATTTGTATTTGTGTGATGAATAAAACTTGTGATAAATATTCATTTCATAAATGTGTTAACTTTTCAAGATGATATTTCATTAATATTTGTCTCATTATCTCATTGAAATTTTCAATTTTTTCATTAATTTGTGAATAATATGATGTTGTTGTATGATACTGTGTCTGCATTTATATAATATAATGTTTTATAGCAGTTGATAGAAGATTCTCACTGTTGTTTAATATCAGTTTTCTTGATGCTCTGTAGTTGATATAAATTTTTTCATGAATGAATTTTACAATTTTAATATAAATTATTATTATTATTATTATTATTATTATTATTATTATTATTATTATTATTATTATTATTATTATTATTATTATTATTATTATTATTATTATTATTATTATTATTATTATTATTATTATTATTATTATTATTATTATTATTATTTATTATTATTATTATTATTATTATTATTATTATTAATTTAACTAAAATACATGATGACTATAACTATAGTCAGAAAACAAAACTTTAGAAAAATTCAAGTGAATGTTCAGACAATTGAAGCAATTTTTCCTTCACAGAAATACATGTGTCAAAGTGTTAAAACATGCTGTGAATGTAGTAGAAGAGAGACAATTAAGTAAACTGAGTTAATCACTTTTTAGTGACTATTTCAGTTGCTTTCAAAAACAAATATAGTTATTTTAAACTCAATTCAATTTCAAAAAGAACTTTTAAAAAAAGTTAAAGAATATTCAGCTCATTCTGATATTTTCTTAACTCAATGTGAAACAATTGACAATCTAAAAGTAGATGTGCTGATATTTCTTTGCATTAACAATAAAAACAACTTTCAGTGTCATAAGCTGACAGTTTTATTAAATAAGATCTGAAGTATTTATGATTAAGCTTTAATTGAATAATAGTTGATCATATTTGCTTTGATAATTTCAACTTTGAAGCTTTTCATTTTGACTTTGTATTAAACTGAGAGTAGTGATTTGAATTACTTTCTCTATTGAAAAATTCTTTATGTTATTTTATTAGTGTCTGTTCTTTGATTTGTCTCTTAATATAACTTAGAGATATATATTTTTCTAAACAAGCTTGTGATAAATTCAATACTTTTTTTACTGCAATATCATTTTCTTCATTTTCATGAATTTTCATATGAGCAGAAATTTAATGAATATGAAAATTAACATGCAATTTTATTAGTTATTCAGTTATTTTTCTGATAAAATTGATGTAATATAGTTCAGCATTTAAATTCTGAGAACAAAGTTTTTTAATGACAGCTTGACTGTCTGAGAAAATTCAAACATCTGAAATTAACATTGTTTTTAGTTTTTGTTTTGCATGTTTAAAAACTTTATCAATTGCAAATAATTCAGACTTCAGCATCAAAAACCTTCATGTGCTTTCTCAAATTTTGGAAAAATCTCAGGTTCTTATGCAGATTATATGAGTCAGCATCAGCTGTTTGATTGATTTCAGATTCAGAATCATCAGAATATAATATCAAAATATTTAAACAGGTTGATAAATTTTTTAATTTTAATAAGTGTTTCTTTTTTGCTTCAGTTTTTTCTGTGTTATCAATCTGAATATTAATTAGATCTGTAAGATTTTTCTGTCATGAGACATTTCATTTTGATTTTATTTTCTCTGTTTTTAGAGATAAAATCAAATGTGACATTTTAGAACAAATTTTGAAGAGCTGATTAGAATAATTTTTTTTCTTATTCAGTTTTCTTTTTTTTTGCTTGATGTCTCTTTAATTTGTTTATTATTTAATTCACTTTGATTTCAGTTTAGAAACTTTCTCCAGTCAGATTCAATATCATTATCATATGATCAAAAACTTGATGAAACTCTTTTTCTGACTGCATGTTGTTTTAATAATTTTAATAATTTGCAGATATAATTTCTGCAGATTTAATTAAATCTAATTTTTGAAGATGATATTGCTGCTTTAATTTTCGTAATATAAATTGAAAAAAATTGGAAAGCTTCTAGAATTCTTCTTAGAGTAGAGTTTTAAAGTTTTTTATATTTTTGAAGCAAGTGTTGTTGATTATTTCATCAGATTGAAACTTCAAAATCAGCAACTACAATTATACAAGCTATATATAGTTGTCTGATAGCTTGAAATGTTAAATCTCTTTCTGTATTTGATAGTCTAATAATTTGATTTAAAACTCTTTCAGCTGATGCTATTTTGATTTTCACATGTTTTTTGAAAGTTAGATTATTATCAAATCAAACGTCAAGCTATCTCACAAGATTTTTTGATTTAAAAATCATGTTATTCAAAGTAACTGAATCTGCATTTTCATCATAGTTTTTGACAAAGTGAATTAATTCAGTTTTATTCATGTCAAATTGAATTACATGATCTTCTTGTCTATCTAGTATAAGATTTAATATTTTGTTGAGTTTTTAACAATTTTCTTCAACTGTTTCTGAGATAGCTATTAAGTTAATGTCATCAATATTGTCATGATCATGAGATCTGCATGACAAAAATGACTCATCTGCATAAAAGAAATGCATGTGATCAAACTGCATGAAAGAATCAACATATTAGTATATAAAGAATGTTTTATATTTCTTTAACTAAGAAATACTGTTCTTTATCTATAGCTTAGATGTCTTACATTTTTTGTTATCTTTGTGCAAGAGAAGAATTACTAGAGAAGAAGAAAAATATAAATTGTAGTTAGATTTTCTGTTTTTTCTATTTTTCTTTCTTTTCTTAAGTTTATTATTCTTGTACTTAGATACTTTAGTAGTTGAATAAAATATTATCTTTTAGTTATTTGAATTTTTTGTTCATTTTCATCTATTCAGATCTAGTCTTTACATAATAATAAGTTTCATTAATTTATATCTGACTAAGTTTCTGATTGACTGAAATAATTTTCTATTCATTCAATACAACTAGTCATCTATATACTCTTACTGATTAGCTGATGTTATCAGTCAAACTCTCTAATAAATATTTACACTGAGTAATAGTAATGAAAAGAATAAATAAGTCTTCATTGACTTTTCTGAATTGAATTAAGCAAAAGTAATATTACACTTGAGCTTCAGAATTAGTGCAAAATAGCATCTGAATAAAATAAAAAATTGAACTGAAATGAAAAACTACAAGACAGTAATCTGATTCTGAAATTAAATTAGAATTAAGCTCAGAAAAAAATTCAATAATTGTAATCTGATTTTGAATACAGATCAAGCTCAAGAAAGCTACAAAATAATAACTTGACTTTAAAATTGAATTTACTTCAATCTCAACAAAAAGAAAAAATGATTTTTTCAGTAAAGTCTAGCAGCATATCTGCTGAGAAAGACAAGCAGAGAGCTTGAGTTCTGAAATGAAAGTTTAGTGAGACTGAATTAGTGTCTGAAGCTTTAGATGCTCTACAAGAAAACATATATGAATCATTGTTCTCACTTTCAAGTATTTATGAGAAATTCTATCTTGAGAATGACTCAAAATCATACAACTTTGATGTTTTTGTTAAAGCACTGAATTGAGATCTCAAAGAAATGTACAATGTATTTTGAACATACATTGAAGGTTATCAGAAATTTAAAAGAAAAGTCAATAATTACAAGAATTAAATTGCTGAGAGTTGAAAACAGCTGAAGAAGTATAAAAAAAAATATGCAGAGCATTGAGTGAGCAGCAATACTGAAATCATGATTTAAAATAAAAAAAATTGCAAAGTTGCACAGTAAAATTGCTAAATATCAGCAACAGTTAAATAAAGTTAAACTACGAACTGAGAAGTATGTTAATAAAGTCAATGATTATCAGAAAGTCTTTGCTTTATTAATTGAATAATGTGTACATATTAAAACAACAATGAAAGAACAAGAGAACTGAAAAATATTTATGTGAAATATATCAGAACTCTTGTTAACAACAATCAGCATTATATTTTTTAAAATTGTAAAGATTTCTGATTTGTTTATTTTTACTGATGATAAAAATTTAATTTTTGAAGACTGATACTTCAAAATGTACAGCAAGCTGTGAGTCAATGCTGACATGTTTTCAATATAAAAGATAAAGATAGTATACATTGACTCTTGAACTGCAGAGAAGACAGCAATTCATTTTAAAATATATTTTAGTTCAGATGCAAAAAATTTCTTTTAAATTGTGAAAGAAGTTATGAACTATCTGAAACAGATGTTTCAGAACTCTAACAAAGTAGAAACAGTGAAAACTGATTTTTACTGATTATATATACAGATAATAAAAGATTTTCACATCCTCTATACTCAATTTATATATCTCACCATGAAAAGCAATATTTCAAAAAACTTGCTGAAATACAAGCTTAATAAATCACTAATAGCTAAGCTTTAAGAATTAATACTGCTGTAAAGTATTAATAAAGAAATATTATTTCAAATATTTGCTGATGTATGCTTGCAGATGACACATCAGATAAAAAACATATATCATCAACAGAACTCAAACAATAGTAAAGATAATTTAAACAAGAAAAACAATGAGTCAGATAAAGTCTGATCTGCATTCATGAATTAGAAAAAATGAGAAAAACTTATGACAGAAAATGAATGTCTGAAATGTGAAGAAAAAAAACATATTACACACTGATGCAATAAAAACAAAAAAACAAAAATAAATAAAATTGATACAGAAAGAAATAACAAGTTCTAGAAGAAGACTTTATTTTAGAACTTCAGCAGCAGTATATTAATCTCTCATTGATCAGTTTCAGTTAGTTAGTTGAAGAAAAAACCTTTATAATAATATGCAGAATAATCAGAAACAGTATTAATATCAATCTCACTGCTTTTGCTGATACTGAAGCAAATATTTATCTTTTAATAAATTGATGTCTTGCAAATAATTTTTATTATATAATGAGTGTCACTCTATCATTTCTGATATTTGATCATGTTGTCTCAAACTTTGACAATGAAATGAATTAAAAAATCACTTACTGTGTCTGATTCAGTCTCAGTATTGATGAAAAACAATTCTTTAATGAGCTGTTTCTTATTGTTGATATGTGAAACCACAATGATATTGTAGAATGATGATTTTTATATCAGCACAACATATGACTAGATGTTTATAAATAAAAATTGCTATTTTCTGAAGATGATGAATGTCAGCAGCTTGAATAAAATGAAAAAATTAAGTGACAGAGCTTACTGACATTTTTTAGTCATAAAATTACTGTGTAAAAAAAGAATATTTGTGAGTGATTATTAAATTCAGCAGCACAAACTGATGTTGAGTAATATGTAAAAATGATAAATGATGAAGACAAAGTTGTCAAACATCAGATACACATACTACAGTGTCTGATGAAAGCAAACATTGCAGTGATAAAGAAGAAGTTAAGTATAAAGCAGTAAATATTTGTGATGAGTGAATAAAAAATGCAGTGCAAAAATTTGCACAAGATACAGAATGTGCTAATTAAATTTATTAATTTTGTACATAAATTAACTAACAGTACTACACAAGTATCTGATCAATCATTAAAAATTAAGTGTGTTGTCAAGCAAATTAATTAACAGACACAAATTAAAATTGTGATGATTGATGTGACAGCAATGCACTGAAATCTTAAGCACAAAGTAACTGTTTTCATACTAAGTTTTCCTGAGTTAGACAAGCTCATTAAACTCAAGTGAAATAAAGACAAATGACAAGAATAATATATAAAAGAAATAAGATTGAGAAGATACTTGACAAAATGCTTTCTGAATATTTATGATATGTCTTCTCAAAGAAAATCTCTGATATATTCATTTTATGTTGTTCTAATGATCTTTACATCAAGCTCACTGATTCAAATATCTTAATTTATCATTCAATGTACAAGCAGACAGCAGAGAAGCTCAAGACATGCAAGTGCTATTTCTTGAAGAATTTGAACAAAAACTTCATTGCATCAAGTTGAGCACTTTTTGCTTCATCAATTTTCTTCACATGAAAAATCAATGAAAATCTACAGTTCTGTGTTGATTATCAGAAACTGAATGCTGTTACAATATGTGATAAGAATTCACTTCTACTTATTAATAAAATGCTCTAATAAATAGCACATGTCAAAATTTTTATCAAGATTGACATTCAACAATTCTTTTACAAGATGTAAATTCATTCAGACTCTGCACATCTTACAATGTTTCACATCTGCTATAAGTTCTACAAGTATCAAGTAGTGTTTTTTGATTTAACAAACAGATCTGAAATCTTTCAATGCTTCATGAATAATTTATTTCTCAACTGCATTAACAAATTTCTTACAGTATACTTGAACAATATCTTGATTTATTCTGAAAATGAAACAGAGCACATTCTACATGTGTGTCATGTGTTGAAAACATTGAGCAAGAATGATTTGTAGATGAATATAAAAAATTCAGAATTTTATATTAAGAAAATTAAGTATCTTGATTACATTGTCAGTATGAATAAAATCAAAATTAACTCAAACAAGATTAAGATTATTAAAAACTAAATGTCATTAAAAACAGTATAAAAAGTACAGTTCTTTTTTAAATTCTGCAATTTTTACTGATGCTTTGTTAAAAACTACAGCAAGATTACTAAATCACTTACAAAACTTACTTGAAAAAACATACTCTTTGCTTTTAATAATACATGCATGAAAATGTTTATGATCTTGCATTAAACATTAATGACAGCATTCATTCTGCTGCATTATAATGCTGAGTGATTAATATATATGAAGACAGATGTCTCAAATGATGTGATTGCTGAAGTACTTTTGCAGTAAAGCAAAAATCTTTAACATCTGATTGAATACTTCTCATGAAGCATGCAATCTGCTGACATCAATTATGTGATACAGAATAAGAAAATATTCACAATAATAACTTGTATGAAAGAATGATGTATTGAGCTGCAGAATCTGTGCTGAAAAAATTTATTTAATATCTTTTTTAATCACAAAATTCTTAAGTATTTCATGATTAAAAAACAGTTAAATTCATGACAAGTGAACTGAACTCAATACATTTTTCAGTTCAACTTCATCATCTGCTATTATACTGAATGACATAACAATCTTACTGATACTTTTTTGTGAAAAAAAAACACTGTGAAAGATTAATGAACTGCATGTAATATTTACAGAATGCAGACTCTGCTTTTTGTTTCTTATTTTGATTTCAGAATTGTGAAAACTATAATTAAGAATGAATTAATGTCTGAGACTCTGATGACTCTTGATGAGTTTTTTTTATATCAGAAAGAAAATGAAATTGTGAATATAAAAATTTCTGCTTTTAGTAATTCAGAAATCACAGTTAACTCTATCAGCAATGAGTTAAATCTTGTTACAGAAATTCTTAATGTTAATTGTACTGATGTCTTGTTGATAAAATGCTGAAAGAAAGCTACTAACAGCATCACTGACTTTGAAATACTTGAAGAGCAAATGCTCTATTAAGAATGACTTATTGTCTATATAAATTGACAGAATTTAATACATCAGTTGATTGTTCATGCTCATCATCAGTCTTTAATATTGTATTTTGAATGAAACAAACTTCACAAAATTTTTATGCAATAATATTACTGAAAGAGAATGTTTAATAATATAAGTTAATATATCAACAACTACATTATTTGCAAATGTGCTCATATTTCTCACAATTAAATTTTAAAATCATTGCAACTGCTGTCTGTTTGAGATTGTCTGTGACTAGATTAATTATGAGAATCAGAAATTCTTTTTTTTTTCTGTTTCATTTCAGATGTTTGAGATCAATCAGAAAATGAAAATGAGAAATCAATCAATTACATAAAATGAGACTGAAATCAGCAGTCAATTACACAGAATGATATTGAAATCAGCAGTCAATTACATGAAATTAAAATGAGAAATCAGTTAATTACATGAGATGAAACTGAAATTAGCAGTCAATCAGAAATGACAGAATTGAAACTGAAATGATTGAAATTAATAATTTGAAGTAATGTCAAGATTTATTATTTTTATATATGAAGTCAGATAGGTATCTCTTTTTACTAAAATTTTTAATGAGAATTCTAGATAACCACACAACTTTGCACTTGATAACAATCTTAAAGATAACATATTCATCTATTGAGTTGCTTCGTTATCTGAATTCTCATCAAAAATTTTAGTAAAGACAAATAACTATAGAACTTTGCACTTGATAATGATCTGAAATAATGTATTTATTACATAATTAACTGATTAATGAACAGAACCAAAAATCACTGATATTAACTGATTTCAGTAATCAATCAATTACAGAAATGAAACTGAAATCAGCAGTTAATTAAATGTGATGAAAATGAAAAAATCAATCAATCAATGAAATGAGTCTGAAATCAGCAGTCAATTACATGAAATGAAAATGAAAAAATCAATCAATCAATGAGATGAGACTGAAACTACAGTGAATGAGACTGAGACTAAATCTATTGAAACAGAACAGAATTTTCTGTTTCATGCAGTCAGTTTATTTGTGACAGCACATAACAATAAACTTTATGTTCTTTTCTCTTAATAAACATGAGTATGATGCTGTCTTCATGATGATTTACTGATTAAGCAAATGATTCTATATAATTTTCTGTACTAAAAACATTGACACTGCTGATTTTGTGTATCTGTATGTTGAACAAATACTATGTATACATGAAATGTCAGATATTATTGTTTCTGACTGTGAATCTCAGTTTGTCTCTCACTTTTGATATGAGTTCTGTCAAATTCTTAATGTCTGCATCAGGCTCTTGATGACTGAACATGTATAAACAAATAATTAAACAAAAATTATAAATCAATATATTGTTCAACATTTCTGCTTATACATCAGTTATTATCAGAATGACTGATTGAAATGCCTGCTGCTAATCAATTATATCAATACTATTCTTTTCAGTGAGTCTATGAAATTGTTGCTGTTTGAGATTAGGTTTGATTACAAGTTACAGTTTTTCTTTAGCTGATACTGTTATCAAGACTTACTGAGAGTTGAGTGTCTTAATCAAAAGCAGACTGCTGTAATGATATGTTACATGAATGATATTTGAGAATTTGCTCAGCAGAACATGAAATCTGTTCAGAAAAATCAAAAGTGTCAGACAAATAAACACTGATGAGAAATTTATTTTCTGATTGAAGATAAAATATATGTTTTTACTGAAGATTGAAACACTGAATATCTGAGTAAGAAGCTTGACTACTCAATAACTGAATTTTATATAATTCTTGAGAAAATTGAAAACTTATACTGAATTAATTTTTCAAAATTCATTAAAATACATTCAGTAATTTCATCAGACTGTCTCTGACAAGACTCAGAAAATCCACTATCAGAATAAATTATTGAGTTTTTATTATTTATTGAGATTAATCATGAACAAAAGTTTAAGATTGAAAAAATGCTTGTGTTGTGTCTACACCATGAAAAACTTAAATATCAAGTGAAGTAAATTGAATATAATAATGATTTTATGTGATACAATATGTTCAACTTCAAAAATAGTTTTATTCATTTCTGTAATTTTTCATATGTGTACTCAGAGATGTCTGAATCTTCAGTTAACTTGAACTATTGAATTGAGTGTTGAAAGAAGAATGTTGATACTGAAAATTGAAATGATGATGATATTGCTGTGAATCTGAAATACATTCAGTCATAGAGAAGAGTAATATCATAGTCACAAGATCTGCATGACAAAAATGACTCATCTGCATGAAAAAAATGCATGTGACTGAGCTGCATGAAAGAATCAACATGTATATAAAAAATATTTCATATTTTTTTAACTCAGAAATACTGTTCTTTATCTACAGTTTACATGTCTTACATTTTTTATTGTCTTTGTGCAAGAGAGGAATTACTAGAAAAAAGAAAGAATATAAATTATAGTTAGATTTTTTATTTTTTCTATTTCTCTTTCTTTTCTTAAGCTTATTATTCTTGTACTTAGATACTTTAATAGTTGAATAAAATACTATTTTTTAGTTATTTGAATTTTTTTTTTATTTTCATTTATTCAGATCTGATCTTCACAAATATAACTTGATATTTTCACATTTGTTAGATTTTTTTCATTCTTAAATGAATATCTTGTATATACTGAAAAAAGAATAGATAACAGAGAAGATTTTTGTGAAATATCAATATTTATAAATGATTTGAACTGTTGTTTTTCCTCATCAAAAACTAATTGAATTTCTCTTAATTGCATAAATGAATAAATTCATTTAACTAGTGAGATTGACAGTTGTGGTTCAGAAAAGACTTTCATAAGTTTATTAATTGAAACATAGTTAAAAACTTCCTTTATATCAATAAATAAAGCTGAAGTCATCAATTTATTAACTTTGACAAGCTGAATATTATGTAATAATGATATAGCAGTATTTATAGCTGAGTGTTGCTTTTTGTCTTCAAACTGATTAAAGTATAACAAATCAGTAGTAGAGATTCAGTAAGATAATTCTGCAGTAATTACTTTTTTTATAACTTTGTCTAAGCAGTTCAGCAAAGAAATGATTTTATAAAACTTGAAAATAGTAGCTTTTTTATTTGATTATTTCAAAATTACTTTAATGACATATCTTCAAATCTTAAAATGATATTCTGATTTATATAAATTCTTATATAGTTGAAACAGTTTATTTTTCATAATAAAATAAATTTTCTGAAGAATTAAGAAAGATATTTGATCTGAGTCTACTGCACTAATTTTTGAGTCTGTGAAGATAGTATTTTTAATTTTTATTTTTTGTAGTTCAGATTATCTTCAGTTGTTATTTGCTTGATAACTTTGTTAATCAATTGATGAGTACTCTGATGAGTCTCTAAAAAGAGTCTTTAAATAAGCATTGTATTTTTCATTAAAAAAGATTGCTTTATCTGTTATCTCATTAAATGAATCAGAGAACTCTAAAATTAATGTTTTTTCAACTTTATTAGTTTTTGTGTATTTGTATGCTTTAAAAATCTCTTTGTCTTGAGCATTTTGAAGAAAATCATTTCAACAGAGAAACTTTGCTTTTTTAACTAAAGTAAAATAATCAGTTTTTTTTTATTGAAAATTTTTATAAGAAGCAAAGTTTGTTTTAAAATCTCTGTATGTTTTGATCATTAATTTTTTGTGAGATTTAAGCTCATCTGTTCATCATGATTTGAATCTTTCAGTTATTTTTTTTTAAGTACATGATTTTCAATTGAAGTGAGAATTAATTTTTTAATTTTTCAGCTTCTAATTCAAGTTCAGCTGACAGATTTTCTTTTAAAGATCACTGAAATTCAGCTTTATTTATATTATTTTTTAAAAATTTATTCATTTTTGTTCAGTCAGCTTTCCGAAAGTTGTATTGATTAGTATGAAGTGAATTTTCAATCATGTTGAGAAAATCTAATTCAATTTTATATTGAATAATTTAATGATCAGATTCTGAGTGAAGCTTCTTATCAATTCATTAATCATGTGATTTTTGAATCAAGTCAGCTGAAAGAAAAGTGAGATCAATCACTGATTTATTAATAACATTTGTTTTGTAGTAAATTTCTGTATTCATTTTATTAATTAATTTCAAATTTTGATTATTTAGTCATTACACTAGATTGTCAGCTCTTACTGAGTTGATGACATTGAAATTTCATCATGAATGATGTACATTAAAGTCTTCAGTAACAATACAAAACTGTGTAGTTAATAATAATAAAAGCTCTCTATCAACAGTTCATTGATTATTTTCTTTTTTCAGAGATTTTTCATTATAAATATTAATCAACTGAATAGTTTCTGATTGATTCTTTTTGTATTTAATATCTATAATCAACATGTCAGTGCTAGAACAAATATTAATTCTTAAACAAGTCTGATATTCTGATGACTTTCTAGCAAAAATAACAATTCTTGATCTCAAGTTTCTGCTTTCCAAGAGAATGCGGTGATATGTATTATGAGAGACAATGTTGCTATTATCTGAACTCATTCATGACTCTTGAAATAAAACATAATTTATTTTATTTGAAAATTCAAGATTTAAACATGTATGCATTGCAATGTCTTTTCTGTCAACATTGTTTTGAAGAAATGTCAGTTTTGACTGAAAAAATTATTGTTATCTCTTCATTATTTCTTGATAGATATGATTACCTCAATTTTTTTATCATTGCTAATTCTGAATTAGATTTCTTCTTATTGAGAATCAGTTTCATGACATCTCTTAATAATGAAGACAGATTTTTTTACTAGAATCTTTTTTGAAGTGATTGATACTGAAATTGAGTTGTTGTCATTGTCCTTCTCATTATTAATATCAATTAAATTAAATTCAGTTGACTTAGATAACAGTAATTTTTGTAATTTTTTAAGAAAGACACATTTTGATCTTTAAAAAAAATGATTTTCAGCACACTTAGCACATTTATAAAATGTATGTATGCATGTCTTTTCAGTTAAGTCACAAATCTCACATTTATGCATTTTTGTTGAATAATTTTGTGAGCAAAATTCATATTTGACTTCTCTTCTACAGTTAAAGAAGCATGATTAAATATTTAACATTTGAAGCATTGAATGACACATTTAAATCTTACTTGCTTATTTTCATACTGAGAAACTTTCAGATTTATATCAGCACTGATATTGATTGTCAGTAGATCTGAGACAATCTGAAAGTTTTTCATATGAAATAAAGCTGTAATATGTTTTTTATTAGCTCTGTTTTCAGCACATGAAAGTTATTAAAAAAGTTTTTTCAATATAATTGAATTAAATGTTTCAACTTTTTCTTTGAGTAGTTCAAGATCAGTATCTTGATTGACAATTTGAGTGAATATTTCATGAACTACAAAAGCTTCACATTGCTCATTTTTGTGGAATTATGACTTTTAAAAGTCATAATCAAGTGTCATCAGATCTGATAAAGCTGTTTGTCAAATTAAATTGTGTTTTTTTAGAAAATCAGCTGTGAATTTTTCTGTTGTAATGAGAAGAATTAAATGTTCTCTAAAAGACTTTGTTATTGAGAAAATAATGGATTTTACTGCTAGATTTACAGTGAAGAAAGTTTCATTGATTTTGTTTCTAAGAAAGAAAACTTTTTCATAGATTTTTTGAGTGATTTCTGAGAATGATTTTAAAATAAATCTTCCCTTTTTGAAAGAATTAAAGACAGCTTGCTGATTTTCTGTTTCAGAAGTGAATTTCTGAGTGTTGATAAAAATGTTGATTTGTGTCAAGTTTTTTTTGAGAATTGCTGCATAGCCAGCTGTTGTATTTGACTTGGATTTTGACAAAACTTTTGTTAAAACTTGATTTTGATTTTGATTTTGATTTTCTAGTTTTTTCAGTCTTTTTTTCAACAGAAACAGTTTTTCATTTTTAAAGATAAAAGAATTTTAAGTTTTTTGAAAAAAGAGAATTTTTTCAAGACTCAATACACAGAAATTCAGTTTTTTTTATATAAGAACATAATTCTTTTTTTGGGACTCTTTTGCCAGCAGAGAGAAAATAGATTGAAAATTTGTGTTTTTTGAGAGAGAGTCAGAATCTTTTTGAGAATCAGATGTGATAAACATTTTTTGATTATATTTTTGTTTAAAAACAGAAGAAAACTTTGTGATATGCTAATAGTTTTCAACTAGACTATTTTTTTCAGAAGAAATAGTAAACTTTGAAGTTATGTTGTTTCTCACTTGCTAGTTAACTTGAACTAGATTAGTTTTTCAAAAGAACTGATAAACTTGAGATGAATTTTTATTTAGTCAGAGTCACATTCACTAAATTCTGAGCTAGTTTTTCAAGAGAATTTAGCAAATTATTCAGTTTTTTTTAAAAGCTGTGATTGTGAGAACAGTTTCTAGAATAAAAACTGAGAAAAAATTATTAAATGACAAAAATAAATGAGAAGAAATTCAGATGTATTCAACTAGTGAAAGAATTTAAGACAATTTTTTAAGAGAATTATCAAACTAGAGAAGTTTTTTGCAAAGAAATTCTCAAAAACTAGTGAAAAAATTCAGAGAAATTATCAAAAATCTTCACATTATTAAAGTGCAACTCAATTTTCTAACTTTCTGAAAAGCATTTAACAAGTTAATAAAAAATATATATGAGAATGAACAGATTTTTGTGTATGCAAAAAAGTCACTAGTATTCTGTAAAGTTAAAATAGTGAACAATTACTCACTGTTTTTTGAATAAAAACAGTAAATTTTTAAATAGTTTTTCAAATAAATTCAGATTCAGTTTTTTTTAATTTCAGTCTACAGTTCTAATCTAATCTCTAAAAATTTAGAAAAAAAATTTCAACTTCAGAAGAACTGAAAAAACTGCTATGATATGCAAGTGTATAACTAAATTTTTAACTACTCAAGCATCAAATTCAAAACATTGATGTAATTATAGGAGGCTATAACAATTGTTTCTGAACAAACAAATGCAGAAATCTTGTGACTCAGTTAAATTATTAATATAAAACTGATTTCAAGTTGTTTAACAGTTGTTTTTGAGTACTGATGACAGAAAAAAAAATGTGAATCTGATGTGTGTGATTAAGTAAGAAGTTTTGATGAGATGAGATTGAGTTTAGTTAAGAAAGCTTAATCTCAAGATTTTGACAACATCTCAATGAGAAAAACTCTGCACAAGACTGTTGATGAAGTATTTAAACAAAATGTGAGTAAAAAAACAAGTGAATAACAAAATGAATAAGAAGTAATAAAGTGAGATATTTTCAAAAAATGATGTTTATGAGATATAAAGTTTGTATATCTAATTTTAGAGTATAAAACTCAATGATGATGAAGTGATGAGATGAGAAGATGAGAATTTCTCACAAGTGAGCTGAGAGTTTTATCTCAATCTTTCTCAACAATCACTAAGAATTTTTGGTTGAAAATTGAATGACAAACTAAATAACAGAAAAGCTTTGAAATGAATGTGATTTCAAGCAGTTTGAACAAAAATTGCAGAAGTTGAGAATGAATAAACTAGACTGATCATTGAAAAAGAGAAATTATATGGCTCAGTTGATATGAGTGGATTGGAATGAGTCTAGTGTAAGAAGACAAAAACACCACAATCAACACATCAATAGTCAATATTAGCAATAACAATCAATCAAGAGTCTGTCAACAATCTCATATTGAGTTCTCAAGTATCAACTCTAGAAATTATGATAATATAGTGAACAGAAGTCATATCAGAAAAACAGTACATTGATTTATATATATCAACAACTATCATCAACAACACAATCAAGTGATAAACAATATATGTATAAGTAATGTCTGAAAATATCAAGAAGTATATACAAGCATGTGTTTTCTCAACAATAAATAAATGTTTTTTATATATATATCTGGCAACTGATAAAAAAAATATAGCAGAAAGAAATGTGATCTAGAATCAACAAAAACAAAATTGATAAAAAAAATTGACTAAGAAAATGTTTGTCAACTAGAGTGTATTGATATAAAGTGTTGACTTAGCTGTGTGTGTTGTGTTGATAAAAAACACTGAACTTTTCATTACAACCCAATCAAATTCAGTTGATGTTGTTTCTTGATATTAACTTCAAAAAAAAAAAAAAATTTTTTGATCAAAAACATAAGCACAACAAAAAGTAAAACAAATTTTCAAGACAGATTGAGTTAGTGACAGTATTATAAAAAATCAAAAACAAGTATTAAAACATGTTTCAATCTGACAACATAAAAAAAAAAAAGTAAGAATTCAGAAGTTGATACATTTTAATTTCTGATTTTTAAAGTGATATAATTTGTAAGAAGTTGATATTAATATCATTGTATAGCTGTTCATCTGCACTGTATATTTGTGATCTATTAAGAAGCAGATTGTAAAAATCAATGCAAGATCAAATGTAAAAATTAATAAAATTTTTGAATTAATTCAAGTAGATTTTTGTTATTCTGAGTAATGAGAAGATTTTCACACATGTGAGAAGTTGATGACAGTATTAATGATTTGTTTCATTAATTTGATATTCAGTTTGAGTGCTGAGTAAACAAACAGCAGAGCATAAACTTTCTCACAACTTTATCAATTTTTTTTTCAATTTTTCTTCTCATTCATATTTTTGTTTCTCAGACTCAAGTTTAATGATTGACAATTTATTTGCTCTCATTTTGTTATTTCATTGTTTATCTGTTTTAATCTATCTTTCTTGTCATGATTAAACAAGATGTCTGCACATTCAATTAAGAAAGTATTGAAAACTTTTAATGAGTAATTCATTAATATCACTGTTTGACAAGTAGTGTTGATTATGTTTTTAGTCAAGTGAGTTGCTGAAAAGAAAGTGTTATCTTTTTTTTGACTCAATGTTCTTGTTATGAGTTTATTATCATATTCTTTCTGACAAACATTCAATTGCTATGTTTTTGCAGATCAAGCAGCCAGTAAGACAAAATCAGTTGAGAAAATTCAAATTTTTATTGTTGTGAAAACAAGCAATGTTGTCAAAGAGAAATTCAAGAAAGATATCTTTACTTTTATTGTTATCAAGAAAATATTCCAAAAATATATATTGATTTCAACTGCAATCAAAAAAACTGACAATACTGTATCATTAACTTTCACTTCTGCATCTAAAAATTCAGTATTCAAACAAGCAGAAAGTTTATCAGCTGTCATTGCTTGAACTTGCAATTTTTCATTTAAAAAAAAATCATTTAATTTTCAATTTTTTACAATATGTTCAACAACATTCTGAAATAAATTTTCTGAAATTTGTTTCTGATGATATTCTGCAGCATATATCTGATACTGTTGATTTGTCATTAATTGATTTTGAATGTAAAGTTTTTTTTTATCAATTTCTCTTCTTCTTTAGTTATCAATTGACATTTGATATAGAAGTAAGCTTTGAAGATGGTTCACTCATTGTTGAAGACATTTATCACAACAACAAGAGTTTTATTATGCTCAATTTTGTTAAATTTCTTGTCAAATCTTCATTGAAAAAATTGAAGTTCCTTGATGTGCTTTTCATTATGTAATCAATTGACTGACATATTGTGTTGAGTGTTATTATTTATGATGTGCTCAACTTTGTGCATCATCAAAATGACATTTTTGTTCAAACTTGTGAGACAATCTTATCAACTTTATGCAATCACTGTGAAAAAAAAAAAAAAATTTTTTTGTGATTGGTGTAACTTATCAAAAACATTTCATCAGTTCAGATAATGAAGTCTGTGGCAATTGTTTGTGAGATGAACATGAAAGTTCTTGCATTATTTGTGACTAAAATCTTGATCAACTTGCTTGATTTTTTAATAACTTTGTTCATAAATTCTGAGCAATTTATTCATTTGAAGAAAAAAAAGTTAAAAACATTCACTAACAAGACAGTGAATAACTCTGTCAATTCTTCAAGCAATGTTATAGATTTTAATGAAAAATCTGTTATTTCAGCAAAAATGATTCAGATAAACAAAAAAGTTATTAATCTTTCTGAAGAAAATCTGACTGTTAGAAGTTCATAAGTTATTGAAAATTCAATTGATAAATCAATTACTGAGCTAGCTAATGAGCCTGCTGATTAGCTGAAGAGTGAAGATAATGAAATAATTGATGAACATAAAAAAAATTTGTTCAGCAGTGAAAGTGAAAATGATGACTCTTCAGCTTTTGAATCATCTAATAAAAATCTTTAGACTTTTGTATTTCCAAAAAAGTGATTTGATATTGTTTCTGTCAATGATTTTTGTATTGATGATTTGTTCAAAATTCATTGTTTGTCTAAATTAACTCATGACATTTGTTTGATTTCAAAGATTGCAGATAATCAATTTGTTTTTACTGATAATTTTTTAATTTATGACAATTTTGTAAATGTCAAACATGCTTTGCAAAAGTGCAAGAAAGTTTTATTTATATTAAAAATATATGTCAATGTTTATCAACATGCTGAGTTGTGAGCTTTTTCTTTTTCTTCACAATCATAAAATGTTTGTTCATTTTTTTTTTCTCTTATCAAAAGTTTTATTGCTTTGTAGATAATTTGTTAGAATAATTTTTTGCAAGCAGTTAAATTCAGTTTTTATTTTTAATTTTCATCAGTTTTTAACAAGTGTTCTTGATTAATATATCAGTGCTTCAGACAGTAAATTATGATATAACAACACTGAAGTTTCATTTTGATGAAAATCATTGACTTTTTTTTCAGTTGTGTCATTGTTTCTTTTCTTAACTTTTTCATCATTTTTTTTCTTATTCAAATTTTCAACTTTTTTCATATTACACAATATTTTTTTATTTTCATCAATATTGATCATTTCAAAATTCATATTTTTTTCATTCTCAGAAACATTCTTCTCTTGTCTGATGTTATCAATTTTTCAAGAATAAAATTTTTTTAATTGATTTTTTGAAACTGTTTCAGCAATTTTTGTTTTATTAAGTTTCTCAATGTGATAAAAGCCATATTCTTGATTAACTGAAATGATTTGATAAGATTTCAATCATCAAAAGCAAAGTTTTTGCATTTTTAATATATTTTTATCATTTTTGATGTGATGAAAAATCATCAATTTTCTGACTTTCAAAAATTCATCACATATCTGATGTGCATCATCAAATTGATTTTTATTTTAATGTTGCATTTTTTTCATTTTACTAGCAGCTTTCTCAATATTTTAATCTTAATGTTCAATTTGATGTCCTCACATTGTTATTAAATCTGAAGTTGATCTCACAATTTGTCAGAAAAAAGTCACTCATGTCATTATTTCACACTTGATAAAAAAAATTGCTTTTTGACTCATCAACACATAATAAAAAAACATGTTTGTTGTTTGTTTGACAGTGATTTAATTAACAAGAAGAGCAGCTGATAAGTGCTTTTTTTAATTTTTTTTTGTTCTGTTTGTCATTTTTGACAGTTCATTTTTAATTAATTGATGATTTCTTTCAATTATGTCATTTGTGCAAAAGTTATAAACTGATATTTGAACATGTTTGATTTTATATTTTTTCAACAATTTTTCAGTGATTTTTTTGTTTTCAGAATTTCTGTCAACAACAATTTTGTTTGAAAATTCTCATTGACAAAAAATATTTTTATATACAAACTGAGCAACTGCATCAGCTGTAACTTTCATAAGAAATTTGACTTCAAGTCATTCAGAAAAATCACATTAAGTGATGACAAAAGAAAATCTTTCTTTATTTGATGATATATAAACAATGTTAATGACAATCTTGATTCAAACAATTGATATTCAAGTTGAATGCAAGATTTTTTTGATATGTGTTGAATTTCTGAGTTGACATTTTTTGCAGATTTGAACATATCATTTGACATCAAAATATATTTCTTTTCAGCAGTATCAATTTAACAACAATTTATAAATTTTTTTTTAATGTTCAAATTCATCATGCAAGATTTTGAGTACTTTTGTTTGCTTTTCAGAGTCATTGATAATGCATCAGAAAAAAATATTTTTGTTGACATGTTGAAACAAGTGATTTTCTTCAATTGCAAACTTCAAGATTTTCTTCTGAAATGCAGCAAAATTTTTTATCAAATTTTTTGAACAGCAAAATAATGTCAAATATCAGATGATTATTTCAGATTCATTGAAATAAAATTCATCAAGAATTCACAGATCAATTGATTCATTTTCAATTTTTGTGATATCAATCTGAACATAAAAATGTTTCAACTTTGCATTAATAAAATTTTCAACATTTTGAGCATTTTCATTGCTTTCATCATCTTCAGCTTTTAAATATTTTGACAAAATATCAGCAGCAGTATGCTTTGAATCAAATACATGTTTGACATCAAAACTAAAAAAATGTATTCAAGTTAATCAAGTGATGACAAGAATTTCAGAAAAATTTGTAGCTGTTTAATTTAGTTGAGCAACAAGAATTTTGATGTTAATTTTCAGAGTGAAATGAATTTTATAAATTCAATATTAAAATTTTTTCAAAACTTTCAACACAGTATGACATTTTTGTTTTTCTGCATCATAATTTTTTTCAAATTCTGATCAGATTTCAGAGTCAAATCAGACTAAGTGATGTGCATTTTGTTAAAACTGCATGAAAATTGCACTTCATTCATGTTTGCTTGCATTGATGATGATAATAATTTTCAGTGAATCAACAGTATAATCAAGAAAAAAAATTGTTGAAAAAATGCTTAATTTTTTCTTAACAATGTTGAAAGCATTGTTCTGTATCTCTTTTCAATCTCATTAAATATTTGTATGAAGCAGTTAATACAATAATTCAGCAATTCAGTGATAATGTTCAATACATGCTTGATAATATTTGATAAGATCAAGAATTTTTATCATTTTTGAAGTGTTCATTGATGTTGATCAGTTGATAACTTTTGCAATTTTCTTTTTGTCAAATTTCTGATCATTATAATCATATACTCAACTGATGATTTGAATTTCAGACATCACAAATTGAGATTTTTCAGCTGAAACAATTTTTTCAGCCATCTCACAATATCAGATTGTTGTGTTGAGATTCTGAAGATGCTTCATGATATATCAACAAACTTTATAAACAATTTCTTCATCATTGTATTGAGTTTTTGATTTTGAAACATTAATATTATTCATGAATACATGAGCAACTTTCAGTATTAAGTTACTGAGAATTTTTATCATCACATGAACAAATTAAGTGATGAAGTTGATTGCTTCTTGAAACACAGTTGTTTGTTGAAAAAAATCAAATGATGTTATTATGACAATCATATCTCAATCTTCTGAGTGTAATTTCAAGTGATCATAATCAGAAAAAAAATTAATAAGACTAGCAACATTTATATCAGCAAAGTTTTCAGCAAATTTATCAACATTTGAAGACAAGTTGACATTTTGAATTGTTTGTTGATTTATAAAAATTGCAGAATTTATAAATTGATAATCTGATGATTTTTTTTAACAACAACTCATGAGTTGTAATAAAGTTTATAGCAAGATTTGAGAATCTCAGCAATGATTTAATTTTTCAATATATTGATAACTTTTTCTTCAAGTGCATGAGAAATTCAGTAATCAGAAGCTTGTCAAGCTGTATGTTTGACAGTGTGAATTTATTGTAAAGATATAATTTTTGAATGTATTTTTTTCATGTCAGCAAAACTTCAAGCTATATTTTTTTCTTGATGAAATAAAATTGTTAACAAGATTTTTTTTTCTTATGATGTCAAATTTGATCTGCAAAAAATTTTATTGATTTTTTCAGATGTTAATTTGATTCAGAGTGCAAAATTTGCCAGATGAAATTGAAAAAACTTGAAGTATTCAGTGAATTCTTGTTGATTAAAGTTTTTTTCATCATATTCATTTTTATGATATTTAAAAAAACAAGTTTTAACTCAATTGATAAGATCTTCAGATTTAGATTCATCAGATTCACTCAAGTTGATGAGCTTCATCTTGTCTGCTTTGCATTTTCTCATTGTTTTGATTTTGAACTTGCAGTAGAATTTATTAACTTGATTAACTCATTTGTCTGATTTGAGATTTTTTGATTATTTTGATGTTTTATACTCAACATTTTTGTTTTTTGCTTTTTTTACAAACTTCAGCATTTTCTTCATTTTTTGTCTGATTTTACATGTGAGAAATATCTGAATTTATATGTCATGAACTTTGTCAAAATTTTTTTTTAATTTTTTGAAATTATCATAAATATTTTTTTTATCATTATTTGATTCAACTTCAGAATTTTTTGATTTTTTCTCATTGACAGCAGATGTATGCTTTAATTATATACACTTACTTTCTAGTTTAAAAATTCAAATTATTAGACATCATTTTGATGCTGTTGAGTAGAATTTATCATAATAAAAATTTTGAATTAAATTATTTGTTTTTTATCAAAAAAATAAATATGATTCATTACATTTTTTTTTCTGTTAGTTTTGCAGTTTTAATTTGCTGATGTTTGTCACAGTCATTTCAGAATAAAGTTCTGATTTTTTTCATTGAAAATCAGCAACAAGCAATGAATAATTACATCATCAATTTTCACTGAAACATCATCACAAACATCAACACATGAGATTGAGTTTTTGATTTAATCAGTGATAGTAATTTCTTTTTGAGCAAGAACAAATAATTTTAATTATTTTACAAAATCAAAATTGATGCAATTGATTTCAGAATCACTATCAATAATGATCTCAACAATTTTTTCATTGACACTGACAAGAATTTTTAAAACTGTGACAGCATATATCAGATTTGAGTTGCTGACTGAAATTTATTTAAATTTATCAATTTTGACATTGAAATTTTTGTTGTCATTTTTTTCATTTTTTGCAGCTGATATAAACTCAAAGAAGACACAGTATACATAATTTAAGTTTTTAAAAACTTTTTACATAATAACATTTGCAACTGAAATATCAAGCATTTTGTCACCCAAATTTTTAACATTTGTTGATTTTCTCAATTCATTGAATAATTTCTGCATTGATTGACAAAGCACTTGAGTTTTAACATTTTTCATATTAATATTCTCATTGATAATTTCTTTTTTAACTGTTTTTCAAATTGAACATGCTTTGTTTCAGATTTATCAATGTGATTGACAGAAACATTGAAACAGGAAAACTATATGGCTCAGTCAATATGAGTAAGTTGAAATGAATCTAGTGTAAGAAGAAGAAAAACACCACAATCAACACATTGATAATCAATATCAGCAATAACAATCAATCAAGAGTCTGTCAACTACCTCATATCAAGTTCTCAAGTATCAACTCTAGAAATCATGATAATGTAGTGAATAGAAATCATATTGAAAAAACAATACATTGATTTATATGTATCAACCACTATCAACAACAAAACAATCAAGTGACCAACAATATATGTATAAATATTGTTCATATATCAAAAAGTATGTGCTAGCATGTGTGTCCTTCTTAATGATTGATAGATGTTCTTTCTATATATCTTCAGCAACTGATAGAAAAGATATGGCAAAAGAAATGTGGTGCAAGTGATCAACAGGGGTAAAGTTGATAAGAAAAATGACTAAGAGAATGTTTGTCAACTAGAGTGTATCAACATAGAGTGTTGACTTAGCTGTATGTGTCATGTTGATAAAAAGCACTGAACCTCTCATTACAATATGAATTTGCACTTTGAGATTGATAATTTGCTTCAAAATTTTTTAATTATTTTATTTATGTGTTTTGACTGCAGAAATGTGTGATTTCTCAACTTTAGATTTTTTGATGTCAGAAACTGCACATGTGACATTAACAAAAACATCATTATCATCATCAACATCATTGTTAAATCACTTTTCATCAGTGTCATCAACTTCAGTGTTTGCATCAACATTAAATTTGAGTTGAATAACTTGCACTTGTGCTTGAAAGTTTAAAAACTTTTCTTCATCTTGTTTATTAAACTTAAAAATTTTTTTTTGCTTCATCATTCTGAAGATATAATTGGCAAACAGCATAAACTTGTGATTTATTTTATTTAATTTTAATAATAAAGTTTTTTTTTTTTCATCAACTCACATGCAGATGTTTTATTTCTTTCTCAAAATGAATTTTGTTTTCATTTTGATTTTTTTGAAAATGTAAACAAGTGTTTTGATGACATTCTTCATTTTCACAATAAAAACATATCATGTTGAATTTTGTTTGTTGAGATAAAGCAAGTATCTGATGTTGTGTTAATTTTTGAGACATTGAAGCAATTGATTGAGATGAAATGTAATTATTGATTTTATGAGTTTTTTGATTCATCTGATTAGCAAGAATCTAAATCAACAATGTTAACATTTTCATTCATTTTATGATTTTTTGCAAGTTATTAATGAAATTTTCTGTTTATTTGAAAGTTGACTTGTTTTTCTGTTTTTCATTTTGCAAAATTGTTTTTGATGAATTTGACAAATTATTATCTGAAGTTGATGATGTAGACTGATTTTTTGATGTGATTTTGTTTTAAACAAAATTCATGATGTTTTCATAATTTCTGACAATTTTTATCATTCTTTTGAAGTCAACTTCTTCAGCATGCATGTGATATTTGTTTTTCTTGACTGTTATGATTTTTTTAACAATTTTAACAACATTTTTTCAGATGACACTGAATGAATCTTCTCAATTGATGTCAACATTCTCAAACATCTTATCATTAAGCTTTGACAGAAGTTTTTTAACAAAGTATTAACAATGTGTATACTCATCAATGTGATGATTTTCAAAAATTTTGTTGAAAACAACAGTGTATTCTTGCATATATTTATGAATAATTTTTAAATTAAATAATTGTTTTTGATTTTTTAACATTTCAAAATAAGTACAACTGTGCACTTTCTGTTCAATGTTTTAATTTTGATATTTTTTTTTCAGCAAGCTTTTCAACATAAGTCAACTCTTATTTTTGTATGTATTAATTTCATGTATTTACATTGCAATGTGCATCAAATAATATTCAGATGCTTGTTTCATCATTTAATAATCATTGTTGACAATATCATGATTTTCACACAATTGAGTAAAATTTTAAATAAAGTGTGTCACATTTTGATTTTAAAATATAAAGCTTTGTTGACTTCAGATAAAGAAAATGACATTACAATCATGAGCATTTGATTTTGTTGATACTGATAGTTGATGATCATTGAAGTTGAAGTTTTTTTTATATTTGATGTTGATATAAAATTAATTGATGTATTTAATAAACTGAGATTTGCATTCACTGTTGTATTTGAAACAACATTATGTTCTGAAAACACATTCAAGCTTTCTTGTTCAATCATCTTCTTCAGTTTTTGAGAAGTTGATGCAGCACATTTGTAACTAGACATTTTTGATAGAGATTTTAATATTAAATTCAATAATATCTCTCAAAATAAAAAAGTCATTTCTTGTAACAACAATAATAACAGATAATGATTTCAAAATAACAAAAATAATAATGAAAGCAAGATTTTTTTGATGTGTTAACTGACAAGCAATCACATAAATTTTTTTCTTAAATAAAATTTTTTTTGTTAACATTCAGATTTTTTGCAAACACATTTGTGACAAAATTTGTGTCACTTGAAGCACAATTTTCACAAGTCAAAAATATTCATTGAATACATTGTTTTCTTGATTATAAATTTTCAATAATTTTATCACTTTTCAGTAGCAAAAAAATGATAAGCTTTAACAATTACAAATTAAATCAAACAACAAAGTTTCAGAGTTTGTTGAAGCAATGAGACATTAGAAGCAATGAAAATATTAAAAATAATAAATTTTTTTTTTCATTTTTCAACTCAATTGATCACTCATTAATTGAGTTTTTTCAGAAACATCAAAATGAAACAAAAAAATTATATAAGTCAGTTGATATGAGCAAATCAGAATAAGTCTGGTGTAAAAAAAAAAACATTACAATAAACACATTGATAATTAATATTAGCAATAATAATTAATCAAGAGTCTGTCAACAATCTCATATTGAGTTCTCAAGTATCAACTCTAGAAATCATGATAATATCATGAACAAAAGTCATATCAGAAGAACAGTACATTGATTTATATATATTAATAATTATCAACAACAAAACAATCAAGTGATGAAAAATATATGTATAAGTAATGTCTGAAAATATCAAGAAGTATATGCAAGCATGTGTTTTCTCAACAATAAATAAATATTTCTCATATATATCTCTGACAACTGATAAAGAAAATATAATAAAAAAAATGTAGTGTAGAATCAACAGAAGCAAAATTGATAAGAAAATTGACTAAGAAAATGTTTGTTAATTAAAGTGTATTGATATAAAGTGTTGACTTAGCTGTGTGTGTTGTGTTGATAGAAAGCACTGAACTTTTCATTACATCATAAGAATCAGAAATTTCTTTTTCTTTCTGTTTCATTTCAGATGTTTGAGATCAATCAGGAACAGAAATGAGAAAGTCAGTCAATCAATGATGATGAGCTTGAGACCAGCAGCCAATTACATGAAATGAAAATAAGAAAATCAATCAATCAATGGAATGGATCTGAAACTAGCAGCCAATTACATGAGACAGAACTGAAACTAGCAGTTAATCAAAGATTACAAAACTGAAACTAAGATGATTGAGACTGATGGTCTCAGAAAGTGTCAAGATTTATTATTTTTATGTGCAAAGTCACTTAGTTATCTGAATTTCCACCAAAAATCTTAATAAAAGCAGGTAACTACATTACTTGTAGTGTGTGAAGTCACTTAGTTATCTGAATTCTCATCAAAAATATTAGTAAAAGCAGATAACTACACAACTTGTAGTGTGTGAAGTCACTTAATTATCTGAATTTTCATCAAAAATCTCAGTAAAGACAAGTAACTACACAACTTTGCACTTGATAACAGTCTGAGGTAACACACCCACCATGTAATTGACTGATTAATTGATGAAATCAGAAATCACTGATCTCAACTGATTTCAGAAATCAATCAGTTACAGAAACAGAACTGAAATTAGCAGTCAATTACATGAGATGAGAATGAGAAAATCAATCAATCAATGAGACAGATCTGGAACCAGCAGTCAATTATATGAAACAGAAATGAAAAAATCAATCAATCAATGAAACAGAGCTGAAATTATGATGAATAAGACTGAAACTAAATTTACTGAGACAAAATAAAATTTTTTGTTTTATGTGATTACTCTAGAATAAACTGATCATAAAAATCAGAATTTTTTATTTTTTTCATTTTGTTGTGAATATTTGAGATCAATCAGAAAATGAGAATGAAACTTTGTATCAAGCTATCAGAATCAAATTACTACTACATGAAAAAAAACTGAAAGAAAATAAAACTAAAAATTTATGAACTGAGATGAAAATTAAACTCTGAATAAACTTGTTAGAATAAATTAGAAACTAATATTTAATTCTTAAAATGAGAATGAAACTGCAGTCAACATATATGAAATGAGACAGAATCACATAATCTTAAGATCAGAGTTTCTGATTTCTGATTATATAACATGAAAAATATAAATAACAATTTCTGATAATGAACATGAATAAATTTTGCTGAAACATTCATCAACTCAAAAGTCACATAATAAAGTAACAGTCTAAAATAATGATCTCAATCATATGTAAGTTTAATAATACATAATTATTTATATTTTCACTGTTGTCATCATTGTTTTTTTTTTGTGATTTTACAATTTTTTTACTTGATTTTTTAATTTTTTTGATTTTCAGACATTTTTTCTTATCATTAAATCAATATTTTTTCATTAATTATACTTTTTCAATAAGTTTCTTTTCTTTCTTCTCATTATGTTTATCATCTTCAATAATTAGACAATCATCATCAGAATTATTATTAAATGTAATATTTTTATTAATAAATAAGTTCTGATTATCATATTTTATTAAAATAATTTTCTTAACTGTCAGTTCTGCAAGATGTTCTTGTTAATAAAAACAGATATTTTTTTCTGAATTAAACTTTTACTTCACATCAACAGCATGTGATAGCACATCAAGTATATTTTTAATCATTTGTATCACAGTGAGATACTGATATATAATGCTCACTCACATCTTAAGAATATTTTTTTCTAATATTTAAAAAATTTAAATATTGTGTAAATATTATTTAAACTCATTTTTTAACTATGCATCATCAGTATTTTTTTTCATATTATTATTCACAATTATATTCAAATTTTAATTTCAAATTAGATGAATTTTTTCAGATTTATTATTAGAAATTATTATTTTTGAATTAAAATTATTCTTCAGAACAACTGCTGATGTTTTTTTGTATTATTTACAATTTTTATTATAAAATTCAATCACAAGTTGTTCATATTCATTAAATTCATTATTGTTTCAGTATTTTGAACTTAAAACATATATGTAAATGCATGAATTAAAAACAGCTGTCATTGAATAAATTTTTTCATACTCATCTGCAGTTTTTAAATAATATTCAGACAGTTTAACAAATACACTTTGACAAATATTAATTAATGCATTTTTTGAGTCACTTTTCAGATATGTTTTTTCCTTCTACTTATCAAAATGATTAAATATTACATTGTATGTTCAAAAATTTAGATGAATTATTAATTTTTTTGTTATTAAAAAACTTTTTGTATATGTTATAAATGATCACAAGAAACATATAATATATTTCATTTGTTTTCATTTATCATCAGTCAATTGAAATTTCTTAATTTTTGCAATCTCAATACTTTTAATTCATATGTTCAGATATTGTCTCAGAAAAAAAACTTGAACTGTTATATTATAAATTAAATTTCATCAAGTCTTCACATCAGTTTTTATATTCAAGACTTTATCAGCTGACTGCAGATTACAAAAAACTTCTCAATACTGAAAAGAAATGTGAATAGCATTGATAAGTAATCAGATCTAAAAATATTATTATAAACAAAATGTTTCAAATCTGTTATCTCAATCTGTTTTTAATTTTTTAAAGTGTATTTTTATATGTTTCAATTTGAAGCTCATGTGAAATGTAATCATCATTAAACTTCAATAATGAATTTTTATTTTTGTTTTTAATTTTCAATTCATTCATGAATTGCTTCATAACAAGCTGCAAAACATAAGTAATACAAGAAATTGATTCAAGTTTTATATTTCATTCATGATTGTTAACTTATTTGATTTTTGTTTGTAAAAATTCTTGAAGAATATAATTATTATCAATATTATCTGCAGTAATGCAGAACAATTGTTTTATGATTTTATTTTACTTCAGAAACTTGTATAATGCTTCACTTAAATTTATTTTATTATAAGATTCTTGCAGTGATTCAAAATCAATCAGTTTCTCTTTAAATTTTTATTTGTCTGTCACAAAATATGTCATAATTTTCATAAAAAAAATTATATGAAAATTTAATCATACATCAACAGTAAATAGTATTTTTGTATCTGAGTCACAATTCTGTAATAATTAACTTGCTGTTTGATTATATTTGTCATTTAAGAAATTATGTACTTTGATTTGATGAGAAAAATTTAAAATTACTGATGATCAGAGACAGTGAACTAAATTTTGAAAGTTTTTATTATCAATTATATGAAAAGATAAGTTCAGTAAGATGAGTGCTTTAACAAGAAAATTGTGAAGATTGTCTTTGAAATAGAAAACTGATTTTTTAGTAGTTTTTGAACACTTGTGTTGATTTATGTGAATTTAATTAAATCTGTTATCAAAAACTGTTATTATAAGTAAAAGAAAATTTCTTATCAGTATATGATCAAGTGACTCATTTTTGTTATACTTTAAAAAAATAGTATGATTACAGTCTCTGTTGTTCATGTGCTTGTTTAATTTGTTAATATTATGATTTGTATATGTTGAATGCTTCAGTATGATATTGTATTTTTTATATATAATAACTGATTTACTGTTAGATTTTTCTGCTGCTTATATTATTTAATTTCATGCAGTGAAAAATTATTTATTGCTGTTTCATGCAGAATGAGTACAGTCATGATTCTTTAATAATTTTTTTGTAAATATTGCATTTCATTATGAATTAAAGAGAACACTTTTAGCAGAATAATAAACAATAAAAAACATTTCATGAAGATACAATTCAGTTACATTCTTGTCAGAAACTGATGATTGAATGTTTGATAAAAAAATGATGAAATTGAAATTTGTTTCACATTCAATGACACAACAACATCAAGATCTGACATTGAAATAAACATATTGAGCTTGAAATGTAGAAAATAAATGATATTAAAAATGAAATAATAGTAATGAATTTTAATAATAGATTTAATAAATTTCAAAAATTCAGAATAAATATTTTAGAGTTTTATTCTGAATTATATTATTGTCAAGTTGTCAGATATTTAAAATAATATTTATTTATTGATATTTTCATCTCACATTCAAGTTCAAACTTTACATTTCACTATTTACAGCTAATACTCAACAAAACAATGTTTAATATAATTTATTTTATATGTATTTCAAATATATATATAGTAAACTTACTTCTGACAAGAATTTTATATAGAAATAAACAGTAGTTTTGTCAAAATCACTTTATTAATGATTAACTCTAACTTTAATTATTATTTCTAAGTTATAATTTTGATGAAAATTCTAATCAGTTATCATTCAATCTTCATTATACTCATCATTCACATTTTCACTCTCATCAGACAACACAATCATTTTAAAATTTATTTTTTTAATTGTTTTTAAAATTAATGATTTTTCAAACTTCTTCAGATCTGTTTGCTTATAAAAATAATTCATTTATTTTTTAATAAAATCATTATCTGCATTTGCAATTTCAAAATAATTATATTTATATTCAGTTCAATCATGCTTCAGTTTTTAAATGATTCAGTGAAAGTGAGTTTGAAAACAGCTCATGATATTATGATTCTGAGTCTCTGACTCAGTTTATTATTTTGTCAGTATGTGCATAAACCTGTTATCTAAATTTATTATTTTTTTTGTTTTTTATTTACTAACTGTATTGCAGTTTCAAATTCTTCTGTACAGTATTTTTTTTAATTAGTTTTAACTTTCTTAATTCTTTTCATCTTTTCAATTTCATAATATTTACAAGATTTTTCTTGATTAAATCACTTTTACATTACAGTCTTAATGATTCCAATTTTCTGTATCTTACAGTTTTCTTTTATATTATTTTGTATGATAAATATGTCAGTAAATATGTGTGATTTGTTATCAAGAACTGTTATTATTTTACTGTTTTTTTTAAATGTTAAATAATATCATATCTGATCTTGCAATCAGTCTGATCAGTTTTGTGTTTCTTCTTCTTCTTTTTATTGAATACACATTTCTTCTCATATGCAGCAACAGTTTTTAATTACATTGACAACTGTTTTTTTAAACTCAGATTTTTTATAATAAATTGTGAATAATAACAGAATGTGATAACAGACTGAAGTGCTCTTGATTAAGATGATGAAATAAACTGAATGAGAGTGAAATTGAAAGAAAAAGCTTCAGAAAGTCAAATGTTTATGTACATATATATATATAAAAATGAAAGTAATGAAAAGTTTTATAATAACATAAAGTCATATGATTTTATTTTTTTACAGTTTTATTTTTTGTATATGTTTCTGTTTTTATTTACTTTTTCTTTCTTTCTTTCATATTATTTTCTAATCATTACTCATCTTGTGAGTATTTTTATGCTTTTACAGAAATATTAGTATGACTGACATTTGATAAACAATTTATTAATGACTGAGAATAATATTGACAAGATTTTCACAATGAAGATAAAGATTATTCTTGAGAATATATTCAATAATACTACACATACTAGAGAGAAGAGTATCACAAAGAATCATCTTAAAATTATTAAAAATGATTTTAATGATGCAGAAGAGAATATTACAGAAAGTTATTTTAAAATTACTAAAAGTGATTTTAATAATGCAGATGTGAATATGAAAAATATTCAGAGAATTGATGAGAATGAGAAATTTGAAAAAAGTAAGAAGAGTGAGAAGCAGAAAGAAAAAAAAATAATATATTTATTAAAAAATTATTATAATAAAAATGCAGATGAGAATTATATATCTCACAATAATTTTAACATTGAGAATTCTGATGTAAAATTTGAAAATTATATGTAACATTAACAATTTAAGAAGTGACTTCAGATTAACTCTAAATTGTTTAAGCTAATTGAATTATTAATTTTAAGTTTTTTTTCTGAGCTAGTTTTGAGCTAGCTCTGAGTTATTTTAACTGTTCACAAACTGTTTTGTGCTTTATCAAGTTAATGATATTGCTTTGAGCTACTGATACAGTCTCAAGTATCAGTTTTATTTTTGATATTGATTACAAAATTACTTCAAACTTTATTTTTAGCAGTAATTTCATTACAAATACTGCTGATAAAGCAGATGATTTTATTAATTATTTCACTTTTAATATTCATAATAAAATCATTAATAATTTTAACATTTGTACAATTTTTATTGATAATATTTTTATTACAAATGATTACATTGCTGTTGATGTTAAACTTGTAAGAAACTGCAGAAATTATAACAGCAATATAAATAATAAATATTGTAATTTTGTAAACAATGTGACAGTTGTCATTGATAATAGCACTGTTAACATTGTATGCTGTTTCATTTACTGAAACTTAAGTATTAATACTACAAGTGATGATACTGTTAAAGTTATCAACATGACAATATTTAATGTTCATTTTTATAATACTGATGTATTATTGCTTTCAAAATTCTAGCAATTTAAGAAATGCATATTATATAAAACTGTATATTTGTACTAAAATTAAGTCAATATTATTAGAAATACACAATTCAGCACTTGTTTAGAATAGTAACAATATCTGATTTTAAATATTTAAAACACATAATGCTAGCATAAAATATGTAAATGATTTTCAAATTTTTAAGCAAATTTTCTGTAAAACATGCATGATTGATTCTGCTATAGTGCTAGCACAGAATATATAATCAATTCTGAATATTTCTGATTTAATGCTAGCATGAGAAATGTAAATCACTTCAAATCAGTTTTTTGTAAGACATTAATTAATTATAATTTTTTATTTACATAAAAAATACAAAAAACTTATTAAACTTTAGACTTCAGACATTGTGATTGTTCATTTTTTATTATTTTCATTTTTTTTTATATCATCTTTCTCAATATCTTCATCATGAACATTACTGTTGTCATTTACAATATCATTGTTCACATTGACTTTGTCTGCAAAAGTTTTTTTTTTTTTCATTTATTAAAATTTCAAAAAACATTAAAGCTTCATTCTCTGCATCAAAGTTATTAATTATCTTTATTGCTTTCTCAAATTCTGAAAAGTTTCTTAAATTTTTATAATTATCAGTGTAAGAATTTTCAGAAAACTTTTTTACTTAATGCTGCTGCTGTAAATTTCATTCAATTTGTTTTTGTGCAATTTTCAGCAGTATAATCTGAATTAATTTTTGTTGCTTTCAACTGAATTTATATCATGAATGCTTCAAGTGATTGTAAATTTCTGCAATAATATATTAGTTTTACTTAAATAAATGTCTAGAAATTCAAACTTGTTTATTGCTTTTGTATTTTTAAATTTGTAAGTTTGTTATGAATTTTCAACATATTCTTCAATACAGTGACATAATTTTATTGTCATCAAAAATAAAACTTTAACAAATATGTTATTTTTGAATAATTCTGCAGTGTAATCATTTTCTGCAAGTTTAAAGTTCTGCTCATTAAAAAAATACAAAGTAATGTTTTTAATAATGACAGATGCAGTAAATTTATTTTCACTTAACTGCAAGAAATTAATTATTTAAATTAAAATTCAGTCATTCAGAATACACTCACTGATTTTTTTCACACAGCACAAATAAATAAATCATTTTTGAGAAGCTTATTTATTAATAATAATGTCTTTTTTGTAATTTAAAAATCAAAATGACTCATAACAAGTTCTTGTAATTTTTTTATAAAGTAATCATGTATATCACTCTCAGAGTTCTGAAGCTAATCAAGCAGTATTAACAGTAAAGTATAATGTTTTTAGTATAAATGATACTTACTCTTCAAGTTTTTTCTGAAGTAAAAAACATTGTTGATAACATTGCATTTGATTAAGATTTATTCATAATTAATTTTTTATATTTTTTTTTAATTTTTTTTTATGTTTTTACTATCAACTTATTGTATTTCATGTGATTAATTTTCATTTCTGTTTCTGATTATAAGATTAAGTTGTGATTGATCTGATCACTCACATCAGTAACAGTAAAACAATGATTTTGCAGCAAAATTATGATAATTTTCATCATTTTATTATTTATCAGAAAAAAATTGATTTTTGTATAATGTTGAATATTATTTTAAAAAATTTGATTCAAATTTGTTAAGTTCAAAAATGTATCACTTGAATTAATCAAAAATGATAAAAAATAAATGTCAGAATTTTTATTTACATTTGATATATTTAATTACTGATGCTTTGCATGTGATTGTGTAAGTGAATTCTAGTAACAATGTAAACATCATTGTCAGTCAAATTTCAAGTATTGATTTTGAAAAACATACAGATTTGTAAGTAACATCAACATGATCACTTGAATGAATAACTTGTAATGATGTATCAGAATTCATCAACTCTGAATTGATTTTGAAAAACTCTTGATAAATGAAATAATGTTATTTTATTCACTGTTTGTGATTGTGATGGTATTTTTGATTATCAATCATGTAAGTAATCAACTTATCATTATGATGTGAAGTGAATTATGAAGTACATATTCTTGAATTTAAATTCTAACTGAAATGCTGCAGCATCTGATGTGATATAACATTTAAATCATAATCAGATTTATTTGCAGCAGTTTGTAATTATTTTGAAGTTTGAACTGATTTTGCAGTATTAAATATTTTCATTCAAATCAGAGTTGAAATTACATAATCTGTACAAAATATATCAGTAATGTAGCAAGTGTAAATGCAATTTTACTTATTTGTATATTTGTCAACAATAAAACAACTTAAAATTGATTAATATTAAGAAGAGTTGACAATCAGTGTTCTGATGTGAAGAATAAGAAAAATGTTAACAGTAGTAAAAATAAAAAATGATTAAAAAATTAATGTATTGTTTTGATAAAACTTTTAATGTGTCTAAAAATTTAAGTTTTAAGTTTTGATCATGTTTAACTCCTCTGTAGTTGTGATCTAGTTACATAAATAAATGAAGAAAGTCTCATATAAATAATCTGATGTATACAAAAAACACATGATTTTAAATTATAGCAGTTTGATATAAACAATAAATCAAAAATGAAGCACATTTATTCATCAAAAAACATGAATAATATGACTGAATTAAACTTGCTTATGCAGTTAAAAAAATTATAAAAGTAACTTATCTGAGTATAGCACTGAAATATATAATTAATATGAGAGCATACAATGCAAACAATTTTTTTTTAAAATTTTCTTCTTGAAAAAAAGCAACTCAACATAATATATGAAGTAAACAGCTTTCAGTTTTCAAAAAAAAGTAATTTGACAGAATGTAGCATGAGAACATGCAATGTAAACAATTTTTGTTCTAGAATCTTCTTGAAAAAGAGCAACTCAACAAAATGTATAAAATAAACAGCTTTTATTTTTAAAAAAAAGCAATTTAACAAAATATAGTATGAGAACATGCAATGTAAACAATTCTTGTTTTAAATTTTTTTTCTTGAAAAAAAGCAACTCAATAAAATATATGAAGTAAACAGTTTTTGTTCTCAAAAAAAATAATTTGACAAAATGTAGTACAAGAACATGCAATGCAAACAATTTTTATTCTAGAATTTTTTTTTTTTGAAAGAAAGTAACTCAATAAAATGTATAAAATAAACAGTTTTTGTTCTTGAAAAACAGCAATCTGACAAAACATATAATATAAATTTTATTAATCTAGTTTATTCATTATATTTTTTGAATTTTGTAGTTATTGTAGAGTTGATTTATGATCTCAATCAACTCAATTTCAAGATCATTTTTGTTAATTATACAACACAGTACAGCTTCTGAACTGTATACACCACATGTTATATTTTAATATATAATAAATAACAGTTAATGATATTTAAATATCATTTCATCACTTTATTATTTTTATAACATCAATTTTCATGTTGTAATATTCAAATCAAAGTGAAAGCTGTGTTTGTCAACATTTACTTAATTTATGCTTGATTTATTCTGAACTGACTTTAAATCAGCTTTAAAACAATTTAGAGCAAATTTAGTGCAATGTTAATTATTATTATAACATCTGCTATCTTGTGATCAATTTTGAGCAAATTCAGAATTAGTTCTAAACTCACTCTGAGTACTTTTAATGTAATGTCAATTGTTATTTTAGCATTTATTATTTTGAGCATCTGCTTAAGATTATTACTGTGCATCTTTCTAGCTTTGATCATATATAATAAAAAAACTGAATTCTTACAAAATTAGTATTTTTACTTCAAGAAATTATGAAATAATATTATAAAATAATATAATTAAGACAGTACTGACATGTTTTTAATACAATTTAATCACTAAAGTCTAACTTGAAATCAATCTCACTATCATTTTATTTTTATCTTGCAGCATCTCTCTCTTGCTGAAGCTGCTTTAATTATTTATTTGTCAGTTATTTTTCAATTTGAAGAAAATCTTCATTATACAAAATATTATATTAATTTCAGTTAATATAATTATTGATATAAAAAATCTGCTTTTCAGATGTCATGTGCATTAACTTGTTTTGTACAAAAATAACATGTGCTTCTCTGAGTATGCAGTTTATTGAATAAAATCAATAATTTTTAATATTGTGTTTGTTTGTTGTCTGAGATTTTGAATCAGACTCAATTTCAATCATTTCATGAATTTTATAAAATTTATCACTTTGTGACTTCAAGATATTTATCATAACTTTACAGTAAGATTTATATTTTTTAATCAATAATTCAATTTTCTTTCTTTCTTATAATACTGTAACTTTTTTGTCATAAACAATCATGATAATGAGCAGTTAATTAATTATTTTGTCATTCATCACTAAATTTTCTGAATTTACTCTTAATTTTTTTATTTAAATATAATTTCTTCATCATATATTGTTTTTCTGTCAGTTTGAACTGCATTGTAGCATTTTCTTCATTAATTGATTTGAATTATCAGAATTTTTGTTATCAGATTTTCAAATTGCAATGAAATTGTGAACTTGAATTGTATAATTTTTAATTCATGATTAATTCAGCTCATGTTGATTGATTGCTGATGTATTAACATTTGTATTGTTTTTGTGCATTTCTTGAATAAACATCACAAGTGCTTCAAGAAAATCATCATTCAGTGATAAAGTGAATGTAAATGCAATTTCTGCAGCTGTTGCATGATCAATGAAAAGATTTAATACTGAGTGTGTTTTTCATGTTTTCAAGAAAATTGCATGTGATGATGTAGTAACATATTCTTGTAAACTATACTTAATATCAACTAATTCAGTATTTTAAATTTATTAATGAAATATAATGTGTTCTGCAGATATTATATTAACATAATGTGTGTTATAATTAATAATTTGTTGTTCAAATTTCATTTATTTATTAATGTGTGAAAATGATTTTTTTATTAATTATTTATATATTTTTTCTGAATGTACAATGTTCACATCATCATTTGTTTCATACTAACACATGAAATTTGCATAATGTGCAAAAACATGAAATTTAGAAAAATTGAAGTGATCAGTATTTTTTGAATTTTATTAATTTAAATGATAACTACTGAAAACTTATTTAAGTTTGTCAATTTAATATAATGCATCATTAAAATAAAAAAAAATATTTTCATCATGTAAGTAATATTGAGTCAGAAAAAAAATCAATTATTGTTTTTGCATAAAGCACTGCTGCTGATTAAGTTTTTGTCAGCAAAAAAACTACAACTGTAATAAATTGATGAAAAACAATTTTCTGCTTCACATTAATTCATTGTGATATAAAATTAAAACTTTTAATATGCTTGAGATTTGAATATTCAGATACAGAGTGAAATTTTTCATTTAAATGAATTTCACTTGCAGTTTCAAAAAAATTTAATGAAATATTTTTGTTCTGTTGTTTTTGTACATATACATTGAAAATTATTTGTCTCAATTAAATTATCAAATACTGCATCAAATTCTTAAACAACTGATGAAGAATGTTAATCATTATTTTGTTGTGAATATTTATAAATCAATGTTGTCATGTGAAATTATTAATTTTATGTACTCATATTTTTTTTAAAATTCTTGACAAGAATTCATCAGCTTCATATGTGATTTGTTTCTGAATCAATTTCTGTATAAAATAATGAGTGTATAAAAATCAATTTTTTATTAAAAATTTCTGCTTGTTGAGTGATACTGTACAAATAATATAATGTTGATTATTCTTAACTCTGATAATCAACACTTGCTTCTTGTAATTTGTTATTATGTCAGTCAGAACTGAAAAACATTTTTATATGTTGTCATCAGTACATTTAATAATCATTTCATTATAAGTCAATTGTTTAATTACTAGATTATAAAAAACTGTTAAAATATGAACAGAATGTCACTTTTAATTAAATTTCATTAATAATATTCAAGATTTGTCATCTGATGCAGAATTTATACTTCAGTATAATGTACATCATTTCATAATACATCTCAGCTTAAATTATTAAATTCAAATTTTTTAAAAATAAAAAAAAGTACTAAGTTTAGTATCATTCAGCTTTTGCAATTTTTATGCTGAATGAATAAAATTTCTCAATGTGAGATATACAAATCATGAAATTAAATTTTTACAATAATTAATGAGCTGAATCTTCTCTGATGCAATTAAAAATGAAATTAGTATTATGTTATTTAAAAACTGATCTTGAACAAATCATTATCAATCACAAATGTACATTTTGATGTAAATGTATTTATTGATGATTCAAAATTATTGAACTGAAGCATATTTCAAATGATTTTTATAAAATATATAATCAAGTATTTGTTTCATAATTTTATTAATTTTTTGAAAGTGTAATTTGTATGTGTCAGCAGTAACATCAGTAATGTCTGATTTGATAATAATTGTTTTTTAATTTTAAACAACTACATTTTTTTTTGTAAGATTTTCTGCAGAAGATCAAGAAACTGTGATGCATTTTTAAAACTAAGTTGTTGATTAATGAATTGTAGTCAGAAACTCTAAAGAAAGAATGTAATATTGCTCTTGATAAGTTGATTATTAATAATAAAAAAATCAATTTCATACTCAAACTTGCTTTTAAATAAATAAAATGATGAATTGAAATTGCTGTCAGAAATAATTTTATATTTAAAATTTGAAAATGATTTATTTGCTGATTGTTTTCTCTCTTGCTTTTAAGTTACAGTATACATTGTAATTATAAGTAAAAGTTTAGCTGATGACATATAAATATAAAAAAATGTGAACTTCATAGCTTCTGATTACTGTTCAGATGCATTTGAAAATTTTAATGAAATGAACACAACATTATTTGCAGTGTGCATTTCTGATGAATTGTTGAAAATATCAAGCATATTTTTATTAAATTCATTATTTGTATTGACTTTTGATGTTTTTACAAAAATTAGTAAAAACAATAATTTAATGTTGATCTTGCTCAGAAATAATACAAATGTTTGCAAAGCAAAATCAAGTTTATGCTGTTCTTTCAAATATTTTTTCTTTTTCTGACAAAATTTGAAATGTCAAGTTAGATCATTCAAATTGCACATTTTCTTTTAACAATAAAAACAAATGTGTCATGTAATTATTTTCATTGATTCAGTTTCAGATATTAATATTTTGAAAATGCTATTTGTGCTAATGAGAATTCTGATTGCTTTGGTATTTAAATTTTTGTTGCTTTTGTACTCAAATGCTTGTTGCTTTTATTCTTGAAACTTGTTTTTTTTTTATGTCTCACTGATAGCAACTTGTGCTTCAATGTTTCTGATGTTAAAATTTTAATTTTATTGTTTTTGAAACTTGTTTTTTTTCTTGTATCTGACTGATAGCAACTTGCAGTTTAATGTTTCTGATGTTGTTAAAATCTTATGCTAAAATGAGAGAAACTGATGTGATAATTTCTGTTGTGCTAATCTTACTTAATTAATGACATTTTGATATCAGACAATATTATAATATAGTATTCACTTACTAGTTCTGAATCACTGAATGACTTACATTATAATTTGTGACTCAGCACTGATTAAGATACTAAGTTTGAGTCATTTCATTTATGTAATCTTGATTATGCTTGTGTCTACTATATAAGTTGCTTTTAACTCTCTTTTTTACTTTATTTCTTCTTCTCTTTACAACTTTTAAAGTTACAAATTCTACAATATTATGATATCAAAATAATTAAATAAATTGTTAATAATTTTAATCATAAGCAAATAAATCAGCAATAATTTCAATATTAATAATAATAACTATCAACTTTGCTTCTTCATCACTTTGATACTTTGAAGCAAAAGAAATTGCTTTAAACAATAAAAAATTAATTTGAGAAAAAAAAAATGAATTTTGTTAAAATGCAGAAGATTGATATATCACTAAAGCATTTTTGAAAAATAATCAAAAATATCAAAAATGTGTTGCAGAAAAAGTTCAGCATTAATAAAACAAATTATTTTTTTTTATAAGTTTTTCATACATAATGAGTGATCATGTGAGTGTATACAGTGTGAAAAAAGTGATCAGAGATACTTCAAGAAAATGTGATTTTTATTATTTAATGATGAAAATTTCTCACTTTTCTGATTGAAAAATATTAAAAATGTGAAATCACTGAAGTTTGTACAGATGAAGCTTGATGAAATTGAAAATAATCTGATTTATGAATGATTTTACAATCATAAACTGTTTTTTAATATATCTCATGTGAACAGTTCTAGCTACAAGACAACTTTCAAATGAAGTTTATAAAATTTGAAATTCATTTGCATTTAATAAAAACTCAAGCATTTTTGTGTGATGTTGAGCTGAACTTAAATAATTGATTTTTAGTGAGCATTAAAATATATCTCATATGCAAAAAAGTAGTTCAACTTGTTGTTATCATCATTTGCTAATTCATAATGATAGTTGAACAGTTATCACAGTTTCTGAATATTTATGTTAACATACAACTGAGCTGACACAATCTGCAATTTATTTATTTTGCTTGAAATTTTTGTAAAAAATCAAATTGTGATGCTGAGATTCACATGATGAATCTGACTTAGATAACTCTGACAGCAAATATCATTAACATATCAAATATCATGATATTCTAAATGAATAAGCAATACATTAAAAAAATTGACTGCTAGTTATAAATTGATTACAAACTGCAGTAATAATGAAAATATGTTTGTTTTAAATGAAACTTGCATGCAGAAGATATATTATTCAAATAAAATAATATAAAAGCAAATTCAAATCAGAATGCATATAAAATTTTTGATATTATTAATTCATTGTTTGTATTTATATGAAGATATTTTTTATAAATGAGTTTTGATAAGTTCAGAAAGTATAATTCTTGCATAATTTAAATTAGCACATAAAATTCTTGATTTGCATCAAATGTGTTTTTTGATTTTTTAATTTAATTAAAAAAATTTCTTAAAAATTACTTAATCAAGTTTTTTTCTTTCTGAGTTTTCATAATGAAATATGTTACATGAAATATGCTGCTGAACATCTCATCACTCTTGCTTGTAATTTTTAATTAAATTAAAGTGAAATTAAAAATATATTAACTTAATTAAACTCTTCTGATTTTTTTCTTCTTCTGTTTTTTTATATGTTTCAGTTATTTCTTTCTGTCTTCAGTCTGCACTTTTTTTTATTTGTTTTTTGTTTTTTAAATTTTTAGTTAAATTCATTTCTTTCAAAGTTTGCAAATAAAAATAATGAGACTTTAATTTCTACAATTTTTTACTGCTTTTTTGTTGAGATTTTCAGCAGTATATTAACTTAATTTTTTCAAATTTTTTTCTGTCTCACTTCTGCACTGAGATTGTGTTGTATTTATTTCAAGTACATCATGTTATCTAACTTGTTTACAAATGAGTCAGAAAAGATTATTTAAATGATTATGTTTTTTTAATATCTCAAAATTTATGTTAAAAATACAAACTTTCATCTCAATCTTGATGCACTTGCTGATTATTTTAATTTTGAGAATACAGTTAATTTTAAAATCTGAAAATGAAATGAATTTGTTGAAAGCATCATCAATAAGTTTATAAATCAATATAAAAAATTGTTTAAAATTACTGTCTCAAATCATCAGTGTGACAAAGTGATTCACTTTGACAGAATTATGCACATTTATTTTGACAATTTATATCATAAAAAAATTGCAAATGTTAAAAAAATTAATGATATTTTTGTGTTGAAGAAAAAGTTTTTGTTGACTTTTGTTTTTATAATATGTGAAATTCTGACTGTGTGTAACTGTTTTGATTTCAAATGTGATGAAAATGTACATAAAATCTTGTATATGCTGAAGTATGAATGCAAAGTTTTGAGAAAATTGTGAAAAAATAAAATTGATAAGAAATGAAATGACTTTGTGAACAAATTCAAATATTATAATAATAAATGAAAAACATTTCTGTCAGTTGCAGTTGAAAATGAAACTAAACAGCTGCTAAAAATTTTGATTTTTCAAAAAATTTTTGTTGATTTTATTATTGAATCAGATTCTGTGAAAAATGAAGCTGATTCAAAAGTTGATAACTTAAATGATTAATTTAATTCAGTGAAAATAATTAAAACTAAATATAACAATATAAATGCTGACTTATCAATCTCATATAAAATAATGCAAGATTGTGATAATTTTATTAAAATGTTGACTGCAGATTGTGAAGATTATGAAATGTATATAAATAAAAATATTTCTGACTTAAGTATGTTAATTTTAATTTATTTTGTTGCTGTATTTTTGCTTGCACAGTCTGTAACTGAAAATGACAGAAATATTGAAATTTACTTGTCAACTACTGACTTTATGCAATTACAATCTCAGCTGAACTCTTTAAGTGCTACAGTATCATTATATATTAATAACTGTGTGACACTCAAACTTGATTTTAAAAAATCTACATGAAGAAATCTAACTTTACAGCTGTGATAAATATCTGAAGTTTGTTGAATGATGTATCAAAAAATCAAAAATATTAAAAATAAAATTCTTGATAATGAATTTGATTTAAAAAAAATAATTTAATATTTGTTTCTGACTGTTGAAACTGCTAAAAAAAATTATTTTATCTGACATTGATTTTGATTTTTTCTCAATTAATAAATACTTGAATTGATGAAATACACAAATATTTTTTCAACAATTTTGATTTGATGCTTTTTTATAAACATGTTGAATCAAATGAAACATTCAATTTTATTTTAAAACAGTTTACAAAAACACATCAACAACTTCTTGACATATTTCTCATCATGAACATGAATAAACAAAAAACTTTGAAGATTGTGATTCTTTCTAGCTACATGATGTAAAACAAACATTTTTTTTTCAAGTACACAGAATTTTAATTGTTAAACAAGATTTGTCTGATGCTGAAGTGATATTACATCAGCAAATTGATGTTTCATCTCATACTTTTAGTTTTGATGATTGATAATGCTGATTTGCTGAAACAATGCTTGACTTTCATCAAATTTTCAGAGTTGACACTGATATGTCTCTGATAAAAATTCACTTTTAATAATTATAAATTTCATCAATGTTATCACTTGCAAATAATAATTTTTTTGAGTTATCAATGAGCTGATGCTGAGCAGTTGTTTTTTGCTTCAAGCTTGCTCAAAGCATAATTTAAATATTTAATACTTTCTTCAAGCTGTATCATCAAGCATCAAACATTTCAGTATCAACTCAGAATATTTTCAGTTCTTCATGTTATTTTTTAATTTCATCATCTTCATAAATAAATCTCAGTGCTAGTTTTGTATTTAATTTCATATACTCATTATTCTGTACATATTATTTATCATCTGACAGCAATGCAATCAAAGTTATTTTCAATTTCAATAGCTAGTAAATACACATTCAACAACAACAATTTAATCAATTTTTTGATGCAAAAAATTTTACTGATTTGCAAACACACTTCAAACAATATGTAAAAATGTCATTTTCATTTTCATTCATATCTGCTTTATTCACAAAACATTTTTTCATCAAAATTTCTTTGACAGCAGCTTGTACAAATGCAGCAAAATCAATATTTTCATTTATCACAGTATCATTAAAATTAATTATTTCAGATAGCAAACTTAATTGCTCATTCAACATCTCAATTACAAATTCTGTAATTATTTGTTCTGTTTCAGACTTCAAACTTCAAATTGTCAAGCTTGTATTTTTTTTTAATCAGCTGAAAATCAGACTTGCAATTAATTCATCACTTGATACTTCAAAGTTATTTTTTTCATTCATATCAGAGTTATTTTCACTCACTTTTAAAATTAACAATTTCAATTTTCATCTGAACATTTTTTCAGATTTTGATGCAGAATTTTTCAAAAAAAAATCAAATAATGTGATTGCACACAAGTGAAAAATTGAAGATGCATCAGCAATCATTAAACTCAATGACTTGATTCACATCAACTGAAGAAAAGTCAACTTCAGATTTTTCACATTATTTCAGAAAAATCTGAAAATTTTCTGATCAAGAAATTTCTGCAACATCTCATCAGCACAACTGTTTAAGCAATCTTTAACATTGTTTTTTATGCTCACATTTTCAGAAACTTGATTTTTTTGTTCTGAAATTAAATTTGCAAAAAACTCTGAATTCATTTCTACAAGTTGATTCATTATTTTTTTCATACAATTATACTTCACAAAGCAATCAAATGTATTAATGTCTGAAAATATTCAAATGTTTTGTGACTTGTGTTGTCTCAAGCAATAAACACAGCTCATGATTTGAAAAATTGTATTATAATTCAGCATGAGTTTGAGCATAACAACATCAGTGCATTTTTGATGAAAATTCAGCTCAATGCTGCAAATTATATAAATTGCAACAAGAATCTGCACTGTTGAGTTTTCATCATTGAATTTAAACATAATTGTTAAACATTTTGTCATAAACATTTCAGCTCAGAGTGTCAATATCTCAAACTCAAACAACAGCAGATATGCTTTAACAAAAAATTGACAAGTTGAATATGCTGTAAAAACAAGTAAGCAGTGTTTTCACACAATGATCACATTGTGAACAATTGTCAAAAAAATACAGAACTTTGACATCATATTAATAATATATTCTGCAATTCAAGCTTTGTTCAGAAACATTCTTGAAATGTGAACATTTTGAATTGTTTAGCTCAAAAATCAGATTAAGTCATCATCAGCAGTTTTTTTTCATTTCACAATGTTCATTGTCAGATTTTTCTTTCTTTTCACAGTGATAAAGTGATACAAAAATTTCAAACTGTAAGCAACTGACACATGACATAAATGTTTGTAAATCTGCATATCAAAACAATCTTCAATTTCATTTATTTGTTTTTCAGAAATTTGTGTCTTCACATGCTTCAACAGTTCAATTAACATATTATGAATAATGACATATTGTGTCAATTGCATTGCTGTCATGTCACACTTCACAGTTTGAATTTGAGATCTAGAAATTTACAAATCAATAATAATCACTTCAAGATTGAAATCAAGATTCATTTGAGAACTCATTGTGCATCAAAGCTGAATTTTATTCAAGATGTGAGAAAGAATTACAAGAGCATCAGCAGTGTCAATAACATCAGACAAGAAAACTCATTCAAACAATGCAAAGTTCAGAAAATGAAGATTATCATCATTTGTTAACTCAGATGATTTATAAATCTCAATCACTGATCTCAATTCACAGTAGTCAGAAACATTCTTCTCAAAATCATTATTGTATAAAAGAGACAACAAATCATGAAAATTCACAGACTTATTCATCATTGACATTGCTGTCACAATTCAAGAATGCAGAAATGAAATGATTTTCATCACACAATGTATGTGTGTTCAAGAGTTTTTCACAGCATGCTTTTTGTTGAGAATTATTTACTTAAATCAATATTCATCAGATCAGACAGTAGATAAATCAAGATCATTGTCAGCTTTATTTAAGTGTGCTGTCTGCTCTAGTTCTGAAATCACAGATTTGTTATCATCAGTTTTGTTTGCATGTGCTAGCAATTCTAGTTCTGATAATATCATCTCAGCATCAGGCAAATCTCATTTGACAATTAAAAACTCATGTACTCAGAAAAAAAAACACTTGTTTCATGTTGTGTAGCTAAAAAAAATCATGATTTTCACAGTTTTTTATTTATTCATGTTTATGATGAGAAATATATTAAGAAGCTGTTGACATATTTTTGTAAATCATTTTCAGATAAAATCAGATGTTTCATTTGATTCAACATGTTCATAAAAAAGCATCAGATTGAGATCACTGAAAAACTGCTTGTGTATTTTATCAATTCAAGTGTTCACTAATTGAAAAAAAATCAAAATCAATGTCAGAAAAAATGATTTTTTTTTTTTAACAATTTCAACAATCAGAAGCAGGCATTGAATTATTTTTTTCAAATTAAATTCATCATTAAAAATTTCATCTTCAATATTTCTGATCTTCTGACTCATCATTCAACAAATTTCAGTTATCTGTCACAGCTGTAAAATTAAATTTTTTCACATAAATTTTTTGAGATCAAGCTTGAGTGTTGTGCAGCTATTGATATATAATGATGCTGTAGCACTTGAAAAGTTCAGCTGAGATTGTAATTGCATAAAGTCAGTGTTTAATAAATGAATTTCAATATTTCTGTCATCTTCAGTCACAGACTGTGCAAGCAAAGACACAGCAACAAGATGAGTTAAAGTTGACACACTTAAATCAAACTTAAAGTCATTTGAAGTTTCATCTGCAAATATTTTATAATTTTCACAATCTGCAGTCAGCACTTTAATAAGATCATTGTGATCTCACACTGTCATATGCAGAATTGATAAGTTAGCATTTATATTATTATATTCAATTTCAATTGTTTTCACTGAATCAGACTGATCATTTAAATTATTCACTTTTGAATTGACTTCATCTTTCACAAAATCTGATTCAATGATGAGATTAACAGAAATTTTTTGAAGAATCAGAATTTTCAGCAACTGATCAGTTTCATTCTCAACTGTAACTGACAGAAATGTTTTTTGCTCATCATTATAATATTTAAGTTTTTTTGCAAAATCATTTCATTTTTTATTAATTTTATTTTTTCACAATTTTTCTGAAACTTTGCATTCATACTTCAGCATATACAAGACTTTATGTACATTCTTATTGCATTTGAGATCAAAGCAGTTCCACACAATCAGAATTTCATATATCATGAAAATATAAATCAACAGAAGTTTTTTCTTCAACACAAAAATATTATTAATTTTTGTAACATTCACAATTTTTTTATGATACAAATTGTCAAAATAAGCATGCATAATTCTGTCAAAGTGAATCACTTTATCACACTGATGAATTGAAGCAGTAATTTCAAACAATTTCTTGTATTGATTTATAAACTTATTGATGATACTTTCAACAAATTTACTTTGTTTTCAGATTTTAAAGTCAGCTGTATTCTTGAAGTTAAGATAATCAGCAAGTGCATCAAGATTGAAGTGAAAGTTTTTATTTTTGACATAAACTTTAAAATATTGAAGAAGCATAATTATTTGAGTAATTTTTTCTGGCTTGTCTGTAGATAAGTCAGATGACACAACACACTTAAAGTGAACACAACATGATCTCAGTGCAGAAGTGAGACAGAAAAAAGTTCAAAATAATTAAGTTAACACACTGCTGAAAATCTCAACAAAAAAGCAGTAAAAAATTGTAAAAATCAAAATCTCATTACTTTTATTTGCAGGCTCTGAAAGAAATGAATTCAACTAGAAATTTAAAAAACAGAAAACAGACAAAAAAATGCTCAGGCTGGAAGCAGAAAGAGTTAACTAAAATATATAAAAAAAAAAAAAATCAGAAAAGCTCAGTTGAGCTGATATATTTTTAGTTTCATTTTAATTTAATTAAGAAACACAAGTGAGAGTGATGAAATATTCAGCAGCATATTTCATCATGAAGACTCAGAAAGAAAAACTTGATCAAGTAATTTTCAAAAAATTTTTTTAATTAAATTAAAAAATCAGAAAACACATTTGATGCAAGTTAAGAATTTCATGTGCTAACTCAAATTGTGCAAGAACTATATTTTCTGAACTTAGCAGAATTTATTCATAAAAAGTATTTTCACATAAATAAAAACAATAAATCAATAATATCAAAAATTTTATATTCATTCTGATTTAAGTCTGCTTTTATATTGCTTTATCTGAACAATATATTTTCTGCATGCAAGTTTTATTTGAAACAAACATATCTGCATTATCACTGCAATTTGTAATCAATTTATAACTAGCAGTCAATTCTTCTAATGTATTTCTTATTCACTCATCATATCATGATACTTAATATGTCAATGATGTATGCTGTCAGATTCATCTGAGTCAAATTCATTGTGTGAATCTCAGCATCATAATTTGATTTATTATAAAAATCTCAAAAAAAATAAATAAATTGTGAATTGTGTCAGTTCAGTTGTATGTTGACATAAATACTCAGAAATCACAATAGTCATTCAACTGCCAGTATGAATTAGCAAATGATGATAGCAACAAGTTGAACTGCTTTTTTGCATATGAAATATATCTTAATGCTCACTAAAAATCAACTGTTCAAGTTCAGCTTAACATCACACAAAAATGCTTAAGTTTTCATCAAGTGCAAATGAATTTCAAATTTTATGAACTTCATCTGAAAGTTGTCTTGTAGCTAGAGTTGTTCACATGAAGTGTATCAAGAAGCAGTTTATAATCATAAAATCATTTATAAATCAGATTATTTTTAATTTCATCAAGCTTCATTTATACAAGTTTTAGTGATTTCACATTTTTAATATTTTCTGATCAGAATAGTAAAAACTTTTCATCATTAAATAATAAAAATTACATTTTTTTGAAGTATTTCTGATCACTTTTTTTGTGTCATATACATCCACATGATCACTCATTGCACATGAAAAATTTATAAAAAAAAATAATTTTTTTTATTAATGTTGAATTTTTTCTGCAACACATCTTTAATATTTTTGATTTTTTTTTGAAGATGTTTCAGTGATATATCAATTTTCTACATCTTGACAAAACTCATCTTTCTTTTCTTCTCAAACTGATTTTTTATTGTCTGAAGCAATTTTTTTCATTTTGAAATATCAAAGTGACAGAGAAGCAGAGTTGATAGTTATTATTATTAATATTGAAATTATTGCTGATTTATCAGCTTATGATTAGAATTATTAACAATTTATTTAATTATTTTGATATCATGATATTGTAGAATTTGTAACTTTAAAAATTGTAAAAAAAAAAAAAAATAAAGTAAGAAAAAAAATTAGAAGCATTTTATATAATAAACACAAACACAATCAAAATTACACAAATGAAATGACTTAAATTTAGTATCTTGATCAGTGCTGAGTCATGAGTTACAGTGTGAGTCATTCAGTGACTCAGAACTAGTAAGTGAATATTATTATAATACTGTGTGATATTAAAATGCCACTAATTAAGTAAGATTAGCACAGCAGAAATTGCCACATCAGTTTTTCTTATTTTAGCACAAAATTCTAACAACACTGAAAACATTGAATCACAAGTTGCTATCAGTCAGACACAAAAAAAAAATGAGTTTCAAAAACAATAAAATCAAGATTCTAGCATTAAAAACATTGAAGTGCAAGTTGCTATTGATCAGACACAAGAGAAAAAACAAGTTTCAAGAACAATAAAATCAAGATTCTAACATCAGAAACATTGAACTGCAAGTTGCTATTGATTGAACACAAGAGAAAGAATGAATTTTGAGAGTGAAAATAATGAGCACTCAAGCACAATAGCAATAAGAATTTGAGTACAAGAGTAATCAGAATTCTCATTAGCACAAACAACATTTTCAGAGTATTGATGTCTGAAACTTAATTAATGAAAACAATTACTTGATGCAATTGTTTTTATTATCAGAAAAAAATGTGCAATCTGAATGATTTAATTCAACATCTGAAGTTTTGTCAGAAAAAAAAAATATTTAAAAAAGCAGCATAAATTTAATCTTGTTTTGCAAATATTTGTGTTATCTTTGAGCAAGATTAACATTGAATTATTGTCTTTACTAATTTCTGTGAAGACATCAGAAATCAATACAGACAATGAATCTGATAAAAATATGATTAATATTTTCAATAATTCATTAAAAATGTGCACTGCAGATGATGCTGTGTTCATTTCATCAAAACTTTTAAATGCATCTGAACAGTAATCAAAAGTTATAAAGTTCACATTTTTTTATATTCATGTGTCATCAGCTAGATTTTTGACTGTGACTATAATATATACTGTGACTTACAAACAAGAAAGAAAACAATCAGCAAACAAGTTATTTTCAGACTTCAAACACAAAATTATTTCTGACAGCAATCTCAATTCATCATTTTATTCATTTAAAAATGAGCTTGAGTATGAAATTGAGTTTTTTTTTATTAATAATTAATTTATCAAGAGCAATATCACATTCTTTCTTCAGAGTTTCTGACTACAATTCATTAATTAATAATTCAGTTTTAAAAATACATTACAGTTTCTTGATCTTCTGCAGAAGATCTCACAAAAAAAATATAGCTGTTTAAAATTAGAAAACAATCATTATCAAATCAAACATTACTGATGTTAGTGCTGACACATACAAATTGTGCTTTCAGAAGATTGATAAGATTGTAAAACAAATGCTTAATTTCATATTTTACAAGAATTATCTGAGATATATTTCAGTTCAACAATTTTCAACAATTAACAAATGCATTTACACTGAGATGTACATCTGTGATTGATGATGATTTGTTCAAGATCAGCTTTCAAATGACACAACATTAATTTCACTTCTAATTGCATCAGACAAAATTCAGCTCATTAATCATCATGAGAATTTGATTTTATGATTTGTGTATCTCACATTGAGAAATCTTAGTCATTCTGCACAGAAATTACAGAAACTGAATGATACTAAACTTATTGTTTTTTTTTCATTTTTAAAGAATTTGAACTTAGCAGTTCAAGCTGAGATGTATCATGAGATGATGCACATTATACTGAAGCATAAGTTTTGCATCAGATGACAAATATTGAATATTATTCACAAACAATGACACTTTGTTTATGTTCTGACAGCTTTCTATAATTTAGCAATTGAACAGTTAACTTATGATGAAATGATTGTTAAATGTGCTGATGACAACATGCAAAAATGTTTTTCAGTTCTGACTGACATGATGACAGATTACAAAAAGCAAGTGTTGATTATTAAAGTTAAGAGCAGTCAACATTGTATCATTTGTACAGTATTACTCAACAAGCAGAAATTTTTAATGAAAAGCTGATTTTTGTGTACTCATCATTCTATGCAAAAATTGATTCAGAAGCAAATCACATATAAAACTGATGAACTTTTATCAAGAATTTCAAAAAAAATGTAAGTACATAAAGTTGATAATTTTGCATGACAACATCAGTTTATAAATATTCACAACAAAATGATGATTAACATTCTTCATCAGTTGTTCAAGAGTTCAATGCAATATCTGATAACTTAATTGAGACAAATGATTTTCAATGTATATGTACAGAAACAACAGAACAAAAACATTTTGCTTAATTTTTTTGAGATTGCAGATGAAACTTGTCTGAATGAAAAATTTCATTCTGTATTTGAATATTTAAATCTCAAGTATTTTGAAAGTTTTAGTTTCATATCACAGTGAACTGATGTGAAGCAGAGAACTGTTTCTTGTCAGCTCATTGCAGTTATAACTTTTTTGCTGACAAAAACTTGATCAGCAGCAATGCTTTATGCAAAAGCAGTGATTGATTTTTTTTTTCTGATTTAATATTACTCACATGATGAAGATACTTTTTTTTATTTTAATGATGCATTATATCAAATTGACAAACTCAAATGAATTTTCAGTGATTATCATTTAAATAAGCAGAATTCAGAAAATGCTAATCACTTCAATTTTTTTAAATTTTATGTTCTTGCACATTATGCAAACTTTGTGTGTCAGTATGAAACAGATGATGATGTGAACACTGCACATTTAGAAAAAGCATATAAATGATTAGTGAAAAAATCATTTTCACACATTAACAAATTAATGAAATTTGAAGAACAGATTCTCAATCATAACACACATTGTATTAATATAATGTCTGCAGAACACATCATATTTCATTAGTAAATTTGAAACACTGAATCAGTTGATTTTGAGCATAGTTTACAAGCATATGTCACTACATCATCATGTGCAATTTTCTTGAAAGCATGAAAAACATGCTCAGTATCAAGTTTTTTTATTAATTGTGCAATAGCTGCAGAAATTGCATTCACATTGACTTCATTACTGAATGATGATTTTCTTGAAGCACTTGCTGTGTTTGTTTAAAAAATGCACAAAAATAATACAAATGTTAATACATCAGCAATCAATTAACATGAGCTGAATTGATCATGAATTAAAAATTATATAATTTAAGTTCACAATTTCATTGCAACTTGAAAATCTGATGACAAAAATTCTGATAATTCAAATCAATTGATAAAAAAGATGCTACAATGCAGTTCAAACTGACAGAAAAACAACATGTAACAGAAAAATTATGTTTGAATAAAAAAGTTGAAAGCAAATTCAGAAAATTCAGTAATGAATAACAAATTGATTGATCAACTGCTCATTATCATGATTGTTTATGACAAAAAAATTACAATGCTACAAGAGAAAAAAAAAACTGAATTATTGACTAAAAAGTATAAGTCTTATTGTGAGATTATGATAAATGTTTTGAAGTCATGAACTGACAAACTTTATGAAATTCATGAAATGATTAAGATTGAGTCTGATTCAAGAACTCAGGCAACAAATCAATATAATATTGAAAGTCATCAGTTTTATTCAATGAACTGCATACTCAGAGAAGCACATGTTGTTTTTGTAAAAAACAAGTTAATGCACATGACATCTGAGAAGCAGATTTTTTATATCAACAATTATATTGACTGAGATCAATATAACATTTTGTACAATAAAGATTTTCTTTAAATTGAAAAACAGCTGACAGATAAATGATCAAAGCAGCTTCAGCAAGAGAGAAATGCTGCAAAACAAAAATAAAATGACAGTGAGAATGATTTCAAATCAGACTCTAGTGATTAAATTATATTAAAAACATGTCAGTACTGTATTAGTTATATTACTTCATGATATTATTTCATAATTTCTTAATGTAAAAATGCTAGTTCTGTAAGAATTCATCTTTCTTATCATATGTGATCAAAGCTAAAAAAATGCACAGTGATAATTTCAAGCAGATGTTCAAGACAGCAGATGCTAAAATAACAATTGACATCACACTAAGAATGCTCAAAGCAGATTCAGAGCTAGTTCTGAGCTTGCTCAGAGTTGATCACAAGATAGTAGATGTTATAATAACAATTAACATTGCATTAAGTTTGTCTCAAGCTCTTTCAGAGCTGGCTCAGAGTTAGTTCAGAATGAATCAAGCACAAGTTAAGTAAATATCAACAAACACAACTTTCACTTCAATTTGAGTATTACAACATGAAAGTTGATGTTATGAAGATAATAAAGTGATGAGATGATACATAGATATCATTGATTGTTATTTATCATATATTAAAATATGACATGTGATGTATACAGCCCAGAAGCTGTACTGTCTTGTATAGTTAATGAAAATAATCTTGAAGTTGTCAACATAAGTTGATTGAAATCATAGATCAACTTTACAGTAATTACAAAATTCAGAAAATATAATAAACAAATTAAATCAATAAAATTCATATTGTACATTTTGTCAGATTGCTGTTTTTCAAAAACAAGAGTTGTTTACTTTATACATTCTGTTGAGTTGCTTTTTTTTGAGAGAGAAATTTTAAAACAAGAGCTGTTTGCATTGCATGCTTTCATGCTACACTTTATCAGATTGCTGTTTTTTGAGAACAAGAGCTGTTTACTTTCTACACTCTGTTGAGTTGCTTTCTTTCAAAAAAAACATTCTAGAATGATGACTGATTGCATTGCATGCTCTCATGTTAATTATATATTTCAGTGCTATGCTCAGATGAGTTATTTTTATAACTTTCTCAACTGCATAAACAAGTTTAATTCAGTCATATTATTTATGTTTTTTGATGAATAAATGTGCTTCATTTTTGATTTATTGCTTATATCAGATTGCTATAATTTGAAATCATGTGTTTTTTACACATCAGATTATTTATACAAGACTTTCTTCACTTGCTTATGTAATTAGATCACAATTATGAAGTAGTTAAACATGATCAGAGTTTAGAACTTAAATTTTTAGATACATCAGAAGTTTTATCAAAACAACACATTAATTTTTTAATTATTTTTTACTTCTGCTGTCAACATTTTTCTTATTCTTCACATCAGAATACTGATTGTCAAGTTTTCTCAACATTCATCAGTTTTAAGTTACTTTATTGTTGACAGATATACAGATAAGTAAAATTGCATTTACACTTGCTACACTACTGACATATTTTGTACAAATTGTGTAATTTCAATTTTAATTTAAATGAAAATATTTAATGCTGCAAGATTAATTCAAACTTCAAGATAATCACAAACTGATGCAAATAAATTTAATCATGATTTAAATACTACATCACATGAGATGCTGCAGCATTTCAGTCAGAATTTAAATTCAAGAATATGTACTTCATAATTCACTTCACATTATAGTGATAAGTTGATTACTTACATAATTGACAATCAAAAATGCCATCACAATCACAAACAGTGAATAAAATGACATTATTGCAATCATCAAGAGTTTCTCAAATTTAAAATATTTAATATAAATTCAAAATCAATTCAGAGTTGATGAATTCTGATGCATCATCACAAGTCATTCATTCAAGTAATTGTGTTGATGTTACTTGCAAATCTGTATGTTTTTCAAAATCAATACTTGAAATTTAACTGACAATAATGCTTACACTGTTACTAGAATTCACTTACACAATTATGTGCAAAGCATCAGTGATTAAATATATTAAATGCAGATGAAAATTCTGACATTTATTGTTTATCATTTTTGATCAATTCAAGTGATACATTTTTGAGCTCAATGAATTTGAATTAAATTTTTTGAAATGATGTTCAACATCATACAAAAATCAACTCTTTTCTGACAAACAATGAAGTGATGAAGATTGTTATGATTTTACTGTAAAATCATTGTTTTACTGTTACTGATGCAAGTGATCAGATCAATCACAACTTGACTTCATGATCAGAAACAATGATGAGAATTAATCAGATGAAGTACAGTAAGTTGATAGCAAAAACATGAAAAAAAATTGTAAAAAAATATGAAAAATCAATTGTGAATGAATCTTAACTGAATGCAGTGTCATTAACAATGTTTTTTACTTCAGAAGAAGCTTGAAGAATAAGTATCATTTATACTAAAAACATGATATTTTATTGTTAACACTGCTTGAATAGCTTCAGAACTCTGTCAGTGATATACATAATCACTTTATGAAGAAATTATGAAAATTTGTTGTGAGTCACTTTGATTTTTAAGTCACAGAAAACACATCATCATTGATAAACAAGCTTCTCAAAAATGATTTGTTTATTTGTGCTGTCTGAAAAAAATCAGTGAGTGTATTCTGAATGACTGAATCTTGATTTGAATAACTAATTTCTTGCAGTCAAGTGAAGATGAATTTACTGCATCTGTCATCATTAAAAACATTGCTTTGTGTTTTTTTGATAAATGAAGCTTTGAACTTGCAGAAGATGATTACACTGCAAAATTATTCAAGAATAAAATATCAATTAAAGTTTTGTTTTTGATGACAACAAAATTGTGTCACTGTATTGAAGAATATGTTGAAGATTTACAACAAATTCACAAATTTAAAAATACAAGAACAACAAACAAATTCTTATTTCTAGAAACTTATTTGAATAAAACTAATATATTACTGCAGAAATTTACAATCACTTGAAGCATCAGTGATATAAACTCAATTGAAAACAACAAAAATTGATTCAGATTATGCTGCTGAAAACTGCACAGAAACAAATTGAATGAAATTTACAACAGCAGCATTTAGTGAAAGAGTTTTCTGAAAATTTTTATACTGATAATTATAAGAATTTGAAAAATTTTTCAAAGTTTGAAAAAACAATAAAAACAATTGATGACTTTGATGCAGAAACTGAAGCTTCAATGTTTTTTGAAATTTTGATAAATGAGAAAAAAAAAGCTTTGCAGACAGAATCAATGTAAACAGTGATATTGTGAATGACAACAGTAATGCTCATGATGAGAATACTGAAGAAAATGATGTGAAAAAACAATGAAGATGATAAGAAGTGAACAATCATGATATTTAAAATTTGAAGTTTAGTAAGTCTTCTGTGTTTCTCATGTGATAAAAAATTGCAACTAATTAATGTTTTACAAAAAACTGATTCAAAGTGATTTACATTTTTCATGCTAGCACTAGATTAAAGATATTCAGAGTGAGTTATGTTTCTCATGCTAGCACTATAGCAAAATCAATCATGCATGTCTTACAAAAAACTTGCTTGAAAATTCAGAAATCATCTACATGTTTTGTACTAGCATTATGTGTTTTAAATATTCAAAGTCAAATGTTGTTACTGTTCTAAACAAGTGTTGAATTGTGTATTTCTGATAGCATTAACTCAATTTTAGTACAAATATACAGCTTCATATAATATGTGCTTTTTGAATTGCTAGAATTTCAGAAGCAATAATACATCAGCATTGTAAATGTAAACATTGAATATTATCATGTTGATAACTCTAACAGTATCATTACTTGTAATATTAGTACTTAAGTTTCAGTGAATGAGACAGCATACAATGTTGACAGCATTATTATCAGTGACAACTGTTGCATTGTTTACAAAATTACAACATTTATCACTTGTACTGCTGTTATAATTTCTGCAGTTTTTTACAAGTTTAACATCAACAAAAAAATAATCATTTGTAACAAAAATATCATCAGTAAGAATTATACAAATGTTAAAGTTATTAATGACTTTACTGTAAGTATTGAAAGTGAAATTATTAACAAAGTTATTTGCTTTACCAGCAATATTTGTGATGAGATTGCTGTTGAAAATAAAGTTTGAAGTGTTCTTGTGATAAATATTAAAAATAAAACTGATACTGAAAGCTGTGTCAGTAGCTCAAAGCAATGTCATTAACTTGATAAAGCACAGAGCAGTTTCTGAACTGTTAAAATAACTCAGAGCTAGTTCAGAGCTAGTTCAGAAAAAAAACTTGAAATCAGCAGCTCAGCCAGCTCAGACAGTTTCAGACTAGTCTGAAGTCACTTCTCAAATTGCTGATGTATGAAAATTAGAATTACTAGCACATATAAATGAAGCTGATGATAATGAATTTGTAATTTTAGAACTAAAGCAGACAGCACATCTGAACAAAACTGATGATGACTGACATCTTAAAAAAATAATGAATGAGAATTATGAAAATAATTTTAATTTATTTACTGTCTCATTTAATGAATACTGATTTGAGCAAATAATTTTTAACAAAAAGCATGCTGTGAAAAATATTTAAACATACATACATTGTGCAGTGAAGATTATTTTGTTTCTGCATTCTTGAATTATAATAATAATATTAATAATGAATAAATTTGTAAATTTTTATAATTTATTTTTTTTATATGATAATAATTTTGAGAACAATATTTCTAACTACTGTGAATTGAAACTGACAGTTGAGATTTATAAATCATTTGAGTTGACAAATGATGATAATTTTTATTTTCTAAATTCTGCATTATTTAAATTAATTTTCTTGTCTGATGCTATTAACATTGCTGATGCTTTTATAATTTTTTCTTATGTCTTGAATAAAATTCAGTTTTAATGCACAATAAATTTTCAAATAAATTTTAATTTCAATTTTGAAGTGATTACTATTGATTTGCAGATTTTTAAATTTCAGATTTGAATTGTGAAATGTGACATGATAATGATGCAATTAATATAATATGTTATTATTCATAATATGTTGATTGAACTGTTGAAGCATGTGAAGACACAAATTTTTGAAAAACAAATAAATAAAATCAGAAATTATTTTAATATGCAAATTTCCAAACATTTACATCACACATTACTTGCTTATGATTTAAAATTTTTGTATCACTTTATCACTGTGAAAAAAAAGAATAATTTAATAATAAATATTGTGAAATAAAAAATAACTGCTGATGATGATTTAATCTGATTTTTGAGTTAAATAATTCAAAATGTTCACATATCAAAAATATTTCTGAACAGAGCTTGAATTGTGAAATATATTATTAATATAATATCAAAATTTTGTATTTTTTTGACAATTGTTTGTGATGTGATCATTGTGTGAAAACATTATCTACTTGTTTTTATAACATATCTGACTTGTTAATTTTTTGTTAAAGTATATCTGCTGTTGTTTGAGTTTGAGATATTAATACTTCAAACTGAAATGTTTATGATGAAATATTCAACAATTGCATTTAAATTTAATGATGAAAACTTAATGATGCAAATTCTTGTCACAATTTATATAATCTGCAGCATTGAGCTGAATTTTTACTGAAAATGTGCTGATGTTGTTATGCTTGAATTTATACTGAATTATAATACAATTTTTTAAATCATGAGTTGTATTCATTGCTTGAAACAACACAAATTACAAAACATTTGAATATTTTTGAGCATCAATACATTTAATTGCTTTGTGAAGTATAATTGTATAAAAAAAATAATGAGTTAACTTGTAGAAATGAATTTAGAGTTTTTCACAGATTTAATTTCAGAATAAAAAAATTAAATTTCTGAGAATATAAGCATGAAGAGCAATGTTGAAAATTGCTTAAATAATTATATTAATGAAATGTTGCAGAAGCTTCTTGATCAAAAAACTTTTAGATTTTTCTGAAATAATGTAAAAAATTTGAAATTAATTTTTCTTCAATTAATGTAAATCAAGTTATTGAGTTTAATGATTGCTGATGTGTTTTTAATTTTTTACTTATATGCAATTATATTATTTAATTTTCTTCTGAAAAAATTTGCATCAAATTCTGAAAAAACATTCAGAAAAAAATTGAAATTGTTAATTTTAAAAATAAATGAAATTAATTCTGACATGAATGAAGAAAATAACTTTAAACTATTAAGTGATTAATCAATTGCAAGTCTAACTTTCAGCTGTTTAAGAAAAAATACAAACTTGATAATTTAAAATTTGAAGTTTGAAACAAAACAAGTAATTACAAAATTTGTGATTAAAATGTTGAATGAGCAGTTAAGTTTGCTGTCTGAAACAATTAATTTTAATGATATTATGATGAATGAAAATGTTGATTCTGCTGCATTTGTACAAGCTGCTGTCAAAGAAACTTTGATGAAAAAGTGTTTTATAAATAAAACAAATATAAATGAAAATGAAAATAACATTTTTACATGTTGCTTAAAGCATGTTTGCAAATCAGTAAAAATTTTTGCATTAAAAAATTAATTAAATTATTGTTGTTGAATGTGTATTTACTAGCTACTGAAATTGAAAATGACTTTGATTGCATTGCTGTTAAATGATTAATAATATGTGCAGAGTAATAAGCATATAAAATCAAATACAAAGCTAGCACTGAAATCTGTTTATGAAAATGATGAAATTAAAAAATAATATAAAAAACTGAAAATATTCTGAGTTGACATTGAAATATTTGATGCTTGATGATACAGCTTGAAGAAAGTATTAAATATCTAAATTATGCTCTAAGCAAGCTTGAAGCAAAAAACAACTGCTTAGCATCAGCTCATTGACAAGTCAAAAAAATTATTATTTGTAAGTGATAATATTGATAAAATTTATGATTATTAAAAGTGAATTTTTATCAGAAACATATTAGTGTCAACTCTGAAAATTTGATGAGAATCAAGCATTGTCTCAGTGAACCAGCATTATCAATCATCAACACTAAAAGTATGAGATGAAACATCAATTTGCTGATGAAGTAATAAAATATAATAATAATTCTGTGAGTGTTTGCTGCTAAAAAAAATTCAGTAAATATAAATTAATAAGATATGTGAAAATATTTTCTGAAACAGTCACTACTTTGTAAGCTTATCATTAATATCAGATGAATGATTATAATATGAGATGTCAGACATGACATCAAGTACATTTTAATATTTTTATTACTTAATAAAAGACAGCAAATCTGATTTCACACATTTCAAACTTTCATAAAGTCAATTGTAAATAACAGTTTCTGATAATGATTTCACAATCTTACAAAGTATTAGAAGTAATTCAGAAAATACACTGATATTAGCATAATTGAAAGTTTGTTATTTTTTAAATACAATTTCAGCAATTGATTTGTCAAATCACTCTTGAGATGAACTTAAGATTTTACTGACAGATAATTACTGTTAATGCTCTTTAACTTGTTACTGAAAATATAATCATCATGCTTTTTGAGTGTGAGTATATTCTTTACTTTTAAAAATTTTATTTACTAATACAAAATAAACAATATTCAAGCAATAATTTATCAGAATTAAGTTATTTTAACTTGAAATGATATTCAGCTGATTCTTCAGTTGATCAGATGAATTAATAGTCAATTTTTTGATTATGCATCTGCAGAGACTTATGAGAAGAAGAAGTAAAAAGTTTTTTTGAGAAAGATTTACAAAATTAAGCAATTAAATAAATAGAATAAGTCTTCAGTGAGATAACATGTTTTATAATGAAGAAATAAGTTTTCAGAAATTTTTTTTTCTCTTGTGTGATTTTTGTCACATGATGTGATAATAATTCAAGATAATGATCTCACATACAAATGTGACAAAATATTTTTCTTGACATTAAAACTGAAAATTCTCATTCTGTCTCATTTCATTAATCTGAAACAATTTGATACAAATCTGAAATCAGAATTTTATTATCAGAGATTGAAAGAAGACTATAACAGTTTATCTCTTGAAATGACATTAAAACTAGAAAGAAAAACTCTGAGACAGAACTGAAATCTTTCATTGTGTAGTGATAACAGAAATGAGTAATGATTCTTGCAACTAAAAATGAGTCTGAAACTACAGCAAATGAAACTGAAACTAAGTTTACTGAAACAGAATGAAATTTTCTGTTTCATGCAATCAGTCTAAGAATGAATATGTCTCATTTCAGATATTGTTTAACATTCATTGTTTTTTTCAATAATTTGACTAAAAATCATTCTATTGTGTAATCAATCATTGTAATGATTCAACAGTTTTTATTTGAAATTATTAACAATAGTTTAATAAAATTAATTTCTCATCATCAAAAAGTTTGATCTGCTCATTCATCATGTGTTCAGTTTTTTTATATTTTAAATTCAATTTTGAGTTTTTTGCAATTTGACAGTTCAGATATGAATGAATTGCAGCTTGAATGTTTTTTTTCATGTTTAATCAATATTTACAACATTGTAAAACTTCTAAAAGTTTTGATAAATTAAAATAATTAAATTCTAAGTGTATTCATTTGACTAAATTATTTCAAAAATTTTTTTAATATAAAATACTTTCATATTCTCATCAATAATTCTCATACGCATTTTCTCTTACTCATTCTTCAGAAACAACTTACTTCATTTAAATATATATTTCATCTTCTGAATAACTCATCTTCATAGTGTTTCATCAGATAGCAGTTTTTTGTTTTGAAGATATCAGATCACAACATTATATTATTTATCTTCATTGCAATGTTTTCAAGCAGAAAGAATTTCAGTAACTTTCATTAAATTTCAAAAATCAATTTTCATGAAATTTAAATATTAATTAATTACATTTAAAATTATTACTTTCTTTTTGGAGTAATATTTAATCATCAAATTATATTTTTAAAAGTAAGCAATTCATTGAATAAGTTATTTGAACAATTTTTGAGTTGTTTGAAGATATTGAAGAGTCTTATAATTTATTATAATTGTTGTTTGAGTTTCATTATTAATATATTAATCAAACACTCTGAGAGTATACTTGATTTGTGATTCTTTAGGTTTAGTCTACACTCTTATTGTATCATTTATTTTCTAGTTGTATATATCAGAACACCACTTGAGATGTTTAGATCTGTTTGTATCTGATATGATGTGATATATAATTGGCAGTAGCTGCTAGTCTTAGATAAACAATCAATTATTTTATTTCATATCACATCTGGTAGCATGTCAAGTTAAGTTCTCTGATGAGGCACAAAGTCTTTGATAAAATGCCTTGTTGATGTGACTCAATTCAGTCACTGATATTGAGAATTTGATTGAGTTCAGATGAATTTCATTAAGACTGATGATGAAGAAATTTTCATGCTAGCTTCTCACTGAATGAAAAAAAAAAGATTATCACTTTCAAATTTATTTATATCTTCTTCTTTTCATTGAGATTTTAGAAGATTTTTTTCAGAGATAAACATTATTGTTTATCTTACACTTTATACTACTTTTATTACTACTTGAGCAAAAATTATTTACATTAATAACTGTTACTTGTCACTATCATGTCTATCTCAAATTCACACAACATTCTGATGATGAACACTTCAGAATCATCATGAAATCTGTCTTCTCAATCTGTATTCAGTATGACAACTTTAATCAGACAGCTTCAAAACTGAACAAATTGTGATGCAACAATTGTAAAGCTTATTATATAAATTGAAAAATGAATTCAACAAGAAATTGCAGAGTCTTGCCCCATTGAGCATTAACTTGTCAAAGCAAAATTTAATAATTTGTGAATGAAAATGAAAAAACAAATTCAGAATTTTAATAAACAAATTCAAAATCAGAATCAACAGTTTGCAGTTCTACAACAAACATTACAAAATCATGAAGCTGAAAATCTACAAGCTGAAAACATGTGACTGCTACTACAACAACAACAAGCAGTTGTCAACATCAAATACATTTTTTTGTAAAAAATCTTAAAACTTAATAAATCAAAAAATTATGACAGAACAGTTAAAAATAAAGCAGCTTTCAAATAACTGACTCAATGCTGATTTTATTGAAAGAAAAAAAATCATGTTCACAGAAAAAATTGCAACAAAATATCAGAAAATTGCTTTTGCATCATTCTGACTTACAAAAAATGTCTCAAAGTGCTGAACAGCAGAAGAGAAATTGACTGAAAAGAATTTGATAAATTATAATATATCAGAAACTTGAAAACAGTTTGAGAAGTGAATCACACAATGCTACAGTGAGTTCAATGCTGAAGAAAAGCATTAATCATGCTACATCAGAATTTAACAAAAAATCAACATACAATTCTACTTTACTGAACTGAATCAAGTGTATGTTGAATTGGAATTTCAGTTATCTGAAATAGCTTCAATTCAAATCATTCTTGCTGATGTGAAGAATGATATTTTGATTGAGTGAAAACATGAACACAAAAAATCAACAATAATGAAAGAAGTTATGCAAGTGCTGAAAAACATTGAACAATTTCTGAAATCAATAAAAATATATTGTGATAACAATTCTACATTTTCAGCAAATTTAGATACAATAAATTTCAGTGTGTTAAAGCTTGACAACAATGATTTTTTTCTGAATTTGATGAAAAAGAATTTGAAAGAAATTAATGCAATGATATGAGCAAAAAATTTCTTTAAGAAAAAAACATGAACATGAAAAAAATTGTGCTGTTGCAACAAAGCTTGTTTTAATTGTGATGTGGAAAATCACAGATTTTGAAAATGTTTGCAGAAAAAAAATGAGAATAAAAAAAATGACAGTTTCAGAGTTCAGAAAAATTAAAAAAATGAATTAAATCAGTAAATGTGAAGGCTTTTGCTGATTTACTACATAAAGTCTTCATGATTGATGACTTATCTGAATTGTCTGATTCTCTGAACTCATCAAAACTTTTTAAGAAGAATAAAATTTTTGACACATTGTCAGATGCTGAGCATTTGAACACTGCAGAGAACAAACAGATGCTATATAACAAAATGCTTGAAAAAATTGAATGCTTTGACACACATAATATAAAAGTTCTAACTGACTCAGATGCTTTCATTATTTACACAAGTGAAAGAATTGTGAATGTCATCAAGACAGAAAGAATTTCAGAGAACAAGATTGTGAAATTTTCAAATGATCAGTATATGACATTATCTGCTTGAGTCTGATTAAATCTCTGAATTGGCATTTTTAAATGCAAGATTGAAGCAAGAGTTCTTGATGATCTTGATTATAACATTATACTTGATCAATCTTGACTCAAGCAATGAAATTCACAAATCTGCTGAAAAATGTCTTGCATGATAATAATGAATCAAAAACAATGAGTACACATTATATTGTCTGCTGATATGCAACAACAGATCTTGAAGATTGAGACAGAATTTAATCTCATGATGAAACATCAGCTTTCACAAGTTTTGTGTTAACAAAAAATAAAATGCTTTCTTTATGTGCTACAGACAACATCAGAAAAGAAAGAAAAGAAGAAGAGTTCTGATGAAAACTCAAAGCTGAAAAAATTTCTCAATAAATATAAAAATATTTTTTGTACTGAATTATCTTCAGAATTATTTTCTGATAAATCATTCAAACATGACATCAACACAGATGATGCAAAACTCATTAACATGTGTTTGTACTTTTTGTTACAAATGCATCTTGAAAAACAGAAGCATCAAATTACAGAATTGTTGAAATGAGATCTGATTAAGTCATTTTCAAATGCATGAAGATTTTCAGTTTTCTTTGCCAAAAAGTCTGGCAATGCTTGACAGATGTGTGTTGATTATTGAGCACTCAACAAGATTATGGCAAAAAACAAATACTCATTATCAAAAATACAGAATCTGATAAACATTATTGAAATAACATGAATTTTTTCAAAAATCAATCTTGCTGCTGAATTTTGACAAATTCAAATTGAAGAGTTCTTGATGAAAAAAACAGTCTTCAATATTCAATGAGATAAGTTTGAATTTCTTGTTATGTTTTTTGAACTCTGCAATGCTTCATCAATGTTTCAAACAATGATGAATGTTGTGTTAGTGAAGCACATTGACACTTTCTGTCTTGTGTATTTAGACAACATTTTTGTGTTCTCTCAGTTGAAAAATAAACATTTTGAGCATCTTGACAAAGTTTTTCAAAAGCTTCATGAGCACACATTGTATGCTAAAATCTCAAAGTGTGTGTTCACAAAAAAAAAGCTTGAATATTGTGATCACATTGTTGATTGAAGTGTGATTAAATTCATTTCAGTAAAAGTTGATGTGATTGAAAGCTGATCACAATCAAAAAATGTACATAAAGTGCAACAATTTTTAGATTTGATCATGTTTTACAGATGATTCATAAAAAATTTTGCAAAAATCATCACTTTATTGTTGAATTTGCTGAAAAAATCTGATGAGAGACTAAGAAAGAAGAAGTTTTGTCTGATTATTTGAAATGTTTCTTGTCAACTGACATTTTTAAAATTATGCAAATGAATGATGAAGAATTTTGTCATAATTCAATCAGACAAAAATGAACTTTATATCATTGAAATGAATATTTCTGAGTCAATCATTGATTATGCACTTTATCAGATGAGAAAGCAAGATAACAAACTTCACTCAATGACATTTAATGAATGAAAGCTCTCAGAAGTGAAATTGAACTATTTGATTCACAAAAAAAAGCTTTTATTAATCAAGCATGCTCTCAAAGTGTTTGATCAGTATATTGATAATGAAAGTCAGACAATAATTATAATGAATCATGAAAGTTTTCAATATCTTTAAATAATTTGAAAATTGTTTAAATGATTCATCAGATAAGTTACTGACTTTCAGAAATATAATTTAATGATTAAATATTGCTCAGAAAAAAAAACAGTAGTTTCAAACACAATCAGTTAATGTTCAGATTTCATGAAAACTGATTTTCAAAACTTAACAAAAGTCACTGAAACTTTTTCTACTTTAAAAAATTGTGATGAAAATGAATGATATGATGTTATGATCTGATATCTTCAAAACAGAAAATTGCTGTTTAATGAGACACTACAGCAAGTTATTCAGAAAATGAAATACATGTTTAGATGAAACAAGTTAACTCTGAAGAATGAGCAAGAGAAAATACTCATTAAAATTGTTGATAAGAATATGAAAGCACTTTATATTGAGAAAGCTTTTTGAAACAATTTAGTCAAACAAATGCACTTAAAGTTCAGTTATTTTAATTCACTGAAACTTTTGAAAATTCTACAGTTTTGTGAATACTGATCAAACATGAAAAAGAATATTCAAGCTGCAATTCATTCATGTCTGAACTGTCAAGTTGCAAAAAATTTAAAATTAAATCTGAAATGTGAAGAAGCTCAACACATGATGAATGAGTGAATCAAATTTTTTAAATGATGAAAAATTGATTTTATTGAACTGCTGCTGACAATTTCAAACAGAAATCATTGAATCATTACAGTGATTGATTACACAACAAAATGATTTTTAGTCAAACTGTTGAAGAAGACAACAAATGTTGAAATTGTGAAATTCATTCATGAAAAAATTTATGTCAATTATGAAGCATCACAAAAACTGATATTGAACAACAGTTGAAATTTTTTGTCAGCTGTTGTGAAATATTATGTCACACAAATGCAAACACAGCACTGTATGATGACATCATATCACTCATGAATTAATGAAAAAATTGAAAATTTCAATGAAGTAGTAAAATGAATGTTAATGAAATATTTTCTCAGAAAGTCAACATAATTATAAGATGAATATTTATTGCAAGCTTTATTTGCTGCACAGATACAGATACATGTCACTAGTAAATGAAGTTTTTTTTATTTGCTTTATGATGTACATTCTTGTATTTCATTGAATGAAAATGTACTGATATAAAATGATGCAGAAGTTGAAAATTCTGACAAAAAATTAAAAAAAATTAATCATGTGAGATTGTTGATGAATAAACTTCTTTTCAATCAGATTATTAAATTCAAATGCATTAGAAATGAAATGATCTGAGAAACAGATTTTGAAGTTGAAAATTGAGTTTTTGTAAGAAATGAAGAATCTGAAAAGTTTCAACTGAAGTGATTTGATTCATACAAAATGATCAAGTTACATTTGTTAAAAACATATGTGTTGAAAAAATCTAGTGATAAAGTTCTCAGAAATCTAATTAATGAATTGTGATTAATCAAGATTAATGTAGAAAATTCAGAAAAACTTTGATTTTTGTTTGCAGTGAATTAAATCTTGAAATGAAAAAAATTATTTATTGAGAGATCTGTTGAAATCTGACACATAGTTAATGCTTATGAAAATGATGTTGCTTTTTATTTGAAGCTCTCAGTCATCACAAAAAAAAAATTAAAAAAATTTAAGAAAAATGCAGAAAAGTCAGTTTTGAAAAAAAAAAATAATTATCAAAAATGTTATAAAATAACTTGAATTAAAATGAGCAGCACAAGATGATGATTAAACTTCTTGTGACAAAAGTAAAAAATGCAAAATCTGAAACTGCAAGAAAAAAAATAAGTTGAGATTTTCATCAGAAAGCAACAATAATAAGCAATTAAATGAGCAAAAAAACACTTCTGAATCTGAATCTTTTGATAAGAAAAATGCTTCATGTTGAATCAGAATCTCATTTGATACTTTTATTGCTGTTGTAATTTAGTCTTACTTATAGTTTAGTTTAGAAATGTTTTGATTGAATATTACAAAAAATGAAACTAACACAAATGAAACTTTCAATTCATTCTGAAAATTACTAATCAGATCTGCTATAGTACAGAAATTAATAATTTAGAACTCAAGACAACATTTTATCATACAAAATTCTTTGATCTTTGATCACAAACAAAAAAAAAAAACAAAAAAATGCAACTGAATTTACTCTGACTTGTATTGCTTTCACTCATCACTGCTAAATTTTTCTTCACTCTTCTCACTTTCTGAATTAATAAAATTCCCAATCTGCTTGTTTAAAATAGCAACAATTTTGATGATGATTTCATGAGTGGCATAAACAGTCTTCTTGTCATTTATAAAAGAGCAGAGATTCTTTAAGAAGAACTTTAATGCAGAAAACTTGAAGAAATTTTTACTAGTTAATTTTTTGCTTTTTTGTGTCTTTTTGAGAATGAAAAACTTCTTGACACTTTTCTTCAATGAATGAATGCAAGTAGTTTTGGGAGATAGTGAGACAGTCTTCTCTGACTTCACATAATTGAAGTGAAGTGTGCAATGTTTTGAAACTTTTTCTCAAAAACAATTGATGCATGCTCTTTTTTCAATGAATTTAATGCTTGAAATTATAACAATCACACACTCAGTAAATGAACTGTGCAGCTTTGCACAAAGTTTGCAGAGTTTTTCTTGAATTTCATTGTGACACTGTGTGATGACTGCATTATAAAATGCTTTTTTTGTAAGTGAATGAAAATTGATGACACTTAAAAAAAGATGTCAGCACAGAAAATGAATGAAAAACAATATATTAATTTTTTTTGCAGCTTGTGTGAGAGATTCAATGAAGAAACTGTGAACAATGAATTCATTTATTGTCATTTTTTTGTATATCAAGATATGATTAATTTTATCAAAATCATTATTTATAGCAAGCAACATGTTAGTGAGTTATTCAAGCAAGAAAGATTGTGAAAGTGATTTTATGCTCAGAAAGAATCTGAAGATGTGACTTGAACATGATCACTAAAATTTTCATATCTTGCTTGAAAAAATTCAGAATCAGTTTGTCATTAAAATTAATCAGAGTGAAGATCATAATTGTGTTTTGATGCTGTGCAGATGATGATGTGATTATTTTAAAAACATTCAAAATTTCAGAAATCTCAATAAAGAAAGAAGAGACTTTGACAGAATGAATTGCAAGAAATGAGAAAAAAACAGTATCAATGTTCATATTGTTGACTAGAATAAAATCAACAAAATCAATTAACTTGAGAAAAACAGAAACACTGTTTTTTTTTCTGATTTTGTTGCTTGCTTTCTTGAAGAATTTTGACTTTTTGAAGAAAAGAGTCAGAGTATTTTTTGATGTTTTATAAGCAGAAAGAAAAATCTTGTGAAGGTGCTTGCTGCAAGAAAAATGTTCAGACAAACTGAATGAAAAAGAAGTTGCAGATGTGTCAGTTCACAACAAGAAAAGCTTGTTATAAAATTCAAGAATTCACTTTTTAATTTGTTTGAGATTCTTGAGAATTTTGATTCATACTTGTGAGAGTTCTTGCTGAGTGTTATTATATTGACATGAGAAATTGCAACACAGAAGACTGTCTGAACATAAAGAAAGAAAGAAATTGCTTGAGAAGTTTAGCTGATGTTGTTAGAACTGCTTTTCTTTTTTTAAAATTCTGATATTGAAGAGAGACAGCAATCAGAAATTTGCAACACACAAATTGATTTTTATGAGCAAAAATATCAACATCAGCTGATTGAATAGAGAGCTTAAGAAAGAGAAAGAAGACTGATGAAGTGAAAGATTTAAAAAAAAAAATTGTTGTCTGCTGAATTGATTGTTATGGCAGAAAACTGTGCTAGTGATGAATTAAGATTTGTTAGTGTGAAAGAACTATGTTTTTTGAATGAACTATGTTACTCTATGATGAGGTATGATATTTTATAATTGTGGCCTTTGTGAACAAAGTTCAGTTTGGTGAGAAAGAATGTGGTTCTTTAGGTTTAGCCTATGCTTTTATTGTATTATTTATTTTCTAGTTGCATATATCAGAACACCACTTGAAATGTTTAGATTTGTTTGTATCTGATATGATGTGATATATAGTTGATGATAGCTGCTAGTCTTAAATAGACAATCAACTACCTTATTTCATATCACAGATTGATAAAAACTTTTTTTCACAAATTGAATAATTCAATTCTGTTTCTGAGAGTTTTTGTTCATCAAATATCACTGAATGAAGTTTGTTATTTTTTTTCTTCATCTGATAAAGTGTACAATTAATAATTCATTCAAAAATATTCATTTCAATAATGTAAAATTCATTTCTGTCTGATTAAATTATAACAGAATTCTTTGTCATTCATTTATGTAATTTAGAATTTTAATTAACAAGAAATATTTTAAATAATCAGATGAAACTTTTTCTTTTTTAACTTTTTATTAAATTTTCTCAACAGATCTGACAACAAAGTGATGATTCTCATAAGATTTTTTATAAATCATTTGTAAAATATAATTAAATCTAAAAATTATTGAATTTTATATACATTTTTTTATTGTAATCAGCTTCTGATTGTATTGATTTTTGCTGAAATGAATTTAATTACATTTTAATTAATGATGTATCATGTGATCACAATATTCAAGCTCTTTCTTTATGAACACATATGTCATACTTTGAGATTTTAATATACAATGAGTGCTTACAGAGCTTCTGAACAACTTTGTCTAGATACTCAAAATGTTCATTTTTCAACTGAATGAACACAAGAGTATTGTTTAAATATATAAAATAAAAAATATTAATGTGTTCTGCTAGTACAACATTCATTATTATTTGAAATGTTGATAAAGTATTGCAGAGTCTGAAAGACATAACAAAAAACTCAAACTTGTTTTATTGAGTATTAAAAATTGTTTTTTTTATTGAGAACACACTAATCTGAATCTGTCAGAATTCAACAATAAAATAAATTTAAAAAAAATTTGTACTGATTTAATAACATCTATCAGATTCTGTATTCTAAGTAATAAATATTTGTTTTTTGCTGTAATATTTGTAGAGTATTTAATAATTAACACATATTTATCAAATACTGTTAGATTTTTTAATGAAGAGAATTGAAAATTTTTATGCATTTTAAAAATGATTTAATCAGACTTTATTTTAACAATTTTATAATCTGACACTTTTATTCTTCAAGATGTGTCTGTGATAAAAAATATGAACATACATTAATAAATTTCACACCATTTGTGTCAATGTTATGTTTAAACAGTTTATCAGAAGATAATTCTGAAAACAATTCAGTATAAAAAATATTTTTATATTTATTGAGAAATTTCTTCAGTTTTGAATTCTTATCAGAATTTTTTTTTTCTGATGCTGCTTATAATATATAAAAAAAATATTTTATTTTTTACTGATATAAAATTCACAAAAACTGATGTTTTGTTATGAGATTAAGTTCTGTCTCAATTTTCAAAATTTGTTGTTACATATCAGTAAATAGTATAGTGTGTATTTCTTGTTTCTGATTTATTATTATTATTATGTGAGATGTTTTTCAGCAGATTTGTAAATTTCACTGCTTGAGTCAAGATTGATTAAGTATAATATCATAATTGAGATTATTGAGAACTCTTGCTTCAATTTTGCATTAAAAAATATTAATTTGAAAATTTAATTAAATTTGAGTGAATGATATCATGTACTGACTGTTTAAAAGTTTTATAATTTTATTTTTTAAAATTCATTCTGCTTCAACAGCATTCACAATTTTTTCACTTGCATAAATAATGAAAGTATCTGAGTGAACTAGAATTTTTATATTATATGTGTTAAAGTGTTTAATTTTTTTTTAATATTTTATTATATAACATCTGTTTGTCTTCTGCAGCATTTAAATATTTAATATCTGACAATGTATCAACAATTTTATTCTTGTTGAAGAGTTTTAATGAATTCAGAAAATCACATAATTCAAATAAATTATTAATTGTAAAAATTTTATGTAATAAATTGATAAAAATTTTCACATTTATTAATTTAATTCATTTTTTGAATTTTTTTGAGCTTCAGAATCACCATTTTTCTTATCTTTATTTTTTTTTGTAAATATTTTTGAAATTTATGATTTTTTATGTTACAATTGAAACAAGTTTTGTTGCAATGACATCATTCTTTTCATGTTCATATTTTTTTTTTGAAAAAATTCTTTACTCACATTAATACATTAATTTCTTTCATTTTCTTCTCTGTTGGATTGAAAGAAAAATCATTATTAAGCTTTAACACACTGAGATGCATCACATCTCAATCTGTTAAAAATGTTTGATTGTGACTGCAATACATTTTGATTAATTTCAAAAATTATTTAAGATTTTTCAGTACTTATATGACTTCTTTCATTGTTGTTAATTTCTTATACTTGCATTTTCATTCAATCAGAATATTATTCTTCATATTAGTAAAAATGATTTGAATTTAAATTATTTTAAAGAACTACAATCTCAATTCAACATATACTTGATTTAGTTTAATAAAGTAAAATTGTACATCAGATTTCTGTCAGATTTCAGTGTAGCATGATTAATATTTTTGTTCAGTATTAAGTTCACTGTAGTATTGTGTGATTTATTTCTCAAACTATTTTTAAATTTTCAATATATTATAATTTATCAAATTTTTTTCTGTCAGTTTTTTTTCTGGCATTCAATACTTTAAGACATTTTCTGTAAGTCAGAACAATACAAGAGTAATTTTTTCATATTTTATTGCAGTTTTTTTTTATAAATGTGAGTTTTTTTTTTCAATAAAATTAGTATTGAGTCAATTATGTGAAAACTATTTTGTTTTTAACTGTTTTGTCATAACTTTTTAATTTATTAAATTTCAAGATTTTTCATAAAAAAATGCATTTAGCATTAACAACTGATTGTTGTTATTGCAATAACAATCACACATTCTCAGTACATAAATTTTCAGCTTCATAGTTTTGTAGTGTTTATTACAGAATCATGAACTGTTGATTCTGATTTTGAATTTACTCATTTAAACTTTGAATTTATTTTTTTATTATTATCTGTAAATTATCAAACTTCACTTTAACAAGTTAATGCTCAACATGACAAAACTTTACAATTCTTTATTGAACTTATCTCTCAATCTGTATGACAAATTTTATAACTGTAGTATTATAGTTTATTTAGTTTTAAAACTGTGTGATTAAAGTTGTTATACTAAATACAAATTGAAAAAACAAATTTCATACTAACTCTAAAATATCTGTCATCAGAATGTAATTCAGATTTGAGATAGAAATGATAATAACAAGTAATGATTATTAATATAAATAATTTTTGAACAAGTAGTAATAAAAGTAGTATGAAGTATAGTAAATAGTAATGTTCATTTCTGAGAAAAATCTTTTGAAATTTTAATTTAAAAAATATAAATAAATTTAAAAGTGATAATTTTTTTTTCATTCAGTAAGAAGTTAGTGTGAAAGTTTTTTCATCATCAATTTCAACAAAATTCATCTGAATTTAATTAAATTTCTGATATCAGTAACTGAATCAAATTACTTTAATAAAATATTTTATTAAAGACTTTCTGCTCTGTCAGAGAACTTAACTTAACATGTTATCAGATGTGATATAAAATAAAATAGTTAATTGTTTTTTTAAAACTAGCAACTATCATTAATTATATATTATATTATATCAAATACAAACAGATATCAACATTTTAGGTCACATTCTGATATATGCAACTAGAAAATAAAAAATACAATAAGAATGTAGACTAAATGTAAAAAATCACACTACTGCAGTAAGAGAAAAAAAATAATGAATATTTAATATAACAAAAACTTAATTTTCACTTTAAAATATAAATTTTTATTTTAATCTGATAATTTTCTTTTTTTTTAATTTTGCTCATAAAATTTTTCAAAATCTTTAAAATAATATATATCTTCACTGCAAAAAATCAGAAAAAATATTATTAATATTTGATTATTTTCAATAATTTTTATTTTCATAATGTTGAAAACAATTACAGTTTTTTTTAACTTACTTGAAGTTATATTAGCTTCAGAAATATATCTAAATATTTATTATAATTTTAATTATTTTATTATAAAACAATCTTTACAAAACTTTTCTGATAATATTTTTACTGATTAAAATATTTTCTGTAGGTTACTTGCTAAAATTTTTAATATTATTATTCAAAGTAATTTTATTTTAATTTTGTTCAATATTAATATTTTCAAATTAGCTGTATGAAATTGTATTTAAAAATTAAGTTATATTACAGAAAATAATTAATACTGTAATAATAACAGCAGAATTAATTAAATTAAAATTTTAAACAGTACTAATATTAAAATTATGACAATTCTCAGTATTAAGTTAAATATTATTCAGAAAAAATTTATCACAATAAATAATTAATACTGTTTTAAAAACTGAAAAGAAACTTTAAGTATAAAAAAATCAGTTAAACACACATATTGACATTCATTACTAGACTAATCACATGAAATAGAAAATTTCATTCTGTTTCAGTAAACTTAGTTTCAGTTTCATTTACTGTAGTTTCAACTTTATTCTGTTGATTAATTGGTTTTTTCATTCCTGTCTCATATAATTGACTGTTGATTTCAGTTTCATCTCTGTAATTGATTAATTACTGAGATCAATTGAGATCAGTGATCTCTGATTTTGTTAATTAATTAGTCAATTATGTGATGAATGTGTTACTTCAGACTGTAATCAAGTACAAAATCACATAGTTATCTGTTTTTGCTAAGATTTTTGGTGGAAGATTGAGATAACCAAGCAACTTCACACATAAAATCAAGTTTTCTCAGTATAAAGTCACATAGTAATCTGTTTTTACTAAGATTTTTGATGAGAATTCAGATATTTAAGTGACTTCACACATTACAGATTATGTAGTTATCTAAAATTTTCATCAAAAATTTTAGTAAAGACAGATAACTACACAACTTCACATACAAAAATAATAGATTTTGACACTAGTTGAAATTATCACTTTCAATCATCTCAGTTTCAATTTTGTAATCTCTAATTAACTACTAGTTTCAGTTCTGTCTCATGTAATTAACTGATTTTCCATTCTCATTTCATGTAATTAACTGCTGATTTCAGTTTCATTTTGTGTAATTAACTGCTGATTTCAGTCTTATCTCATGTAATTGACTGATTTTCTGTTTTTGTTTTCTGATTGAATTCAAACATCTAGAATGAAACAAAAAGAGAAGAAAATTTTTAATTTCTGCAGTCAGTTTATTTGTTACATAAATAAAATAAAAATATATACACTCTCTAACAACTGCAATATTTTTACTGAGAAGAATAAACACTGTAAGTTTAAAAAACAAATTCAAAAAATTAACAAGTGAAATGTTGAGAAGATAATCTTCTTCTATATTTAAATAAACTATTATCAATTTACTAATATCAATAAAAATTATACTTATATAAAAAAACTTTAAATACCTTATGTTTTTAATACTGAAAGATGTTTTTATTGAATTAAAACTTTTAATAATAAATATTTCATACTTATCAACAATTTTTTACAAATAAATTCTCACAAACAAAATATTAAAAATATTAATGAGAAAAAAATTTCATATATAAAACTACAAAATTTTATATTGCATCTCAAATATCATGTTAACTGTGAACTAAAAAAAATTTGTATTTAATTAATATTTTAATTATATATTTTAATAAATTATCATTCAGTCATAAATTTGTGATTAAGTTTCAGAAATAAACTGCAAACAAGTCTAAAATTACTTGAGTTCAGATCAGTTTCAGATTATACAAGTTCAATTCAATTTCACATGCTCAACTGCTCAGTCAAATCAGAACAAGTCAAGTTGCTTATAAAAAACTTGTTTTGTTTTACTCATAAAGACTCATTATAGAAGATGAACATTTCTAATTTTATTTTATAGCAACTGCTAATTATTTTTCTAGATGCTGTACAGACTTCTAGAACTCTTTAGAGCTTCTACAGCTTTTATTCTACAGCTTCTACAGCTTCAGACCACTGTTGCCTTCTACTACTTCTACACACACAATTCTACATATGAGAACTATGTGTCAGCAGCTGCTTACAAGCTCTACTAGCTAACTAGAAGCTTACTTGATTGATTTGACATGTTATTACATGTACAGTTGACCAACTTCTGAATCAGATCAGACTATAGAAGAGATCTGTTCATTCAAATAAAGTCTAAAATTTGAGAAAGACAAATTCTGCTCTACTTATGAGCATCTAGAGTTCAGACAGAATCTGATTTAGACATTCATCAAGCATCAAAATCTCTGAAACTATACTTAATAGTGCTTAGTGTAGAGTCCCAATCTGATCTGCTGCTGCCCACCAGCAGTTTGTAGCAGTCTGTAGCAGTCTGTAACAGCAGTTTATGTGATAATAAGCAATAACTATAAAGATTTATGTGATAATAAGTGATAATTCTAGAGGTTCAATAGGCCCTCTCAGCCCCTAAATATAAAGAGTTGAGCAATAATTTAGATCTTATAAACTCTATATAAACTCTATAAATCTTAGATAATCAGAATTGAATCTGTCTGACAGATTTTCAGATCTACAAGTTCTAGACTCTGCTCTATTCATCAGATAGCTTTTGAAAGCTCATTCATTCAAACTGAACCAACAGGTGGATTGGGTCAGATTGAGCTTGAGTCTATAAAATTTGATGATCAACTCTAATTACATGTTGAATTACTGCAAATTACATGTGAAAGATTCTCTCTGTTGACTTTTTCTACAGCAATTCTACTCTCTATAACAGATCTCAGAGCATAGCAGAAAGCTTTTACTACATGCTACAGTCAATTATCTATCTTTCAAACTTTTATACTAACTGCTAGAAACATTGATTGTTGAATAATTTACATGTTAACTGCTGACATTAACTGCTGTAGTCTACAGACAACATCATCAGATTCAGACAAACTATTTTTATAAGATTAGTGTCATGATTTTAACAGACTTACTTATTACTTAACACAACTCATGTTCAAATCAGTGTTCAATTGAGTCAGTTAATCAGAGTGTTTGAACTCATACAATTCAAGTTCATAATCTCTATTACTTGACCTGACTCAGATTTGTTCACAATCTATTCAGAAATCATAAGAGAATTATAATTTAATTATATGAGATTTTAAATTTATATTAATACACTTTTTTAAAAATATAATTTTTACATTTCAAAATAAATTTCATCACATTATATTATTATTAAATAAACTGATGAAATATATATTAAATTTAGAATTTGACCAAATTAAAATTATTTTTATTTATTATTAAAAAAATCAGTAAAGAATTTTTATTATAATATTTTCTGTTAATAATATTTAATATAAAAAAATACTAAATTTACTGATTCTGCAGATGAATAATATATTGTATAAAATATTTAATTTTTCAGTATTTCAAAAATTCAGTTTATATATTATATTAATAAATTTAAATTCAAAAAAACTTGATTTTAATTTTGAATTTTCAATTACATTTCTGCATTGTATGTGAAAAATTTTTATATTATAGTTTTATATATATATAGTTTTTATTTCAGACAATATAATCTTAATTTTAGTATAATAATCTTACTGATAAAGCAGTTCTACTGATAAAGTGATTTAATTAAATTTTCAATTTCATATTGAAGTAAATGAAATTTACTTAATCAGTTGATTTTACATTCTACAAAATCAGCAGAAAGTTGATTCTACATTTTAATAAATCCACAGAAGATTGAAATTACTTTAAAATAAAATATACAAACTGATGAAATCTACTGTCAACATACAGTAAAGTGTGCTGCATTGTTATTGTAATAGACTGTCTACATAAAATCTGAATTCTGTGTAGAGAATAAAAATTATAATTATGCTTAACATTTCTGATCAATCAATTATTTCAGTCACTCAACAACTTTGAATCTGAACTCTATTCTCTATCTTTCAACAATGATAACATAATCAATGAAGAAGCTATTGAGTTTGCTTTTGAAGATTTAAATAGACAATTGAAATCAGAGTTTAAATATACTGCAATTAAATATAAATTCAATGCAATTACACTGTGATGCTGTTACAAAAATCAACAAATCTTCAGAGTGAAAGCTGCATCTCTCTTTTATAAATTATTAACAGATTTGCAAGAAAAAACTCTGCTTTAATATATAAATGAGCTTACAGTCAAAGATTTTTCTTATACATCTTGAATTTTACAAAATTCTGTTAAAGAAATGCTCAAATCATCAGTTGAAGAGTACTGAATTTCATGTTTTGTTCAACAGTACAAAAATGAAATTAAAAACTTATATCTACAGTTAATTGATCAGATCAGAAAACAGATAAATAATATTATATATTATAATTATTAAACTGACTACATGAAATGAAGAATTTTATCTTATTTCAGTAAATTTAGTTTCAGTTTCATTCATCATAATTTCAGACTCATTTCTAGTTGCAAGAACTGTTATTCATTCTCATTATCACTACACAATGAATAATTTTAGTTAAAGTTGATCAACTTCTGAGTTGAATCAGACTCTGAAAGAAATTTATTTATTTAAATAAAATCTAAAATTTTAAAAAGTTAATTTCTGTCTGTCTGTGAATATATAAAATTCAGACAAAGTTTAATTTTACTAGTTTGTAAAAATTGAATGTAGTGTGAAGTCAGACAAAATCAGACTCTACTATCTATCATGTGCTTGCGTATTTTAAATATAAAAAAACACTAAGTTAGATGCAGTTAATATCTAGACTTTCAAATTTATAATGTTAACATCAAAACAGTTATTATCATGTAATTATATATAATATTATGATATGAGTACAGAATTACATATTGATGATTACATATAACATAATTTAAGTTAAGTCATCAACAGCAGTTATTTAAATCTAGCTTAAGTTAGATTTAAAATGTTAGTAACAAAATATATATGAATATAGTAGTTTAATGTCAAGCAATTGCTGTTAATACATCATGCAATATATTTAATCTTGATACTCAGCATCTTGCTTTATTAATGCAATATTAATTGACAGATTGACAGTGTACACAACACATTTTTAAATAAAGTTTTTTTTGCAAATTAGAAAAAATTAGAATTAAACTTTTTTAATAATACATTTTCAAATAAAGTTTTTCTTGCAAATTAGAAAAAGTTAGAATGAGTTTATATAAATTAATGAATTTTAACTTATGTAGTAAAAACTGTATAAATATCATTTTCTGCTCAAATTTTTCATTTTTCTTCAATTCCATAAGCATTTCAATTAGATATGATGAAGAGTTAAATTGAAAATTGAAAAAAATTAAAATTTTTAAACATCAGATTGAGAATTAATCAGAATTAAAATTAAACAAAATTAAAATAATGATTTTGTGAATATTTGAATATTTCAAATCTAACTTAAGTTAGATTTAGCAGCAGCATCAAATTATTTGTTTAGAAAAAAGATAAAAATTTAATAAAAAATTTTAATTTAAATTAAAATTATATGTTAATAAACTAAATAAGTTTTGTCTTTCAAAACTGCAGACAAGCAGCTAATAAAAAAAATAATTACACTTAATACAGATCTGAATTGAGAGAGTGATCACACAGCATCACTGAAATAAGAGAGTTAAAATACAACATTTAAACAAGCAGAGAAAGTCATCATAATGATATATGATATTAATAAATAATACATTATTTGTGTGTATATAAGAACTGTATTAATTAACATGTGAATTCTGAATGTTCAGTGATCTGACATCAAGAAACACAATCAAGCTTTGAACATGAATCATCTGATAAATCTCATAAAGTTTTTTGATACTTAAATCAGATGATGTGTCATGAAGACTCACATGAAGATTAGCAGTGATAGAAATGTATTTAAATTCATATTACAAAGAATAATGAACAGTGAAATCAATAAGTTTAAGTAAATCAGTCATCTAGCAGTTGCATACAAAATTGATGAGTAGATGTTTGTCACTTTGTTATGATTAAATACAAACTCAAATGTGTGGCAATCAATTTTGAATATGAATAATCATTGAAAGATTCTCTTGAAAAAAATGTTCAAGAAGTGACAGACAACTGAACAACATGTAAAAAATAAAATTAGTTATTTTGCAATTTTAATTTAAATTAGAACAAAAAAATGAGATTGATGCTTACTGACATTTAATTTCAATATAAAAATATTTTTGAGCAGTGAATTTTTTTAATTATTAAATTATGTTTGATAATTCTGATGTGCAGCATGCATTGCAATCAAACAAAATTAATATATATTAAATAAATTTGAATGAAGATATGTTTTTTCATATTGTAAATACATGAAAGAGAAAAAATATTGATCAGCAGACAAAGTTATTGAGTTTTGACAAGTGTTTGAAAGATCAAATATATCAGAATTTTGAGATGAATATAAAATATTCTGCAAGATGACTTGTGTGTTTAAAGAACTCAATATATTGTAAAATGTTTTTTCAGTATGTAATCACAAATTATAATTATCAGTATTTTAATATTACATTGACTGAGAAGATGATAAACTCTTGACTAAATGAAGTGAGTAGTGATTTGTATTTTTTAAAAGTTTTTATTAATTTATAAAAATTCTAATTTAAGTTAGATTGAAAAAGTCAAACTTGATAATTTTTATCAATCATTTTTAATAGTTTTTAATTAAGCTGTATTAAAATTACAATACAATGATTTTTAGTTTTTTTTAATTTTAAGTCATCATTTACTGACACTGAGCTCTGATTATTATTTTATTTTATGAAAAATAATTATATTAATAATTATCTGAAAAGAATTTTTGCAGTCTTCTCTAAATATTTTAACATACACTTATTTTTTCATTTATTAATTCTGCTGTCATGAAAGTAGATTATTTATGACACTCAAAAATCAGAATTTTTAATATTACTGAGTGACAAAAATTACATCAAAATATTTTTATTATTGATACAAAATGAGCAACTTTTTATGCATTTACTGTCTTAGTAATTGATATTTATTCATGTTGTAAATAAAATCTGTAAATCTACTAAGTGAGTATTACAGTATGTAATTTTTTAATATTATTCAGCATGAAAATATTCTCAGTCAGCAAGTAAAGAATTATGATATTTTATATAAGCAAAAATCATAAAGTTGTTGCTTTTCAAAGACAGTAGTGCAAACAGAAATAATTTGTCAGAAATGATATTAACAAATGATACAAAATTTTTAATTATAAATACTAAATTAAATATTTTTTTCATTACTTCAAGTACTGAAATAAACATGCAGACTGCAAATATAAATTTTGAAGCTGTGATGAGATTTGTTGAGAAAATATGAAGTTTTGTTGAATATTTTAAAACTGATGTTAATATTTCTGCACTTGAAAATTTGATATGTATATTATATTTTAAAATTTAATTTAAGTTAAATTTTAAAACTGACACTGAATACAGAATACTATTTCAAGAAAAACAATTACAATTGTCAAGATCTTAACTACTAGTGAGAAAACTGAGAAGTATTGATTGAAATTTGATTATAAATATTAACAAGAAATACTAATTTTGTGTGCTTGTAGTGTTGAGCTTTTCTTTAAAAGTATAATGAAATATTACAATGAATATAATCTAATATATTTTCTTATTTGTTCAGACTATACTATTCAATGAGATATTAATACTGAGATATTAAAGTATGATGAAAATCTTGCATTATAAACTTCATGAAGCAGTGTATTGACAATTTCTCAATATTGTTTAAATTATGAGTTGATTTTGATTAAGCTGCTATTTCATCAAGCATTCTGTAATGAGTTAATTATGCAAGAGAGTGTGTTTGAAGCTTTCTGAATGTATTTTCATCTAAAAATCATCATTCTGAATTTATTTTAATATAAATTTGCTGTGTCAAAATGTCAAACAAAATCATGCAATAACAATGAGCATGTGGCTGAAAGCATAATAAATCTAAATTTAACTTAAATTAGATTGAAAATTTCTCTTTGATTAAAGCTAATTGAGTCTGAATCAATTAACAAAATGAATATTATTATATTCTTAAACTGCTTACAAAATAATCAAGAATATTAATCAATGCTGAATGATTATTAAATTTTAATAATATATACAAAAACTTGATTTAATTTACACTTCAGAAACAATTAAATGACAACTTTAAGCAAAGTTGCATCTGTCTGAAAATTAATCTGATAAAAATAATACTGATAAACTTGATAAAAATAATTCACAAGATAAAAAAAATAATGATGATAATAATATTGACAAGAAAGAAATTTATAATAAAGATTTAAATCAGACTGAAATTGTAACTTAAACTAGCTCTCAGACTCTGTTATGAATACTGTGATTGAAATTTTTCAGAGTATCAGCTGCAGCATTTTAATCAGTAGAGTTATTTAAATAAAAAATCATTGAAACTGTAAATAAAACTCATATTATTAAAAAAATCAAATGAACTTCAGTTAAATTCAAACAGACTGAAAACTGAATTGTTCATATATAAAATTATTAAAAATCTAAATTAAATAATTGCAAAATACAAATAAAGAGTTGATTTGACTGATGGAGCAAATGCAATCTAACTTAAATTAAATTTTAACTTTCTTGATAAAAAAGAATTTTTTACAGAAATAATAATAAGCATTAAATATTTACAGTAATTAAATTAACAGTCTGACTACTACTGTATATTAATAAATAAAGATTTTGATGAAAACTCACTCAGATACAATTCAAAAAATCTAACTTAAGTTAGATTTTGAATATTTTTTATTATTACTGATAAACAAAAATTCTGATGAAAACAGTGATAAAAACTCACTCAGATGCAATCTAACTTAAATTAGATTGTGAATATTTGATATAAACTTGACAATAATGAATACAAAAAATTACATATGATAATTCAGTTTGTATTTTATTAATTTTTTCATAAATCTTTTTTTATTATTATCAAATTTAAATACTACTTTTTCTTTCATTATAAATTATTTTTGCTTCTCAAATTTTTCGAATTCTTTATGTGAATTTTGCTGAATATAAGTAATTATGTTTTTTTCACTGCATAAATCATCTCAGTAATTCAATATTTCACATCTGACAGAAAGTGTTATTATATCAAATTTTTTTATATTAAAATTAATTTCATCTGATTTTATTTCTTCTGCTTCAGCTTCTTAATCTCAGTTAAATACATCAGTTTTTTTATTTGATACTTGATCAGTTTCATCTGAGAACTTTAAGTTACTAAATTAGTCAAAAAAAATTTTATGTATTTTTTATAATAATAAGCAATCAGTTACATTTTTTAATTAATAATATACTACTTCATTTTCACAGAAACTTGCTGCTTACAATAAAACATTTTCATGAAACTCAAGTTGTTGATTTATTAAAGCATAAAAACATTTCAAGAAAATAATTCTTCATGCTGATGATTATTTAAAAATGTGATGTATTTATTGTGAAAATTTTTTAGAGTATCTGCAAGTAAGAATCATAAAATTAATTTAATAAAAAAACATGCTAATACAATAAATGATAAAATTTCTTAATATATAAAGAGAAATACAAATTTTAAAAAAATGCTTCTGTGAAATGAAAAGATTTGAAAACTCTTTCATTTTAATTCTAATTTAAGTTAGAATTAAAAACTGACAATATTCATCAGAATCAGTATAAGTTTGTATTAATTTAAGAAAACATTAAAATGCAGCTTATATACTTTGTGATTGCAATCTGATTTTTATTTTGAATTGTTAAACATACACAGCTAACTCTATTTTTTTTATATTATTTCTAATAACAAGTCATTAATAATTTTAAAATAACAGATCATTCAGTAATGATTGATAAGTTCTGCAACTGAATCAATTTCATTTATATTTCAATGTTTTTTGATTAACTTTAAAATTACAATTGCTTGTGATTATTGATTAAATTCAATGTAACATTCATTTCTGACAATTGTAGACTTCTTCATTGACAATAATTAAAATTTTTAATGAGTGTTACTTGACTTTGAGTCATGTGATGAAAATTACAAGAATGTCATTTTAATAAATTAAATTCTATCAGTTTTGATGACTCATAAGCTTCTTAATCAAGTTATGTTAATTACAACTGACAATGTCTCAAACAACAATACATTAATAAGAAAATTGACTCATGATCTACTGAAGAAAAATATACTTCAAAGCATGTTGAATTCAGTGTTATGACAGATTCTTGATACACATCAGCATGTTTCATATCTGATATATATTATTCAGTTAGTTATTAATGCATTTCTGAACTTAATGAAGATTTCAGTATTTAATAATAAAATTGAGAAGAATTGAAATACTGAAGATCAGAATCTGCAAAGTTAATTAAGTATTTTATGAACTCTTGAAAAAATAAATACACTCATACACTGATTATTATTAATAATATATTATATTTAATTTTAATTTAAGTTGAAATCTGCTGATGATTTTGTAGCACACTTTTAGATTTGAAAGTTGATATAATATGTAAATACTAGTTTACAACAGTGATTGATATTTTGAAAATTACAATATAATTTATCACAAAATGTACTGCTGAAAAATTCAATTCTATTGCTACAAGATTGCAAGACATACTGAAATTCAATATTTTTAATACTAAAACATGCTCTCTGTTTCTGAAGTGCAAAAAATAAATTTATTAAAATTTATAATGCAACAGTATGTGCACAATTTCAGTTCATTAATGAGAACTGAAAGCAGATGAAGTATTTTATTTAAATTATTTATTTTTTTTATGTATTTACTGCTAGTTTCTTCAATGTGCAAAATTCAAGTATATATATAATGTTCATGATATACAACATTTTGTTTGATTATATTAGTGCTTCATAATGATGATTTGTTTTAAAGATTATACAATGAAAATGTGAATTGAAAAATCATCTTGCTACAGTATATAAAAAACTGTGAAATTATTATACAAAAATATACAGTGAACATAATTATCTTTATATTATGAAAATAATTCTTGATTCAAACATGAAGCTTCATGAATTTGAAAAAAAAATTGAAAGAATGACAATGTTAATTAATATACTGAATATAAAGCAGTTTTTTGAAAGTTATATTTATATTATATATGGATAATGTTCACACAATCACAGAATTAATCATCTTAGTTTTAATCTTGCAAGCAGAATTTGTTTTCACAGATTATTATATTAACAGTTAATTTGATATATGATACAAAAAAATCTTGATGTGAGTCTGATAAATTATGAAGACAAAATAATTTTGAAGAGCTGAATGTTTATTTTGCTAAAGATAATATTTACTTTGTATATCTGAAAATCATTATTATTATTCACATCTGACTTTAAGTATAATAAAGACAAGAATACTTTAGCTTGTTAGTGATGATTTCAAGTTTAAAAAAAACTTTTACTGAAATTCAAACAGTGAGAATGAACTGAAGAATAACATTTCTGAATTAATATAAAATAACAATATAAATGATGATTTTTCAAAGTTGTTTTATTATATTTCTAATGATGATATGATACTAGAGTTTATAGATGATGAATCAAATGTTTCTCAACAACAACATTCTTTCACACAAGAATGAGAACAAAAATCACATTAACATCAGAAGTAAAAACAATTAATATAAAAATTTCTGAAGAAAAATAATAATAAATTATTTGTGTAATTTACAAAACAGTTTTAAAACTTACAAGTAAAAATAATTTCTCAATCACAATTTGTTAAATTATTAAATATTAATGATCATGTGAAGATTGAACACTGTACTGCACAACAATGAAGATTTATTAATTATTTAGATTATATTAAGCATTGATAGTATATTAAATTTATTGTTCTTGTGTGACATGACAGATTATAAATTAATAATAAAAAAATAATCTCACTTTGTAAAGCATATATTCTTGATTCTAACTTAGATTAAAATTATAATATTATTTTTGATTCTAATGTCACAATCTGTACTTCATAATTTATGAAAAAGATTTTTAGTGTTATTACTTCAAAACTTGACTGCTACTAGCAAATTACTTTTAAATAATTGAATCTAAACATCTGTTTAATAATCTGCTTTAACTTTACTAGTATTAAATAATTCAGATCAGATTTGTCTGATAAATTTCTAAATTTACAAGTTCTAGATTCTGTTCTACTTACTGAATAATTTTTGAAAACTTATCTGTTCAAATCAGATCAAGGAATAAATCAGATTAGATCAAATTTAAATTTATAAAATTTAATGATTAATTCTAATTTCAGTTTCATTTTAGAGTTTTTTTTTCTAGTCTCAGTTTCATTTTAAAAAATAAACTGTAGTTTCATTTCAGTTTTTAATAATAAAATTTTGATTTCAGATTCATTTCAGATTATTTCAGATTAATGAAATGAAATGAAATAGAAATTTTCAGTCTTAATGTCAAGAAAAGTATTTTGTCAGATTTGTATGTGAAACTGTTATCTTGAATTATTATGACATCATGTGACAAAAATCACACAAGAGAAATAAAAATTTCTGAAAATTTATTTATTCATTGCAAGCCACATTGTCTCACTGTGAGATTCTCAGAGTTAGAATCATCATAAGATATATAATTCTCATCTGCATTTTTATTGCAACAGTTTTTTAACTGATACACTATCTTTTCTTCTCTCTACTTCTCACTCTTCTCATTTTTTTTAGATTTTTTATTCTCATCAACTTTCTAAACATTTTTCATATTCACATTTGCATTATTAGAATTATTCTCAGTAACTTCAGAATGATTTTTTGTAATATTTTCTTCTGCATCATTGATATTATTCTCAGTAACTTTGAGATGATTCTTTATGACACTTTTCTCTCTAATGTGTGTAGTATTATTAATCATATTTTCAAGAACAATCTTCATTTTTATTCTGGAAATCTTGTCAATGTTGTTTTCAGTCATTGATAATTTATCTATTAAACATCAGTTATATATCTCTGTAAAAATATAAGAATACTCACAAGATGAGTGATGATTAGAAAATAATATGAAAGAAAAAAGGGAAAAAATAAACAGAAACAGAAACAGAAATATAAATAAAAAATAAAACTGTAGAAAAATAAAATCATATGATTTTATATTGCTATGAAGCTTTTAATCACTTTTATTTTTGTTTATATATATATATATATATATATATACATAAACATTTCACTTTCTAAATCTCTTTCTTTCAATCTCACTTTCATTCAGTTTATTTTATCATTTTAATCAAAAAAGCTTCAGTCTGTTATCACATTCTGTTATCATTCACAATTCATTATAAAAAACTTGAGCTTAAAGAAACAATTGTCAATGCAATCAAAAACTGTGGTTGTATATGAAAAGAAATGTGCATTCAATAAAAAATTAAAAAAAATACAAGACTGATCAGATTGATTACAAGATCTGATATGATGTTATTTAATGTTTGAAAAAAATAACAAAATGATAACAATTTGTAATAATAAATCACACATATTTACTGACATATTTATCAAATAAAATAACATAAAAGAAAAGTGCAAGATGCAGAAGATTGTAATCATTAAAATTATGATGCAGAAGCAGTTTAATTAAAAAAAATTTTATAAATATTATAAAATTTAAAAAATGAAATGAATTAAAAAAATTAAAAATAAAAAAAAATACTGTGCAGAAGAATTTAAGATTGCAATGCAATCAAGTAAAAAATTAAAAAAAATAATAAATTTAAATAACAAGTTTATACATATACTGACAAAAGAATAAACTGAGTCAGAAACTCAGAATTATAATATTATGAGTTGTTTTTAGACTTAGTTTCATCAAATCATTCAAAAACTGAAGCATGATTAAACTAAGTATAAATATAATTGTTTTAAAGTTGCAGATGCAGATAATGATTTTGTTAAAAAACAAATAAATTATTTCTTCAAGCAGATGAATTTGCAGAAGTTTAAAAAATCATCAGTTTTAAAAATAATTAAAAAAATGAATTTTGAGATGGTTGTGTTGTCTGATAAAAGTGAAGATGAGAATGATGAATATAATAAAAATTAAATAATAACTGATTAGAATTTTCATCAAAATTGTGATTTAAAAACAATGATTGAAGTTAGAATTAATCATTAATGAAGTGATTTTGACAGAATTACTGTTTATTTTTATATAAAATTTTTGTCAGAAGTAAGTTTACTATATATATATTCAAAATACATATGAAATAAACTATATTAAATATTGTTTTGTTGAGTATTTACTGTAAATAGTGAAATGTAAAATTCAAACTTGAATGTAAGATGAAAATATTAACAAATAAATATTATTTTCAACATCTGAAAACTTGACAATAACACAATTCAGAATAAAACTCTGAAATATTTGCTCAGAATTTTGAAAATTTATTAAATTTATTATCAAAATTTATTATTATTATTTTAGTTTGAATATTATTTATTTTCTACATTTTAAGCTTAATATATTTATCTTAATGTCAGATCTTGCTGTTGTTGTGTTATTGAGTGTGAAGAAAACTTCAATTTTATTATTTTTTTCATTAAACATTCAATTATCAGTTTCTGACAAAAACTTAACTGAATTGTATCTTCATGAGAAGTTTTTTATTATTTATGATTTTGCTAAAAGTGTTGTCTTTAATCAGTGATGAGATGCAATATCTGCAAAAAAATCATTAAAAAATTATAATTGTGCTCATTTTGTATAAAACAACATCAAGTGATTTTTTACTGCATAAAATTAAATAATACAAGCAGCAGAAAAATCTAATAATAAATCAGTTATTATATGTAAGAAATGCAACATTATATTGAAATATTCAACATATACAAATCATAGTACTAATGAATTAAAAAAGTACACAAACAATAAAAATTGTAATCATGCTACTTTTTTAAAGTGTGACACAAATGAATTACTTAATGATATACTAATAAGAAGTTTTTTTCTATTTATAATAATAATTTTTAATAAAACATTTAGTTAAATTCAGATGAATCAGTGCAAGCATTCAAAAATTACTAAAAAATCAGTTTTTTATTTCAAAGATAATTTTCATAATTTTTTTTTCAAAACACTCATTTCACTGAACTTGTTTTTTCATATAATTAACAATAAATACTTTTAAAATTTAGTTGACTGTTTCTGATCATCAGCAATTTTCAATTTTTTTCATCAAATCAAAATACATGATTTCTTGAATGACAAATATAATTGAACAGCAAGTTAATTATTATGAAATTGTGAGTTAAATACAAAAATATCATTTACTGTTAATGTATGATTAAATTTTCATATAATCTTTTTTATGAACATTGTAACATATTTTGTGATGAATAAATGAGAATTTAAAAAAATCTGATTGATTTTAAATCATTGCAAGAATTTTATAATGAAATAAATTTAAATAAAGCATTATACAAGCTTCTGAAGCAAAATAAAATTATAAAATAACTGTTCTGCATTACTCTAAATAATGCTGATAATAATTATATTCTTCAAGAATTTTTACAGATGAAGATCAGATGAGTCAATAATTATGAATGAAATATAAAACTTGAATTAATTTCTTATATTGCTCATGTTTTGCAGCTTGTTGTGGAGCAATTGATGAATGAATTAAAAATCAAAAATGAGAATAAAAATTCATTATTTAAATTTAATAATAATCACATTTCAGATGAGCTTCAGATTGAAACATTCAAGAATATATTTTAAAAAATTAATAATGAACTGAGATAATGAACTTGAAGTATTTTGCTTATAATAATATTTTTAAATCTGATTGCTTGTTAATGTTGTTTATGTTTCTTCTCAGTGTTGAGAAGTTTTTCATAATCTGCAATCAGTTGACAAAATTTTAAATATAAAAACTGATGTGAAGACTTGATGAAATTTAATTTATAATATGACAGTTTGAATTTTTTTTCTGAAACAATATTTAAATATGTGAATTGAGAACACTGAAATTGTAAAGATTAAGAAACTGCAATTAACTGATGATGAATAAAAATAAGTAAAATATGTTATATGTTTCTTGCAGTCATTTATAATATATATAAAAAAGTCCTCAATGATAAAAAAATCAATAATTCATTTAAGCTTTTGAGTATACAATACAATATTTGATCATCTTGACAAGTGAGAAGAAGAGATATGTTCTAAAAAATAATGAAAAAAATGCATTGATTAATATTTATCAAAATGCATCTGTCAAATTGTTTAAATATTATTCAAAAACTGTAAATGAACATGAGAAGATTTATTTAATGACAGCTGTTGGCAATTCATACACTTGTATAAATATTCTAAGCTTAAAATACTGAGAAAATAATGAGTTTAATAAATATAAACAACTTGTAATTGAGTTTTATGATAAAAACTACAAATAATATAAAAAAGCATCAGCAGTTGTTCTGAAAAATAATTCAGATTTAAAAATAATAATTTTTAATAATAAATTTAAAAAAATTCATCTAATCTGAAACTAAAATCTGAATATGATTGTGAATAATAATATAAGAAAAAATACTAATAATGCACAGTTAAAGAATAAGTTTAAATGATATTTACATGATACTTGAATTTCTCAAATATTAGAAAAAATCATTCTTAAAATGTGAATAAGTATTAAATATCAATATCTCATTATGATGCAAATAATCAAGATTATACTTGATGTGATGGCACATACTATTAATGTGAAGCAAAAGTTTAATTCAGAAAAAAACATTTATTCTTATTGATAAGAATATCTTGCAGAACTAACAGTCAAGAAGATTATATTAAGAAAATATAATAATCAGAACTTGTTTATCAATGAGAATATTACATTTGATGATAATTTTAATAATAATTGTCTAATTATTGAAGATGATGAACATGATGAGAAAAAAGAAAAGAAACTTGCTAAAGAAGTATAATTAACAAAAAAAAATTAATTTAATAATAATAAAAATATTTAAAAATTAAAAAAATCAAGAAATCAAGTAGAAAAATTGCAGAGTCACAGAAAAAAAACAGCAACAATAATAATATTTATATAAATATTTATATATTATTAAACTTACATGTAATTGAAACTGTTATCTTAAATCATTATTTTATCATGTGATTTTTGAGTCAATGAATGTTTCTGCAAAATTTGTTCATATTCATTATCAGAAACTGTTATTTATATTTTTTTATATTATGTAATCAAAAATCAGAGATTCTGATCTCAAGATCATGTGATTTTAGTTTGTTTCATGTGTGTTGACTGCAGTTTCATTTTAATTTTAAAAGCTAAATATTAGTTTCTAACTCATTCTGACAAGTTCATTCACAATCTCATTTTCATTTCAGTTTATAAATTTTTAGTTTTGTTTTCTTTCAGTTCTGTTTCATGTAGTAATAATTTAATTCTGATAGCTTGATACAAAGTTTTATTTCTGTTTTCTGTAATTAGTTTAATAATTATTTTTTTGAGTTGATAAGCAGTCAATATCTTATTGTTTTGAGATGATTTGAAAATCAGATTTGCTAATGATTATTCTAGCTTAGAGAAAAGATCAACAAATATTAAATTTTGTCTGAAAATATTTATAATTTTAATGAGAAAGAGTTTATACTAAATATACTCAAAATACTCAAGTGAATAATCAACATACAATTTTTAAAATCTGACTGAATATTAAATGTATTATAAAATAAATCTAAAAATTTCATTATTTTATTAACTTACATTTATACAAACAGAATAGCACTTTTATTATTTTGTATTTTTAAAAAAAATTCAAAAGATTTTTAAGATAACTGACTTACTGATTTTGAAAACAAAAAATATTAGACTTTTTTTGCTACTTTTAAAAACAGCTGAAGTAATAATTAATTTAAACTGAAGTTTTTCAAACAATTTAAAATTTTAACAAAAAATAAAACTGAAAGATTCAAAAACTTTAAATATAAGAAATATTTTTTCATTGTGAATAAGTATTCATCATATATCAATATAAAATTCATTAATTATATTAACAAACATAAAATTCTACTTACTGTTTTTTCATTTCATTCAACTGTAAGATTTCAGCTGTAAGCTTCATGAAAGCTAACACTGTCTCTTTTCTCAAATGTAACTAGTCTTAATTTGATTAGCTTTAGTGAGCATAACACACATATAAATAACATATTGATTTCTCTCTTCATTGAGAGAATCAGTGGCAATCTCTTTTGCCTAACAACTATATTCTTTGCTTATTGATTTCTTATTAATTAAGTGAATAGTAGTCATCTCACATCTATTTTATACATTAACTGAATAAATCTCTTTACTCTATTCTTATATCAACACATTATTTACAATTTTTAACTATTGAAATATTTGAACTGCTTTCTCATACTTATATTAATAAACTTAATGATTTTATTCATGAAGAATTTAACTTCAATTAAATAAATAAATCAGTTTTTTGATAAATTTTTCATACTGTTTGAATGAAAATTTTAGTTTTAGAAAATATATTTTTCAGTTTTGCAGCAGCTGACATTCATTTTTTGAATTTCAATAAAATTCTAAAAAGCTTACACTCAACAATTTTTTCTGTTTAATTATATTTAAAAATTTTTACTAGTGCTGAGAAAATCAGATTTCTTGCTCAGTATCTTACTAAAAATGCAGCTTTTCTAAATTGAGAAATCAAGTTTTTAATTAGAACTACTGAGTGTTTAGTACTTTATAATGAGATTTTATATGTTGAAAATAATGATTTAACTCAAATTTTATAAATTGAATACAAGCAGTGACAGCATGAAAAAATTAGAAAATTTTTAATTTTTGATAAATCAGATCAAGCTCAATTTTTTTCTTTCAGAAAAATATAAATAATTAAAAAAACAATTAAATTAAAAAATGAAAAAAAAATAACTTACAGTTCATAAAGAATATAACAAACTTCAAAAAATTATTGTAAAAAATTTAAAAATTGTTAAGCTTGCTGAACAGAAAACAGCTTGTGAAGTAGTTTGTACAGAAACTTAATATTTAAAAACTGCTGATAAATTTGCTAAATTTAAATAGCTCAACAAAAAATTCTAAAAATAAAAAGAAAAGTCTGTAAGATCTGAAAAGAAGCTGAGAAGTAAGAATGAACTTGTAAGTGACAGAAACTTGAAAGTTAAAAAAAAAACAAAAAACTTCAAAAATTTATTAAAATAAAAAGACAGTAAGAGTTTCTAACAGCTCAGTCAGTCAGAATTCATTTGTTATAAATTTTATTATTACAAAACAAACTTTTAAAAATCTCTTCAAATTAAAATCAATTCATTCAGCTCTGAATTTGAATACTGCTGTTGTCTCAATTTCAAAAGAGTCAAAATCAGCTTGCTCTTGCTTCAGCTGTGTTATTAGATCTTTCAGATGAATTTTGAATTATCTATAGAGATTTCTATGTAATATTCCATATAATCTATGAGTAGTTAATATCTAATTTGAATATCTTATTTCATTGTTGAGAAATCATGGTTTTAAGAAGGGGGATAGGGTTCAGGTTCAAAGTTGTTGGGTGGCTGAAATCGTTGGGTGGTCGGAAACATTATGTACACCAAATATCCCCACTTCCAGTATGGGTACCACCAAGTGTGCAACCACTTTGGTTCCACACCTCCGTACTAGTATTTCAAATATCATGCAAATATCTTATATGGTTGTTGAGATATTGAGGTTTAAACATAGTGGGTTTGTCATGAAGTTGCCGTCGTTGGGGGGTAAATATCATTGGGTGGTCGTGGACGTTATTCATGTAACTATGTACATACTAAACTTACTGAGCTAATTACAGTTCCCTTCAAGCTGTATCTTATCAGGCCAACAGTATGTCTGTCTCGCCACAAATCTTGAGCTCTGAAAAGACACCAACTGAGCTTCTGATTCTCTCTCCCTCTCCAGCAAAAACACCAAATGCCGCGCCACAGTCTCGCAAGCGAAGAATCACCCCATCTGCCGAAGCGACGTCCCCGAAGAAACCAGTATTTTTGTCTTCTGCTGGCTTTGTTCGGCGTCAGCATGTCTTGCCTCTGAGCAGCTCTCCCTTCCTCGCTTCTTTTAATCGCCTTTTTCCTTCAGGCTCAGCAACTATTGGTAAGTTCTCTAACCTCTGTCTCTTGCTGCCGAAGAACTTTTCTAACTCTTTTACAGATAGACGCACCTTGCTGAAACCAGTGCATGGGCATCCAGAGCCCACAGTCTTTGGCAACGATTACAGAACAACTCACCCTCAGCATGTCATTCTGCCATTTAATCTGCACGAAGATCGTGGAAGCTTCTCAAAGCATGAAAACAGAGACTTACTCTACCAGCTGTTTCCAGGCACCAAAGGTATTAATTTCGACGACTACTTTCTCATTTTCTGGGTCGAAGAACTCCCTTCGAAGCCGTGGCCACTCACCGTTGCTGGCCTCCCTTGCTACATAACCACAGACCGTGATGATGACGGCCCCCTACCTTCAATCGAACGTCCAGCCAAGTCAAATATTCGGCTTTTTCAAGACCTTGATTACCGAAACTTGGAGGGATATCCGGAAAAGGTTTTTCGCCTCATCCAAGATTTCTTCTTGGAGGGTTCAATTTCAATAACAGAAATACAATATTGGAACAGCTTTGTGATAATCGTCCTCGAACACCGTGATGCAGATTTAACTTGTGTGCCTCATACTGTCGCACATTGCCCATGTTATTATCTGTATGAAGATGAGATTGGTCGCCCGGCTTCATTTCCTGCTCGACATACTAAGCAACCTATGAAAGATGTTGTTGATGATGGTGAATATCACACCTTGCGCCCTGGAGTTATGCTAAGCTCTGGCAGTCCTTCTCCTGAAGATATTGAATTACTCACAACTTCTGGCGCTCTTATACTGGATCAACTTGGCTACAAATATATGACAGTCACTTCGCATGGGTTCCCGTTCGGTGATAAAGTCTTTCACCCAGTAGCTGGGGGCAGAGAAATTGGGACAGTTATAAGGGAAATTCCACACACTGATGTGGGGATCGTCCAGTTAAATGACGGCATTGAGTTCCAGAATGAATCGTTTGAAAACTCTGTACTCGGGACGCCTAACATGAAAAATTTTGTGAAATCAGATGAGATACACATCAGTGCCTCTGTTTTCATGGATAATCCATTCACCGGATTTATAGAGGGCACAAGAGGTCCACACACCACATCACGAAATCCAAGTAGTGATCCACATGATCCTTGGATCAGAACTCGCTGGGACTACCTCGGACAAGGTTTCAGCAATTGTACGGTTGAGAGCGTACGTGGATCAGCTATATTTGATGAAGAGGGCAGAGTCACTGGTTTCTGTAGGTATGCCTATGCAGAGGGGAGCTTCAAAGACTGGTGTCTAACTGTTGCTGCTGATCACCTCATTGAGAATGAGTATTCAATTGTACAAGGACCAGAGTCTCATTGAGCTTTTCTGACTCGAGCAGGCAATACTTGTCATATCTGGATGAGAGTTTTATGGCCATAGTGAAGGAGCAAAAGACATTTTCAACATCATTATCCTGGTATTTGGGTGAATGATAAGTGAAGACTTTCTCTGATTTACTAATACATGTCATCATGCTGATCATTCATAGTTAGTTAAGTGAAGCAAATCTCAGTTCAAAGTGACTGATAGCTTGTTCACCATGCGCCCTTTCATTGAACTCAGTTGGCCTACAATAACTATATAAATACCTCTTTCCTTCCTTCTCTCTGCTCTCCATTCCCTTTACTACTTTACTCTCTCCATCTTTTAACTACAATAAACCCTTGACAGCATGCTGAGATGCTAGAAGTGCTTACCAATTGGGTTAAAAAGACTGCACAGCTCAGGTTCTCTCTAGAATGTGGCTAAATAGCACCTCGATAATCCTGGCAGTAAATTGCTGCTGACTTAAGAAAGGGGCAACTATTGGAGGGCTCATCAACAAGTTCCAACAGGCTGGTGGTGCCAGTATTTCCCCTGAGATCTGGCATCTCCATAACTGAGAGCCAGGATCTCAACCTCACTTCCAACTTTGTTACAATTAACTTGTACCAGTGGCTTTCCACATATAAGCTTGATTATCTACAAGCTGAAAGTCTTGATGACATTTTCTTCTACTATGAAGAATGTCATGAGACATCTACAATGTGTTGCTTAAACTAAAAGAAGATTTTATCAAGAAGAAAATGTGAAGCTCTCCCTCTCACTTAACTAGTATGTATTTTACTTATACTGACTTCTTACTTTAGAAACAGGTGCTGAAGCCAGACTGACACAGTCTGAGAAATCAGAGCCAGACTTAGACTATGATATACACATATCAGAAAGAAAGTGGCGATACAACAGATATTCAGAGAAGCATCCAGAAACAAGATAAATATGTTGCACAACATATAAAAATTGCTCAGTGGAAAAGCACCAGCACTTTCTGATATTGCTGGCAAGCTTTGTGCAGAACAATACTGTCAGATTATCAATCTGTCCAAGCAGGTGTATAAGAATTGGGATGATGCCAAAATCAAAACCAATTTCTTGTCTCCAATTCTCTTCATGAATCTTTTTGATTTTTTATTCTTAGGGACTGCAATCCCTAAATGGTTTGTAACTCGAGGAAGAGATCTCCATAATAGTATAATTTTAGAAGTCTCAACTGACTTTGGGAATTGGATATGCAGAAACTCTCCTTAAGTCTGATGGAAATACAACAATGGAATAGCTCATAAAAAGCCTATGAGCTGTTCCATAAACCATTGATAAGGCTTGTTCATCATGGCGTGGAATCCACAGCCCTAACACTTCTCAAAAAGGGGGGCTGTACTTTGCTTCTCTCCAACAGAGAATGTTTTCTTTTCTGGCTTTACACTTATAAATGTTACTGGCAGCAAACTGGACTTTTGATCCGTCTTGTTAGTTGAATCTCATAGATTCTCAAAAACTGTTGCAGAGTTGGAGACTCCAGATGGAAGTATCCAAACAGGAGAAGTCATTAATGCAAATATTAACAAATATCAACCGCCACATTAAAACCAGGGGTTGCGCACACTTTAGCATCCCAACAGAGTCCTTAAAGATAGGCCTATCAACAGTTATTCAACATGAAATCTGTCAATATTGACTTGAAGTGTGTGGTGAAAACCACAAAACATGAAAACAGATTTAAACTGATTGCCAAACTTGATGCTGCTCTTTCCGGTGCAAAAATATTAGTGCTCATGCCATGTTATCCTCAATTCCTCTCCAAATCTCTATTTTCTAGAGTGATAATTCAAAATATCACTCAATAAAGCTGTGATTCTACCCTTATCCAGGCAAAACAGAGCACTATTAATGAAGGCAACCTGATGAATTTGGACGTGATGACTTCGTCCCTCTTTTTTTGCTGATATCAATACAGCATCCCATCACAGGAGCCTGGATGAAGAGGACCAGAACCTGATGAGACTACTTTGGACAAGATTTCAGCAATTATATGACTGATGGCATATGTGGATCAGCTATATTTGATGAAGAAGGTAGAGTCACTGGTTTCTTCATATACATGCATTGCTCCTGCAGAAAAGCCTTTCAAGAATGGTGTTTAAAAATGGCTGCTGATCAACTTGTTGAAAGCAATGCTTTTTTCTTGTCTTGAATGACACTCTGCATCTTCTATAGCTGGGTTATTCTGATTCACTGATCTTGGATTCACTACCAAAAATCATGATCAGAACAAAAGCAATGGCAACTGCAAATATCTTGTCTTCATGAAACAATAAGCAGATATCTTTGGATGGTATACAGTCTCTCCGCTGGGCAGAGGATCAACTATAGGCATAACAGCCACCATTTTGCGAGTACTGCCTTTTTGAATTGTCACCCGGTCATAGAAAACATTGTTATATATGATAAAGAAAACTGTTATGTTGAAATCACAGTTCTCTTCTGGCAATTCAGACGAACTCTCTAACTGATGTATGTTCTAAGATACATCAAGTACGAACAAAAGCCCAGCTCCAGAGTGAATGTTCATTCTATACCCAACTCTCATTATCACACCTTTTCAGCTGGCTGGCTCTACAAACCCAGGGTCAGCCCTAATTGCAATCCCACGAATGTTGAATCATCATAATGGGCTTCTGAACCGGTACAGCATGTTTATGGGTTGAAGGACTAGCGGCCTTTGATGTGGAAGGATTGTTTGATGCGTCTTGACCTACAAGACAAGTCAATCAGATATTTGTGAAAAGAGAAAACAAGTTGATGAACTTACGTCGAGTGCGTTGTGACGGTGGAGGTGAAGACGTCGCTTTGCCACCAAGCAAAGCCGACTAGTTTCCAGCTTCTTGGATCTCGTCCGTGAGCACATAGAAGTCGGGTCCCTTACTCCAGTGTCAGAGTCTATGTTGGAATTCTCTCCGGGTACTGCAGAACTGCCTATTCCGGATTCTAACCGTAAGATTCTTTGTTGATTTGCAGTTATTGCCCATCAATTGCTGATTTTTGATACAGGAGAATATTTCGAAAGAGGGTATTTGGTAGCAGAGGGTATTCATTGCTTGACCAACGGGTTCGTCACCGTGCAATTTAACAACTATTTCATAAATCCATTGTCGGATAAAGGCAAGTTGTTGGGTGCTCCGCCAGTTCAGCGTCCTATTGACTGGAAAATCGTTTCCGGAGTCGTCGCGTACGGTGCTATCAACACTGTCCATAATATATCGATTCTGGTGTTTTCTCCTCCATATGCCAGACTCATTCCGACCCGCTCATATCAACTGAGCCATATAGATTCCCTGTTTCATCATGTCAAACTCATGCTTTAGCTGCGGAAACCACTGCGGCCCTTCCTCCATGTGGCAACATATCTCGGCACATTACAACTTCCATCACCCATGGAGCTTTGTCTGTTTTCATCCACAAGCTCAGATTTGCTTCGGGTCTGGCTTTTTGAAGGCCTTCAGAGTTCATTCATGGGCTCAATGTCCCTTAATGGAGAGCCATTCATGATGAATTCTTGAGGAGGGCGATAACAATTCACATTCTTGTTTAATCAAGTACCAAGATGACAGAGTGCAGCAACTACCAATAGCTACGTACTGACAGATGGGAGAAATTGAAAACTAAGATCAAGAAATATCATATAATCCAGATGATGGAAATTTTCAACAGATTGCAGACATCCTATCCTTATTCAACCTTTCCATATAATTTATGAAGTGGGTCAGGAAGAAAATGAGAAGGAGAAGGATATTGAGAAAAGAAAAGCCGCCAAACGAAAAGTTAGCCGTATTTGAGCAGTGAGGCTGAATTCAATAAAATAGCAAGGACAAAACTAAGTCTTGCCAAATGCTCCATTGGAGCAAAGATCATATCATCTGAAAAGACTGCAAATCTGCTAGACTGCTACCTCAAGCAACCAAGCACAAGTCTTGAGAGAATTCAAGGTAGACTCATGTTCCAAAATCGCCATAACAAGGCCAATCAGTCCATCATTTTCAAAGACATGACTGTAGATGGGTCTGTTCTCTGCTGTTTGTTCGTCGAACCGATTATCAATGCTGATGTGAAGTCACTGGGAAGTCTGTCTGTTGTCTTCACTCAAGTCTCCATGTCAGAAGACAGTCTGACTGTTTTCTGAAACTTGCCAAAGACAGCCCCCCTGCACTTCAATGCTGGCATATTCCTGCCTGTCATGCACAGTGAGTAGCACAGTGATTCACTTCCTGTGTGCACACATGCAGACTAATCAGAATCCTGCAGGTTGAAAGTTCAGTGGATTCTTCATGCTCACCAAAGTTGACTCTGCTGTGCTTGAGAACTTCAGAAGTGAAGAAAAGTCTGCTTCTGTTCTGAAGACTGTGTCCATGAGCAGCATGCTCTCACTCACCATCCACAGTGAGTAGCACAGTGAACTGCTGTCCATTCTCACACAGACTAATCAGAATTCTGCAGACTGAAAGTTCAGCAGTTTCTCTGTGCTCACTGAGATTGCCTCTGTCCTCTTTGAGAACTTCATGAGTGAAGAGAAGTCTGTCTCTGCTCTGGAGACCACACTCATGAGCAGCACAGCCACTCAAGAATGCAAGTGCAAGGCCACTGCAACCTCAAATTTTCTGAAATGAGCACACAAGAACTCAGCACTGCACACACAGAAGATCTGTGTCCAGCCATCATGCACTAGACACTCAAAGACAAATTGACAGCCCTTTTCACCCCCCCCCCCCTGGTTCTCTTGAAAAAAAAAAATCCCCCAATTTCTGTTTCTAGTTTTTTCTAGCTTCCATGTTTGATGCATCCAGAAAGACATATTGTTTTCGGTGTGAGGATTTTAGAATGTTTTTCAATAGAAAATCTATAGGCATTCCGAAAATTCTCTCTCATGGAAACATGAAATTGGCTGTCAGAAGTATTGCAGCAATGTCTGCAGTTATTGAAACTTCTGATGATTAAATCATCATCAGTGAGGAGTGAGCTCAAACAATTTGTGACAGAGAGATTAGTCTTGGAGTTTCCAACAAACAGTGATATTCATGACTTTGACTATTAGTTATGTCTGCAATGTATGGAGATTTGGCTGGAGTGATTCTCCTGTGAAAATTTGCTGCTAAAAAATAATTCAGTGAATATGAGTCCATCAGACATGCACTGATGTTTCCTGGAACAGCTGCCGCCCTGCGAGCCCACTAGCAACGCCGCATGGATTCTCCACATAGTAAGTTAAATTCTGAAATTCTGCTTTCTTGACAAAGATCAGTTCTAAAAAGCAAATGATAGAAGAACAGTCTTTGCTGAAGATTTGGCACAAAATATCTGAGGTTTGATGTGAGATGAGAAAGCTTTTGATTGTTATTCATGCAAACAGCAATCAGACTGAAAGATCTGCTGTCAAGTCAACATCTAATTTTTTGAATAAATTCAGATCTGAATGATATTAAAAAGCACAGTTGACTGAACAAATTGAAACAGAAATGATTCAGATTAAAACAGAAACAGAAAAGGTCAATGAAGTGAATAATTCTTACTGATGAATCTGTGAATGTAAAGTCTCTCTTCTTCTCTTCTGTTCTCTTTTCTCTGTCACAAGATTATCAACACTCAACTTGACTTTTATCAAACTTGACTTTTCTCACTGATAAAAGTCATAACTTCTATTTCATCAGTTTCTCACCAATACTCTGTTCTGCACTTACAACAGAAGTACAGTATGTCGTGGAGGATTATCCCTACTTTCACAACAGAGCTTTTTCATACCCTTATAAGAATCATATATTTGCACTTGCAGATGTACCATACTCTCAATCATCCAGCTGTGGGTGTGGGGGCGAGAGATGCGGAAGGGGTTTTCTGCCGCCGGGGAGTGAAGATTTGGCCACCATAATGCCCGCGATTGTCTCTTGCATTGCCTCAAAAGATGATCACCGTCGTTGTTCTTGGTGTGCGGACACCAAGCCCTGTAGGGCGTATATAATTCGGGAGCTGGAGGACGAGGACTCGGAGTGGTCTGAAGAGAAACAAAGCTCAGGAGGTGGTGGAAACAAACTCTGACAATGAGATCGTTCTCCTCTAGGGGGTGTGCCTTTTGGCACCATTTTATCAAATTTCTCTTTTGATTTTTGGCTTCTCTGTAGCCTCACTCACGTCTCTGAGCCTTCGAGTCCCAAGTTCCCGCACAATTCGTCTAGACCGTGTTGATGACTTCCTCAGAGATCAAGGATGTTTTTGATGGGATGAATATCCATAATGAAACCCTGGTTCTAGGAAACGGAGCTTGCCAATATCAGATTTCCAAATTCACTTCTTCACAGCATAGAATATTTGCTTTGGATATGAGAAAAGAAATGATGATCTTAGGAAAAGAAATACTTGAGAGATGTAAAGCACATATATTCAATCAAAGTAGTATCACCAACTCCATAATAGAGACTCCTTTTTGTGTAAATCTGTGGCAATAGACATCTTCATGCTGACTTTTCGCCAATCACAGCTAGAAAAAGAAGAAATAAAACAAACCAGTCAAAACCTCAGTTGCTCCTAGAACAAGTGACAATGCATCTGGGAAATATATATATATATATATATATGTAGTTAGTTCATCAAACTCCACCCCTATACAAGAATCCTTTTTTCCTACCCAAACCGAAACAAGCCAGAACAGCATCATCAGCGAAGCCCTGTCGCTTTTTCGCTTTACATTCACCGTTCATCTGAGCTGGAGTAGAGGATCTTCTTTAAGACCATCAGTACCAGAGCTACTAGCACGCCAACAATGGCTCTATCTAGCCAGGGGTCATGTGCGGTTTGCGTAGACGTGCTAGCGTTGGCAGGAGCCGTTGAAGCTGTTTGGGTCTGAGTTCTCGTGCTCCGTTGGCGGAGATTCATTGATCTATCAGACGTAGACGTAGTGGGCGTAGGACGAGGTGCACGAGTCGCAGTCGATATTGCAGCTGCCCGTCCTGCTATCGATCCATTCGTATTCCGCTCTTCCTTCTCGCACCGCTGCTCCGCCTGCGACTCCGACGCCAGCTTCTCCCCCTTCCCGTCCCCCTCCTCCCTCCCCAACTCATCGCGATACCTCACCCTCAACCCCTCCGGCACCTCCTCCATCCGCACCGCTCTATCCTCCCCCTCCTCCACCGCCACCCCCTTCCCCCTACACACCTCCCACCACTCCCTCAACACCTCCTCATTCGTCCTCCTCCCCGGACACACCTCACACCTCCACTCACGACTCCTCCTCGCCCACTCCCTCCTCAGCTCCTCCCTCGCCTCCATCCCGCCAACCTGCCCGCGCACCTCGCCATCCATAAAACTCCTTAGCGCAATCAGCGCCGTGCGAATCCCCCACGCGGGCTGCCACGTCTCGTCGTGGTGGCCGCTGATGCTCAGGCATATTTCGCGGTTGACCTCGAACCGGCCGGAGGGGGTGAGGAAGCGGAACGAGGGGGGCCGGAGCGGGTACTGCGGGGAGAGGATGATGCGGCCGTGGTAGATGCCGTGGGCGTAGGGGGAGGGCGCGGGCGGGCCGGCGAGAGTGAAGTGCCAGTCGAAGAGGTTGGAGTCGGAGATGGGGTGGGCGTGGAAGTAGGGCGAGGGAGAGGGGGAGGAGGCGGAGAGCTCTTGGGCTTCTTTCATGAGGCGGCGGAGGGTGGGGCCGGGGACGGCCATGGTTTTTGCGGTGTTGTAACGAAGTGGCAGTTGGCCGGTAGATCTAGGTCTAGAAGATGGATCTTCGATGGGGGTGTCTAGCTGGTTGCAGGACTTCTTGTGAAGGATGACAGTTGGAATACTTAGTAAGGTGGTTGTGATGCTGGCGTTTGGAAGAAGGGAAGGGTGGCAGATGGCTGAAAGGACACTTTGCCTGCAACTCAATTTGATAGAATCATACTTAGAACTAATCATTCGACATTCTTCCAATCACTGCGAGGTCCATACATATAGAAAATCCACACACGAGTCTAATCGTTTCATCTAGCGCTGCATACAATACATACACTGGATATCTCAATATCACGCCAACTGAAAAACGCTAGCCCGCTGATTCGCGTGGCAAAGCTCCGAATAACAATAGTATACAAATAAATACTCCCAACACCAAAATCCCAGCCAGAACGAGCCCAAAAAAAGATCAATCCCAGTTACGCCATTCATCGGTCCGAGTCCTATCACGGACAGCAGCACCACGAGGCGTCGGAGTACCACGCAATTTTGGATTTTGCAGTCTACGTTCCTCGTCAGAACTCGTACTATACTGTTCCGAATCGACATCCGTATCGGTATCATCGGTTGGCCTCTGGCGTGGAGATCTTGGCTGAAGGGTTCTCATGGACACTCCAGCTGGAGAACACAGCGTCTCGCCTGCGCTGTCGTAGAACTGTCGAGTATTTGGCTGGCCATTATCTGGATACTGGCCTTGCTGTGCATCGTCTGGAACCCATTTCGTGCTACAGCGCACAAGTGGCTGTTTTTGGCGTTGAGACTCTTCCCATCTCTTTAAGCGTTGGTGTTCAATACGTTGTCTCGCTTCCAACCATTTCGGGCTCGGTTCCCAGTGCCATCCATCTCCAACAGTGTTACAAACCGGAAGAGCCCAGAGCAGTGGGTTAGGGCCAAATAAATGGGTTAAATTCCGCCGCCAGCCAAGATCGAATGCATTCGGTAGTTTTTCTGAGTCCTGCTCATCAAGGTATTCTTCATATCTATCTCGCTCCCGATTTCGTTCTAGCTCCTCGTAGGACCGATAGAGCGATCGTTGAGCAGGTGATCGGTAATCATGCGCATGCTCACTTGGATCATACGTGTCGGCCACTTGCGGTGGATTACGCACCCGACTAGTAACGATAGGTGACGACCGTTCCTCTCCTTCCTCCTCCCTCGTTACACCTGGTATAGAATTGGCATGCATATCAAGCAATTGTTGTCCGTAATTATGCAAGGTATTGCCGAAACCGGTATCACGATGTCCATCGAAAGTGACGAATTGGCGTCGTTGATTGTCAAGCGTCTTCCTCAGGGGTGAGAGGTATCTTGTCTTCTCGAGGCATTCGATAGTCGTGAGACCCCGCATTGCCAGGCTGAGATGCCAAACAGTAAACCCAGTTAATACCAAGCCAATAACTCCAGAAATGATGGCCAAAAGGATGACATTGATGGGGAGCGCGTGCTCCATGTATCGCGTGTCAGTTAACATCTCCTTCCAGACCCAAGTTGCTGAAACCGCAAAACATGTATAACAAAAGATGCAGGTATATATTAAGAACAACACAAACGGTTTGTAATTGTAGAAACCGACACAAGTCGCCAGCCACGGACAATGGTGGTCCATTTTCAGGACGCATCTTTTGCATGTTGAGCAGTGATGTGCCCTATCTGGTTTCAAACTTTGACATTTCTTGCAGTATCTGGTCCCGCCAGAGGAATTCACGGTCAACGCATTGTAGGCAGGAGTTTCTGTGGTAGGAAGATGACTGTATTCATGTCGGTTGCCTCCTCCCAATCGATTAGAGAGTCGTGAATTTAATGGGGACCCGGGATCGGTAAAAACGGCGATTGTATATGAAATATCTAAGCAGAGATAAAGGAATATCCCGATCAGGGCGCTGGTATTACCTATTACGCTGCGTTAGGACTGTTTCAGATCTGGCTCCGTGAAGGTGAGCAGTGCCTGGAGGCCTATCCAAAGATTGACGACATACCTATCCAGGTACTCTTAGAGTATCCAAATCCCACCCTTGCCTGTATCCATACAGCCCACGTCGACAGTCCATAGACAAACACCAGCGGGAAGTATTTGGCCGTACTACAGATGCAACGCTCGCATTTCCGTAACAGGCGTTTTGATCCGCGCTTATGTGGGGAGGGCGAAGTCTTCGACGAAGTGGAAGCAAAAGCCTCCATCCTTAAGAGAGTGTAATGAAAGGGGGCATTCAAGGCGCTATATCTCCCGACATTGCAATGGGCGGAGGAAGTTGTTGATTGCAGGTTTGCCCTTTCAATTGTCGTTACTTTCTAGCAACTAAACTATTGACATTAGTTATGTAGTTAACTAGCAGAAAACAGCCACGACACAACTCGAATCCTCACAGGACAGTTTATGATTCCAATCGTAGGACCGCTTCCTTCACGAATATTGAATATCGCGTGGGAGATGAAATTGAAACATCACAACAACACAGCCCCGAGTCTGATGACGCAGCGTGGAGGTAAAAGCGGCGATGGCTGATTACGTAAGTTGGTGAATTCAAGGAAAGCAGCTTCAGCCTCAAGATTGACAGAGCATGGACAACTTCCACTATCTCTTCAGGAGGAGGGAGTCGATTTCCTATGGCTAATGGATTGAATGCTGGGGAAATAACAAATGGAAACTCGCCATCTTTTACTAATAACAACCATAGCCAATAAATCTACTAATCATATAAGGAGGAACTTGTAGAGTATAAAGTCGCAACTACCAACACATATGAGTTATGGCTCCTGAAAGCATGCATATATGATGTATTTAAATAGCAGCCTGGTGCTCCTCTGGAATACAAGTTTCATGTTCCCAGATAAGTAATGGAGATGAAAAGGTATGAATAAAGCAGATCTTATGTTCTTGTCTGACCGCACGAGATATACAATGCAAGCAAACCGGCCCTCATTATTCCGCAAACATCCACTCACAAACCCTAACCAGTATACTTGCAGTTCAATTCATCAAACAGGGCCATTGAGGATATAATGCCTTCTTTGCCCCATGCTGTCGCGCCAAACGCCATACAGCTTATGCAGGATGCATATCTGTAGCAAATTAATGAGAGCTAATGTCACAATCAGAATATGTGTGGGTGCAGAAAATAAATATATGAGACGAGAATAAAAATGAAATGCAACGGGCGTCACATCATCAAGGTAATATACGGAGGAGGCTCATGTATGTATATTGGGGGTGTGGGACAGGCGCACGCATTCAAAGGAAACCACGGCGAGAGTTAGGATTGGGGCTTGTTCCGGTTTTGATATTGCCCACATCGCACCAATTCTTAATCGGCTATATTTTGATAGATATTAGTATTCGAAAGTACTTGTAAGCGTGTGGTGAGATACTTACCAGGCACGAAAGATATTTACACCAAGAGCAGGTTGACCGATATTTGTAGAAGTTATTGAGGAGTAGGATAAAGGCAACCAAGATGCCGACCAGAGCACCAGCCCGTAGAAGCCACCATCCCCACCAGAGTGGCTTACGGCCTTTGAAGAAGCCAACTGGTTCTTTGATAAATTGCTTAGAGCCGTCTGACGGAGAACTGCTCACGGACATGTATGGAGTGGCAACTCCGATTCGTTCACGCAACTTGTCGGGTGAACGCAACAGGCAAATCCCAAGCACCAAGCCCATCAAGAATCCGCCGATATGCGAAAAGTTGTCCAACCCGGGCAACAGTCCTAGAACGAATGAAACAACGATAGCGAGAATCATCGTTAACAGAAATGTCATCGGCCGATTGATGCTGTCCCACCTATAAAGGAGGTCCAAAAGACACAAAGCCAGAATTCCAAAAAGGGCACCTGATGCTCCTGTCGACGCAATGCCTGGTGCAGCAAAGTTACCGCCTAGTACGAAACCAAAAATCCCACTGGCATAGTAAACAATGGCGAATCTCCACCAGCCGATATTTCTCTCCATGTCTGCTCCGATAATCATTTGGGCCATAAGGTTGACGCCAATGTGAACCAGACCGGCATGAAGAAATATCGGGATAATGAATCGAAACCATTGATTGGGCTCAGGTTTGTCGTCGATAGAGCCGCCAGCCCTTGGATTCGGCACACCACCCAGTCCGCAAAGCTCGGAAAGCGTACATTGATTGTCTGGACTTGTCGGGTCGTCGGTCGTGGTTTTGGGACAAGGCCAAGGGATCACCTGCGGGGAATCCTGGATACCTTTCACATTCCGCATGCAAGCTACAAACCTAGCCCCCATGTTTATCTGAACGTACGGCGAAGGACCGATCATGGGATTAAATTGCGGGCGAATCATGATAGGGGACCCGGTCAGTTGAGCTATTCAAGCACACGAGCCGACGTTAGTACGAAATGTCGCCTGTTGAGTGCATGCGCAGTAGAGGCCGCGAGTGCTTACCATATTTGACGATTTCCGCAATAAACACAGCAACTTGGATGATGGAAGTGATATAAACCACCCATGGTATTCTCTTGAACCGGCTTCGTCTTTTGCGCTTTGATCGAGCGGTCGAGGGATTTCGGGGAAGGGTAGGCTGCGCGTGTTGAGCAGGTCCATACTGTGTTTCTACGTCTTCCCATTCCGATCTTTCTGGGTGCGACGCATTGGGTTTTAATGGGATGTCATCTGCGTACTCGTTGGAATGGTACTTTCCTCCACCACTGGAGATATCATGGTCTGAAGGTAAAGTATACTGACTGTGCTGGTATGGATTTGAATAAGGTTGGGGGGAGCTCGAGACATTCCCATGGACCCACGAAGGATGTTCATCGTCACGCTGCGCTTTGGGAAGGTTGGTATTGTAGTATTCATTCGCGGCCATGGCGACGGCGGCAGCAGAATCGAGAGAGGGATGTGAAATGAACGACTTGACGTTGATCGAAGAAGGGAGAGACAGAGATAAAAGGGAAAAACAAAATAGAGCGAGTGAATGAGGCCAAGTGAGATGTCGAATGAAGTGGCTTACGACCACATCGGCAAGGCTAGCAAGCGTTGATTAGTGGCTGGCACAGATGAATGATGACGATAGATAGGCCAAGACTCACGATTGATGGTCTCGCTTCGCAAGAGAAGTGATTTGATTATGCCGACAATGCTCGAGGTCATTCTCACCACTTTCTTTCTACTCGGCAAGGACGATGGCTCAGAACGAATGGCTCATCAGCATCCACGAAGACAAGCGACGAGGTTGAGATTTCTCTGGGGCAAGCACAGTGCCCGATGCGGACTAGATTGATTCGGTGAGACAGGGGGCGGTGCTGTCATGATTCAGCCACAGTCAGCGGTATACGTCATAACTAGCGGTAATTAAACAAGCCAATCACACAGACCCTTCGCTATTTATTGTTTTATAAATAGAAAATATGAAGAAGCCCATCCAATTAAAAGATTTCTCCAAGTCTACTGTGTACACAATACATACTCCGTACTAGTTATGTATATTTCATGGCACTAGTAAGATTACCTGTTTCACCCATCAAATCAGATGATTTTGCTATTCTTAGCATTTATTCAGATTCATCACAACCTCAGATCAATATCATCATCCAGAATATCTGAGCAGCAATGATCTTGGATGAAAATGCTGATGAGAACCGGCACCGCCACCACCACCTCCTCCTCCTCCTTCTGCCAGTGATATTTCTCCTCTGCTGCTTCAATTCAACAGCCGCGCCAAGGGTGACTAGTATCTTAGTGAGACAAAGCTTCATCAGTTCATTTCCCAGTCTCTCCAGTTTGTATTGTGAATTGAGCACTCAAAACAAGAAAACAGAAAAGGGTGTTTCAGATGTGTCGATGGCCATTTCGATAGCAAGCCTGCACAATATTGCAGGATATCCTCTGTCTCACATCTCACCTCACTCATGGTGGATAGTGGCATCTTGGCCCTTTGCCCACTGGATCTTTCCTCAAGGCTCTCGAGATGTTGCCTGCTTTTACTGCTTGACAATTGCAGCTGTTGAGGCGGTGTGTGGCATCTGAAGGCCATGGACAGTGTTCAAACACTAGCATCTGCTTTGATTTTGAACCACTATTGAAACACTCACAAGTTGTGTCTCTTGAAACTTCAACCTCCAGGGAATGAGCAGGTCTTCACAATAGGAATCCAAGTCTTTGAGGTGTTGTGGAATTTCCATGTGCACACACTATAGCTGTGATTGTCTATGGTACAATGCACTGTGCAAGTACAACAAGTCTATGTTGAATAGTCTGAAGGCAGTAAAGCTGCTCTGAGGGATCCTTGAATCAAATCTCCCAAGCCGAACATGGTATAAAAGTATGAGCCAGACGAAATAGCAACTTTTTGAATACAAGGCCTCAATTGCTTGTTCACTCTTTTGGCACGGACAATGTACGAAAACGGAACACTAACCACGTTTTTGATAGAGTATCCTACACTATGTGGCCTGTTCCCATGGATTGATCTGGATTAAATTTAGTAGTAAGTCACTACACGAAGAGAAGAGAATGGCGCCTACAATTTCTTTTGGATGGTGAAAATTGAGCCCATGGACAATACAGTGGTTGTCCATGTCCGGATCCGGACAATCCAGGCCCGATGAAACTGATATTGACGTCACAGCTTTAAAAATTAACAATCGGACTAATATCAGATCACCCGAGATGGAGAACTCAATCCTCTAAATATATCAAGCTGTCCTTTTAAGATGGGGACCTCTTTAGAAAAAGACCACATGTGTTGTCTTATCGCCTGCTATACTGGATCTGCTACGTGACACACTCATCGTCCCTTTTAACCCTCAAGCTCAGCGTCAATGGCCAGCACCACGCACCCTCTTGACGAAGATTACTCTGCCACTCGCCAACGCAGTCGCCGCGCTCACGAAGAATTCATGTGCCTCGGTATTCTCAAGAACATCATCGAAAAGCGCGGTATCGACTTCGTCACCGTCGATGACCTTCGTTGCCTCCAAGAAGCGCTCGTCTCTTCACTCCAACACCGCCACGATCGACCATCTACACCAGTACCCGGTCAAACCAGCACCAGCACTGGCACTGGCAATAGCGGTAGCGGCGGCGCCAGCCAATTTCACGATATCATATCCAGTCTCCCATGGGTTCTGCGAAAAGAATTAGTAGATTTCTTTCATTCAGACCCGATAGATGATAACCCGTACGTGGAGCGGTTTCTGCGCCGCATCGTGAATGGGAATGTTCCAGTGGTGGGGACCGGGGGATCTCAGTTTATTGATTTGCAAAGCGGGAGATTTCGCGTGCTGCGCGGCGCTGAAGTGCGCGTGAGGGCTGCACAGGCCGGGACACGATGAACATTCGTATTTTGCTGCTGTGGATCGATGACGGGCTGGCAATCGTGGGTAAGAGAAGCATAGAGCCGTTGGCACGCTTGATGAATAGCTCTATGGGGAGGCTCTCTTGGGGCGAGAGAGGTTCGACTACACCTATACTTGCAGACATTAGGTTCGACATATCGGCGGTAAACCGCTCAATTTGTTTATAAGCACCGGATGGATCCGTCGTGTACGAAGTTGCTAGACGTGTACCGGGTGATTATCATCTCCAAGCGCTTGACAGACCTCCATGTGTTGGAATTGCTGCAGGTCTGCTCTATGAAGAGCTCTCATCAACGAGGCCAGAAAGCCTGTGATCTTGTGGTTTAGCACAAGGGAATGAACTGATCAATGTCCAAGCTACCCACGCTGAATCCTCGACATGCTCAATTATGGTTCAACTCCTTTGAAAACTCTGAGCCACGATTTGCAAGAAACACCCCCCTATATTTGTGTGAAGGGAATTAGTCCAGTATGCTTTAAATGTTGGCCACAGTGTAGATTCAAGACAAATTTTAGAAATGTACAGTTAACACAAAATCCTCATTCCAATAAGCCAAAAATTTTTTCAATGGCTTATCTGGAGCATAGACGGTATCACTCATTTCAGCTCTTGATGCATGTTCTAAATTCTGCAGCCAATCAACACTCGTGTGCTTTCATCAACATCAAATAGAGCATCACAGGTATCATCACTCTTCCCAATTCACATCCTCAATTTGTCCAATGACATGCAGCACCACACCTGCCGCAGACTTTCCCATGTGCACGACCTCCTCACCCAATTCCTTCTCAATCCCCTCACTAATCCCCTCATCATCACAAACACTCTTTGCAAATTTCTTCATCGGCAACAGAAAATTCTCTCTAAATTCAGAATCAAGTTTCCGGACTTCCAACAGTTCCCGCAAGGCCTCGGACTTGCAGAGCAGGTAGTAGAAATTGAGAAGCACGATCCACAAATTAGCCTGCTCACTAATAAACTTCATCCACTCCGTTATCAAATGCGATACCACTACAGAGGACAGATTGGAATAATGATCCGGCAAAGATTTGTAAATGCTCTTGAAAAGAGTACTAAACGATTCCTTGTCGGTAAATGGATTAAACTGGTCCGATTGCGGCGCGTCTGGTGCCGTCGCGGCAAGTAATTCGTCTTTCAGCCAGCCGATCGCCGATTCTCGCGCGTATTGGAGATGCTCGTTACTGAAGATCTGGCGAATGAGATTGTATCTGCTCGCAGCTTTTGGGTTTTCGTGGAAAATCTTAGAAGGGATTTTTTCGATAAGACTGAGTTGCCGCACATGAGGAGAACGTGCACACGCGACTGTGGCTAAGACGAGCGAGTCGAAATCAGATTCGTTGTCAGGGGCAATGGTAGAATAGCGTTGACTAGATAACAGGGCGAGTGCAAGTAAAGAATCAACCAGTGGAGTTGGAGCTTCCATTGCGACCGCTGAAAGGGCTTTCTCCTCATCTTTTTTAAGATAGTTTGCGAAAACCCCTGAGATTTCAGGATACAGAGACAAGTTCATTTCAAGCTCCGCTGATTCAAAAAGGACAGCAGTCGCGTATCTTGCCGCGAGTAGGATAAGACATCCATGGCGTTCGAGCGGAATATCTTCAGCGGTCTTGGGTATATTTTCAAAATCCAGAGGCGCGGTATTGTTGTCGCCCTGGCTTAAAACGATCTGACACAATTGCTCTGTTTCTAGCCCAAAATCCCTGGATAATGCCTACAATGTTTACGTTAGATCAAGCAGCCGAAAGTCAATCATAGCAGCTCCTTACAATAATTTTACCAACCGTCGTGTCTCTTTCTTTAGCATACTCCGTCTGGTTGAAAAGTTCCGTTAAATCAAAAACCGAAGGAACAGGGACTGTATCCAGTTTTTCCTGCAACCGCAGTGCCCATTGCATCCCGGAGGGCTGCTCATTAGTGCACTGTAAAAGGTAGGTCTTCAGCACTTCAATCAGACCAAACTGCACGAGCCTTTGAGTTAACACGCTTTCATGAACTATAGGGCTCTCCAACTGCGTCTCAGCCTCTGGGTCCGGTGCTGATGCTCCAGCTGCACGTTGAATTAGCTGCTCACTTGCACTCCGAGGTGGAAGTGCTGGCCTCTTGTTACTGGAAAGATCCCTAAGAAATTCAAGTATGGCGGTGGTAGTTTCAACCGTTGGGTGCTCTGTATATGCTTCCAATGCGGCATGAAGCGATGTCGCAATAAACCGGCTCGGATATTGGGTCTTGATTCTCGAGTGGAGGATGCCCAGCATCGAGACTAGACTATTGAATTGTAAGATATGGATCGGGACTCGCTTCTCCGCGGCATTCAGAGATGTTTCCCGTTCGGCATTCTCTTCATTATGCCCAGAGACATCGTTCTCTTCATCATCATCCATAGGCTGCAGCTTCATCAAGGCGTCTGAAACTCGTAGGATAACCTCTCTCGGGTTTCCTAGCCTTGCAACATCCTGAAGACATTCTTCTGACGCTGGTAACAATGGGAGAAGCAAGTGCACAAGATCCCAGCCAATATTCGTCGTCAGTGTCTCATCCTGAAGAAGTCGATGCAGTGTAGGAAGGCGGGCTGGAGTCAATTGATATTCAAGAATGGTAAGATAAGTGAGATAGTCACTAGCAGGAGGGAGAGCTTCAACGAGAGGGTCTCCGTGGTCCTCAGTTGCCATGTTATTCGGAAATATACTCCGCAAATGCCTGTCGGTCACTGGCAGTGGGAGGGGTAGTTGGACCTTGTCAAAACAGCTGTGTTCAGACAACAAATTCACTTGAAAGCTTAGTGATGCATCTCAGATATGTCATCCCTCGTCTCTTTAAAAAGTCATTTGGTGTATATAGAGCGCAAAGAGGACAGTATCTATCATGGCGAGACTGGTGGTTGTGAGCTTCCAAGATTGAAAAGTTGGAGCAACGAGGTCTCTGCTGACATAAGGACGAGTGGACTGCCATGGCTTCTCCCGTCTGAATCATCTTGATTCTCAACATACATACACTATAGTTACTAAAAACATTTTGCTGTGTTGATTATCTCCTAGAACTAATGATGCCCTCTCACAGGTTTTCTTCAGGAATGATATCTACCTGCATTGGACGATGAAGATGGATCTCTGTCGTATACAAATGTTAGTAGTAACATAAGTTACGACGAGTACGGAGTACAAGCCAGTCGATAAACCGGAACAACGATGCTCCGCACACCCTAGCAATTGACAAAATGCTTAGCATCAACTACATTTTACTGCTCAGTATGTAGTTATTCTTGATGATGCAAAATTCATCTCATGGGGAGATGCTTGATATCCTAAGTATGCTCCAACAAACCTGCAGGCAATGAAGAAAGAACAGTTACCATTGGAGAGCCAGATCTGCCTAACCACAAGCTCGGATCTTGCTGCAATCCATCTCCGACATGACCGAGAGCTTCTTTGCCAGTTATGATGTATTTGGCTGGACAGACAGGCAGAATGGTCCAACCAACACACACAACCAGCTGCAATGATCTGGCTGATCCAGATGCCAGATTGAACCTTATGCAGCCAGCAAGCTTCATATTATTCATCTGTGCTGCCCTCCATCTTCTTGCTGTGCATCTCTCCTCGTCCTCCTTCTCCTCCTTCTCCTTCTTCTGATCAAGATGAGAAGCTGGGTGAATGAGCTTCTACTCATAATATCAATACAGTGTACCCATATAACTAATCTAATCGTAATCGCCTTTGGTTGTTTCTTGTTTTCTTTTTCATTTCATCCCTCCACTACATTGTCCTTGAACAATCAGTTTGTCATCTGTAGTTGCTTGTGTCTTCACCAAGACCTTTGTCGAAAACGCTCGTGATCCACTCAGCACCCCTTACCTGGCTTGTCTGTATAATATCTAGATTCCTAATAATCTTAATCTCATCAATAGCGCAGTTACATACCTCTTCAACAGAGAGTTACCTCCAGTGAAAGTCTGGTGAGAAGTTCAATTCCTCAAGTATAAGGCATTGCTTGGTTGGAAGGACTTCGATGTCAAATTCGAGAAAGCAACAGTTTCACTGGCTTCTGTAACGTATTTTTGGTTTTGATATCACTGGTGAACAAAAGCGCGATTTCCTCAGACGAGAGAACACAACCTCCTTTCCTCTGTTGTGCTTGACGAACGAAACATCGTTCTTTCCCATTTTACGTCTTTCAGCTTTTGAGGCATAACTGGTATCGACATTCGCCCATCATGGCCACGGAGGTGCAATCGTTGTGCACCACCTTTACGCGTGTCAAAGCTCATTCTCCTGCCTTCATCGCCGGCTTTTTCACACAATATTCCTCGATGCCAACAGCAAAGAAGAAGTCCCCATCCCCCGAGCTGCCGGTAGCAGCCGCGTATCCGCGCCCGAACCTTCTGAAACGGATCATGGACCGGCTTCGTCTGGAGTATTACCGCTATGAAGTGACCTGCGGCGCGTATGTCATGACACCTGGCGAGAAATTCATTTTCAACAGCTTTATCGTGATCGTCCTGGCATTGCTGATCTGGGCCCTCTTTCTGTACTTCCCTTCGTTGCTCTATCACAAAGTTAGTCGCCTAGGTTGGCTCCTCACTGGTCGAGGTGGAACCGGTCCTAATGTCAAGTTATCACCGCCGAATGGGAGCGACACCCCGGTTTCGTTGTTAAAATTGCCGCCATTTGATGCTTAGACAACTCCGAGCGAAAGAAGGCTGATAAAAGTGGTGGCTAGCGGTCGCGTTCGTTCTCTTGCACTTTTGCATATCGGGAAGCTATTCCCAAATGGTAGGTTGGGTATAAGTATTTTGTTTACTTTTCTTGCACCGTCTTGAACCAGATATGCTATATCTAGAGCTAGGCACGATGCTAACGTGAGTTTCCTCGCAACCTAGATCTCTTAGACACTCTTGGCTTTTGTATTATTGAAGGTCGCGCCGGAGTCATTCGCTTGCCGGTGTTGTCCTTTTCTCACGCAATGTCAGTACTGCGAGACCTTAATGCTTGTTTGGGGCTGGACGTGATGGAATCTTGGATACGTACATATGGGGTCAATTGAGCCCAATAATGAGCTGGAATCATGATTAATGCTTAATGAAAAAAAGGAGACGAGCTTGCGACAACGAACACTGGGGCTCTTTTATGGTGCCTTCTCGCTTGACCGAATAATTGAAGCACGGTCCCCAAACTTACTTATTATTCTTATTATTCGACGAGTTGAGCTCTTTTCAACTTGATGTGGTCTTTCGAATGGATATATATCTTTGCATGGTTGTTCAGGAACTGTTTCATGCCGACTTTGTCCTTCCGTCTGGAGTTATATCAGGTCTGGCCTGCTTTTGCTGATGATCAAAACGATGTTTTTTCTTCCCCTGACTCTACGGAGTAGTTAGTTAATTAATAATGATCCTAGGATATGACCTCGATGTCAGCAATTCATGAACATCACTCTTTCACCTCCAGCTTGCGTACACCGCATTCCAGTCTGCTCAGCTGAAGGAACATGTTACAGGGCCAACCTTAAATTCCACCAATGGCGGGAAGTGCTGCGCCACAATTCCGACGCCTCCAGCCACGACGAGGCCCCTCCCCCGCTTCCCACGACCTTCAGCAGTGAATCTATATGTAAACGACTGCAATTCACCTTTTCTTCCCAGATCAAAGAGGTTTTTGGTTGTTATTTGTGCTTGCTGTTGGTTGAGAATAAGTACGGAGTATATATCTTACGATTGCACTGCTTTCATCAAGGGAGACCTGGTATCTATCTGCATGTGAACCTCCTTATATTAATGACTACATCCGTTATAAGCTATTTCTGCCCCAGTCTCAACCTGCAATTAACCATTTAACTTATCATTCGAGAAGAACATGTCGAGAAAGGAAGATCACATGGCCTACGGAGACTATCCCGGCCAGGAATCCGAGCGTGGAGGAGGAGGCACTCGAAGTCTGCTGGGAGATACATTCAATAAATTTCGTGATAAATACCATGCCAGTACTCAGGGCCAATCGCAGCAGAGTTCTCAGGGGCAGCACCAGCAGCCTCATTACAATACTCAAGCAGGATATCCGGTACCTTTCTTCTGCATTGCTTTATTTCTGCTGTGTCCTCCTATGATCCACTGATAAGGCTTAGGGTCAACCTCCCGCCCAAAGCCAGGGCCAGTCTCACCCTCAAGGACCACCACAGCAACAGCAACAAGGAGGACATTATGGCCATCCTCCGAATCTAACTCAATCCCCCAATCCTCCCTACAGCCAAGGCACGAAACCACCGAAGCAAGACCTTGTTTCGGGCCTTCTGGGGAAAGTGCAGGGTATCGGATCCGACTTGGCTCAAAAGATTGGTTCGACGATCGATCCTCAGGCCTATGCTACGTATGGCCCAAGTACGCATGGAGGTGAAAAGGCTCGGTACGGTAGCTTCGCACCTGAGAGGAACTACAATGATGCAAAGTGGTATGTCGACGGATGCACGTACATGTGGGCAGTTTCGAGGGCATTGGAGAATGCCAAGGAGTCGATTTGGATTTTGGACTGTAAGCTTTGATTTTTGGGTTCTCCGTACTGGACGCGTTGAATTCGGTTGAGTTGCTGACGAAATTTAGGGTGGCTGTCCCCGGAGCTCTACTTGAGACGTCCACCGGCCAAGAATGAGCAATATCGATTGGATCGCATGCTTCAAGCTGCCGCTCAAAGGGGCGTGAGAGTCAATATCATTGTGTATAAGGAGGTAACACAAGCGCTTGCGTGTAAGTGACCATTGTCTGTACCACACTCAATTTTATCTGATTGTGATTGATTAGTGTCGTCTTCCCATACGAAACACCATCTAGAGGATCTACACCCGAATATTGCGGTGTTTCGTCATCCTGACCACCTGCCTGACAAGCAAACTCTCCAAAGTGGAGTGGTCGCTTCTCTGCAAAATTTGAGTTTGAACCCAGCGGGCATCGCAAAGCTGTCTGGTGATGCGTTGAAGGGAGTATATGGAATGCACGACAATGTCATTCTCTATTGGGCCCATCACGAGAAACTTTGTTTGATTGACGGTAGGATTGCATTTATGGGGGGCCTGGACCTCTGCTTTGGTCGTTGGGACACTTACCATCATTCAATTTCTGATGTGCACCCTAACGACATTCGAGACACCGTGTTTCCTGGTCAAGATTACAACAATGCTAGGATTCTGGATTTCCAAGATGTGGTACACTGGGAGAAAAACGAGCTTGACAGAACGACAAGCTCCCGGATGGGCTGGTCTGACGTCGCTGTCTCCCTGCACGGCCCTGTGGTGGAAGATCTACGAAAACATTTCGTTGACCGCTGGAATTTTATTTATGATGACAAATATGACGTTAGAAAGGATAATAGATATACAAAATTAGTACTTTACGCGCGCCCTTTATCTTCGAGCGGCTACCACCAGCAAGGAGGACATGGCCAGAACCCAAGCCAGCAAGGACAGGCACATGGCCAGCAACAACCACAACAATTCCAGACTCCGCCCATTCCTCCAGCATATGGTCAGGGACAAGGCCAGGGGCACTCGAATGTTCCTTCACAGGGTTATCAGCAACCAGGACAACAGTACCCTCCTCCGCCACCTGGTGGCCCACCATCACAGCATACGCAAGCGAGCAGTGGCTATCAACCCCAGTGGAACGCCACAACGTCTTCGTATTCTGGTCAAACTCCAAGCTCAACCCAGACTCCATCATTCCCGCCGCCACCCACTCAAGATACTTCTCACTCCCAAGCACGCGGCTTTTTTGATAGCACCCAACAAGAGGATACCCGTGGCATTGGTAGCCTAAGAACGGATGTTACGAATTTTGGTAACGTGCTCCGGGGTCAGCTAGCGGGTCAAGTTCATCGCTATCAAGACCGTTATTTTAGCGGAAGTCAGGCACCTGGACAACAGCCGGTGCACATGGGATGTCAGATTGTTCGCAGCTGCTCCAAGTGGAGTAATGGCACCCCGCAAACGGAGAGCTCAATTGCTGACGCTTACTGCACCATTATCCGAGAGAGTGAGCATTTCGTTTACATTGAGAATCAATTTTTCATCACGGCCACTGGTGACTCCCAAGCTCCGGTGAAGAACAAGATTGGTGCAGCTATTGTCGAACGTATTCTGCGTGCAGCGCGAGCGAGACAGAAGTACCAGATTGTCATTGTGATCCCGGCTATTCCTGGATTCGCTGGTGACCTTCGCGACGACGGCAGCTTGGGTACTCGGGCGATTATGGAATTCCAGTATAACTCGATCAACCGTGGTGGACACAGTATCATGGAGTTGATCGCTAAAGAAGGCTTTAATCCCATGGAGTACATCCGCTTCTACAATTTGAGAAATTATGATCGCATCAACGCTAGTGCAACAATGCGGACTGCTGAGCAGCAGAGCGGAGTAAGCTATGAAGACGCTCGACATCAGTATGATTCTGTTATGACTGGGTCCAAACCATCATTTGACACTACAGCCTCCTATGGGCAGTACCAGCAGGCTGCACAACAGGTTACTCACGGCAATGGCCGATGGGATAGTGTAGCTGAATGTTATATGCTGGGTGGAGAAGATATAAGGAATGTTCCTTGGGAGCAAAACCATGGTATGCCAGAAATTGATGCGTTTGTTTCTGAGGAGTTGTATATCCATTCGAAAGTGAGTCCGCGACGTTCCTTTGAGGTCAGAGGGTTATTTTCATTGCTGACTCTTTTAGGTATTAATCGCGGATGACCGAACCGTCATCTGCGGAAGTGCAAATATCAATGATCGTTCGCAGCTGGGTTACCACGACTCCGAGATCGCTGTGATCATTCAGGATCCAGCTCCGCTCGAGTCGACGATGAACGGCCAACCGTATCTTGTGAGCCGATTTGCGTCGACTCTCCGGCGACAGTTGTGCCGTAAACATTTGGGTCTTATCCCTGCGCAAGATTATCAGCGACCTGATGCCAATTTCGAGCCGGTAGGAGTTCCCAATCAGTATGACATGGGCTCTCCTGAAGATCGAATTGTTGCCGATCCCCTGTCAGATACGTTCCAGAGCCTCTGGAACTCGCGAGCCAAGCAGAACACCGAAGTATACCGGAAAGTCTTCCATGCGGTCCCAGATGACAGTGTTCGCAACTGGAACGATTATAAGGAGTTTTACGAGTACTATTTCCGCAAGGAGGAGGTCGATAAGCAGAAACAAGGACAACCACCGGCACCAGTTGCGCAGACTCCAGGCCCTGGGGAGGGACTCAATCCCGCACCGGCCACCAAGTACGAATGTGGCCACGTTATCCGGGACGAATTTCCCGAAGGCGTGCGTGCAGTCAAGGAAGAGCTGCGTAAAGTGAAAGGCACGTTGGTGGAGATGCCGCTCATGTTCTTGATTGAAGAGGACATCGCAAAGGAAGGGGTTGGGTTGAATAAGCTGACAGAGGAGATCTACACATGAATCGCTCGCTTCGTCTAACGCTCAAACTGAGACTTGGAATTGTCTCGCCACTACGTCCCTCCCTCCCTCCCTCTATTTCTGAGATATTACTGTCATTTGTGTTGGGAATAGTCGGCGGCATTCTGCGTTACGGGCAGTTGTGCAACGTGATAGTGTTACCTGCTCTGCTTGGTTCAAGGACATGCCCTCTACCGAACTCCCCACTTGCCCATCGATTCGTTCAGTTTTTCCTGTTTGATTTCTTTGTTCATCAATTGGTACGATCTGTCTTAACTCTTGCCCTATGAAGTGGCGATAATAACAATGTGGGATGGATGATGAATGCAGCTCTCCACCCTATGAATGTTTATTTCTGGGTTGATATTGTTCTCCAGTAAGCAGTTAAATGGGAGAATTGACGTATGAATGATGGGGCATCTGACACCTGAAGCATCAATGCGTTGATATGAATTGGTGGGGAATTAATCGCTCACTCCGCATCGTTAGTTAAGTTAGTTATCATGCTTTGTCCTAACCAGTCTATTGACCAGTATTATCTACTGGATTGATTGATCCATTCAGATGAGGATTGATCTATAGTATTGATAGTCACATACGGAGTACATATGTATTGTTTCTGTGTCTTTCTGGCTGTTTCTGCTCCCAGCAAACCACAGCAACTATTGCTCTCCATGGCTTGAAAGAGGCGTCTCCCCAACCGCGCGTCGGTGCCTATTCATGCTCCCCAACACAGCCAGTCGCGGTGCCGCTTTCCCTGTTTGCGTGCCTTAGTATTGTCCTGCAGAGAACAATAGCAAGCATTCTAGTGTGGTCTGGGGAGTGCCCTTCACGTGATGTCATGCTGCTGTTTATGTGTTCTGATTGGCTGGGTGCGGTACCGGCAAAGCTTATCCCCGCAGGTCTACTTACTGGATGGGGAATAGCGCCATCTGGGGTGTCAACCTCACCCCATCTCTCGAGTCTCCATCGCAACTCACGTTCAAGGCAGAGAGCCAGCAGATGATGAGCACAATGATGTCGCTACGAGTCTATATCCGCTAGAGTTGCTCCCTGCATCCGGACTGTTGGGAACCCCGCTGATTGGTAGCGACTCTCCTGGCGCCTTTTCTGTCTCGAAGCACAGGGTCCATCCTGGGCGAAGATACTAGCTACATACTAACATACGTACTAAAACTACGATGTATCAGAGTATAACAACGGAGATATCTTTGGCAGTTAGGCGAGGAGCCTCCCTCCACTCTTGCCTTTCCAATAGTGACTCCGACCCAGTCCACGGGAAGCAGCCAGCCCACATTGTTTCTAGCACGATCCCACGGTATTGGACTAGAAGTCACTGCTGTTAGGCCTTTGCTATTACGCCGAGGCTCAGAGGCTCCATTCGATATTCTGTTATTTGCCTCAACCTAAAGGAAGGTCAGTCAGGCGAAACAAAGGCGTCTCGTGAGTGTTTATGCCATCTTGTCGAGTCCACGGATGACCTTCCGGACTTGATCTTGAGCGGCGAACGAGCGGCGACTGATCGTTTGAGTGGTGGAGATTGCAGCGCTGTGCTCTCGTAAGACACGTTCCTACGACGAGGTGGCTGCCGTCGTCATCTCCGTCTTCGTCCAGAGAGATAAGAAAGAAAGCAAAAATGCCCAAAGTCAGAACAGAGTAGAGGCGACTGTGAACCTTTTTATCTTCAGGCAAAAAAAGAAAAAACCATCCACGGATACCGCAAACGAAAGGTGAATATCATCAAGTCTAGAACTCTGGGGTGCCCTTGGATATTCTCCTGGACGTAGTAAGTGACCTGCGCTGGTGCACGGACAGAAGCCAGGACTCGATGCAGAACCACCCGGCAATCTATGTGTTACCCTCTCTTGCCTGAGCGGCCAATCTCTCTCTCGGAATCTCCAGTCGAACCACTTTCATTTTTCTTATTCGTCAAGGGATGGGTATTTTTGTTTTGGCGCATGATTGGCAATATGTCTCTGCAGGTCATCTATTCGTTATTCCCTTTTTTTACTATTTTTATGATGCATGGCATTCGCCAGCGAGGTAACATTTACTCGCTGTGGCCTTCCCTCTCGCCTCGTGTCCAACTGTTGAATTTCTAATATCCGGCGGCAGTCAGTTGTCTGGTCCAACCCATGATGGGAGTGCCTGGCAACTTCCATGTTGCTGTGCGACTGGGGGGATTTAGATTCTTCAGAACAATACCAGGGCTTCTGAATGGCTGTCTTCGTGTAGCCCCCTCTAGAGACCTGTATATTTAATATCTCATTGACAGCCACTTTCCAAACATTCAGTCGTTCCGCTTTTGTTCTTCATACTATTGTGCATGTTTTTCTTTGAACCTTAACTTCTTTTCCTTCTTGCATTGTTTTCTCTGTTTTGGGAACCGTCTGGAACGGACCCTGTATAGTTTAATTTCTATTCTTTCTCTCCGCCGGTTACTCGGTTCAAGCTTCTTCAAGCACCAGACAAAACTGCATCTCGAAATCCCTCATACTGCTGCAACCACATTCACTTCTGAACTATCCTCCACTGCATCAGCATTTCCTCATCCGGCGAATTGGCAAGAGACGTCGACTGGTATAAATATTTGGTCGCAATCCCCCTGTTAATGCCATGTGCTCTTGGTCATCATCGGATATCGAAATCAGCAAGACAAATCATTTTCAAACCCACGCAGGACCGTGATATTACAGCTTCTTCGCTTTTTTTTATTCAGAGACTTCATTCTCTTTTTCCACCTTTCAAAATGCAGAGCTACGTTGCCCCCAAGGTTCCTCAGACCACTGGTATGTCTTCCTCCTCTGACCCGTTTATGTCTTGTATGGCGATATATGCTGCGATCCCCATTGCATTGTGAACGAAAATGATATCTAACTCGACTGCTACAGGGCCCATGTTTGCCAAGGGCACCACCGGCCAGTGCGTTGTGATGTAGATTTAACTCTACATCCATCACCTCAGCTCCGGAGTAGGGGGATGTTGAGAGAAAGAGGAGAAATGTTGGGTTTATCCGGCTGTTTTTGATCGCCTTCGTTGGGGTGTGCTGCGTTTTCCGGCAATTGGGTACATATTTACGTGTTTTGATTGAAGAGATGGTCCGCCATGTTCTTCCTACTTGCTTTCAATCACCGGCGGTTCTCGACCCGTTTTCCGACGCTTTTTTTTGAGAAGAAATGACAAGTTGATCTCCTCGAAGCCGCCGACAAGCACATGTTCATGGAGATTTTCAATTCAACTCAAAAGGGCACATACTCGTCAATTTTCGCCCTCGTCTTTATACGTTCTTTACATACCGACAAAGGCACACGTCTACCGGAATTCAGCATCCACTTCACCACACACCGACAATGCGAAGCATAAACGACCACCGAAGCCTACTTTCTCCGCTTTCCTTCAATTCCGTCGATTTCTGGCGCTGCTACCTCACCCACCGACTTCCTTTCACTCCTCCGCTCGTTCCGTTTTGAAACCCTATTTTCCAGAAATATACGTACTGTTCTCAAAAAGTACGACACTCTTTTCCCCCGCTGCTTCTGGACACATCCCGGGCTCTCTGCGCCCGACTGGGGGAAATACCACGACATTCATTTAATGATACTCCCATGGGAAGAATTGCAACCGGTATGCAGCTTTGGGTTGTTTATGCTGCCCGTTTTGAACTTTTTTTAATCTTTTTACCCTTTTTGTTCTCTTTCTCTCGTTTGATTACTCTGCTCGGATGGCGAAAATGGGGGCCCCCAGGGGACAGGGAATTACGTGGGATATATGATGCATATAGGATTTATATGTACAGGGAGGGAAAAAAATCCTCTTTTCCTTTTTTTTTTCTCTCTTTCTCTTACTGTCCTTTTCTTAAAGCTGTACATATGATGAATATATACATTATATATTATTGCCAACAAATGTCTTTTCCGTCCTTGATCACGCTGGGACTTTGCTATTCTACGTTATGTTGGCGAGGGTATAGGAAAGAATATGGACATGGGAGGCAAGTAGGTATCTACACAGTAAATGTCCGCTAGTTATTGTATGTGTCTTCGTCTTCTTCATCTTCCTCCTCTTCATCATCATCTTCATCATCGCTCTTTCGTCCCCTCCACATTTTTTCCGCGCTCATCATGCAAAAACGAGATATGTACCAGGTTTTCGTCAGTTTGCACGTACATACATACATACATATGTACGATGCATGCGGAAAAGCAGGAAGAAAGTGTGGGAAGTGATTGTTGTGTGTCCGTGCGTGTCTTTTGATGTCCGGCAAAGCTTAGTATTATTCTTTTCCTTCAAGGCCTCAATAGGCGCCTGCAGGGCTTGAAGTCCTAGCTGCACTGCATAAGAAAGGCCGTACGGAGTACAAGCTATTCAGTACGCAGGTATGAATGTATGTATGTACTTCGGCCCCTCGCAGGATGTGGAAAGGCGGGTAGGACGGGAAGAAAACATGGTCCAACAGAAAAAAATGATACTATAATTGATTCCATGCTAGGTTCATGGTTGATGAAGTCCTGCCTGTTCTAGTCATAGATCTCAAAGCATTGGTGGCGACTAGGTATCATAAAGGGAGTCAGTCCGTCTCATGTCGACTTCAACAAAGCCCATACCTTGTACAAGAATCGATTTTGCCTCCCTATTTCTCCGACTGCTTTGACAACGCTTTGCTAACCACATCATTACGAATCATATTGATGTATGTCCTCAGCCACGATTCATTCACCGGCCCCGAATGACACCCATACGCAGCAATCCCGCTAAATAGCATCGCGGACTTGCTAAAGATCGCATTGGCCAGGAGGCCATCCCTCCCTTTCCCGTCATTGAGCTCCTCCTCTGCAGCTCTAATCATCTCTTTATATTGCTGGAAACTAGTTCTCGTGGAGCTCGGAGTTTCAGAACCTGCCAGTCCCGGCGGGGGCCCAAGGTCAAGGTATGCCATGAATGGAAGCTGTGCTGCAACTTCAATGGGTGCAGCCATGACTCCGTCAAAGTCAATAACAGCGAGAATCTCGAAATTCTCATTCACCAGGATATTGTGTGGTCCAAAGTCGCCATTGATGAGATAGAAAGGGCCGTTCCTCCGGCTGGGATTCTCAGAAAAGCGCAAGGCATAACTGAACAGTGCTGGGTTAACGAATGAATCCCTTTCTGTTAGTCTTGAGTCTGCTATGGCAGCTGTCTCCATGCAATGGGCGGCATAATCCAAATAATACTCTGTCGTGGAAGTCCATGGGCCCTTTCCAGTTTCTTGGTCAGGGCCGATATAAAACTCGTCCGTTTTCTCGTCGAGATATAAACTGCCAATTTTGTCAAATTGGAATGAAGAAAGCTCCACTTGAATCTTCGCCATCTGCTCTGAGAGTCGCCTATCTTGTTCAACATCTCCGAAGCGAAGTGTGCCCCCTTTGGCAAGGCGAAGGTGATGGGCAGGAGTGCCATGAATATACTCCATGATCATATACGGCGCTCCCACTTGGTTACTTGGATCGGTCTCGTAATGATATAGTTCTGGCACAGGAATCGAAGTCTTTTTCCTATACGCATCTATGATCAGTGATCGCCATCCATATCATTCAAGAGGGTCCAACCAAGCCAGTTTCTCACTTGAAAAACTTCATCGCAGCAACCTCAATACTCATGGCCTGCTCTGACGGCAACAGTTGCCTCCTACCAAATAACCCTCCCAACGACGGCATTCTGACCCTGACAACCCAGCTAACGCCATCCTCAAAGTCGACTCTCTTGACCAGATTGAAAATTCCTATGGAATATTTCGGTAATATCTTACAATTCTTTCCCTTTCTTAAGCGCCTAGCGATGCTGATGACAGCATCCCAGTCCACTCTGACATGAAATTCAACAGCTCGCTTGTAAAGATAGTGGGTTTCTTCATTTTCAGGGTCGAGAGGCTCACCGGGGGATGGCCTGTACTCATCGGCGCCGGTCCAGATATCGCTACCTAGAGGAAAGGCAGGTGCATGGAAATCGGGTTTCTGAACCGTCTTTTTCGGTGTTTCTGGAGAATTCGGCCCATCACTGAGTGCAAATTTGCCAGCTGGGGATTGTGTGTTTGGCATGATGCCTGATGAGAAAAGACCAGACTGATATCACAGACTATGTATGTACTTGATGGGAACTGTGAAGTTAACAAAGAAGGAGTTGAGAGCACAGAGAATGGCATTTGCATGTCTCCTCTGAAGTGAGAATTGAGACGACAAGTAGAACAGAACTGCAGCAATCTCGAGGCAACTGCACTGCCCTTTCCTTCATGCTGACGCTGTGGATGGGCTTTCCCACCAAAATGATATCGTGTCCGCTTTAAATGTCACCACGCAATCGTTGACTGCAAGCTGGTCTTGCTACCGGATAGTTCTTTTCCTTTCTGCCTCTTCCTCTTTCTTAGAAATTGCAGCTGTAGAGCATCTTCCCTCAGATAAATCCACGCCATGGTTTGGAGAACTGGCCTATTCATAAGAAACGAACATCTGGAACTAAGCATGAGATAAAGGGGGATAATCCATCTAGTCATAACTAACATGGAGTCCTTAGAGAGAGAGAGAGATGCTATTCACAGTCGTCTGTAGGTGAGATTGAAGTTGAAATTTGGCATCCCATTTCTCTCAGTGGCTGGGTCAATGCTCCCCTTCTGCGTTTTCTGCCTCGCCGGTCATGACAGTTTTATCAACAGTCTCAGAAAAACAAGATGAATATGTACATACTATGCAATCTGAATGTATCCTGAGGAGCTACTCTGGAATTTGATGTGAGATATATTCCCTACGGAGTACATGCATGCTATATGAGCTGCATTATCACCAAGGATGCAGCAGAAAAGAGAGTTGTATCAAATATCTCATCGTCATCATTCTTTATTGCTTTCATGTCTTCGTCCTGATGATTCAACCTACTTCAAACAAGAGCGCAAAAATCTTCAAAGTCCCTGATCGACTTAGTAGCTCTTGATAGCACTTGTTTCTTTTCTACATATTCCGCACCATCCGGGATTAATCCAACTACATACTAATCTACCAAGGTAAAACGATGTCGACCGTCCCCAAAGCCTCCAATTCCAACGTGGCCGATCTCACAGTCACTCCCGCAGGATGGGAACACTACCCATCCATTGAAGCATCATATGTGAAAGGCTGCACCTTCACCAATCTATCTTCCACCACACACATCAGCAGCTCTCATCTCCAAAATGTCAAGCTCTCCTCCGAGAAAGGTGGAACCGGCAATTTTATCAAAAGCAGCAGAATAGTCTCCTGCACTATCTCCGACAGCTCCATCTCACGATGTGACTTGCAGGATACGCACGTATCGGACGTGAGAGACATGGAACGCTCGAAAGCGGTGAACACTGAGTTTGCAGGCGCGGAACTCATTGAGCGCTCTTCTTTCGACGACAGTAGGGTGGCCGATGGATCCACCGTGTCGAGGAGCGCAGTAAAGCGGTCCAATTTGGCGGGTAATAGCCGTGTAGAGAGAAGTTCTTTGCATGGAGTGGATCTATACAATAGTTGGGTGGATAGGGCTTCGCTAACGAACTGCGATGTGAAGGATTGTGGAATTACCAGCTCCACATTCTCTGGGATGGTGCTTAGATATGGAATTTGGAATGGTAAGGATCTTGTGGGCAGGACGAGCAGCGAGCATGAACCCATTGCGATATCTATGACAGAATGGAAGGCTCAGGAAGATCGAGATGCAAAAGCTAGAAAACAAGAGGAGCAATTCCATCCTGAAGAACCTGCTCAAATGACGGTAAGCTATAACTAAGTCCATACATTAGTAATTAGGGCTGTTTTCAGAACTTGAATGCAACTGACGATACTCCCAAGACACTCTCATCGCCATCTTCAGTGCCTGTACCGGCGCCGGCCATTCCATCAACACTATATATGGAACAGGAAGAGCAGCCCCCTCCGCCACCATACACACCTCTGCCTCCGGAAGGGATCAAAACTGACGCTCAGACAAGAGCGTCGAGGGAGTTCACGCCTCCGACTCCCACGTCAGATGGCTTCTCCCATGTGACGGCTCTCGCAAACGACAACGATGGGGAAACTTCTGGTCATAAAACATCATGAAAAGACGGACTTACTCCCCCAAATAAACCGTTATTCTTGACAATAAACCGCCATGGCAACAATGAACAATCTCTTTTGCAATGGATTTTCTTTTTATAATGTCAACAGTCATTTATCTTTGTGGAAGTGGCTGTTCTTCACGATGTCTCCAGGAAAATGCATCTTGCTTGCTGTTGGAAATAATAATGTGTAATAAATGTGTTCCATCCTCGCACAACAAAACTCACAATTTCAACTCATTTTGCATCTTTTCGTTTCGCCTCCTCGCAATGCTTTTTTATATCCATCATCTTCTCAAGCCGCTCCAAACTTTCCTTCCTCCAGACCTTCTCGTGGTCATAGTATTCCTCAAACACCTTTCCTTCCCACTTACTCGCCGACAGATCCACCCATTCCAGCTTCGAGGACGTGTAAAAATGCACATCCGGCTCAATCTTGTCTTTCTCGTCTAGCGTCCCCACCCGTACAAACGATCTTATCGTCAGCCCACCGTAGTAACTCCACAGTGCAATATAACATTTTGGGCAGCGCGCAATGGTTTGGCCGCGGCCGCTGGCGGAAGGAACAGGAACCAGAAGAGGTTCCGTGGTAGTAAGAAGCGTGAGACGGTTAGACTCGATGAGGGCGTTGAGGACAAATGCACTACCGGTTTCGCGTTGGCACCCTATATTCCGAAGGTTATTATCCTCTCTTTTTTTTTTTTTTTTTTGTTGAGGGCATGAGCTTTACAGGTGCAGTGGCAGCAATGCACGACAAGTGGAGAGGTTTCCATGCGGTATCGAATTGTGCCGCAGTCGCAGCCTCCTTCTAGAGGATATGAAACTTCGAAAGTGGCCATAGGGGACTGCTGGTTGGCTAACAGCGAAACTGTGAGGGATGGATGTTGATATAGGGACTGAAATTGTTAATTGCACACAGGAGAAAGACAAAACGCAGACTTTTAGCAATGAGACTTCAAAAGAAGGTCCCTGAAGAGCCAAACCGGTACTTTTATAATCAAGTTTAAAAGGAATTGAAAACCCCTTGGTGTTGAGCCCCCACATCATTCCGAGGGTTGAAACATGAGCCAGGACTGTACATTAGCTATTCAGTTGACGCGACCGGGAACAACATGACGCCTTTTCTGGCGAATCAACGCAGCCCAAGACACGAGGGTCTCATAAGAGTGAGTAATTCTACATCTCAATACGAGATGGCTTCTGAGTTCATCACAGCGAGGTTCTAACATGGTTGTAAAGGATCATTAATCACAATTTTAGGCAGCAATTCATTTTCAAAGGCTAACCAAAGCTATTCTTTTCTTAGTATGTATTGAGAAACAGAGATTCAGAGAGTAAGCAAGGATCAAGAAGGCTGGTTGAAGAGAAGAGGAAGAAGAGACGAGGAAAAGAAAATGATAAAGAGCTGCCAATCTGGCTCTTCTCGGCCACTGTAAACTCGATTCCTGCACAACTGGTCTTTACTCCTGCCAGCAGTTGCTTATTAATCTGCCCACACTCTGTCGCGCCTTTTTCGCGAATTCAAACAGATTGGATTGCTTTCCCTGCCCATCTGGCCCTTCATCAAAGACCTCCACTGAGAAGAACCCACGGTAGCCGGTCTTCAGTACCGCCCTTGTCACATCTTCAACCGGCAGATAGCCTCCATCATACGGTAGTGGTCGATACCCACGGCTCCATCGCGCCCGAGGTTTTATCCCTCCAACTGCCTCGCTCTCAAACGGCTTCTTGGGTCTATATGCATCGGAAATCTGCAAGAGATATATCTTTTCCTTGGGAACTGTCTGCGAGAGTGATTCAAGGGTTTCAGTCCAACTTTCGTCGACATCTTCCATCTGGGCCACTGTGATCTCTGTTTCTGTGCAGCCAGAGATACTGCATGGATTTGCCCATTCACTTCCTGCAATCTGGAAGGTATTGAGGCAAAGACCAATGTTTGGCCGATTGACTTGTTGGACGATTTGCCATGCTTCCTTCCATGTTGTGGCGTGCGTGGACCAGCACCAGTTCTCATAGGCGACTTTCATATCATGCTCTTTGAGGAAGTCGCACAGTTCGCCGATGTCATTGGCAATATCTTCACGGTCTGTAGATATCTCTTCTGCTGGCGCGTCTGTGGAGCCGACCTAGTCAAGTCAGCGCCAGGCTGTATGTTTTTCAAGGGGGTATATTATGCTTACCAGCAGCATATCAATTCCGCAAGCTTGCATAATCCTCACCCATCCCTTCGCCTTCTCCCACACCTGTTCCCTCTCTTTCGACCCTCTTTTCCATCCTTCAAAATTACTAAAGCACTGCAGCATTATGATCTCCAATCCATGTCTGTCACACAACCTCCTTGCCTCCTTTGCGGCCTGACATAATTCATCATAGTTCCCGTCGTCAACATCATGTTTCAGAAGCTGCGACGCAAATACCTTGAGGTCAGGGAACGAGAGTTCAATGGCAGAAAATCCTGCTGAAGCTATTGCTTCAACACGCCGGTGTAAATCATCAGCTTCACCATGGCCAATGGAGCAGGTTGCGAATGCCAGTGGAATGCCATGTGTTGATGTTGCTGACGAGGTGGCCATTCTCATGAGTGGTAGTTGCTCTTGGGAGAAGACGATTGGCGATTTATGTGTATATGCCGCCGTACACCTGTAGGTATATGTGGCAGTGGCAGTATACCGTCTAGCGCAAAGCCATATGGGGAAGCAGGCGATCAATCTTTTATTCATTGACAGGCGCTGACTTCAATAGACATCCTGGCGATAACCCTTCAATCTATGAAACAATGTTGCATCAAATGCATGCTCTCGCTGTCTATGATTTAGAATGTGGGAACTGATGTCGTCATAGGAGGAGCCTCGAGCCTTTTGCTGTTTTTTTCAAAGTCGAAATGTATGTACAGCTTCTCGCTCTCAAATAACATTATTTTGGTACTTCTTGTGAGTCTAACTGAATATTGTATGGATTGGTGAAGATAAAGTTATTTAAGGCCACAGAGCTGTATATATATGATGGCCATCGCAGTGATCAACAACCCCACTGGCTGGTACCATGACTTTCCCATATATTCCAACGAGGCTCTCAAGAGTGTTAGGCGTATCACCCAGCTGGAGCTTGGAATATGGTTCCAGAAGTTAGAACAGAAGCCATCTTCCCGTTCACCGGTGCCGCCACCTTCCGGCTCATCCTTCCGTGGCGCCCCCGCATCATCTTCGTCTGCACCGTCCTCTGCCGTACTCTGGTTGAGTTTGCAGATAAAGCGAAGTGGCAACGGCGCCAGCATATCAGTCCCCTACGTGTTCATCTATCGCCCACAGCTCTCATCTCTGCAATCCCCGCAGAGCAAGGAACTATAGGGGCCGTCGAAGGTCTCATTGACTGGAGTCAGAGTGGGATAGCTTCAGATAACTGCTGAACTGCATGAATATTGCAGAGTTGAAGTATTCTGCAACGAGGAACACAGTTGTTAATATAAGCTCTACAAAATAAAACAAAAATCAGAGTGAAAGAACAGAAGGTGTTGAGTGCAATAATGCATATATGATTCTGAGTTGATATTTGATATCAAAGAACCCCTGATCAGTTAATTAATTACCCCTCACCAGAACTGACCCCGCATGATGTCATTGGTCAAGACGAGCTCAACTTGCGGGACAACGAAAGGAACTCGATCATTATACAGAAATATCATCCTCGTTTTCTTCTTTTATATTTCGTCTTCCAGAGTGAAAATCTCGCCGAAATCGTCTATTCGACCTGTCTGCATAGCCAATAGGATCCTGTATCATGGCAAATCTCGCAACCTTAGATGTGAGTCAATCCAGAAAATCGCTATCTTCATCCTACTGCCGTGTTAACTCTTCACAGACCAGCCAGCACTCCAACCTCCCCCAATCTGCCTCCCTCCTCTTCGATGCCAAAGCCAAAGCAAACCTCACCTTTGAACAGATTGCCCAGCATATTGGCCGGGACGAAGTAGCCACCGCAGCGATCTTCTATGGACAAGCCAGAGCCTCGAAAGAGGATGTCGCCAAACTTGCTGAACTTTTGCGTCTGCCGGCCCAAGCGTTGGAAATGCAGATGGGTGGGTTCCCAGATAGAGGACGCTCTGTCGAGATGCCTCCAAAAGAGCCATTGATCTACCGACTGTATGAAATTGTGCAGAACTATGGATATGCGTATAAAGCAGTGTTGAATGAGAAGTTTGGAGATGGGATCATGAGTGCGATTGCTTTTACAACCAAGGTGGAGAAGGAAACTGATGGTGATGGGAATAACTGGGCTGTCATTACATTGAGAGGAAAGTGGTGAGTATATCCGCATTTTCTTTTTGATCCCATGCAGAAATGAGGGATTGTAGTGCTGATCAATCATCAGGCTCCCATACTCAAGATTCTAAAATAATCACAGATATGATCAATCTAATATCATGTCTGCTTTTCTATTTTCTTACCTCTTCTCTATGTGTCAAACCAGTATTTCTATGCTATGGGATTCTTAGATCCAGTTTCTGAGAATTCTTCTCATCACATATGACATGTGCTCGCTTATCGGATCATCAAGCTGCTAATTTTATATTTAATCATTGAGATGACTCTGTATCATAGCAATATCTCTTTTCGTTCTAAGAATTGCTAGCAACCGGCTAACACAAGCCCGCGACAAGTGAACACATCATCTCAGTCAAGCAACTCATTTCGCTAGTACTGAATTTCCAAATGCAGCAGACGTGACCACATCCAAGTGTTTCATTCTCGGATCCCTAAAGCTCACTTCTAATCTTTCCTCACCTACTTAATATTTTTCACTTTCGTCTCTCACTTTAGTTCCTTCTCTATCAAAACTGCATCAATCATAGAAAGCATTCAGTAATCAGCATCTTCAGGCTTGATTACCCCCTTTCCTTCTCCACTTGAACTTTTTCGTTCTCATTTCTCTCCAATTATTGTTGCCCAGCATGTCCGAACCTGCCAGTCAAATTGCCCGCCGAATTAAATGCACGTTCAAGGGATGTGAAAAGGCCTTTCCTACTGAAAAAGACCTTGTGAAGCATAAGAAATACACCCCTGAACACGAGTATTGCGTCAGGTGCAATGAAGACTTCGAGGATGAGGAAAGCCACATGATTCACAAGATCGAGAGCAACAAACATATTGCATGCCCCATCTGCGGAGATGATTTCAAAAGTGAGGGAGGCCGGGAGACGCATTTTCGACTGGTAAGGGTGTTCGCTCGTGCCATCTACCACTGTTTACTTTTCGAGTTACTTCAGTTTTTCATTATGACTTGTACATACATCGCTAATCTTTTGTATAATAGGCCCATCGCGCAGAGCAGAATATGGTGTGTGTCGGCTGTCAGGCCACTTTCAATCGTGCGCAGGGCCTGATGGCTCATATTGAAAGCGGCCAATGCATTGGATTTAGTGAAGAAGAGTATCGAGCTCAGCGAGTGAAGAAGCGTGCGACTAAGACAGCATTGGAAGGCAGATTGGGAGGAAGGTCGGCTCCTTATGGCGGGGGTAGAGTTGCTACTGCTTCTGTCGCGGAGAGTGATGATGGCGGTGTTCAGCTTAACATTCTGGACGACTCTGAGTTTCCAATTCTGGAACGAGGGGGAGGGAGATTAGCCATCAATTCTGATGTTGTCGGGGTTTCTGGAACTGTGGACGATGCGGCATCAGAGGTGAGTGCTGTGACTCGTAGTGCTAAGCAATGGCCTACTATGACGGATGACACACAGGCTGAAAAGGGTGACCTTATGGCATTTTCGGAACTGGGCTTGGACGATGAAGGTTTGGACGATGAAGGAGAAGACACGGACAACGGATGGGGTGAGAGGCCGGAAAGTAGTGACGCTGTTGAAAAGGAAAAGCCTCAGCACTTTGTCATTTGGGATACAACTCAATTCTACAACAGCATTATTGGAGCATATGTGTGTAGTTGTGACAAAGCCTTTAAAACCAGTGAGGAGATCTCCAACCATCTGAATTCTGGAACTCACGCTGGCGGAGTGGTGCAGTAAGTTCCTCTTTGCCATTGATATTGTTTTCTCAAATCATACATACAGCTGTGTCTGACTATACACCCACCAACGGTTAGCTGTCCTGTCTGTCTCCGTCCGTTCAAGTCTACAGCTGCGCTTGTCGCACACGTTGAATCTGCTACTTCGCGTTGTACCATCGGCCTGTCAAATAACCTGGGTAAAATCATCGATGACATCTCTGCAGGGGTTATTGAGACCAGTGGATGCCATGAAGACGGAACTGTCAAATATCTGGCTGCTCCAAAGCAGGAGATTAAACCCGAAGACTTGAAGAAAATCGCCTGGTAGACACTGGAAGTAGTTGCACAGGGTGACTTCGAAGAGGTATTTTCAGGAAGATCTGACCAGTTTATGAGAGCTCAACTGCGAAGGATGAATGACGAAGCACAGGGATACAAAATCTGATAATGGACTTGCTGTTTTTTAGTTTCAAAATTAGTAGCTATTATGATCTGAGGAACAAGGACACTTGAGTTTATGTTCATGCTTCTGCATATGGACGATTAACAATTTACTCCCATAATCAGTGAGACCCTAAGCTTTGCCAGATAGTTTGCTCGATCGTTCCCGGATTAGATCTTTGCCCATCCATCATCCGCTGCGCCCATACTCTTATACACAAGAAACGTCGTTGGTGAAGATGAGGTCGGGTGGTTGATATCAGAGGAGCCATCGGATCAACAATTGTCCGTCATCCAGCTTTCTGACCAATAGGAGCGTGGAATGCGAATTCGCACTCAATGCAAACAAAGCCTTCTCGCGAGCTTCACCTCGACGACGATTCCTCATCACCGCGCAGTCTGCTGCAATCGAGAACAACCCAGAACAGCCATCTCTCCAAATATGAACCCTCCACACATAAACCCCTAATTTAACCAAAAAAAAAAAAAGAAAAAGCCACGATCGAATCCACCATGTCCACCTCCAACCCCAACCCCAACTCCAGCACCCCATCCCCCCCCCGCCACTCCACCGAATACCACCTCTTCAAACGCTACGCCTCACTAACCTTCCTCATCGCCGCGCCCATCCTCATCGCCCTCCCCCCACGAAAACTCGACCTCTACACCGCCTCCCTCGCCTCCGCCTTCCTCTTCTCCGCCAACCACCTCACCTTCGACCAAACCGGCACCAGCATCGTCGACCGCCTGGGCGCCCGGTTGCGCGCCGACCACGCGTCGCCGCGGATTCTGCGCGATTTGCCGACGCAGCGCGCGGAGGAAGTGAGGGAGCAGATGCGCAGGGCGAGAGAGGCGGCGAGACGGCGGGAAGGGGGTGGAGAGCAAGGCGGCGGTGCGGAGGCGGAGGGGTGGACGGAGATAGGGAGGAGGATTTGGATGGGTGGGGAAGAGGAAGGGTGGAGGCAGAGGAGGATGGAGGAGGAGAGGAAGGCGTTGGAGGAAGGGAAGGGGTATGGCGGGTTGATTATGGATCATGTGCGGGATGCGATGGGAATGGGTAGGGGAGGGAGTGATGGTGAAAATACGACTGAGAGAGATGCAGACTCGTGAAAGTATATTTTGAGTCTGGCTGAATATCTCTGATGCGTACCCCCGAGAGCAGACGTGAATTCGATCCGCACTTTGCATGAGAGGGAGTGGTTAGTTATGAGACATAGCTGTTGGTGAAGCACTGTATAGGAAGGTCTAGAAGGAATACAGGAAAAAGTCTCAGAGTTCAGGTCTCTGTGGAAGGCAACAAGGAACAAACAAATTGATTGATGGGATACTCGAGAAAAGATGCATAATCATTGGAAGCTAGACAGTTGTGAGATGGGTTTGATAAACTTGACTGCCTCAGGAAGCTCAGCAGTGGTGCCTGATATATGTTGTAATCTAGGCTGCATCTATGCATGTATTTAGGTCAATGAAATGGTGAAACTACAGCTGCAAATGGCATCCAGTATGTTTTGTGTGCAAGTTTCAATATATTAATACATGATAACAATAATGAATAGTATAATGATACATCAACAGATATACCTGGATATGCGCAATCTGCTGGCCAGACAGACGCTACATACCAGAGTATATTACATGAAAGTCCAAATAAAGTGTCAAAAAAAAGGTGAAAAAGAGAATAGGAAAGAAAAGAAAACTGATAAAACAAATAAGTAAGACAACAAAAATATAAATTTCAAAATATAGCAAAAATTTAACAAAAATTTAGTAACAAAATTTCAAAAATGTAAAACTTCCAAAATTCATATCCCTGGCAGTAGGAGCCTCGATAAAAACCCTCGGGAACCAATTTATGATAGGCTAGCAAGGCAAAAAACCCTTTTTTTGGGGGAAAAACCTTGCTGAGGGAAAAGAGTGTCTCCTACTGCCTCTGTTCAATTTCCTTCGTTTGTAGGTTTTTCGGTTTGTTGGTTTGTCGCTTTGTCGCTTGTCGGTTCGGTTCGTCGAGTGAGGTCGGTCGGTCGATCGGTCGGTGTGTGTATAGGTCCTTTGAAGACCCAAGAGAGAGGTTGATTGTGTTTTGGTGCTGGACCCTTCGAAGATCCAGTCACCATGTAGATATAAGAGTCGAAAAGTGGCTTATAGTTTTTGCCGCTTTGTCGACGAAGATTTGCCGGTTGCAGTGTGGAAAAGGTTGTTATTTCGAGGTCGAACCGGGAGGAGTGAAGGAGGAGGATTCTGCCGTAATAATTGGCATATAGAGATTGTTTTGTCCGATTCGATACCGTCGAGAAGCTTCTGCCGTTTTCTTTTTTTCTTTGGCAATTTGAAGATTGCTTTTCCCAACATGCAACCGAAAGTTGTATATTTTTTTATATTTTTTATGTTTTATTATGACCAGGCCTGGTCATGTAGTTGCGCCCCTTTATTGTTGGCGCCGACGTCCCCTTCTACCCTTTGGTTTCTTTTTGAGATACCTCTCTGGATAAAGGTATCTCTCGTCGTATTGTGGCGGCGGTAACCTTGTTAGACGGTTTCGCCGTGGTTGTGAGGGCGGCTCAATGATGTGTGGTACCGGCGCCAGTTCATGTGCCCTGAATGACTGTTGCCGCATCATTGGCATGGGTGTCGGAGGCCGGTCGTGAAGGGGTAGTCCCAGGCTTTCTGAGACTTCGGTCCTCTGTGGGCTCAGAGGATTCGGATAATATGGACCCTGCGACATTCCGAAGAATGGCGCAGGTGCCAGCTGTCCATACTGCCAACCCGGTGATAGCGGATTGGCATAAATCGGCGGGTTTTGTGGTGCCGGTCTCGGCATGGAAAAGTAATCCGTGGAGGACCCAGGCCGCTCTTCCTCCATGATACCGTTGTTTTGTTCGGTATCTAGTGAATCGACATCGATCATCTCGACGTCTTGAATTTCGACACTGTCCGTGAAAGTTCGACCAGCGTTAAGTGGATTGGCTGGAGCTGTCTGACCCTATAGTCGAGTTTAGGATGGAAGGCGCAATGAAAAGGCAAATAAGGGCGGAAGCGACTTACGGCGTAGTTTAACTGGCAGGACTGGCCGGGGTAATTTTGGCTCCAGAGGTAATTCTGCGAGGAGATTAGCATTTCTGCACAGAAAATAAAAAAAATAAAAAAATAAGAGCAAGGTCAAACTTACAAAAGTTGCCTTGTGTCCCTTGATATGGGATGGGATTGGCGCTTTTGAGAAAACAGGGAGGTCTGCACCGGTATATAGTAATCCGTGCATATTGACGAATCCGCTGCTGAAGATTTATCGATTCGGGATTCAACGACCGTTCGAAGTAGAAGGGCTTTTTTTTTTTGTCCTCTTTCCTGGGTGACCAGGTCTTCGAGGATAGAGGTTTGTTTGTTTGATTTTTGTAGAAGAGCAAAGAAGAACCGTACTCTATGCCCCGGGCTTCCAGCGCAGGTATAAGAGCAGGTATAAGATTTGTTCGGAGTGGAAGATGTTCTTAGAGGATAGAGGATTGTTTGTTTTTTGTAGAAGAGCAAAGAAGAACCGTACCCTATGCCCCGGGCTTCAAGCGCAGGTATAAGAGCAGGTATAAGATTTATTCGGAGTGGAAGATGTGGAGGTATTGTTTTTTGTCCTCTTTCCTGGGTGACCAGGTCTTCGAGGATAGAGGTTTGTTTGTTTTTTTTGAGAGCAGTGAAGAACCGTACCCTATGCCCCGGGCATCCAGCGCAGGTATAAGAGCAGGTATAAGATTTGTTCGGAGAGTGGATGATGTATAGGTATTATGACTTGACCGTACCTTATGCCCCGAGCTTCAGCGCAGGTATAAAGGCAGGTATTTGTTTTTTAAAAATCAAAAACAGTTAAACAGATTAAATTCAGATTTCGCAGTAAAAGCAGATTTGTATGAGGTTTCAGCGTCTGTGTTTTTGTGCACGAGCTTTGGCCTGAGGAAAGAAAAATTGAAATATCGGGGGGAGAAGAGGAGTATTTATACTCCTCTCAATTTTAGCACTGCGTCATTGATAGCACAAGTGAGTCAACGGAGTCCTGTGGCAGACAGGCAAAACCATGGGAAGTATGGGAGTCATCACGAAAAGTCGCTTCCGTCGCTGTGGACACCTGCTAGCTTCTCCGTCCCAAAGAAGCGGCATCCAGTTCATGAACGCTCGAGCGTTTAACTCGAGATTCAGAATGCTTCATGAGCCCCATCGTGGGAATACAAGAGGCGACCCCAGAGTCAGAGCAACCCATACAACGAGGGCTACTAGTAGCCCTTAGCAAAGGGCTAGAAATGCCCAGAGATAGCAAAAATAATTGCTAGGTCCACTGTATATGTTAGTTGGCTCTCAGTCCAATGGTAGAGTGCCAACATATGGTAAAGCTCGTGGTTCACCACATGTGTGATCACTGATCTTTTGGCTTTCGCCAAATCAGGGGAGCGTCAAGCTGTTGCCAATAGGGTTTATGAAACCCAAACATATTCCCCTAGGGGTTCCTGAATGTAAAGCATAACTGAGTTAATTGTGCATGCTGTGGCTCATCAGTGTGACAGAACAAGGGGGAAAATAAAAGGAAAAAGGAGAAGAAAAGTGGTATTCTTCAAGAGAGAAAAGGTTCTTTGACTCATTCACAACATGTAAATACGTAGTATAACCATGAGTGAACCGAAGTTCTCCCCCACCGCCATGCCAATCTTATCTTTTCACCCTCTTCTCAGTATTACCTTGCTTAACGTCATCCATATCCATGATTCGCCCCTTCCCTTGAGGTTTGTTCTTACCTCTACTTTCCAGTCCTTCAATATCACCATTCCTCTCTGAACAGCTTCCAGTTTTGGATTTCTTATGTTTCGGTACCATATTGCCTGCAGCAGTAGCATCGCAAGTCACTGAGCCTGCGCTATCCCTTTTCCTTTTCCTTTCTCTCCTTCCCATTCTATTTTGTCGCGCAGCTTCTTTTAATTTGAGTCGCGCCTCCACCTCATGGGATATGTCCTCAACCTCGATCACGGGGACATAGGGAGCTTTTTGGGTGACATTGGTTTCTTGCATATCACTATTTCTAGATTTGATAGAAGGCTTTTTGCGCTTTTTGTTGGAACTGGGTTCGTGAATGGATTGGTCATCGTTTTCTTGTTCGTTTTCGTTGCGAGAGCGCTTCTTCCCTGATTTCGATTGGTGCGGAATTTGTTTAGAGGTTGGATCTTGATCAAACGTAGGCACATTTGAATCCTCATTTCTTATATTGGTATGCACAGGTCCGTTCCCTGTGCTGGTTGGAGCCGTCTTTTGGTGGGCGTGACTTTCGTTGGGGTTTGAGTCAGACGCCATTTTGCTGGGGATATTGCGCAGAAACTTGGTAGAACTAGTTAGAATACGTCTAACAAGAGGAATGGGAGCTTTACGAATTCAGCTCGAAGCTTCTCTAGATCTCTGACAAGTTGTTGTGTTGCGTGGATCATGGACGAGAGAGCTTTGACCGAGTCTTGGTCGCAAGGAACATGCTGCTGTACCATGCCACAAATTTCGAGATGCGCGTTCAAATTGGACTGATGACGTGAAAATACCTATTAAACAAAGGAGAGTGAGTAATGGGGTGCACTTCTTTGGGTGTATTGCGAGGAACTGACTTCCAACCACAAGGGCGGCATAGAGCCTGGTTTGGATGTAATATTTTCGTCCATGCCGCCTCGAGTCGATTCAAAAATTCTTTGATGTCTGCACTTGAGATCTAGAAGCACAAATATCAGAGGTGAGAGAGATTTTTTCGAGGTTATTAACATGAATATTCTTGTGTTGGAGTTGGAAAATGGATTTTGGTGCTTCGGGTTTAATGACTTGACGTTGAATTTAACAACTTCTAATTGGCTCAATCTTGAAGCTCCACTTAGTTCCACTTCCCGGGTGGCCCTTGATGCAACTACACTTTATTCGGCAACCGTCAAAGCTTAGTCAGTTTAAGCTTAAATTACCACGTTTCGAGGGAAAAGACTGTTCAGCTGCCCATTGATGATCCAGAATAGTGACATCTTCCAATGTTATTGTGTAGGAGTATTCTGGATAGCTTTTACAGTTTAGTCATGCAACCAAGCATGGTGCAGAATCTTCTTAGCCACATGTTCACACCATGTGCCTTGATAATGTATAGTCATGTTTTCTCCAAACAATCTACAGAACAAAGTATTTCTACAACTCTGGAACAAACCAAAAAACATGATCACCAAAAGTGGCGTTTCCATTGTTAGTACTCCGTACACAATATAACCTATCAATACCCACAAATTAACCAATGAGTAATATCCTGATAAAATTCATCATATGCAAGCACATAACAAGCCAGCAACAAAAATGACACGCCATGGTGATATTAACCAGTTTCATCATACATGTGAATACTTCCAGTCGTCAAGAAACAAAAATCATACCCCTACCATGCACTGGGGTCATGGTCAAACCTTGCCAACTCCCTCTCTGCATCCTCCACATCTTTCTTTGCCTTCATCCTCATGTAGAAAATCGGACAATCTCTACTTGAGCAGATGACTTCACAATGCAAACTCCCCTGACACCTTTGACACTGAGTCCACAATCGTCCAAAACGGACTTCTAAATCTGATACTTTATGGAGCGTCTTAGTGTATAGTTCGCCTACACGAGGTCGACAATTATCACAGACGGCACCAGCCATCTCATCCTTGCCAACAAGCGGTTTTTTGCAGCCCATGCATGTTTGAGTCTTTTTCGCAAATTTCATCAATCCGCCGAGCGTGGGCGCGGCGACGGATATAGAACGCGTGTGTTCGCCAGTGAGTAATTGCGAGGCCCTCTTCTCTCCAAGAATGGGATCGAAAATTCTAGCAAGAGGTTTTGCGAGTTGGTTATCAAGATAGTATTTAGTATCGATCGGAATGTTGTTCTCAAGGACATAGATGGGATCTTCGGACTTCTCGTAGTTCCTAGAACCACCAGCACCTTTGACGATAACATATGCAACACGGTCACCAAGAGCAGGAGCTGAGCCTGCATCACGTTTTCGCATTCGCTCGGCTAACTCCACATGTGCTTGTTTTGCTGAGTAGTCTGATTTCGAGAGAGCTTTCGTAATGACAAGCTTCGACATATCGACTTTATTTTGAAGCAAATCAGCGATCGTGTCTTTAACGTAACTATACCCTCAAGTTAGCTTGCAGGTGTCGGCAAAGTAAAACCAGTTAACATACCTCTGTGCGCCATCTACATCTCTATCGATTAGGATCTTCTTGAGAACGGTCTCGATAACCGTTTGAACCAAGCGACAGTTATCTCGACGGACAGTTTCGATACCCTTGCTATCCATTTTATCAAACTTATTCGGATTTGTCCAATAAAGCCCTGCATAGCGCTTTTTGTTGATAAGAAGATACGGGAAGTAAACCTTTTCGAATTCGAGCTTGATCGGTTTCAAAAATTTCGAAGAAACATACTCGGCAGCTTCTTGCCCAAGCTTCATAGCTTCAGAAAGATCCTGAACCCCAAATTTAACCATGACAGAGTCTGTATCCCCATAAATGACTTTCACGTCGTGGGCGTATCCATTCGCAATCTTATACCGCGCTTCCACTTCATCTTTCGTCTTTTCAATCATTTGTCGGCCGTAACTTGTCGTACTACTAGCAATGGCTAAGCAGGGAAGCTTCCCGTTGCTTGCACCTGTGATACCGTACACACTGTTTGCACTGATTTTTAGAGCTAACTGTCGTCCGTTCAAGACGGCTTTTCTGAACGGGTCAGTTTCGGTGGCAAGGTCTTTCTTCGCTCGTTTTCTCGCGGAGAGCAATTCTTCTAAGATTTGACTCAAAAGTCCTTTTCGAACCTTGGCAGTGCAGAACATGTCACCGTTGGGCGTGACAATATAATCTTCATCTTTCTTTAAACTGAGCTTCTCAACACTTGTTTTGTTAAGAAGGGTTGTATAACAGAGGTTATGTGCTTGAATGATACTAGGATATAAAGATGCAAAATCAAGCGTAGCAATCGGGACGTCGTAGTAGCCTTTAACTGGCTCAATGACAGTGGCTCCTTCATACTGCTCTTCACCACCTTCATTTCGTAAATTTGGAATAACCAACTGTTGCTCCAAAGCTTTTCGAAACAGCTGGGAAATGAACTTGACTTGCTGACCACGGGACAGAAGGAAGTTGAACGGAACACCAGTGACTCTGGCCATCTCCGTATAATTTACAAGACACATTAGTTTATCCATTAATCGTTGGGGAAGATAAGCGTCCTTCAAGCAATAAACAGCTAAACGTCGTCGAGAATCAGGCGTGCCGTTGTACAACTCGGTAATCATGGTATGATGCACGTCTTCCTTCTGTTCTCCAAGGAAGTGCGAGCAGACTGAGTTCAAAGTATAACTTCGAAGGTGGTGATCGCGTTGAATCAACTGCAAAAGATCAAGTTGAATTCTTCCGTTGGTATTGGTGGCTTTGGTATCCCGATTACCCATCTGTTTACTCGAAAAATTGGTATCCTTCGACTGGGAAACGACACCCCTCAGCCGAGACCAATACGGAAAATCTGTACATTTAAGATGTTTCGCGCGGTCAAGTAAGTACGGGAAATCAAAGTTCGCAATGTTGTACCCGATGATTACATCAGGGTCGACTTTTTCCAAAAAGTCCCTCCAGGCCATAAGCATCTTCTCTTCCTTATCAAACTCAAATATTTGAGTGTTGACAATCAGGCTGCAGGTATCTAAGACGAACACGTTTCGAACAAAAGGTTTAGATTCACCGTATCGGGTAACGACATTTGCAATCTGGATTACTGGATCTTCATGCGCTTCGGGGAAGACACCTTTTCTTCCTGCGCACTCAATATCAAAGGATAGGATTCTCAAAGGTGCCATCTTCGCCCATTCGCCATCATGAGGGTGCGCTATTAAGTCACGATAATGGACAACTGCTTCTATTTGGCAGTTTGATTGCCGCTTTTTGGCCGGAAGGATTTCATACTTGGAGGGAGGAACTTCGACCCATGACATCCCGGAGATCTGTCGTAGAGTGTGATGTTAGAACGATCAAACAATAAAGCGAATGGTTTGGCTTTACTTACTCCAGTGTCAATCATAAATCGTAGAATATATTGAATGTTATCGAATGTGAGGATTCCATCTGTACCCCCAACTTTCCATAATCCCTTGTAATTTGCGCTTCCACTTTCAATCAAAGATCGAAGCTTGTTGATGTGTTTTTGATCGGTGACAGTGATTTTGAGATATGGATTCTTCTGGTTACCCTGAAACCCAAACAGATTTTCTCTCAGCACCATCTGCACTGAGTGTATCACCGTTTGGTGCTGGGCTAATTGTGCTTCAAGAAAAGCCTTGAACCCCGCGCAGTCGGACTGCGCAAAAGAAACTGGCGCGGCAACGTAGAGGTAATGTTTGAATTCAGTAACATGTAATAGCACAGAGTGTCCCGTCTAATTGCAAAGATATTAGCTTCATCTACGCGTCTATGGCTCGTTCACCAGCATGACATTACCTCTGTAACCCCAAAGAGCTTTACCGCAGGTTGGCCACCAGCCAGCGTACCCTCCTCCGCTTCAATCTGCTGAAAGCAGAGCGAATCCCTCGTCTCGTCAAAATCACCTAGACTCGGTCGATCCCATTGCTGATCTTTCTCCGCGTTGGACTCCTTCAGTCCACTGATATCCTGTGTTAATTTCTCCAAAACTTCCTCAACGAATTGACTTTTATGGCGAGATTGGCTGGAAGCAGGCGTGAGCGGCTTTCGAAATCCATCTTGTATTCGAGGCTTTACGATCGCACTGGGCTGGTCGTTTTCCAGCTTCCGCTTCTTCATCGCATTGGGAGATATAGGTTGGAGGTTTCCGCGAGTCTTTGTGGAGTCGCCGAGGACCCGTTTTTGAGGCTTTAAAAGCGCTTCAGGCATGGTAGCAAGGTAAAATGATTTAAAATGTGAATTGAAGTCATCTGCCCAACAATACTGTATTGGAAATGACTTGGATGCTTTGCTCGTCAATAGCTAAGAAGCGCGTTGCTCTGGCCACTTTTGAAAGACGTGACATATTAACTAGCACTTTGGCGTGTTTGCTGAGCAACTCGAACGCGTGAGCCCATTTAGGACTGAACTAGTGAACTAACTAGCGGCAGGAGGCGGTAGCAGGGTCACGTGGCCCTCCAATTAACTACACAGTAGGGAAAACTAGTGGTTATCAACACAGAACTTTGTACAGGACATACAATGTATGTACATACTAATGCATGCTGAATGTATTTGGGCCATAATTCCCTTGCGGTACTCCATGCTATGATATTATATGAAGTACATGTAGAGTGAGCATCTTAATCTTTAGCCACATTGCTTCATGGATGAAGTTTTATCCAGAAAAAGAACAGAATTCTGTTACATTCAGAATCTGGGTTATCACCACTGAACATTCACTCGTAAAAGTAGCAGAACGGCCCATCAATAACATCCATAAGTTCCCGGACCTGTATCGGATCCGCAATGGGCGTCAGATCAATGATATCCTCCAGGGTTCCGTTGCGAGATGGCGGAAGATTTTCGTAAGTCAAAGTACCGTGGAGGGCATTTCGACGCTTCTCTATGTCCAACCACTGCCAAATCGTCCACATACGATCAATTTGACCATGGTGCGGGAAGAACAAAGGGTCCTGTGGGCTGGCGTAGAAATCTGAGACTATTGGTTCTAGGTCAGCCATGAAAGAATTAGAATGTACGAGCAAATGAAATTGAAAGCTGTGAACTGGTCACAATGCCAGGGATTGCCTTACAGGCGCCGTTCATGCCACCGCCGAAATAATGCCCACCACCATGACTGGCAAATTTGTTGAGTGGATAATCCCCGTGACCCTGCCTCCTATCGCCAGTTATGCGCGCCTGAAACCCCATTGCGTCAATGCTTTCCTCGATGGCCCATACTGTCCAGTTAAATGCTACGTAATGCTGCCCGATAAATGGGTTTACGTCTCGTATTAAACAATGAGGACGGTATTGAAACATCCTCTCGAGGTGTCGATCCGCTGCTCGCGAGATTGGGCCAAAATGAACCGTCATGTTTGAGAACGGGCCGCTGTGCACGCAACCTCCACCAGTGCCCGCGGGAAAAACGTTTGTATTTTCTTTCGTCGGTTCAAACGGTGGAGGAGGCCATAAAGTCCATGTATCATTCCGACCTGCGAGAGGAGCACCATTACTACCAAGGCTATAATCGGATCCGTCCATGATCGCGGAGCTGTCGGGATCGTACACGTCGTATCCCCACTCCCAATATCTGTTGCGAGTCAGCAAAGTCTGTTTTGACGGCAATTTCTATGAGGGTATACTTACGGGTGCATCCCTTCAAATCCACACTCTTCCCTGAGTGTCTTTTCATATACAAACAGGAAATAGCGGTGCCATACTAAAAATGAAAACTGACATGATTTAGCGGACGCCACCGCGGCTTCCAAATGACGAGGAAGAGTAAATCCTCACGTTGTTATGTATTGTTTGAGTCTGGTTAATGTGAAGAGTCGTAAACGTATCAAAGAGGGTTTTGGCTCCTGGAACGATCTTCTCGTCTATCAGTGATGGCTTTTCCTGTAAGCAATAGACAGCCTTAATATAGCTCCTGCGTTCTTCTTTGGACAGAGCCCGCCTACAAATCCTAAGTCTGCATTCCGTGTTGATAAGTGTGAGAGGCTCACCATTCCCTGCGAATCCGTAACGTCTCCAAAGAACATCCAGTACGTTTGTCACCGCCACCAGACTTGAGCGCCTGTTCAAGGTTTTCTCTTGCTTTAGTCTGTAGCTCAAGTAGCCTTTTAGCACTCTTTTCGTCAGCCGTCGGCGCGAGCAGAGAGGGAACTGTTGCGGCGATGGCCCATTGTCCCAGGAGCGCCCAAAAGATAAAAGTAGCGAAGATCATGGTGTTTACTGATGCTCATATGCCAATTTGGATAGATAGTATTGAAAAGGTGAGAGTATCAGAGGCAATAATGAGCGCCTAAACGACGCACTATGCACTGCGAGAATCCCAACAATTCTAAGAAAACATCTCCAACAAATGTAACTGAGGATAATATACACGACTTTGTAATGGAAATCTGTCAGGATGCGGATCTCAATGTTAAAACATATGGCAGTTGGCCAAACAGAATTGCAATAGGTGCACCTCCGAAGGCCGACGATGTTGTCCATTAGGTGCCACGAGTTTTGGTATCATTGACACAAATGACATAAATGAAAGAAACCCTAAAAACAGCTGTTCTGGTGAATAATTCCACGGTTGCAAGTGCAGCTGATAATGAACAGTTTTTAAAAGAAGGAGCGCCAGACCTTTTGAATGGCTTATTTGACGCAGAAATCCTCAGCAACTTCATGAATTGGAGCTTCAATTCCTCAATTCACAGACGGCAAGCAAGAACAGAATTTGGGCGAGCGACCCATGTGAGCAGTGGTCTTCCTGTGGCACAGAGTTCCAAAGCGATCTTGGCTTGGTTGGCAACTTGAATCCGGGGAGATGACTCAAAGCAAAGATATGGCTTCAAAATTCCGAAAGGCGGGCAGATCATGTGTTCCAGCGATCGACAAGTGACAAGTAAGAAGTAACTAAAACATTGAAGTCCAAACCTCACCCCTACATTATGACCTCGGCAAGCCGATTGCGGAGTGTAGCCCACCAGTCATATTCAGTGATATGAGGGGTTATATCTTGGGAATTCTGCGGTAAGCAGCATAATTAGCTTTAGACAGGTATAGGAAGCCATCTAGGAAGGAGACAGCGCCTGATGAGAACACTTGTCAAGTGAATGTGGCTGCAGGGGCATGCCTAGTGCAGGCGAAATGTTCAGAAAAGAATTCCACGGGCTAATCTTCTTGGTGTCCAGCGTGCCGGTAAATCATTGAGGAACAGAAGGCCATATGGAAAGACCAAAATGGGGTATTCTCGAGGAGATGGGAATCAGTAAGAAAAGTATCAGAATTGCTTCAATTCGTGAACCAACAGAAGAACACCTTGATGTTGCACGGTTTCCGCCTCCAAGGACACCATGTGATACATGTCACAGAGGATTCAACGCACGGGAGCTGTCCTCTAATTTAGGATATAGGATGCACGCAATGTCAAGAATCAAGCTCCGTTTCCGACAAGCGACCTTCCTGAATTAATGATCTCCGCGGCTTTGCGATCCCAACGTGTGTTCCCTGGACGGCATAATGGACTTGGAGAAAAGGACCAGGTAGTACTGCCTTCCAATCAATCATAATACCTTTGACGTGGTCCTTGCACAGCAGTAAGATATGTACATACATCCATGCCTGATGTAGCTTTGATGACTTCACAGCAAGAAGCTGATATTCAGACCAGAGACCTTGCTGGTATCATTCCATAGCATCCCAGTGCTGTGCTCCCGTTCTAATACAAGGGGCCCATGGGATGAATTCTGTCATGTATTTGGAAGCAATATACAAAGACTTGCCGCTGACGCGAGCCCTTTGCTCTAGTGGTCAGTCTGCAAGTTCAAGTTCTGAATATGATGCCACATTCTCCCACAAATCGCAGCAAAAATCATGTTTTGTGCGCCGACGACATTGAACGAGGGGAAGTTGAAGTGCAGATTCGCGAATCAATCACGTGGTTGACAGATACGGTTTAGCTTCAAGGGCGGCGCCTCGCTTCATATGATTGGCTGACCCCAGCCACCGCCTAAAGTTCGGATGGCTATAATTAGACAGCTGAGGACGTCAGATCATAGATGAGGTCGAGAGTGTGATGAAGTGCAGCGAAGAAGCCTTTTCAAGCACCCTACAAATCTCAGTTGGATGTCCTCCGATCCAGTCGGCGAATGGGCACATAGTAATGTTCTCAAGCATGAGCATGCTCCGACAGTAGACGTGTCGACAAGTGTCTCTATTCTATCGGTTCTGCGGCCAAACCAGTGCCATGTCACCATTCAGGCCTCCAGGCTTGTCTGCTTTGAAACATCCGATCTGCGCGCATTGATGAGCGAGACACGGAGCATATAGAGAGTAGTTGAACGCGGGTTGCTTAATCATGGGCCCCAGGCGGAGCCATCGAAAATCCCGCCTAGGATGCTTGCAGTGCAAACGGAGAAAAATCAAGGTATGGCGATCGAAACATGCCCTGCAGTCGATGGTGGTGGAAGATATCATGGGTCCTTAAGTGTGGTCGCATTGCCAAAAAAAAAAAAATTAAAAAAAATAAAATATGAGGCCATTCTTTACTGACTTGGTTGAGTTTCACAGTGCGACGAGTCTCCTCCACCTTGTGGGAACTGCAAGAAGCACAATATCGAATGCCACTTTGCTGTCGTTCCAGTGAAGCCATCAAGTGCTCCCCATCCGCCTCCCCTTCCTCCAAATGGCCCTTCTTCTGCCCATCCTGCGGCAACATCTCGCGCAAACCCAGGGCACAATCTATTAACCGGCGCCACCCCCGGCTATCTTCCACCTACGCCTCCAAACGTTTTTGCGCCCTCGCCGTCGACTGCGGATCAGGTAGACATCTTCAGTTCCTTCGTCAGCCCCACCACCGACCTCATTTCCGACCTGCACATTCACGATCTGGAACTGCTACATCACTATACAACCCAAACATATCGCACGTTATCATACAACAATGAGCATAAGGAAATCTGGAAGAACTACATCCCAAAGGAAGCATTGTCGCATCCCTTTCTCATGCATGGCCTCTTAGCGATTGCAGCGTTGCATTTAATCGAGTGCTGCGAGGACGAAGGCAATACCAGCAGAAAGTATATCGAACTCGCGACTCGCCATCAGAACCTTGCTTTGGCCTCATTCCGGCCACAGATCAGTAACATCACCCCCCTGAACTGCCATGCCGTGTTCGCGTTCTCCAGTTTAATAGCCGCACTGGCCTTTGCGTTTTCCAAATCCGCTGGAAACATCCGTGCCGGCGAACCCGTGGAGCAGGTACTACAGGACTTCTTCCTCTTCCGCGGGGTAGAAGGTGTGTTGACCGCATTCTGGGATATTATTCGCAAGGGCAAACTGGGAGCACTCGTGCGTCGCCCGTCAGACCCCACATGCTCGCAGCCCATCTCCAAGGACGTAATTAATGCTCTCGACTATCTGCACGACTGCAACGGCGAAACCGTTACACAAATCAGTGCCGACGAAAAAGCCGCTTACAACCACGCCATTCGCGAGCTTCGGATTTCCTTTGAGCGGTCCCCGTCGAGTTGGGAGACTGTATTTCGGTGGCCCATCGTTCTACCCGAGGCGTATCTGACACACTTGAAGAATCGGCGGCCGATGGCGATGGTGATTCTTGCGCATTATTGTGTTATACTGAGTCGGCTAGATGCGTGCTGGTGGTCACAAGGTTGGAGTGGACATCTTTTTGAAGCGATATATAGATCGTTAAACGCGTCTTGGCGACCATTGCTGCAATGGCCAATGCAGATGATTGGCTTGACTGAGAGGCTGGCAAATATACCCTAGACTTTATGGTTCTGTCAGGATCCTAATTCCTTTTTTTTTCCCGCTTCCTTTTTCTGTAATGTATATGTATAGAGAATTGTTCGAATATATTATATACAAAAAGCAACGTCTTCAAGTTGTGCTACAAGCACCAAGCCATTTCCCCCTTGCTCCATGCCACAAGGGGTATATAATTCCATCAGAGCTAGGCCGAGTCCGAATATCTTCAGGGATTCTTCAACTGGTAGTCAAATAAAACTTCATTCCACCACACTCTTACCTGTCATCTAAGATATAGGATGATCCTGGTCCCGACTAATGCTGTGAGACAGTGGTTTAACAGGTATTGTCCATTTGTGAAGAATGCAGAGTCCAGACGCTCTTCCCGCCCATTAGAGCTGAAGCCACCAACCAAAGTCTGCCACGAGTCTAGCCGAGGGGGTCGCATCGCAAGCGTCTGGTACGAAATCGAAACAAGTGAAAAGATGGCGCTTAAAAATACGGTCATTCACTGCAAAGGCACGCTCGTGGCAAGTCTTGTAGAGAAAAAGCAGGAAGTGTATTGTTAGTTATTAGTCTGCCGCATATGTGAGAACAACAGAGTTCTAGGCGCCCATTTATATATTCTCATCTAAAATGCAATGACGATCATTATGGATGAACCCGCCTTTATATCTATCGGTCGCTTTGTAGGCTTGAGTGCGCATGCTCCGCCAGCGATAAAACATCCTCCAGGCACGTCCTGACATCGGAACACGTCCACCTCCGCCGTGAGTCAGGTTCCACCATTTTGATGATACATCCTGCAAGTTTCTCGGCAATTGAAGCGGTGTTGTCCTCATCACCGACCTGTATTCCAGCACAGTCTATTTTCTTTTCGAAATCATCCGGCAACATTGGCTTCAACCCGTCCCTCTTCATTTGTGATTCATGGGTGGAAGGAGTTCGTTTCGCCCTCCTAAATACGTTCTGAGAACAAGTCAAGTCTGATAAGACCATCTGTCTCTCCATGCGAGTACCAAATTTGTACACTAGTTCGAAGAGAATGACTCCAAGCGCATAGATATCGAGGGATTCGTCAATTTGAGGTTTGCTGGAAAGATTACTGGAACAGTCGCAGAGGACGTTGTCAATATTTTCGCGAAGATTGGCGTGCAAGCGCTTGCGATTGCGTTCGCGACTGATATTTCTACATTGACATACTGGCGGACGGTAAAATTCAGTGCCAACAGGCCGATTGTTAGTAGGAACGCTGGTGGCTTCGCCATCTCCATCCGTGCAAGGCGATGTATCCGCTACAAGGCCAAAGTCACCGATTCGTGGAATGGCATAGTGGGTGCTGAAATTGCCATCCCTCTCGCATGGAGAGCAAATTGTTCTGTTATGCTTCTGTGGGAGAGAGAGAAACACGTTGGCTGGCTTGAGGTCTCGATGGATAATGCCTTGCGAATGGAGATACTCCACGCCTGACAGGATTCCAAGCAGGATTTTTATAGATGGGACAAGGTGGTAGCAATGACACGGGGAATCTCCGTCAGATTCTTCACTTCTCGGACGAAGGTACTTCGCCAGACTAAGTGGGTGCAACGACATTTGTATATGCAGGGTGATTGGCGACTGAGTGCCGCTGGCCACTGTCTTGCTCACCTGAATGGAATCATTTCCTGCTCCGTCAGTGAAAATATCACCGTTTAACTCGCTTAACGAAGTCATTGTTTCACCAGGGACTGAGCAACTAAACCGTCGTCCGATTGACTCCGCTTCATCATTGTGCTCTTGGTCGTCACCTTCCCCATCGTAACTTTCGACAAAGCTTTTCCTAGAATTCCTGGAATTGTCTGTATTGCTCGCCTCTCGCGGAAATCCCTGACCTCTAGAGAGCGAAGCCATTTCGCCCGAAAGACTCTTGTCTCTAAAAGAGCTTTCAAATACGATGCCGTGATCCGATCCTTTACTATCAATCCCATTGCTAGATTCTTCAAAAACAACTCCGTGATTCGATTCATCTTCAGCCACAGACCCCTGGCTTAATAAGCCTAAGGGCCTGTTTGGCTGCGGAACAGTGCTCAAAGGCGCTTGCATTGTAGCATTATACTCAGCCCAGGCACCAAAATACCTCACGACATTGCTATGATCTAACCGCGCAAGTGTCCTGATCTCCTTAAGAATATGGTCCAGTTCTTGCAGCCCGCGGTCTTGCAGTTGCTTAAGTCGTTTGGAGCTCAATGGAATCTTCTTAATCGCGTAGAATTGGCCGTCAACGAAATGTTTTGCTTTATATACAGCACCGTAAGAGCCTTTGCCTATCAAAGATTCTTCTTCAAATTCTGTCGCGTATCGAGATACTAGAGGGCTTGGTCGATACGGTTGGTAAATACCAGGCAAATTGCCCATTGGAAAATAATTCACTGTCTGTACAGATGGCGTCCTCATAAAATTTAAAGGTGAAGGTATATGATCAGGTAGCCCAACCTCAGGTCCATTAGTAAGGAGTCGCTGAAGAGCGGGCCTAGTTTCCGTTCCTGCAGGCAACTCGTTAATCCCCAGTTGTTCACAGTCCTGAGGCGGCCGTTCTGTAGTCCGACGACTCAACACCACTCGACTCTCACTCTTAGCTCCTCGAGAGGATGGACGAGAGCCTTTCTCATCCAAGCTCAATCCTTCCAGTGCTGATAAACCAAGGAGATCCAGACTGTCCCTGTAATATTTTCTGGTCGTCTCCCAATCGTCTCCATCGACCCCAGCCGCAACCACCCCATTTGCTGACAGAAAGCGAGACTTGTGGGCATAAAGACGTCGTCCCAAGAGGCGAGCCTCTGGTGATTCGCGGGTATATCTCCCGCGGCTCCCCTTTTGTTCATTGAGAATCTCGGTGGCTTTAGTGAGGCAGTAATATTCCAGAAGAGCGGTGGTCATCATCGTCGCATGCCCTTCTGCATCAAAGCCCGCGACTTCCTGTTCGGGGTCTTTATTATCTAGCACCTCTTCAAATGATCCTGCAAGGGCGTCGTTGAACGAGGATTTGCGCGCCTTGCTCTGGTTGCGAGAAGTAGTTGCATCTCCATCTCGAGATGAGTACTGGCCTGCCTCGTCAATGAGCTCGCCTTTATCAGAGGAACAGTCTTCGTCAGAAGATGATTCCTCGACTGGAGAGCGAAACAGCGACATTTGAGGTTATTGCGAACTGGGTTTTTGATCAACAAAAAAAGGGAACGGTAGGTAAAACGATCATCAAAATCATTTAATTCCAAAGCTTGAGAATTGGTATCATTAAATCATAAAGCACGTCTTGCCAGGTTAAGGAGCATTGAGAAGCGTCGAGCTTTCTCATGCTTGTTGAACTGTTCCAAGTCAAGGAAAGGCAGAGCAAACTGAAAATAGAATGACATGAACCCAATCATCAATTCAATTCAATTGCAACTCTCGCAAGCTGAAAATGCCAGTACCACCCAGTTATATTGCAGAGTCATTGTGCTGATGATTTGAAGGTACTAATTTGACACACAGAGTTGAGATCTGTCAACAAGGCATTGTCATGAAGGCTAAAGGTTCGATCAGGTTCCATGCGATTCAAAGGCCAAGTATCATTAGCTTTGCAATTAAAAAACACAAGTCTCCCTTTCACTTTACTTGCAATTCTGAAAAGGTCAAGGATTTGAGCTGAAGTCCTTTAATAACTTAGGTGTTGAAGCAGCTAACTACATCATATATCATGAATGGAAGAAGATGACGTTGCATGTTGACTTGAAAATTCACCACTAGGAATATTGCTCATCCCCAGCATAGAAGCTGGCATCCACATGAACAGATTCGGTTCAGTATATATAATTTATTCTACTGAGTATATTGATTCTTAACATACACAATTGCTTCTGCCATATATCTTGCTCCTTATCCTTTAACTATATGAGTGACATGAATACATCCACTTCCAACATCAGGATACTATGGTACTCATGTATTGTGTTTGGCCTGTTTGCTTCAAGAGTGGGAGAGATTACATAATCATGGCTTGGCAGGCTAGTCTCCACAAAAACAAGCCACCAATTCAGCCACATCAGGACAAACAGAGCAAACGAAAGCCCCCCTGCTGTGATTGGTCGAGCTTCAGCAGCAGGAGCGGACCCGATCCAGTCCTGCTCGAAGTTCAGACGAGAGAGTGGAACCTGCTGGGCTGAGCGGCGCGGCCATGTTGGCTGAATGCAGCAAATGCTCATCAGTCGGTGGGCAGGTTCATTCCTGGCTGCTGTTTCGTCCTTCTCTGTTGGCATCAATTCGAGAAACATCTACTGTACATACGTGATGATAGCTTCTAATCATTCATTTCCGTTTCTTTTCGCTCTTTAATTTCCTTTGACTTGCGATGGCCTTTGCCCGAAGATGGATCTTGACGGTGACACTCTCGTTTTGTTTCCTCTTTGGCCTCCTTCATATCAACTTCTCAGCTTCAACCTCCCACGACTCCAGTCGATACAGCCAAATCTCTAAAACGAAACACAATTGGTGGAAAAACTATGATCCTGCCTATCCCGTGACTTCGATGATACCCCTGCCGGCCAACAACCCGAAAGAAATCCCACGAGTGCAATTTGAATTTGGGGCAGAAGATCCAAAGGCGAAGACCCTTCGTAGCCAACGACGAGATGCCGTGAAGGATGCTTTTTTACATTCGTGGAAAGGATACAAGGCAAACGCATGGGGCCATGATGAAGTTGGACCTGTGGAGGGAAATGCAAAAGACCCTTTTGGCGGCTGGGGTGCCACGCTGGTGGATAGTTTGGACACTCTGTGGATCATGGGTTTGAAGTCAGAATTCGGGGAAGCCGTCACTGCAGTCCGACAGATCGACTTTTCCCACTCGAAAGTCGCAATACTTAACGTCTTTGAAACCACAATACGCTATCTCGGAGGGTTCCTTGCAGCTCACGATTTGACCGAGGGTGCCTATCCGGTTCTGCTCCAGAAAGCAGTCGAAGTGGCAGATTTGCTGTATATAGCGTTTGACACCCCCAATCGGATGCCCATTCTTCGCTGGTTCTGGCAGGGTGCTAGGGACAGTTTACCACAGGAAGCCAGCCATGCAAATATATTGGCAGAACTCGGTTCGCTTTCGGTGGAATTCACTCGTTTATCCCAATTGACTGGTGAACCCAAGTATTTTGACGCGATTCAGCGGATCACCGATGTGCTTCAACATCATCAAAATGCTACCAAGCTTCCGGGGATGTGGCCTCTTGGCATCGATGCCTTGGCTCCCAGCTTTACAGCCGATCGTCGATTCACGTTTGGTGCGATGTCTGATTCCCTATATGAGTATTTACCAAAGGTATGCACCTAAGGTACAAACATACATACACGTCGTTTATCAATTGATCTTCGAGTTGTGGCTAATTGCTTCAGGAATATCTGATGCTCGGCGGACAATCGCCGCAGTATAAAGAGATGTACGAAAGGGCAATGGAGGAGGCAAGGGAGCACCTATTTTTCCGTCCTAGGACCAGTAAGGGAGAAGATATCCTCATTTCTGGCACTGCGCATGCCGTTGGAAGATCGGTGGTGAATCTAAAACCACAAGGCCAACACCTGACTTGCTTCTCCGGCGGTATGATGGCGATTGCGTCGAAGATTTTTGATCTTCCAGATGACCTAGAAATTGGCAGAAAGCTTACCGAGGGCTGTATCTGGGCGTATCGCAGTATGCCGAGTGGTGTCATGCCCGAAATCTTCACTGCAGTGCCCTGTGACTCAAATGAAGACCCTCAATGCACTTGGAGTCCTCGGCTCTGGTTCGATACTGAAGACTATGAGAAGATGACCACAGGAGAGCTTGAGACGAAAGCCCAAGCGCAGGGTTTGATCCCTGGTTTTTTGAGGGTCGACGACGCAAAATACCATCTACGGTATGTTCTGTTCCATGAAGTCCCGTTCTTTTTACCTAGGTCTGATCGATCTGTCTTGCATAGACCCGAGGCTATCGAATCCGTGTTTATTTTGTATCGTATCAGTGGCGATCAAAGTCTCCAGGATAAAGGCTGGGACATGTTCACTGCGATTGAGAAGCATGCGCGAACAGACATTGCATATGGCTCCCTTGATGATGTCACATCGTCAAAGCCAAAAGTGTTGAATGAGATGGAGTCGTTTTGGACTGGGGAGACTTTGAAATACTTTTATCTTCTTTTTAGCGAGCCGGACCTCGTTAGTTTGGATAAGTATGTTTTTAACACGGAGGCGCATCCTTTGAAAAGGCCATCATAGAAGCATCATAGAAGAACGGCGTATTGTTCTCGGATGGGAAATCGGTGTTTCTTCGGATTATATAGACATTCGTTTTCTGTCCTCTCTTTTCCTTTCTTTATTTTATTTTTTCGTCTTTCCACCCCTACACCAACATATATAGGTACAGTACTAGGTCAAAAGTATCCGCACCCCCCCACCAAAATCTACCATGGTCAATGTAACGCATTCAACGCGTCCAATTTTCAAAATATCTTTTAACCATGCCACCACAAATTATCTTAGGTGAAATTAGTGGAAATCAGCCTGGAAAGGAATTAAGTCCTTATATTAGGGGTCAAATTATTGGATATCACAAGATGGGATGGGGTTATTGTCACATTTCTAAGCATCTTGAAATTCCAAAGTCCACAATTCATGATACTATTATCAACCATTCTCTTTGAATCAATGGCAGATCTCAATCACACCCTGGAAGACCTAAAAAAGCATCTGAAAGAGATGAAAGAGCACTTGTCAATCATGTTCACATGGAACCAATGATTATCTATCAAAATCTGAGTCAAAATACTGTCATCAACTTCTCCCAGTCTACCACCTATCAGATTCTCAAATCTAAGAGAATAATCAACCACCCTGTGCATAAGCAACCCTTTTTAAAGTCTATACATGCTCAAAAATGACTGGCCTGGGTTCTGGAGAGACAAAATTGAACAATGAAGAAGTGAAATAAGATCATTTGGTCTGATGAATGTTCAGTGGAAAGAGATCAGGAAAAGCAGAGAGAATGATGCTTTCATACAAGCACTGAGGCTTGGGATACCAACAAGATCTCCACATATAAGACTGGCAAGGAGGTCAGGATTATGGTATGGGCAGTCTTTTGTGGAATGACTCAGTTCACCATTGTCTATGTGTTTGAAGATCCTGAGAGTGCTAGAGAGAAGATTACTGCAAGAAGTTATATACAAATTTTTAGTAGAAATCTTCTAGATTTCTATGAAGAAGAAAATATCTTCATGCAAGATGGTGCCTCTATCCATACTGCCAATGATGTTATTCAATGGCTTCAGGAAAATGAAATAATCAAGATGAAATGACCTCCCTACAGTCCAGATCTCAACCCCATTGAACACTGCTGAAAAAGACTCAAAGAACAGATATATATTAATCATTCAGAGCTGTTAAATCTTCCTAAGAGCTCTCAAGCTACTAAGAATGTCATGTTCAATGCAATTGAAGAGATTTGGGAGGCATTTCCAGCTGATTTTTTCAAGGCACTTGTGGAGAGCATGCCACAGAGAGTTGAGGCAGTTATCAAGGCAAATGACTACCAAACCAAGTACTAAATAACTTTTTCTTTTAATATGTACTACTACTTGTGTTTCTCTATAGAATGTATTAATTTTAATGTACCTAGACTCATGGTTGTTGAGATATTTTATTTACAAGATTGTCTATATACTTGGATTGATGTAGATTTTGGTGGGGGGTGCGGATACTTTTGACGAGGGACTGTAACTAGAAATAGAAATGTATCTCTTATTCGGCTCAACACATCGGGCCTTCTCGGTATTCTACCCCTGAAGTCGACTTCAGTAGTGAAGTACACAAGCATGCGCTCCGCCTCGCCTCCAGCGAAGCTAATTTTTAGTTACATATGTAGTTATTCCTGAAAGCAATTCTGAAGATGAGTCAGAGGCAGATTCTTTCAGTAATGCTTAACAGCCACACTTCATTTTCAGAATAATCCAGTGGAATGTGAGAGCTTCAAGCCCACTGTAATTCCAACAGCAAAGGATATAATCCCAACCAGTGCTATATTACCACTAGCATTTGCTTGAGACCAGGATGGATCTGTCAGGAAGAAGTAATGTGTGAGTACATATTCAGGCATTGCAAAGGTAGTTGCAAGAGAGGGGGAGGGGGTTGAGCGGGATGCATATATCATACTGCGTTTCTGAATTTCTTTTGACTCTGATTGAGAGGGTTCAAAAGGAAACAGTCGAGCTCTAGGGCTCTGAGGTCTCCTGTGGGTATGAAAGCGTCTGTGACGTTGGGCTATTTTTGGGTTCCAGGCGAGGTCTGCTGACGACGATGGTTGCAGCGACGAGTCAAGGCTTATACGGAGGTTGATGTTAATGTTTATGTCTCCTTCTTCCTGGCCTTTGGAGTGTCGACACGGGTCGGGGAAAGAGGGTCTTTCGTCGTGAGATGGACGATGGTTGGAGATTCCCGGCCAATGTCTATCGGGGTCGGGTATACGAAATCTACCCCTACAGTCACGGCCGGAATTAGTATTTCGAAAATCGCAGGCAGTTGTAAGTGTAAAGGAGAAAGGTGATAGTTATGAATGAAAAGAAAATAAAAATTTGACATACGCCTGCAAATCACGATAGTTCGGCACTGCTCTACCCCCGGGCGTTCTGTGTACGGGTGGAGGGATGTAGTCAGAGATGCGAACTCCCGACGTATGTATAGACGATAAGGATGATGAAGTTGAACCTCCCTCGCTTTTCAAGTCATATACTCGGTCAAATATGGCCTTATATCTCGGATCATCCGGATCAACTGGGACGAATTTTTCTCCGCGCTTGCTGAGTTCGGCAAGTTTCTTAGCTCTTCGCTGGATTACAGAGATTCGAGTACTATCCTCATTATCCGACCAGAAAGGACGTAAATAATCAGCGGTTTTCGAGGTGGCTGCCTTGCCGTTGATTTTGGGGCCAGGGCTGACAATTGGGCCATCGTCACTGGCGATGCTCCTCTTCTTACCAGGCCGGGTCGCTCGTTTTGCCGAGGAGAGGGAGTCTCTTGTAGCTTCGATTTCTTCATCAACAGATTCATTTGGTCCCTGTTGGTTTTCCGCCGAGTTAAAGCTGTTGCTAGCTTTGGTCTTGTCCTCAACAGGCTTGTCTTGTCGCCGTTGGATCTCCGCACGATTCTTTGCTTTCTGTTTTCTCTCAGCATTCATTCTTTCTAATTTTTTGTACTTTCTTTCAAGATTCGTCAGCCTACGAACAAGTGAATCGGCATTGGTGCCATCTTCGAATGGTTCGTCAGATTCCATAGACATGGTGAAGGCAACTGATATATGAAACAGTGGAAGTTGGCATGTATGTAGTGGTATGTAGTTTACTAAAAGGTGTTAGTTACTGAACAGAGAGCAGGAATGAGGAGCGCTTCTCCTCTACCTATAACTATTAGTTATGGGGCTCTGAGGGGTAGCCCAGGTCCTGACTATCACCACCAGCCATTGGAGATTGGGTGTCTAACCGCCATAATGCGCCATTGTCGTGAATCGCACTGCATCTGCCTCACACAGTGTCCAATTGGCATGGAGCAAAGTGCCCTGGTGTGGTTAGTTGACTATGGATGTGACTTTGTTGGGTTTCATACATTAGTACATACATATGAGCCATCACAGAGCATCCATACATCCTATGTAGTAGCATAGTACTGTATGGAGTAGTCAATGTTGTTAGAAGAGCTATTGTCAAGAGAATGTCATATTCTGCCCCCACCATCTATAACTAATTTACGGCATCAATTGTAGGGAGAAGTTAGCTATAACTACATCTCTGGAGACATGTAGAAGACAACTAATAAAAGTCAGAGAAAAGAGTCAAAAAACAGTAATAAAGCAGGACTAGAAAGGGTAGTGGAGGGACAATACTGTGTATATAAAAACCAGGGTAAAAGTTAATCCGATAGTTAGTTAACTACTCCGTACTCATAATATTCCAACACAAAGTCTAACCGTCACCCGCGATGTCATAGCTCAATCCCTAAAGATCTGGAATGCCTGAAGACTTCAACGACAAAATGACTTGGGCAGATCAGGGGTAAGGTCATAAATACCACTTGATAGCCGCATCGTATGGAGAGCTTTGACGACGTGGCTCTTTCAGCCCCGTTCGACGCAATTGCGCTAGGCGAGCAGTCAGCTGGACAGCCGCGGCTCGCTGGAGACCCCGCGGCCAGAAGGAGATCTTCTGATAGTGCTGAACCGAATGGAAACAACGAAAAGGCAAGTCAAAATGGCACCAATTCGTCGCAGCAGGATCCTTCTCAGCCACGGCAGAGCACCGACGAAGCCAACGAGCCTTCGCCAGCCTTTCCCCAGTTACTGTTCCAGCGTCGAGGCTCCATAGATATGCTTTTATTTGATGGTGATGGCGACGGCGGTGATGAAGAACCGAACGTTGCAAAGTCGTTTGAGCGATCCTCGTCGCCCGCTGCTGTGGCGCAAAGGAGTCGAGAGGGTGGCGACGAAAGGACCAGCGACGATGGAATTTCCAAAATGCACAAGTTCTCGCTGTATGAGACATCTGCACGGTACTACATGGTGGGAATGGATCTACTCGATAAGCGTTTTCGGATCCTGAAAATCGACCGGACGACTGAATCGGATGACCTCATCGTTGCGGAGGACGATACCGTGTATACCAAGAGAGAGATGAACCAGCTTCTGGACGCTGTGGATGATGGCAATAAAAGCTCTGGAGGCTTGAAATTACGCTGCAGTGCATGGGGACTGCTTGGCTTTATAAAGTTCACGGGCACGTATTACATGCTGCTTATCACGAAACGCAGCCAGGTTGCCATGATTGGCGGGCATTATGTTTACCAGATTGATGATACGGAATTGATTCCATTGAGTACTTCCAGTGCAGGCAGGATGAAATCCGAGAAACATGCAGAGGAGACCAGGTTCATAAACATTATGAATAATGTGGACCTGACCCGTTCGTTTTATTTCAGTTATTCGTACAACATCACGCGATCATTGCAGCAGAATATCGTGTTTGAAAGGGAGGCCCTCGAAAAGGGCCAACCAGGGGCTAATAGCCATAATCACAACTCCATGTTCGTGTGGAATCATCACTTATTAAAGCCGGCTGTTGCATCACTGAAAAATGTGCATGACTGGTGTCTTCCCATCATCCACGGTTATGTGGACCAATCGTCAATGTCCGTGTATGGGAGACTGGTATTCATCACACTTATTGCTCGACGATCGAGATTTTTTGCTGGCGCTCGGTTTCTCAAGCGCGGTGCCAATGATCTCGGTTATGTGGCGAATGATGTGGAAACTGAACAGATAGTCTCTGAGATGCTAACTACATCTTTTCACGCTCCTGCACCAAAGCTTTACTGCAATGCACACTATACGTCCTATGTCCAGCATCGGGGTAGTATTCCGCTCTATTGGACTCAGGACAATACTGGAGTCAGTCCAAAGCCAGATATTGAATTAAATCTTGTCGACCCATTTTATTCTGCCGCGGCCCTCCACTTTAACAACCTGTTTGAGCGATACGGTGCGCCTCTTTATGTCCTGAATCTTGTCAAATCAAGAGAGCGAGTTCCCAGAGAATCGAAACTGCTAGTAGAGTATACAAACGCAATCAGTTACCTCAACCAGTTTCTCCCAGAAGACAAAAAGATTATCTATAAAGCCTGGGATATGAGTCGGGCTTCCAAAAGTCGAGATCAAGACGTGATTGGCACCCTGGAAGGTATCGCGGCCGATATTATCCCTAAAACGGGCTTTTTCCGGAATGGCGAGAATGCTGAAGCGGGTTTAACGATGCAGAATGGCGTCGCCAGGACGAACTGCATAGACTGTCTCGATCGGACGAATGCTGCTCAATTTGTCATTGGAAAGCGAGCTTTGGGACATCAGCTGCATGCGCTTGGCATCATTGACGGGACTACCGTTGATTATGACACTGATGCCATCAACCTGTTTACAAACATGTGGCATGCCCATGGAGATACGATCGCCGTGCAATACGGCGGGTCTCATCTCGTCAATACGATGGCAACGTACCGAAAACTGAATCAATGGGCCGGTCACTCGAGAGATATGGTGGAGAGCTTCAAGCGTTTCTATAATAATTCGTTTCTTGACGCCCAAAGGCAGGAGGCGTATAACCTGTTTCTTGGGAATTACGTATTCTCTCATGGCCAGCCGATGCTTTGGGACCTGACGTCTGATTATCACCTTCATCACTCGAATCCGCAAACATGGGCAGGGGCGGACAGACATCATTACATCAATTGGTATACGCCGGACTTTTTGCAAGAACGACAAATGCCCCTGGCCGTGTGGCCGAAAGATACACCTAGGATGCCTATTCGATATTTTGACGATTACTGGCTGGAATACTACAGACCGTTGGCGGTAACCTCTTTCTCAAAGGTATTCTCATTCAAAATGAAGTCCACCCTTCACAATCTCCCCTTTCGCTCTACTCAACAAGGTTACTACGATTTAAGCCCCTTCGTCGTAAGAACAGATCACGAAACAGAAACCCGTGACAAAAAGACTCCACGAAAAAAGGTGCTCGTCATCCAAGAACCCACCACCAAACTAAATGGTGATACCCAGTCCCTGAGCTCGACCAAAGACTCCCTTCCCCCATCAGAACCTCTTCGACTTTGGCTTCAACAATCCACGCCTTCAATATACAAACCTCCCAGCTACAGCAGGCCAAAACTCCTCCCACCACCCCTGGTAACCAGCAACTCCGACCTCCTCACCTTCAAAGCCCAAAAGTCCCAATACAGCCTCGGCCAACTCGTCACCGAATCCCTCAACCCCACCATCTCCGCCCCCGAAGCCGAAGAGTACGAACGGTACATAAACCATCCCCTCAAAGTCCCTCTGGTGGTGACCTCTGAATCACCGGTGACCGCGGCTTCGGACCACAAGGACCTCGATTTGGTCGAGTACGCGAATAAAGTGCTGTTAGAGGATGCGGCGTTGGATGTGTTGGCGGAGGATAATCTGGCCGATTACATTGAGTTTTTGAATGTCGGGGAGGAAGGGCTGACGGTGGTAAAGGAGGATTATGATAAGAAGAGGTATAAGAGGTATAGGCAGTGGTTGAGGGGGAAGAGTTTGTTCAAGCAGGGTATTGATCTGTAGTGGTCTTTGTCTTAAAAGGAGGTTATGGCAGTTTCTTTTAGTCTTTTATGATACCCATTTGCGAGTTACTGTCAAAAGAGTTTATTTCCTGCATATTTTTAGCGTTTCTTTTGCGCTCTAAACAACATGATGGGACGGGATTTAAAATGTTACGTCTCATCGATACAGAGTCTGTCAGAAACATAAGCGCATTAAATTATCAATAAAATAGCTCTGCTAGCCTTTCATCCACATCTACCAGCTGTCTCCATTCAGCAGCAACATCCACCTTTTCCCCTGCCCCGTCCAGATCCGCATTTTCTTCCAACACAATCTTCAAAATACCGACACACTCCTTCAGTACTTGCTTCAGCTTCGACAGCTCTTCTGACCCTTTCTCGGCTTTCTGCTCCTCACGGCTCCTCTTGATACCATCCTCGTCCTCTATCAGATGCAACCAACACCCACATAACCCCGCAAGCACTTCTCCCCTCCACCTCCACACCCTCGGCCACGCAGACAGGAGAAGCTGCCGCGTACACTCTGCCGCTGCGATTAGTAGTGGCAAATACGCTGTTCCAAAGGGGTTTGTAAGCGTGGATGTTAGGATCGGGATGAGTTCCTGTAGGTGTACAACGGTGTGGATGCCGAGTTCGCTAGTTGCGGTTGTTAGTTGGTTGAGGAGGAGCGTGGAGAGTTTCGGGTGAGGATAGGAGGAGATATATGTATCTTCTGAGGGGCGCGGGGAGCTGGTGTGGTGGTATGAGGAGATGATGCTGTGTCGTAAGACGCGTGTTAGGGCGTTGGTTCGGGATTGGGATTCTTGCTCGTTGGTTTTGCGGTGGGACGGGGTTGGGTGGTAGTATTGCTTGTGGGGTGGTGAAGGGGGGTATCTGGTTCGGATGATGGAGAAGAGAGCTGGGTAGGCGGACTGGAGGAGGTGGATGGATTGGTCTTCTGGAGTTAGGGTGGGGAGGGAGAGGAGGCAGGGTGTGAGGGCGTCTTCGAAGACGGAGTCGAGATTGGTGCGTTTGAGGATGTCGGATTTTGCGTTTTCGAGCGGGATTAGGAGTTGGTTGAGGAGTTTGCAACCTAGTGCTTTATATGGTAGGCTTTCATCATCTATGAGAGATAGAATGGCTGGTATAAGTAGGGGAAATTGAGCTTCAATCATTGCCTGGTCGGATGGCTTTGGAAGAATTAGTACAGCTATGCTGCAAGAAACCATACATTGAGGACCAAGACCCACCTTATACTGTTGAATGACCCAGGAAAGCACCGTTACTACATAAACATCCTTATACTTCCACGGCTTCGCCCCTTTGTCAAATATACCGGGATCAAACTTCGGCGGCTTGACAGGATGCATATCCTTCCGTCCTGCAGAGGTAATTGCAGGAGTCTTGGTTCTCGAGAACGACGGCTTTACGAACCGTGAGAGCACATCGCCAGAAAGAGCAACTAGCGACTTATGCTCACATCGACTCCATTCCTCATATTGCCTCAAAAGCAACTGTGCAGAGGAGGATGCCGCGGTCGTCGTCCAAGGATCCTGTGGGTTCGTAAACGCCGCCAAAGCAGCAACAACATTCACTGGGTTTTCAATTTGCTCAAAACCGGTCAGTTTATAAAGCTGCTCCAGTACTGCTAGTCCCAATGTTGCTTTGAGTCGAGCAATTTTGAATCTGGTAAAAACCTCTAGCCTTGCCTCGCCTAGTTGCAGAATTAGCATGCAACATACTTATCATTCAACGATAAGTGACTTTGGCATACCAGTGGCTAATTGAGCCTCTTCCCATGCTCCTTCAAATTCCTCAGAGGGCAGCACAACCTCTGCAACCCACGAAGCGAGAGCATTGGCTGCGAATTTGTCGTCTTCAGACAAGACATACTCAGGCTCAGTATTTTCTAAAAATGCCCGTGCTACGAGTAGATTTTCGCAAACCTATCTGCTCTGTTAGGACTATGATGCTTCAGCACTGAGTTTCTCAGGGGATAACTGACATTTAAATTTGTTTTGGGATCTTCATGAATCTGGATGTTGTCCCATACATCCCTTAGGGTGACATAGTGATTCTGGGGTGCTTTAAAGTCAACTGGAAAGCTGTCATCCGTATCAGCATCTTCTAGCCATTTTCGAGCTGCACTGCGATAGGAATCCATGCAAGTATCCAAAATTTATATTTGGTCTTATTGGTAGGAGACAGCATTATGCTGAAGTCATCGTGAGTAAGGGATACATTTCATCCGCACATGACATAAGCAGACCTTTTGAGGTCTTGAACTGACCTCTGTACTTCACATCATCACAGCATCTTGGATTTGGAATAGAGAATGGAAGATATCGATCAGTCTAAAATAACAAGAATACGTGACCCGTTTGCTGCCCTCGCAGTTGTGGAGGAAGATCTCAAAAGAAAAGGCATCACGATTGTTGAGCTTGGAGACATTCTGAACGCGCGGTTCGGGTATCCCATTTGCATTCAGGTAGAACCAGCTATCTACGAGTTTGGTAACTAATATAACAGTTTTTCTGACACTTATGACCATTGAATCTAGACTCTTAAATGGGCCATCCCCGATTCTCAGTTATCTCTCGCATCCAACGTCCTCTTAGACCACAATGTTCCACGAGGTGGTCTCTCACGGGATCAGGCCAGAATGTACTCCGAGTGGGAGACGGTGGGAGCGTTGCATCGCTGCGGTTCTATGCTGGTTCATCTTGTCCCACTCTCGTATACCCGCCTGTCTCTGAATGACTGCACGGAGGTGCTCTCTGGAGTCAGTTTGAAACAGAAAACTTTGGTTCCACGATTCAGGCCGTATCTCATATCTTTAATTCGTACGGTTATGGACATGCCCTGGGGAATTGGAGGCCAACGAACCCTCGTTCGCATCGATATTGCGGTATTCATACAATATGTTGTTTTTCCAAAATTACTTGATGAGGAAGATGAGGAGAGTGAAAGCGAAGACCACTTTCAACAACGCGTTGAGCAGGCTTTGTCCTCCGTGCGCCAGTGGGGATGGAAGCCGGAAGAAGAGAAATACCTTAATATAGCAGAAAAGATCATCCGCGATGGCAACTTCGTGAATACATTGGGGGATTGAACTCTTCTCTGCTAAAGATCCGGGTATTAACTCTCTACAGGATCGCTTGGAAGTCTTCTGGATGGAGCGTTCTCTTCAACAGATCATGGAACGAGGGCCCACGCTGAAGTAATAGCTGGAGACCTGGCAGCAACTCCCCTTTGGGTTTCTCGGGATACCACGAGAACTCGATTTTCACATTTCGTTCTTGTAGCCACTTGAGAAGCGCTTCAATGTCATGCTCGTCATTGATGGCCTTTTTTATGCTTGCAGGCCGAGTGGATTCGGCGATGTACATCCACCGCTTAATCTTGGTTAGTACAAGAACAGCTGGATGAATGAGCGGCACTATGGACCTTATCAGTAGGGAGGCCTGGGTATTCTATTATATCTTAACAGCGGAGAAATAACTTACCTTCGCAATTGAGGCGATCCTCGCCGACCTCACTAGGGTTCACCTGGATCAAGGGGACGTTCCTGGCATCCGGAAGCTTTAAGGGCATGTTTGCACCCCCTTGCAGAAGTTCGACAATGATTTCGACGTCGGGTGATGCTTCAGATACCGCCTCCTTTTTATTAAGGCCATTAATACCTTTGTATCCCAGTGGAAATCATGGGTTACAGACCACTTTGTATTTGAGTTTGTTCCCCTGGGACATGAAAAACCTCTGATCAGCTCTCAACAGGAGCTCTCTAATTTCTTTGGCATCGTCTCCCACAATGACGTCGACATCCTGTAACTCTAGTTAACAGCAAAGCGATTGAATGGTGTTGAGTGACTCACATTTGTCATTCGCGTCCCTCCTAATAGAGAGGCGGCATATCCTCCGATGAACCCATGCTTCTTGTTTGCTGATGTCAAAATGTCGGAGACTCCCTTTGCTGCCATATCTAGGTTGAAGTTGTGGCTTCGTTCGCTCACGGTTTGGATCTGATGCTGAGCCATGTCAAAGCAGATGATGTGAGGGCAAACAAGGAGTAATCTTGAAATGAATCTGGACGGAAGACTAAGAGTTGATGGGCTGTTGATATCTACGAGATGTTGCAGGCAAAACAGAGAAACTGTGTGAGTCATGTGATGAGGTGAGTGAGCATCCATGGATTCATTTTGGGAATTCTAAGGCGTTTAATTGTTCTGATGAAGCTGATGACGAAGTGATTCAGACTACTGTCTATCAGAAAGGGGTTTTAGGGACTTCTAAAGGCTAGACTAGAGCCAATATCATGCTCCTTATTCATCCTTCTTTTCGCTCCTTTTCTTTGGACATGCAGTCAAATCTAACTCATCTCTTCGCCGTTTTACCTCGTCTAAGGCGCCTTCTCCATCACTTCTTTCGGGGTGTCGGAGCTGCCACTCAACCACCATGTCCAATGCTTTTGCCGTCCAGGGGCCAGGCTTCACCCCTAAAGCGGATGCAAGCTGGTGACCATTCACAAGCGGACGTAGCGCCTCTACTTCAAGCATATCTTGCCCCCTAAGGTACAGGAGGAATTCCCCATACTCTTGAAATACTGCGAAAAAAGCCAAGTTAGCTTTTCAAACAAATGACATGAAAGCGAAACCCTACCCTTTCTAGGCTCTTCTCCTTGCATAACCTCCAAAAGTATAGCTTGGACAACGCAAAGTCGCCAATAAGTGCTCATTATACGAATACCTTTCCCGAGTCTCCAGCGAATATCAGGTAAAGTCTCACCAAGGGCTTGTTTCAAAAAGGCTGACTTGAGCTCAGAGACCAAGCCGTGGTACTTTGTGGTAGATTTTAAGATACTGATCATTTTATTGTCGGTTCTAAGGCTGTCCCGAGCAACCATCGCCGCTCTTGGTGGAAGCTCTTTTTTGTTAGGTGCAGTTTCTTTTTGTGGGACTGTTGTCCAAGGTGATAATGCTGCTAGCATCCAAGAATGAAAAACATCGTCCTCGTCCCGTACAAGAATGTCGCGTAAGAGTGCCTGGTCTTGCTGTAAGGTGTTAAGCTCATTGTAGCTATCATCTAAAATCGCCATGAGCGCTCGGTAACCCCTACTCCATGAGGACACATCGACCCCAACGTCATCTTGGTGGTTCGCGAATATGGTATCGTAGAGTCCGAGGCGTTCTATAATGCGCAAAGCCATGAGAGGATGGGGCCCTGGAAAGCATCAGTCTGTGAATTATTCCGGCGGAGCTTGAGCTGCGGACCTTTCAGCATCTTCTCAACTTCAGTACCAATTCTCTCCTGGCTGATCTTCAGCCTCAGAGCATTCTTGATATCATCATGTTGCATGGCCTCCTCCGTATTCGGGTCAATTCGATACCTAAGTCTACTGGAAAAGCGAATTAACCGCAAAACGCGTAACGGATCATCTTTGAATGTCTGATATGGTTCAAGAGGGGTGCGGATAAGCTGGGCTCTCAGATCCGCTATACCTCTGCCTGTGAAGTCTTCAACAGATGATGTATGAATATTGTAGAATAATGCATTCACTGTCGCGTCTCGTCGCAGAGCATCTTCTTGTGCAGTTCCAAATTCCATTTCTGGGTGCCGACTATGGTCTGCATAGGTTTCCTTCCGTAAATTCACCAGGTCAACTTCCAGCCCAAAGATTTTGGTAGCCACAGTTTCTAGGTGTTTTGATTTCTCCGGGTTTGCGTCAATCTTGTGAAGACCGCCTATTACACTTTGGAGCGCATCGTCCGAGTGGAAGTTTTTATACTTCTCCAGATGCTCCGGAATATCGAGGTATTCTTTCAATTTGAGCCCAAATCTGTAGCCAGTCATGGTGCTTATACCAACATCAATATCCTGACTGCCTACTCCAAGCAGTTTATCTCGGACCCATCCACCTGTAAATCTTAGCACTAGGTCACCAGCGACAGATTCGTCGCCATTTGTGACGTCTTGCTGTTTGATATACTCCACCACGTCAAGCAGAAGATGTCGTAAGGTCTTCTCAATCTGTGTGAGCTCAATTATTGGCAGAGCAGGGTCCATTACTTCGGCTATGGTGGCCTGTGGAGCGGGGGCAGCGGAGCTGTAGGACGTTCGTCTCCGTTTGACAGGAGGTTCGCAAGGTTGGGCCCTGATTGCACTCGTGGGCATAAAATGAAAGTTGAAGTATCGCCGTATCCTTAGACTCCTCCCAGGGCAAAAGGAAGGAGAGGAGATGCGCGCTGGCTCGTTGCTTGCTCGACAGTGACGAATCGTTGCTAACAAGAAGCGTGGCGGGATGAAGGCTCGGAGCGGTATGCGAAGAGGCATTTATAGATGAGCTCTCGAAGATAAAAAGTGTGTCACATTCTGAGTCATGATGGCTATCAATAAAATCTCTGCGAATACCACAAGGCACGCAGGGTCTCAGGTCATGTCTTCATAGGCGGATCTTCTCTTTTTGAGGATGAAGGTTGAGTTGACTCAACACGCCCAACCAACCAACCAACCAACCACTGATGATGACCTGTCTCTTCGCCGCACTTCAGCAAACGGCTTCCAGATCAACAATCGAACGGTGACTCAGATTCATTGCAGCTGGCTATCTCTCAACGCCCATGAAAGCAAATACGCAAAGGCTTCTACGATTTCTGCCTGAATTTCCAAGCTGTCCATGACATCACCCGACGATGTGCCGCCCCTCAAGCCGCCGCCCTCATTCTCCCCGGCCACGTCCATCCTGCCCTCGAAATCCCGGTATACTGAAAACTTCCAGAATTCACAGCCTCTGATTCACTCCTTGTCGGAATCTTCCTTCAACCGCCGCTCCCTTCCGGACCTGCAATCTGTTGCGGCTCCCGAAACGACCTCGAGATCGTCCTCGCCTGACCACAGACTTTCTCGCTCTACATTACGACTCTCCCGCTCAAGCACTACTACTCCTACAGGCTCTCAAACTGACGGGTCTGACGATGTGCGATCTATAATAATACGAGCATTCTCACCTACAATTGGAGTTTGTTCGTCCCCAGACACCGATGCCCTAATACAGCAAAAAGGATTTAAACGTGGATTTCTTGAGTTGATACGGCCGTTCGGGGAACGGATTACAGGCAAGATCGTTATCCGGGATGGAGTTGGGTCCAGTCGAAGCTGGGATGACCTTGGGGTTCGATTTGCAGAGCTGACTAGTCAGGAATCTGTCAGCGAGGCGAGAGACGATGTTCCAGTCGCCTTACAGTTGGAGCAGGTTCTAGAAAAGCACCTGGAACCTGGAGACCAGCCGTTAGGTAGTTGGATTCACAATAAGGATCCCAGCTTGAGAAGTACTTCCCCACCATCACCGTTGTATAAACTGTTCCTGCGACGTCTCCTATCGTCTGCCTCGCCGACTCCTCATGAAACGTTTGACCACCCCGTGGCTTGCGTGATAGCAATCAGTTCGCATACTCCAACACCACTTGAATCGTTGCGGCAGCTCTATGCCAGAACCAGCCAAGGCGATATGAAGCCAGCGCCTTGGGTGCAGCCTGAATACTTGCGGTATTATGTTCTTGTCCATGATGAAGATCGCGATGACATCGCTCAATCCACGGCGTTATTTGATCAGATGAAGCGCCATTTCGGCCTTCATTGCCACCTTCTTCGACTAAGAAGTAACCAGTGTGTCGTGACAGATGATGACAGCACTCCTTTTCCAACCCCTGAATGGCTGAGCCCTCTTGAAGACCTCGTCTCTCTTGGAAAGCAAGGTTCGTCAAACTTACTATTTCAAACTGAATCATGCTAACGCTCTTGAAGAGTCTCTGATTGACGTCGAAACCGAACCTCTATATTTGTTCGAATCTGACGTGACGGCTATAAAATCATTTATCCGCGAATTTGTCGCTCAATCGGTTATTCCTCATATGGAAAATCGCGTTGCTCTGTGGAATGACCAAGTTGCATCGCGGAGGCGTGGGTTAAGCGGACGATTCATGTCGATATCTAAACGCTGGGCGGGCTTCGGATCCACTCCTAGGTCGTCGGGCTCGCCGTTTGGGGGTGGCTCCTCGAACAACTACGATCCATTTCAAGGATTTTATCCACCGGATTCTCCAGAAGCGACATTGCGGAAAATGGCAGACTATGCATTTATGCTACGGGACTGGAAGCTGGCCGCCTCTACATATGACTTGTTAAGAACCGACTTTGGAAACGACAAGGCGTGGAAATACCATGCGGGTGCCCATGAGATGTGTGCCGTGGCGACGTTACTCAATCCGTTGTTATCAACCAGCAAATCCAAGCTAGAACCTATTGAACAACTCCTGGAAACTGCTTGCTACTCGTACCTGACCAGATGTTCCGATCCCCAGTATACCCTTCGAACTATTGTACTGGGAGCTGAGCTCCTCAAGTCTCGCGGTGGCACAGCTGCAGAAATTGCAGCCAAATGGTCAACCCGAGTCCTAGACATGGGCCTAGTAGGAAGCATCGGGCGACTTCTCCTACTTGAACGCGTATCCGCTTGCTTTGCTTCCAAAATGGCCACCAACGGCACGCGGTGGGGAACCCGGAGACGCAAAGCAGGCATGTGGGCGCTCCTCGCTGCGGAAGGGTGGCTCGAACAGGGACAGCCCGGCCTTGCCTCCAATTGCCTAGAAGAAGCAGATCGACAATACAGTGACACTGTTGAAGACGGGATCTTTCCTCTACCAGAAATGCAACAGGTGGTCGATGATCTCCGACATGCAGTCAAAATCGGTTGTCTCGAAGCTCTGGGGATGAATGGTGAGGGCGTAGAGACCCCCACTGAGACCGGCACGGAGGAAACGCGAGAGAAGTTAGACTATCGCGGTCATAGCCATCGTAAATCACTGATGGGTGCTGCCAATCCTCTTGAAGGTGTCCCTCATGTCCCTCTACGACCGCTTGATCTGGACGAAACCGCTGCGGCCAATGACGATTTTGAATGAATTTAGGGGATGGCCTTGATTTCTTTGTTCCTTTCATTGTTGATATTTCCTTGAAACTCTATTTATAGATGAGTGCCTGTAATATAAGGCGTTATTCCGCTGCTGGGATGCGACTGGGAACGTCGGGAAGATATCCAAAAATGCTTCATTGATCTATATCATGTATTAGGCGCTGATGAAGAGAGAGCAGAATTCCAAAGCCCGATTTTTAGCGCCCACTGGCGTCTTCGTCGAAGCCTGTTTCTAGGATTTTCTCTTCAATATATCTACCCCCCTGGGAAGTCGCATGTTTTGCCAAAATCATAATTTCTAGGCAACTGGCCGCCATCCTGAACTTAATTGGTTTCCACCGTCCCAGCTAGAATCATCTGTCCCCAGAAATAGAGACCAAATCCTGTGGCTGTTTGCAGCCACCAGTTCCTTTCCTTTGGAACTTTCTGCCCCGTACTTGTCTTTGGTGGGACCGATTTCTGGCCAAACGCATCCTTCGCAACGAAAATGTCACTAACGACAAACATTGCTGCTCCCAGAACTCGCTGATGCCGCAACGTTGAAGTAGTGGAAACCGCTGTTGCTAGCATTGAACTGATGATGATCGCGTAAACGAACACCAGAAGCTGCATGTCCTGGGGAATGGAGAGACTGAGCACATTGCTGCGTCTCCAAGCTACCGGCGAGCCATTTGGCGTTGCCATTGCTGGATATATCACGCCCAACCATTTGCCAATCACCATGGTCGCGACGAATATGATTGCAAATGTCGGCCAAGATAGGTCTTCTTCACTGCTGTCCTGAAGAAATGCTAGAATATAAGCTATATGAGCTGCTGCAAAAGCGACAATGCCTAGTTGGAAGGATGTTGAGATTCCTCCTTGCTGCGTTCCTGGCTTGTTCACGGGGTTGTTGCTCTTCAGGCCGGAAGAGGCTCGAGCTTCCCCCGCTGGACTAGAGTCCGGATGATAGTAGTATTCATTTCTCGAGGGGATCAAGAGAATGTCGCCGAGGACGGAGAACAGAAGGCCACAGGTGACGAAGACGCGATAAGGAGACGGATTGCTTGATATATGCAGAAGCGGCCCGCTGACGAAAGCGATCGAAGAGACGATTTTGAACAGAGCATGGCCCGGGAGGAAGGATTGGGTCTCAGAGAGGACCAGCAAAGGCAGGGATACCAGGAGCAGGTAGACTGCGGGATTTGGAGGGAGGCCGATGGACATCATTTCTTGTAGCTGGCAGCAATGCGGTGTGGAAACATTTTGTCGAAGCGAGAACAGCACTCATATAACTACGCCATTGGACCAGGAGAGGACATTCCTAGAGTCCTGGCTCGATTCGATTCCTAGGCTTGAAGATGCGATGAAGTCGAGATGTTCATGTGATTCGCGTTTTTGGTGGGCACAAACAAACTTTACAAACAGTGCAATCGTCGAGCAAACATAAAGTCACGTGTGGGTCTAGCAGGGCACCTCAACTCGCACTTTTGGAGGCTTGAATCAGCTTGATCTCTTTGGTATCAGCGTGATGATATGAAAAGTCTAGGAGAATGGAAAGGAATGCATAATTTCAAATGAAGTTCAAAAGGTTATGTCACAGACTGAGCAATTCGTTTAATCGTACTCGTGCAAAGAACGGTATGGACGCGTCCTATCCGCAGTACCCTCCTCCGCCGCCTGATGTGCTTCTCTCCAATCGTGAGCACTACACAGGACTCATCCACAAACGAAAATACCTTACTCCACCAGGACAGAAGGATAACTCGCTTTACTCGTTATATCGCCTATACGAATATATTGTCTTAGACGAGAATACAGAACTTCGAAATGAGATTGAATATTTTTGGCGCAATCATGCGTGGGCGGTCTGTGATATCCCAGACCCCAAGGATAAAGACCCGGCACGATATGCCGTACTCTCATGTATACCGCATTTGCTGGTCTTAGCATTTAACAACAATATCGAACTCGGTCTTCCGAGAGATGCTCCTGCGATCATGACGCACGAGCAGGTCGAGGAGTGTCGGCGGCGGGAGAAGAGGTGGGAAAGAGCACCAGACTGGGTGGCCAAAGTTCCTCCACTAAAGGAAACGCTGAAGATACCGCATAAGAAAAAGGTGTATGTGGAAGAAAGCGATTATACTGTTCTTGGGGATATGAATGATCCTGAAGCGTCGGAGGTTTTTAGGGAAAAGAATATCCTGATGATTCGGCCACATATTTATTTTATATGATGATACAAGCCTTTGTTCAATTTGCGTACATATATACATCAGCAAAACGGCCCACATGGCGGTATTGGGCTTAATGATTGTCACAGACTCCTATTTTGGCGATTTCGCGTGCCAAACTTGGCGATCAGAATGCGGATCAGAAACAGAAACAGAGAGGTATTTGTTGTTTACGAAATTAACATCCTCGAAACTTTTGCAGTTCACAAAACGACAGCTATCTGTCCTTCGATTATGGAACTTTTTTGTGCATTCAAAACAATTTGGCCCATCAGCCCAGTTTTCGATAACAAGCTGGCGCAATCTCAGAAAGTAACTCCAACTGCGTTATATGTCTCGTGGTACTCGTTGGCCAGCTCTTGGATCGCAGCCCGTGAGCACTGAATCTTATAATGGCGTCCCCATTCTTCAATCTCAGCTGCAGAGACCGGTCGATTATCGTGTTTGAGAATGTGCCGCCGTAAGTATATTGCAGCGTCCTTGAGATCATATTCACGGCGATTAGATTTTCCCATTCTCTCCAACTTAGCGCATATGGCGTAGCCCCAGGGCGCTGCTAACACCCTTAGCCCAGGCTCTTGAAATATAACCTCATCCTGCGCAACGGCAGCGTCTGTCAATTCTATCTGAAGAGCCTCCGACATGAACAACACCGTGGAGTTATTCAGCCAATTTCCTCCCAGTGGAACTGAACTACGGGCGGCCGCGTTCGTTGCCGCCTGTCGCAGGAGGTCCGCCAGGGCAGCGTCATGACTGATGTGTCCATTGAAAAAGTCAACGTCGTGAGTGACATTCCGAGTTCTCAAGAAGATCGTGTTGACTGCGCCCCCAACGGCAATGATTGTGACATTTTGGCTCTTCCCATGGAGGAATTCCGCGACGTAATGAAGCGCTTTGTTCAGGTTATTCCTGTTCAAGTCATATTCCTTATGGCGTACGGGCCTGCCTTCTTCGTCGCGCTCGGGAGCAGGGACAATCTGGAGGCCTTGAGGCTCTGATACCTCGGGCTCATGCTCGGGCTCACGATTCTTGTGCTTCCGTCTGAAGTGATGCTTCTTTTCTTTGGATGAAGAAGAACCCATGATAGAGATAATATCTGTTTCACTTCACGGCCAAATAGGATTTCTTAGCAGCAGACCGTTGGAAGGGTAATAGAACTTTGGAGGAAACCAGAGCATCTCGCGAATCTGACGCCATATTTAGAGGGCGGCAGATGGCCTTTCATCCATCACATTTCCTGCAATAGTTGGCCACCTTGAATCTAATTTCCTTGCCGGCTTATTGCCGAATTCAGCAAAAGTATGTAGATGTTTACTTGTCATAGACTATTCTTGAATTACCTTGAATTACCACTTGTGCTGCGATGGCCAACAGAATTGATCCGATGCCGACACGAGAAACACGTAGACCTGTCCTTTTAATTTTTGAATCTGCGACATGGGGCTTCAAAATATCCCCGACGCGTAACAATTCTAATTTAACCTCTTCTCCGTTCTCTGCCGCCACCGCAAGGACCGTGGCTCAAAAAACGGCTCTACGATGACTTTATATCCGAATGCATATTCGAGCTCTGAGTTTTTCAGCCTATACGGGGTATTACTCCTTACAGCCATCTGAACCTTGGTCCACATCAACTCGAATAGAACTTGTAACGGATGTACATGGGTCCATATAATGGCTGCTGAGTTATCTATTCGACACATCTCCCGACCACTCTCCTTAGGGACGAGTTCCAAACGTCCAGCAAGCCGCTGGGATCAATTGATCACCGATCTGGCCTCGAGTCTGTACCAGTGGCATACTTCTAATAAGGCCCACCACCATCAACATTTGGCTTCCGGACCTCCGATCAAAGTCGTCTGCATCTCAGACACACATAGCGCCGAGCCCGAGGTACCAGAAGGTGATGTTCTATTGCATGCGGGAGATCTCTCCGAGAAGGGGACCTTTGACGAAATCCAGGCGCAATTGGACTGGCTGCACCGCCAACCGCATCGATACAAAGTGGTGATTGCTGGCAACCACGACTTGCTTCTCGATCCGGTCTTTGTGGAGAGATTTCCTGAGCGAGTTGTGGAAAAACAGGGGAGGAGTCGGGAGGATCTGCGATGGGGAGATATTATCTATCTGAATGATAATTCGATAACCCTGGCTTTTAATGATGGTGCAAAGAGTAGTGAAGAGGGGAGCAGGAATGGGTGCTACGGTCGACAGATAAAGATCTACGGGTCTCCATGGACGCAGCAATATGGGAATTGGGCATTTCAGGTCCCTCCGATCCGGGACATCTGGACACGCTCGGTGCCGGAAGATGTCGATATTCTGTTGATGCATGGCCCGCCGAAGTATCATCTCGATGCGAAGAGTCTAGGGAATATATTCCTGAATAAGGAGCTATGCAGAGTGAAGCCTAAGTTGACTGTGTTTGGACACATCCACGCTGGATACGGGCAGAAAACTGTGGTATTTGACGAGGTGGAGTGTATCTACAGTGAGCTGAGACATGGCGGGAAGAAAGGATACACGTTGGTGAAAATGATCTGGCGGGTGTTGGTTACGAAGATCATTGCATATTGTGCAGGCTTTCCGCTGGTCGGGAAATGGGTGAGGCCGGAGCCAGTGCGGGCAACGAGGCTGGTTAATGCGGCTTTCTTTGCGGGCTCTGGAAAGCAGGAGCGGAGGCATCCGATTGTTGTTGATATATAGACTACCTACGATAAATGCTGTATCATACATAGACATTAGATACATCCCATAGATTCAATTAGATGGTGAGTTCGTTTGATGCCACTTGGTCTCTTACTATGTATGTAGCTAGTTCATATGTTCTGGGTGTCATGATTGGCTGCTCGGAACTTCTGTCGGTCCGCTTGGTACAATCAAACAAGCCAAACACTCGGCAGCCTGGACATGGGACGGTTTTGGACCATCTGACAGCGAGAGCTGCCTGCTGTTCATCTCAGAAATAGTAGTTTTGCCATGTTATTGATTGCTGGAGAGGTTAAAGCCCAGATCTGGTGATACCTCCCTAGTCTTTCAATTGACAATGCGTCCCTAGAGCTGTCTTGATCTTACTAGACTTGCAGTTCCCAGAATAAACAACCAGAACGAAGCTATGAGCGACCTTCTCAACTTTCTTCTATCGACCGACGAAGCTTTTAAGAGGTGCGGATACTATATCTGGAGTCTCCGCCTTTGCCAATTTTGGGATCAGGAAGAAGAAAAGCTAATTATACTCCAGGCGCTTAGGTTCCCTCTACTCCGACTTTCCCCTCCAGCATGACGCGGAGGGATATGCAATTAATATAGCAGCATGGCAGAAGGCACTAGCCAGCGCAACTCGAGCTGGACTCGTTCCCATTCCAATACGGAGCAGTAAACAGAACGGCACCCACTCTGCAAAGTCCCACCACAGCAATCTTCTGGTGTTGAGCACAGGTGGTGCTTTGAGCGCGGCATTGGAAACACGACAATGGGGCCGACCGCTGGCTTTACAAGCTGTGATTGTATGTTCCGCGACCAAGTCACGAGTGAGATATATACAATTATTAACTGAGACCACGGACAGGATGAATCTCTCCAGACCGGCAACATGATCCCGCTTCGGGAGTTTTTGAATAGCCCGACGAGTCCGTTTAGAAAGGCCTGGATTCGACTACCCGCCGCTCCTTCTTTATCTCAAATTCTAGCATGGGGAATGAAACACGCCCGGGGCTTGATTGTCGGTGCTCATTACGAGCATGCTGAAGCTTCCAGGAGGCTAGAAGAACTAGACCTGGTATTGGTAGATAATCTCAAAGTACGCTAATGGCGCTTAGGCATTGAAGATACATTTTATTTCTAACCTAAGAGGGTATTCCAGGAAGCCGAGAAGCGACTTATGAACGAGATATCGGCTCGTCATCAGTCCGTCGTGGATCGAATTTACTCCAAGGAGATGTTTAGGGATCAATTTGCGCGCGTCATGGGGAATGTAGAGCTGTCTCCGACTGATTTTGAAGTCCTTCTCACCTACCTAGCTCGAGACCAAAATTCGATTTTATATGATGGAAAGGTAATATATACGCAACTATTCATTTTGGGAGATTTAGCTAACAATTGCTCCAGACGATAAAATTCAAGGATGCTAACGATAGATCCACATCCATTTCGCAAGAGGACAGAACTATAGCGTCTCTCAAAGCTTTAATTTCTAATTTAACAGTTCAAATCGCTAATTTAGCTGCAAAAACTCAAGAACTCACACTTGCCGCTCAGACGGCGCTCAATAACAAAAATCGAATCCTAGCCCTATCTGCCCTCCGTTCTAGAAAACTGGCTGAACGAAACTTGAAGCAACGATCCGATACATTGTACCAGTTGGAAGAGGTCTATACGAAAATAGAGCAAGCTGCGAATCAAGTGGATATCATAAAGGTTATGGAGGCCAGTACAGGCGTCCTTCGAGGATTGAATGAGCAGGTTGGAGGCATCGAGAAGGTTGAGGATGTGGTCGAGGAGTTACGGAAGGAGATGGACAACGTCGACGAAGTTGGAAACATTATAAATGAAGCTGCTCCCGTGATTGATGAAGGCGAATTGGATGACGAGCTAGTTGCGATGGAAGCGCAGGAAAAAGAAGCTCAAGAAGCGAAGGAGGTGGAAATTACCCGTCAGAAACTGGCGGAATTGGAACGCTTACGACTCCTTACTCCCCAAGAAAGGGCAGAAGCCGAGAAGTTGCAATCCACCGCAAAGGTATCACCTACTGAATTGTCGAACGAGGAACTAGAGGAGAGCATTGACAAGCTTTCCCAGATGTCGATCGCCGACAATGGTTCGAGAAGTAGCGAACAAGCAAGAAAGATAGCCGAATGATTACATAAACGTAAATTATGGGCCTTTAACTGATAAAGCAACCACTTCGAGCTGGAGGTCGGTGGAAGTCGTTCCAAATTTCGGATTTTGTCCCATTTGGTCACGCGGCAGGATCCTCAACAACAATTCTTTGGCTACCGCCTTCGATTCCAGTTCGCGCATCAGAATTACTATCGAAAGAACTGTGACAACCTAAGTTTTGAGAGCTCTCCCCACTACCTAGATTATCTGCTTGAGGGCGAAGACCGGGGTCGCTGGAATTCGTGGTCGGTGTTTGAAGTTTTTCTTGATTCTCTGGCTGTAATTCAGCCGCGGGACTAACTCCTGTTTCCCGTTTCTGTCGAGCGTTTTCAATAAGCTTTTTAAAATCGTCTTCATGAGCAGCTGACCATGCAGCTCCGTCGAAATCTTTCCTCATAATGGAACTGGTTTGATCTCTGGATATTGACGACGCCTGGCCTCCCTGGGATCGCTCCCAAACATCTAATTCACGGAGCAACTCTCTTTTGGATTTCGGATGCTTGGAATCGCAATTAGCATTACACAGATTCACCCATTCGGTGTGTCGTCGCTGCAGAAGTGGTTTTGGGCCGCTATCGGGTATGCCTAAGTCTCGCAGCTTTTTCCGCAGAACGTTGTCTTTCATGAGTGAATAGTTTATTGTGGGAAGCCGTTCGGGAGGTTGACTGGAGGACGTGGACTTTCGTGGACTTGAGAGAGAGAGCAGACTATATCATTTTTAGCTACCAATTGCGCAACAGCCTGGTCGGGGATAGGCGCATACCTATTAGGCTGCTGTGACTGGTTTTGTGATGATGGACCTGGGCAATTATCGAGATGCGGGTATACAGCCTCTACTTTCATTCTACGTTGGCAGCCAGGGCAAGGAACGAGACCATCATCTAATATGTTGTTAGAGTAGCGTGCAATAATGCTAGAGAGAAATGCGTACTGAGGTGGTAGTCATCGTCCTCGCTATCATCAATAACCATTGGCGTGCTGGACCGTGTACCATGACATTGTCTCGCACTTTGTGACCGTATTTTCCGTGGAGTCCTTGCAGTCTCTTTAGGCAAAAGATAATCCTGCCCATCACTTTCCCGCTCGTTGATTTTCCTCTTTTTTGGCGTTCTCTCCTCTTCCGCACCATCGTCAGATCTAGTTGACGCTCTTCTCGCAAATTCCAAAACGCTCTCCCTCGCCTTCTTAAACGAGTCCACCAATTCATCCACCACCCAATTCTGCCTCAATTTCACCTCCTGATCATCGGCTCTGCACGTGGGGCATTTCCCTTCCGCACTCAAACACCGTCGTATACATAGGGAGCAAAAGGTGTGGCAGCAAGAGGTGATGACGGGGTTGTTGAAGAAGTCTTTGCACACTTGGCAGCGGAGGGCGGATTCGACGCGAGAGAGGCTGGAGAGAGGTGTGGGAAGCCAGTCTGTGGAGTCGGAGATGTCGAAGGAGAGATCCATGAGGTAAAGTTTCTTATGTGACTTTTAGATTTCAAGCTGAAGAAGAGAATCTCTGAGTTAAGAGTACTGTAGTTGTCGAAAATCTAAGAGAAATCGAAGATGGGATGGTGAGGAATGCCAAGAATGCTGACTGAGAACGCGTTTAAATGGAATCTCGACGCGTTGAATGCAGTTGCTGAGCACCAAAAAGCTAGCAGGATCACACAATCAGCCAGTTTCAAGTTGAAAGACTACTATTAAAGATCAATGACATTGAACTACAAAATATACTTGGCGGAGAAGGTCCTCAGCGACCAGGAACATGTTAGTAGCCATCCATTCATCCCATTCATGGCAAAGTCGTGCTGATTCATTCCACTAGGTGACATATCGGGATCTGAGCAGGGCTCTAAATGTTCATTGCAATCATGCGAAGCGGTATGTTCAGCTTGAATGGATGCTGGCATAGACATTTCCACTGATGTGATGAAATAGAATGCTCTATGAATTCCATAGACATGAAAATTCCAAAAAGCCAAAATCGGTCAATGCCACATATCTCATCACTGGGGTGCTAGAAAAGCTAGCGGGCGGTCCGATTCGGAAACGCTTAGGAGACGGTGATGACGAAATAATGCAAAGCAGTCCGTTTGTGAGCAGTCAGCTTGTGCCGGAAGATGAATCAAGTGACGAAGAAATCCCAGTGACGTCGATTCTGTTGGTGAAAGAAGAGGAGTTGGATGGTAAACCTCTCCATTGAGATGCAAATTGAGTCTTTCAGGACGCTGATGGAGGTCTAATTGAAATAATAGACGCGAGACGGAAGTTCAAAGCTGTATACTCTATCTTCGTCTACAGCGTACAGCCAACATCACCCCCTGATTTAAATATTTTAGCCGACATTATGGACATCGTGTCTTCACAAGATCCGCTGCAGTACGGACCCATGTATGGCATGATACAGAATAAGAATGTAAAGGTATGAATCGTAAAGCCCCCTGTATTCCCCAAGCATATACTTACAGCGAATGATAACTTTTTAGCGAAGAACGGGATCTGCTCCCGCACCAGTAGCTGCTTCAAACTCTGATAAGCCCAAAGTCCAAAAGCAAAGGTCTGTAAAGGAGGAAGAGAAGCCGAACGCTCTGGCGCAGGAAATAAAAACAGAAGCAAAGGGGGATAGTGAGCCACGGCCAGCCTCTCGACAATCTGCAGAGTCTCAGACGTCAAGGAAAGATACAAAAAGACCAACATCGGCGAAACGATCGGGATCGGACTTGTTCAAAGCGTTTGCTAAAACGAAGCCTCCCGCGAAGAAAAAGAAGGAACCCGCCAATGCCTCTGGCGCCGAATCTGTATGTAGTCAAAACTTGTTCCGGTCGAAAATTAAAGTTACTAACTTGCGAATAGGGTGAGCCAAGTGGTGTCGAAGATGGTATGCACCTATTTTGCAGATTATCTGTATTATTTACTTATCTTCCATAGTTATTATGGATGATGATTCCGAAGAAGAGCGAGAAGACCTGTTCCTAGATACTGGAGAGCGCTCCAATAGTAATAAAGACCGAGAAACACGAAAAGAACGAGAAGACAAGCTCAAAAAAATGATGGAAGGTGAGGAAACTATGCTAAGTCCATGACCAACATGAGTTGACCATACGCCAGATGATGATGAAATGCCAGATGCGCCGGAAGTTGCGCTAGAAGCACCGCCTTCGGTTACAGAGGAAGCGACTGAGATGGAGAAGTTAAACACAGAGATCTCGGAGCCGACATCTGCGACAGCGCCGGTTAGGAACAGCACTGCTCGACGAAGAGGAAGACGCCGAGTAATGAAGAAGAAAATGTTCCGAGACGCAGATGGGTATCTGGTTACAAAAGAAGAGCCTATGTGGGAATCGTTCTCAGAAGAGGAGCCAGAGCCACCAAAGAAGAAGCCTCCTTTGGTATCGACGGCTGCAAAGCCAGGGAAAGGAGGTCAAAGGCCCAATCAGGGTAATATCATGTCTTTTTTTGGCAAAAAATGATATTGTCTTCCTTGATTTTGTTTCAGCGAGACCACCAATCGCTTGGTGCTGAGCCCAGTTAACACAGCGCTTCCTTATTAGTCATCTTATCACCGGTTTTATTCTGAAGTTGGCAGGGCAGGGCATCAATCTTCCCACAAGTTACAACCTCAAACTGAACTTGCTGTCAATGTCATCTCTCAGTTAACAATCATTGCAGTGCGACTGCCGCAGCCATACTGTACAGTACAATCATAATGCAAACAGAATGTGCAATTGAAGAATTGAATGATATCTACATAGTTACTCTTAGGAACTTGAACTTGGATAGTGATTGAGGAAAGAAAAGTCTTGTCTACCGCCCATGTTATATTGAAGGGCACGACCAAAAGTGAGTAATATCTTGAAGTCGAGTTTGACAGTGATAGGCCCGGTTTGGCTAACATTGTGAAGCAGTACGTTAGCTTGTGTCCTTGCTCATCCTGAGTCAAAAAAAGTGGTATCGAGACCAGGTTAGCACTGTTTAGCATTCACATTGCACTATACAACTTGCTTACCTTGTTATGAAGGCTCTACCGAAACATTCTCTTGATGTTACTCATAAACCTTTGTTACGGCCTTGCGGCCAGCTCTTCAATTGCTGTGTTTGTCGGATGGAGGATCGCGAACTACGCCGAGCAGAAGCAGTTATGGACACTTCGTCTTCGGTTATCTCTATTGCAGCCCTACATACTACCAGGGTGGATCATCCTGATTTCAGCTGCTACTATCCTAGCACTCTATGAATGGTTTACGTCCATGTGTCCTCAGTGCAATGGCATTCTCGTGTTTGGTGGCATGCATTTCGTAATAGGATGCACTTTGATCTTGGCCGCTGATCTCGCTTTCCGCGTATTTGATACTCGCCACTATTTGAATCTTCGTTGGAGAGCTTGGAGTGGTCCCAGCCGGACCGGTATACCACCAGAAATGGCAATTTACATTGGCGATTCTGCGGACTGGAAAGCTTTACGCGCGTCGGCTGGAGACATTAGGCTGCATCCGATTGAACGATTTGCAGGTTTTCTGACCCGAGATAGCAAGGGCATAGTGGAGGATCCAACTGATCTGCTTCGCTCACAAGTCTCTCATGACCAGAAGGAGCTTCATGCTTGGATGCCTCAATCGCTGGGAAAAGCAGCAGTGTATCAACCTACCGCCCCCAATAATTCTGCCTCTCTTCTCTGGGGTGAACATAACGGGTTCCAGAGGCGCTGCAGCCGGGGCATAATCGCCCTTCCTCCAAAGCTTTGGACGGTGTCCCCAAAACTGAATTCAGGACTTTGTGGCAAGGCTGTTTGCCTGGCATACGGAATTCTCGCGAGGAACAAAGGCCTTGAGCCAGCGTCGCTTATATGTAACCTGAAAGCGAAAAACTCTTTTCGGATGTGGGAGGAAGGTAGTCTCTTTCCGCTCATGTCAAAGACTTTACGGAGTTTCTATTACATTGAGTTTAGAGATTCCTTTCGTTTGCTAGGTGACTCTTTTATCACCGCCGCAGCAGAACTAGCTGTATTGCTCACGGTCGTGGATCATTCTTTGGTTCGCAGGTGGCTTGACGCAGGTTTCGAGCACCAAGACTTGGAGCTCAACTTCGAGGCACACTATTTAGGAGCTAGCCCAGAGGCTCTGGACAGACTGTATCGCGGTCATTACGTGGCGATGCTTATTAGCCTATGTCTCTATCACAAGGGAGTTCAGATTCGCCCTGAAATCACAGTGTTCGATGCTGTCTGCGATCTTGAGAGTGTTTCGATTCCGCTGTGGGCGCTGTCCGATAGCATGCAGGCTCGAAGGGACGCAGAACTCGCCCAATATGGTCCATCCCTGCGACGTCTCGTCCACGCTGCTATCTAACATTAGTTAGTGAGTCGAGGTTACGTACACACACTAATATGGATCTATCCATCCGTACCTATATTGGATGTGTTTCTTGACTGAGAAAGAGGGCATTGCGAAAGCTATTATTTGTATGGAGCTTGTTGAATCAAACCAACTCAATGCCTCAGATTTAATTTTTGAAGAAGGCTGAGATTCATCTCTCAACCCGTCTGTGGGTCACATGACTACGGGATTTCCTTAGGCGAGGACCGGGTGATTCCAGCACGAAGATCCAACAGATTCTCTATTTTTGGGACTCAATGCAGACGCCAGGCCAGATTGCAATGGGGATTGTCGCGTTACCGAGCACCAACCGATTGCCCACATTCTGTGCGGAGTCTTTGAGGGGAAGTTTATCACGCGCAAATGATCGAGGTGTTCGGAAGAGTATTAGCTCCCTTCAGCCTTGTGCTGGCCGAGAGCTCCGAGTTCTTTATTCAGCGGCTGACGTATGGATTTTTGGTGCCTTTATCAACCCTCGTATTCAGCAATATTGAAAAGGGGATGGCTAGAGGTATATACGCAAGGCGAGGACTCACTAGTCCTGTATGCCGTTATCCATTTCAAGGCTCTGAGTCACGACTCACCTACCATGACCACCGCGAAATTGCAAGAATTGGTCAGCCAGTTCGCCATAACACTTCTTCCTCGAGCCCAGTGAATTCAGTCTGTCAGAGGTTCTGACCATAGGCCCGTTCTTCTCCTGGACAACCACCTCGAATATCCAACTGGGCTTCCAAAGCCCTATTCTCCGGAGCGCGACTCAAAAAGTCACCTCAGTATTTCTTTGCTGACCGGTCTTTCTTCTCTTCTTTCGTACGGTCGGAGAGAGAATGGCGACGACTCCCGTATCGGCAACACCTCCCGATGTGACCACTTCTCTGCCCCCGAGTTCTGCATTGTTTCATGTTAAGCCCTCTACTTCGCTCGGGTTTTTATGGTCTTCGATCGGGTTGGCTGTTCTCACAGCGCTCGCTCAGGGTATGGTCACAGCTCTCGCATACATGACAGAGTCCTCAGCTATGTGGACGTTTCGTTTTCGTTTGGCAAAAGTTGAGCATTGGTGGTGGACTCTCGTTTCTGGGATGCTGCTCATATCCCTGGTTCTAATCACCCTATCGTTCGCGGCTGGAAACAACAATGAGGCAGTATCTATCCTTGCGCTGTCGACTACAACGTTTCTGACCATCGTACGGTATATGTTACCCTCGTGGCGTAGTCGACGATTTATCCATAATCGGTGGCTTGCATGGGCAGGCCCGAGTCGAACGGCCGTTCCCCGAAAGCTGTTGTACTACTGTGGGGATAGAGAGGATTGGCGCAAGCTCTCGAGGAACGTCGTAATAAGTAAGGGGAAAGTAGTCCAATCCGACTATTACGGCTGGCACATATTTCCGCAAAGAGGAATTCGACTTGACCCAACTGACATTTTAAACGTTGTAAGCAGTACGAACATTGACAAGCAATTCTTGTCTGGAAAAGTACATTATGTTTACAATGACGGAGACGACAAGTCGGAGAACGTTTCATTGTTCTGGGGTGCTGTCCAGGACTTTCAACCGCGGGTTTCCAGGTCGATATCAGCGATACCGGCTAACTTACTACAATCCCACCCTCTCACGCAGGAAGGTTTCGTCGGAGAAGGCTTTTGTCTTGCGATGGGAATCGTTGGGCGAAATAAAGGCCTGAGGCCGTGGGATTTGGTTTTCAATATGGACAAGAGCATTTCGACTAGCCTAGAAACTAGATCGACGTGGCGCCCTCGGCCTGGGAAGACACTTCGCAGTTACTATGAGACGACACTGGAAACTGTTTATGGTGGACTCGGCCAAAGCTTTGTTCGAGCTGTCGTCGAACTTAGTCTTATACTCCTTGACGCTGATGAACATGCCGTTGCAGCCTGGCTTAAAGCCGGTTGCGATCATCAGAGTATATTGATCAACAAGGCCCTCACTGAACGCAAGGCAACTCCCGAAGAGCTGAAGGCGCATTATGAATCAAGTTATGTCTCGATGATAATATCTCTTAACAACATGAAAGACAAACAGGTTGGGCATTACAATCATGAGACGTCTGAAGCGAAGCGACCCGATATCATTTGCCTGGGACTGTTGCTGAAAGCACGAGGTCATCCTCAACCGTTGTGGTGGAATGAACCACTGTTCGCAAGTTATCGTGCCGATGAAAAGAAGCATCTCGACAGCGATTGGTACCAGGACGCTGCGAAACTGCTGGGGCTTGCTGTATATCCTCCTGGCTTCGAGGATGGCGAATGGTTTGGCAGGACTACCTCGCCTGAGCCGAAGCTGTCGGTGCCCGCATCACCTGAGATGAAAATGGTCACGCCTAGCCAGCTTGAAGCAGGCCTCGCCAATGGGTGCGTGGCTAATGAATCCACTAGCCACAACGGTGTTCTCAGTCACATCGAACCTCGACCCTCGGTGCATGCAGCTACGTATAGCAGTGACGCTACGTTAAACGGTTCGGATGTCTCCTCGCCTCCTAAGTCGGAGTGAGCTTAGATGCTATATGACATACTTGAGGATTTCATGATTCTCACTGCGGCTATGTGTTGTGCATGGCTCGATATGGGTGCCGTCAGTTTTACCATGTTGGTTAACCCCAGAGAAAAGGAAAATAGAAAATATTGAGTGTTTCAATCTTGATCACCTTCATTTCTTCAATGGAATTGTCGAGGGACGATTCAGCCAATTTTATAATCTCTTTGTCTGAGTATTAGTTACAGCTCCCTGTTGTAATATATAGAATCTGGCCCAAGCATAGGTGATAATGGCAATATTATCAAGTCGGGAAAGCCTCTCACACAACGTTGGTATCAGTTTATTCCAGTGATCAATTCTCCCAGGACCTACTCTGTAGTTATTCAAGAAAGGATGATCTCTAATGACACATCATGATTGTCCATGCCAACCTCGATATAATAAGACGACAACGATGGAGGCATAAGACTGGACAGGGACAGGGCTGGATGGATTAACTAGCATTGTGTGCTAACTAGAGATGCTGTCAAGGATATAGCAGCTCAGTTTTCAATGAGACGTAAGTGCCCAGCTGGTCGGCTGCCGTAGACGGTGCGGCTACACAAGGATCTTAGGTCGCACTGATGGGACTGTCACCTGTGTCACTGGGTGGCCCGTGGCTGGCAGTTCGGCTTGGAATGCTGTTTCTGGCGGGCATGAGAATGGGTACATTTTATCATCAACAGGATTTTGTGCCGCGGAAACAGATCCAACACCAGCACTCCTGAGCTTCCAAGCTGCCATTCCCCCCACACCTAATCTGCAGCTGATCAGTCTTGCAACCCACCACAGCCTTGATCAGTGGATGGCATGGTGGGAAGAGTGAGCTCTGGAACTACTTGTATGTGAGAACTGACAATGACATCCTTCACTGAGCAACTGCTCCTGTTAGTTACCGGATGATCCAGGAACTCATCGCGTCTAATCCCATCACCCACCTTAAAGCTGAGGAAGCGATCGCTCAGAATCATTTTTGGGGGTCTGATTAGCCATGAAGCTGTCTTTCCAGCTTATCGCCCTGCTTACGGCTGCGATATGCGGCCATGTCGTTTCTGAGGAGCAAGCAACATGGGAAGATGAGCTGGAAGACCTCATGGAGGCTTGTCCAGATTACACGGAATACGCTGCAGAGAGACAGTGAGCGTGCCTATATTTTCCATCTCTGCATTCTCTCTGCTTATTATGATGAATTCTGAATTCTTTTTCCATGGTGGACCTTGCTGATATATCCTACAGCCCGCCATACAGTGAAGGACCGCTCCGGCTTCCCTTCCAACGGCCTGCTGAAATCTGTCGGACCTTCTCCTCACCCTACGTTGAGAAAGTGATTGAAGACATTACCTCTCGCATGGTCGACAAGGACCTCGCTCGGATATTCCAAAACGCATTTCCCAACACATTAGACACGACCGTGAGATGGCACGTCAACGGGAGCGAACCCGTGAAAAAGCCGAAGAAGAAAAAGAAGAGTCTTGCCCCTGCCGCTTGGGAAGGGCCCCAGTCGTTTATTGTGACGGGTGACATAAATGCGGAATGGATTCGAGATTCAACGAATCAGCTGGCCCAATACCAGGTCCTGGCAAAGAAAGATCCCAACATCAAGAATCTTATCCTCGGGGCAATAAACACCCAGGCTGAATTTATGATTCAAGCTCCATACTGCAATGCTTTTCAGCCGCCGCCGCCCAGCAAACTACCTCCAACGAATAACGGTCAAGCTGATACGGTCCATCCGGCGTATGAGCCCTCGACTGTATTTGAATGCAAATACGAGCTGGATTCTCTGGCTAACTTCTTGTCTCTTGGGAATCAATTTTACGCGAACAGCGGGTCGGATGCTTTTCTTACACAAAGGTGGTATTTGGCTTTGGAAACCGTGCTGAATGTGATCGCGGTACAGTCTGAATCTACTTTCGATAACACTGGACAATATGTACGCAATGAATATACCTTTCAACGAACAACCAACACCGGGACGGAGACATTGAATTTGCGCGGGATTGGAAATCCATTAAATAACGAAACAGGCCTGGTTCGTAGTGCTTTCCGCCCCAGCGACGATGCGTCAATCCTGGGATTCTTCATCCCCGCAAATGCTATGGTGTCTGTCGAACTGAAGCGGACTGCGGATACTCTGCAAAAGGCCGGTGGAAAGAAAGAACTGATTGACCAGCTTCGCCAGTTGTCTAAGAGGATTGAACAGGGCATCTGGGAGCATGGAGTGGTCAAACATAAACTATATGGCGACGTGTTTGCGTTTGAAGTCGATGGCTATGGCTCGTCCATTTTGATGGATGACGCAAATCTCCCGTCTTTACTGGCTCTTCCCTTGCTAGGCTTTGTTGATCAAGATGACAAGGTCTATCAGAACACGCGAAAGATGATTCTGTCGAAGACTGGGAACCCCTATTACTTGACGGGATCTGCCTTCCATGGAATTGGTGGGCCGCACAGTAAGTATCCCTTTACGTTCTCACTTACTCACATATCAACTAATAGGGACTGGTAGTTGGAGTTCAAAATGCCTGGCCTATGTCCGTTCTTGTCCGTGCTCGCACAGCAGAGACGGATGAAGAGATTATGGAATCAATCAACATGGTCCGTGATTCCAGCCTTCTGGGTCTAATCCACGAAAGTGTGGATGTAAATCGCGTCAGACAATATACACGAAGCTGGTTTGCCTGGGCAAATAGTGTCTTTGCGCAAACGATTCTCGATCTCGCAGAAAGAAAACCGCACCTAATCTTTGGGAAGAACGCAAAGCCATACCGAGCGGCTGACGTCGAATTTGATTCAACGGCACCTCCAAAGCCTCATGGACGAAATGAACAGGTGTAGTGTTACTTTGTGTATTATCTGGGATTGCTGCTGCTGAACAGCAGCCTGGTGGTCTGTTGTTTCTGGATTGGCATGCCCTCATTGTATATAGTACCCTTCGCATATAAAATATTAATAATAATATATACATACGTACGCATTTTCGAGGAGTGAATAAAAGGCTTTTAGAATGTTGAAGGCCTATGAATCAAGAAGACTGCATCAGTTTCTATAGTGCCATGTAATGCCATACACAATTGATAAGTATACATTGTGAAGTCAATACTCAACCAGAGCCGCCGACGGAAACATCATGGGCAATGCATAACATGAAATTTTCAACTCAGTAATACAACAAACTATCAACCTCATGGAGTTCAACCCTCAATCATAATAGCCTCATCTCATCTTCAGAAGCATTGCTAATTCTTCTCTGATTAAACATCTTCAGCAATCTTCATCCCAAAACCCGAGGCATGCGTTTCTTAATAAGGGCCTAATGTGGGTTGTATGAGCATGTATATTTGCTGATTGAAGCCTTATAGATTTCAAACATTGTTTGCACATTTGAATCTTGATGATAACTTGTTCTGTTTTTGGAGTTTGAGAGTTGTGTGCGCATTTGAGTATTATTTTCAAAGCTTTTACATCTCCGGCAAAAATCTATTGGGGAGATCAGTCTCATTTTCATCACCAGAAACTAGAGATTAAATTCACACATACCGAGCACAAGGATATCTCGTTGACTGAGTCTGTATAATGATTAATGTCCAACTGTTGTGATCATTCAATAAACCTGCTTGTATTAAACGTGCATCCAAAATAGTGTTGCCCTCATAGGCGATCTTGTTCCCTTGTTGTAAGGCTAAGGAATTAGGAAAAGCTCCTTTGGGCCCTTTCTGAGACTTTGAGAATGTTTTGTACTGTCCATATGTTGTCGGATTACACCAATGCTTGACCCAAACATTTGATGCATCTTTCAATGAGTGTTGTCATGATCAGCAATCGTTTTTGAATGAGATTCAATAGCACTAGAAAGATTAGCTTTTGCTTCTCATAAATATTCAGTCTTCTCTTGAAAGTTTTCAGTTTCTGCTGCAGTGATTAGATTAGATTATCTTGTTCTGAGAGCTTTTTGTGTGGTAGTATAATTTTTTTTTTTTTTTTTGAAAATAATCATCAGCTAATATCATTATTTTATATCAAGTTGTTGTTGATGTATTTCATTGTTGCTTCACTTAGTTAACAACTTTTATTGATTCAACAGCTGAAAATTTTATATTTTTTTCTCATCATTGTATGATTGTACTCAATCTGCTCACTGATCATGATGAGAACATTTTTCTTTGTATGATCAGCATAGAAAAACAGAAATCAAGCAAGATATTTGAAAGTCAGTATGACTCACATCAAGAATGAAAATCATATTTCATGATGTTGAGCTAGACAACTAAAGAGAAATATCAGCATGATATGATACTGACAGATGTAAAAGTAGAATGAAATCATCTATTATATCAGTTCCATGCCTCACGAAGAGAGTCCCATGGATCCAGAGTCCCGCATTTCTGTTGTTGCCAGAGACAAGGCTGGCGGGGAGTTCAAGAAGGCTCATGTCACAATCAATTCTTCAAATCATTAAAGGAAAATAAGATACACAGGCTAATCTACCTCGATATCTCCTAGCCTGGCTGTTAAGGGTGCAGTAGTAGTTTCTATTGCATCGGCAGCGCCTTAATGATGATCAATTGATAGTTAATGATGGATAAGGGTTGATTATTCTGTATCCAATCTCGTGTCCTTTGGTTTGAATGTTAGAACGCACTCTTACTCATTGTATCGTCTTGATATATCCTGCCATATCCCAGTAAAAACCATGCGTGCCCTATAGCCCAGATCATTCAGTGTCCCGAAACCATGTATGTTCCAACGCCTGTTTGACAGTAGGCCGCTTATCAGGGTCCAAGGTCAACAGATAGCGGATGAACTCAAGACAGTTTTGTCCAGCCTCAGCTTTTGCTAGCTCCTCTTCTAATGAGCCCATTGTAATTGTCCCCATCTCCACTAATGCCTCTGCTATATCAAATTCCTCCGTGAATTTTGCATCCTCTTTTCGACTGAGGGGTCCAATGAGCTGGATAATTTTGGCAATACTGTATGCTGCCTGGCTTGTTTCGATAGGTACGGGGGTGACTCGAAACTTCATGTCTGTGATACCAAACAAGCATTTCGCAGAAAGGAAATGAGCTAGCTGAAGACTGTTACCGAACTCGACTCAAATTAATACACAGCAAAGGAAGTAATCTGGCTCACGCTAACGCCAACAGACCACACATCACATGCGGGTGAAGGGGGATATCCCATCCAGATTTCGGGTGCGCGTATAGAAAGGCCTTGGAGCCGATAGTCTCTAGGTTCTCCGGCAGGAATCACTAAGACTTTTAGTAAATATGTTATCCGAAAGGAGGAGAGGGAGGTGGTGGCGCCTGACATCCTCCTAGATCTGCTAACTTGACTATAGGAGAAGATGCACTACCGGCTCCAGAGACCATGATGTTGTTTGGGTTTACGTCTGCTATCTATCAGCTGATAGACGGTCTCGCAGTCTGCGGTCGGCATATATGGCTGACCGGTATGCACAGCAGAGCCGTGCCCGTCCATATCTGAGAAGGCGGCCAAGGCATTGAGAACCGATTTTGCTACAACCTTGAGAAAGGGTGAATTCGGTGGCTGTTTCTGCTCCCGTAAAGACCATAGGTCACTGTCCATCCATTCAAATACCATACACTTGTCGGTACCGTTTGCAACAATTTCCCGCAGAGAACGGATATATGGGGATTGTCGAACGCAGTTGAATTGGTAAACATTGACCTCTCGTCGATATAGGGCCGGATGGTCTTCAGTCTTAAGCATAACCCTGGAAGATTCCATTTAGAGCGAAGCATCGAAACAGTCCAGTTGCAGGATGAAAACGCACGGAATAGACGTGCCCTCAATGTAAGCCTTAAAGACGTTCTTTGTTAGGGGCTTGTCAATCCGATAAGTGCATCCTTTGTGGCCAGAAATAAGCACATTCTGGCCCTTCAGCAGAAGGTCATAAATCGGGCGGGCCATATTCCTTGAAGTTGAATAAGTCTTGAAAGAGATTGTTGAAATTCTACTCTGCAAGATTGATAATAATAAGAATGCTATGTAGTTATACCTTAGTACTCCATACATATGTATTTGCGTACTGCCGTAGGTACGGAGTATGGAGTACTTGCTGACAAGATTCATCTGAAGCGCACAGACCAATTCACTTCACTTTTTTCAAAGCTCAGCTTCGATTCCCCATCCATGAAGCCAATGATCCCACTCAACACCCTGACGATGCGCAAACGGATTGATTTCTGGGATGTCCCGTCCGACGAGGAAGAAGTTGGCGATGCTGGCTATGATTCCGAAGCAGCCCAGGAGTCAAAAGGCAAGAGCAGCAAAGCAAAATCTGCGGCAGCATCTTCAAGTCTGCGCCGTCCGTCAAAGCGACGAAAACTTTCCATTATTGAAGTCGATTCCGAAAGTGAGAACGAAACTAGAGTTGGAAACGAAGAAGATGCTATTGGCAATGAAATAGACGAACAAGACCGATCCAGAGAAAACCAAGAAGCCGCCGCATCAGCCATTGACTCGACGACCAAGTCCACGTCCATCGCACCAACCACAACCACAACCACGACGTCGAAGACGACTACTACCACCACAGCTACGACCACAACTCCATCTATCGAGAACACCACACCGTCTCCCCCTCCTCCATCTCCAGACTCCAAACCAAAGCCCAAAAAGCCCAAAACCGGCGTAATCTACCTCTCCTCGCTCCCGCCCTACCTCAAACCCTCCGCGCTCAAATCCCTCCTCCACGCCCGCGGCTTCGGCCCCATCACAAAGACCTTCCTCACGCCCTCCACCCCCTCGTCGTCTTCCTCCAGCAGCGCCAGCAAACGCAGCAACAAGCGCCGCATGTACGCCGACGGCTGGGTGGAATTCTCGTCCAAGCGCACGGCGAAGATCTGCGCGGCGACGCTCAACGCCACGATCGTCGGCGGCAAAAAGGGCGGGTGGTACCACGACGATGTGTGGAATATGAAGTACTTGCGCGGATTCAAGTGGGCGGATCTGATGGAACAGGTGCAGCGGGAGAAGAAGGAGGAGGAAGCGAGGCGGAGGATTGAGGATGCGAGGGCGAGGAAGGAGGAGAAGGTGTTTTTGGCGGGGGTGGAGCGGGGGAGGGTGGTTGAGGGGATTAGGAGGAGGAGGGAGGAGAAAAAGAAGGGGAGGGAGAGGGGGATAGAGGTGGAGAAGCTGGAGAGGCCGAGGGTGGTGTTTAGGCAGAATGAGGTTCGGGATGGTGGTGGGGAGAAGGACGGGGCGAGGAAGGAGGGTAAAGTGGATGCTGATGTGCAGAGGGTGCTTGCGAAGATTTTTTGAGCGGGAAGACGCTGTGAATTGGAGAGCCTGTGTTGGTCTATGCTGTCTTAGGCATTGAGATTCAAGTATCATGATTCTCTTATTCAACTGTTATAAACATTTTTCATTGCTTTTAAAGTTGTGCTGCTGGATCGAGAGCTCTAAAACACTCGGGAGTAACCGCAGTCGAAAATGCGCCCCCATCATTCATCAAATGCTCATAGAAATTGCAGAGATACTTATTGCTTATCCTCCATGTTGAGCTCTTCGAATTCATCTAACAACTCATCCATGTTGATCTTTGGTACACCTTCATCATCACTGTCTTCATCAACATTCATCTCAAGACCGTCCATCTGATCAGGATCAGCCTTCGATTTCTGCGCATGCTTCGCCTTATAGAGCGCCAGTGTGCTTCTCAACTCCGTGTCCTCCTCGATGTCCCGCAAGAACATCTCAAAGTCTTCCTCCAAGCGATCTTGGTTCTGTTGCCTTGCAGACGACGATGGCTCCTCTTCGTCGCGGTCCAGACGCTTCAGACGCCAGTTGCGGGCCTTGTGCTTCTTTTTCCTTGGGTAATGTTTCTTAACTAATACGACATCGGGGATTGTGGAGCTGTACGTGCTGCTTTGTTCCAGAGCTTCGTAGTTTTCGTTGTTGAAATTGGTTCCTGTTAAATGATACCCCATGACTGAGTCTCCTGGGTGGAGGATACCGCCAAGATGGGTGCGAGTGAAGTACGTTGCGTCGTTGACACCCAGATCTGATGCTCTCGCGACGGTGGCTTCTGCGAGATAAAACCGGCCTCTAGAGTGGCCGATCGGTTCAATATCCATAACAATGAATTCCACTAGTTCTTGGACATCGGCAAGGTTCTTAAAGGGTGATCTCCAGTAAATGGGCGAAGGAATATCAGCGGTTTGAAGAGTATTGGGATCGAGGAGGTTGACAGACGTCCCAACTCGGTAGCAGAGGGTTAGAGGTGAAATGTTGCCTAGTGATCTTGCAAGCTTGATTGGAAGCGCAACGAGATCGTCTTTGCAGATAGGTATTAGCTCAACCGAAAATGAGATCTTGTAAGACTTGGTTGACGTGTGGATATCCATAGAAATGAGCTGTTGAGACTTCTTAACCCGAACTGGCGCAACCGATGACAAAAAATCCACCAGCTTCTCTGCATGATTCCTCTGTGAGAAAAAGAAATCTAACCCATCTTTGACCTCCTTGATATTTATTGTGTCTTTGTGCGCACCATGCTTAAGGATGAGCTGTTCTAGGTGGAGAAAGGTTCTCTTGTGAGGCACTTTCTGGCGAACTTGGACTGAAGCACGCCAGGTGTTGGCAGTGTATGATTTCGCACACTCCGGACATTGCTGAGATGCAACGATGTATTCTACTTCAAATGTCTGTTGCAATATTGTCCCTTGGAGGACCTCTTGTTGAATGGTTATTTTCACTTTGATTCGTTTCGAGTGCGGTTCGGTCCATAAGAAGCTTGCGTCGATAATGCGGACCTTCGACAAGCCCCGCAATTTTCGGAGACATAATGCCAATAGTTCTCTTGATTCTGGAGCGGCACTAATCCATTGACTTGGTGGTTGCAGCCATCGTTCACAGTCTTTGCACATATGCAATGTAGCTTCTCGCTGGACCCCCTCGGATATATCGATGGTGAGTTTGATGCAGTCCTCGCACAGCGCACCTGCAGCGGTCGTTCCATCTATGGGCGCACCGCAGTTGCAGCAGAGGATACTACAAAAGTCAGAAGCCTTTTTTTTTAGAGGTCTTGCAGTCAGAAGGTATGAAAGTACGTACGTTGCCGCTTGCTGCTGCGGTTGAAAGGAAACCGGCTGGAGGGATACTGGAGCATCCAGATCCATCGACATTTCGCTGACACAATGCCGAGTCAACCTAGCAGTAAATAAAAAGAAAAGCAACTCCAATGCTCCCTGATGGAAGTGAAGTGAATGTGGATGTGAGAGCGAGAGTTGATATTCGCTGCTTTTTTCAGATGAATTTCGCTTATCAGATTCTTATCGCCCTGTTTGCACCGTTTGCGAAATGCTTAGTCAGCATGATGACCGCAAACGGCAAGTACCTGCCATCCTGCAAAAACTTTTTTTCTGTTTGGCTTTTCTCGCCGTCACTCCCTCTCTCTCTCTCTCCTCCTCGCTTTTCCTCGCTCTTCACCTCTTCAACACTCGCCATTGTGCTTCAGTAGATCCTCAAAATGAGTCGAATAATGTTCAGAGGCATTCAGTGCTATGGCTGTCGAAGCCATGTTATTCAATCCTTTCTCGCAATTGCTGACATTACATTTCCCGCACCTCTATACCACAAACCTTTCCCTCGATCTCAAGTCCAGCATCAAAGCAGCTTTTCATCATTACATGGCCAGTCCTTTCGCAGTCAATCTGCGGCTCACAGCACATCTTCCAAAGAGCCATTGGACGACCATGGCAGTGAACAGCATCCTGATCCTGCGAGTCAAACCCGTGAACATGTCCCTTGGTACCTCAAAGAAGAGACGGCAGAGGCCACTTCACATCCTCTGGGACAACGCCAATTAATACCTCCACTACCCGATAATCCTCCTCCAATATTAGAAGAACTTCTGCAGCATATCTCTGTTGATATTGGGCTCGACGATCTCTCATTACTCGATCTGCGAAGTCGCCATCCACCGCCTGCTCTTGGAGCGAATTTGATTATGATCATTGGAACAGCTCGCGGTGTAAAACATCTCAATGTCGCTGCAGATCGATTATGCCGCTGGTTGAGAAGTACTCACAAACTGCATCCCATCGCAGATGGCCTTTTGGGCAGAAACGAATTGAAGATCAAGCTACGCCGAAAGGCACGTCGCGCGAAATTGGCTAGCAACACGATGTCCTCATTTGATGAAAAGGATGATGGATTGACCACAGGATGGATCTGTGTGAATGTCGGTTGCGTAGAAAATGGAAAACCAGCCACAGGCGGACAGAAGCGTGATTTCGTCGGATTTGGAAACGTTGCGGACAGCGCACGAATTGTCGTACAAATGCTGACTGAGGAAAAGAGAGCTGACTTTGACCTGGAGGGTCTCTGGAGTGGCAATTTCCCCCCACGATCGCCCAGCGAGATGAGGGCTTTTGAACACCAATTTGAGTCCTTCGCTGAAAAAGCTGCTATGAACGCAATGAATGCAAGGGTATCAAATCGCGATCCCAAAACTATGCAGAAGGTGGGAGCTGGCATGGACCACGAACAGAAACGACGTTTGCACACAACATGCCGTGTCCAAAACATCAGTCTTGACGCCGTCGTGCTCGGCTCTGGGGAGACACCGCGGCAGGGATCTGCATTCCTACAGGAAAGCCAACTGGGCCCTTCTCCCTCTGTGCCACCCCCTTCCTCACAACCACACAGTCTATCTCCTGAGATCGCATCGTTACTTCAGCATTTGACCCAGCTTCCAAAGGAAGAAGCACTTCGGGAACTTGGATCTGGCCCTCAGGATAATAACTCCACATTATTTCTGCGTCTGTTCCATCAAGCTTTGTCAAACGCGGGACAAGATTCCGATGACTACATTCTTGCAAGGTTGGAATTGATCCGTGCTGCTGTCACGTTACAACATCCTCGCTACAGCAAAACAGATCTATTCGATGCTTTCAAGAACCTGGCCGGTTCAGGATGTGGTATTTCTGAAACGCAAGCGTTGGAAACTGCAAAGGCCTTGCTGTCTTTCGCTGAAAATGAGGTCGACATTTCTAGCGCCGCGAAACGTGTCTCTCGATCTGATATCGATTTAGCATTACAAGTTCTAAACCATATGAGCTTGCGGGGAATGGATATCCTCAGCCGCGAGGTTTTCTCCATGCTCTATACCGCATCAGGCTTCCAAGTTCCTGTCCGCCCAGTTAACGAGAATCCATGTCCCAATTCCATTGAGGCCGAGACTTCCCACCCCATATCGGCGGAAGAATTTCAGGAAATACGTCTTGTTCAGGATCGAATGCGCAAGATCATGGATGCCTTTGACATCAAATTCGGGCCCGAACAGTTTCTAAGCCTCCTCCGATTCCATTTCCACCACGGAAATTATGATCAGTTCTGGGATACCTGGCGGCAAATGTCGCTTCTTCAACTTCCCCGATCAAAGGACTTTTATGTGCTGTTGTTCCGTCTCCACGCTGAAAGAGGTAATCAAAAGAGGGCTGCCGAATGCTTGTCGTCGTGGGTTCCCATGATGGCCCGAGAGCAACCGGCAGTTCGAATCGATGCCGACATCGCACGGGTGATTCTGGCGTGTTTACTTGTGGCTGATCCGGATGTCAAGCACAGAGCTGATAAGGGAGATCCTGGCGAATATCCAAACCTTTGGAATAAATGTTGGAATATCGTGGTCGCGAGTAAGGCGGCCCGGGAGTGAATTCTTTCTTTATGATGTATTAATACGATCCCGGAAAAGCTCTCCTCTGATTATATCATTAAGGTATTATTTGTTTGTTTGTGTTTTAGGACTGGATTACTTCCAATACCATGTGCTACTGTGAGCGGCAATTATCTTGGCCTTCATTGCTGGTTCTTATTAGAATTAAGCAAGAAGTTCCCTCTTATGCTACTTTGTTCTATTGAAGAGATGGAATTCTTTGCTTTCTCTAAGACTTTTGATGCTATTCAATTGCACAATAATCTCAACAACTAAATCAATGAGCACAACATAAAGTGTAGAGATGTCTCTGAGACTCGTGCATTTCTTGCCTAGTCTGAGCAGGTTAACTCCGAGAATCATGAAATATCATACATCTCAGAATTTGACAGGATATCCCAAGCAGCAGGATGCAGCTGCTTACTAGTTACCTAGGAGGACAAGGTGAAGAATAATTATTGCTAATCAGCACACTTATTTGCTGATCAAGCTGATATAAACAAACACAGATGAATTCATGAATCAAAAGATAGATGAACACTTGTCCATCAGATAAGTTTCTGAAATGTATTCTTCTCTTGTTCTATCAATTGTTCCACGGTCGATCCATAAACCGCAGGAAAAGCAGGAGCCCATTTCTCATAATGCTCTTGAAGAGAGAAGTCTTTTTAATTTTAGCAGAATTGCAAAATCTTCTGCAGTTCCATGAGCCTAGTCATTGCAGTTTCTATCAACTTCTATATGAAAATCAGCACATTCTCTTAAAAACCGAAGAAAAAAAAAAAAAAAAAAAAAAAATTCAGACCTCAGGTAAGTTTTTAAGATAAGGAAGATATTTTGTTGAGATTTCAGTCTTTTGTAATTGCTTTAATGTGAGATTGAATGTGAGTTGTTCTTATCAATGCCTTGAGGCAGAATTCTTTCAGAAGGCGCAACACACGATAAAAATGAACCCCGAAGGTACACGGACAGCGCAACAACGCCCCTAGTTCGATGAACGCAAGTTCATCTTCGGAGCTCTCCTCCCTCATAATCCTCGTCCTCCTCCGAAGACGACAATTCAATGACCCGGGGACCAGAAAAAACGGGCGCAGGAACAACAACCGAAACCGCCTTAGCGGGCGAGGCCAAGGACAAACGCAGCATTTTTTTATCATCTCAATCACTGAAATTTATTCTTGATATATTATCCAATTAAAAGATTGTTAATATATAGCTGTAGTTTCTGAGATGTTTGATCAAGGTTAAATACTTTCTGCTTCTTCACTGCAGTTGTTAATTTTTTTTTTACTTTAGTTGTCAATATCTGCATTTCAAGATCAGTTGAAAATCAATAATATTTTTGATTTATAAGCTCAGCTGCTGATAGACTTACAAGTTCATTAAAAGTAATTTTTTCACTGAAAAGGATAAGCAAATAATTCACACTTCAGATTTTTTTACTTTTCAAATATTTGATCAGATATCTGTAATGTAAAATTTAAGTATTTTTTTTTTTTTCAAAAAATGAATAGTAAAAATACAACAATTGTTCAACTGAAGTTCATTTTCTTTGAGTTCAATAGAGTCAGCTGCACAGAAGATTCAATACTTTATGTAGCTTCGATAATATTTGAGAATGGTTCACATATGGCTTGCCTTACAGCAGATATGCAGAGTGATGTTGATAAGAAAATATATAGATTCATTTAAAAGAGTGCAAAAAGCTTTGAGAAGATTTAGTGAAGAAAGAAATAACTGATGAGAGAAATGAAAATAGAGCAGCAGACAGTCCTTATATATGTACTTTGAGTGATGATGTCAGCATTGGGTCACTCGTTGGCTGTCACATGTGGTTGGTTGTATTGTAGTTTAACTGGCAACTGGAACTTGTATCTACTAAGTTACCAAATATACTCTGTACTTGTATTATAACTTCTATCTATGGAGTAGGGGAGCTGTATTCTTCACAGAACATCAGCTAAATCACCCTCTGCTCCAAGCACGACGGGCCTGCTCAATCAGCTTCCATGACAATGCTCGTCCGTCAAGATGGAGTACATGTCCGCTCTCCAAGGCAACTTTGACGACTTCAAACCTTCACTCTTTGGTAAGCCCACTCCGCCCCTGACGGACTGGCATTCCCAGCCCTCTCTCCAATTGATGCCGCACTCGCTAACCATTCATACAAACCAGAGCTTCTGTCTGAGCACCAGCTATCCGCTCTCATTCCACCTTCTCTCCGCTACCTCCTCGCCGTCGCAACCCACCGCCACCCACGCTATCTCCTCCGCATCCTCAACGCCTTCGATGAAGTCTACGCGTTACTCTCCCTGATCATCGAAAGATACTACCTCCGCACCTTTGGCGGTTCGTTCACCGAGCATTTTTATTCTCTGAAACGCGAGCGCGTTCTTGAAATCAAGAATGGCGAGGTCCCACGCGCGCAATTGGGTGCGACGGCGCTCGTGCGTGATACGCTCAAGTTGCGCAACTCGGATATATGGAGGAATCTGGTCGTGATGGTGGGGTTGCCCTATCTAAAGCGCAAATTAGATGAAGGCTATGATATCCACGCTGCTCCGCAAGCGGCGTTGGCAATGGGAGGAGGAGGAGGACCCAGATATAATCCAGCCGATGACCTTCCTCATAACCCGACCATCCGACAGAGGTTAATGTTTTACTACAAGTGGTTCTTAAGGAACGTTTATCCTTCGGTAAACGCGGCGTACTATGTTTCTCTCCTGGCGTTTAATCTCGCCTATCTATTTGATAACACGAAGTACTCATCGCCATTCCTCTGGCTGATTGGAACGCGAATCAGACGTTTGAGCCTGGCAGATCACAAAGCCATTGCACTAGCAACTCAGTCGAAACCAGTTACTACTGCTCACACTCGACCCGGCGCGAGCCGCCTCGGAATGCTCAGCCCACGGAACGTATACCCCCAGGTGCTAGGCTCGTTGAAGTTCCTTCTACCAGCCTCAATCTTTGCTCTAAAATTCCTCGAATGGTGGCACGCCAGCGATTTCTCTCGTCAACTCTCCCGCAAGGCAACGGAGGCACTTGATCTCCCAGTACCTGTGGTATCAGGAATGCCACCACCTCCCGCGTCGAAACCCTCTCTCCCATCTGCATTGAAGCAATCCAAACACAACAAACCGACCACTCTACCTACCATCACAACAACGACCACGTCGACAACGACACCATCCACCACCATTACCGCTTCCCCGACCACGGTCGTACGTCGCCAACCACCAACCTCCTCAACCTCCTACCTCCCCATCTTCACCGTCCCGCTTCCCCAGCCAGACCCTTCCGCCCACGATACCCAAAACCCCTGCCCGATCTGCCTTCACCCGCTCGTTAACCCCACCGCCTGCCAAACCGGCTACGTATTCTGCTACAGCTGCGTGTTCCGCTGGTTAAACGGCGAACATGATCGCCAGCTTGACTTCATGAACGGTACCGGCGGCGGCGAGTGGGACGATGATCCGGATGCAGATGGTGAGACTGAGAGTGAGGGTGGGCATGTTCATGGTAAAGGGCATATGGTTGAGAAGAGCGCGGATGGTGAGGAGGTGGGGAGGAGTAGGGTTGGGAAGTGGGAGAGTGGGAAGGGACGGTGTCCGGTGACGGGGAGACGAGTGCTGGGTGGAACGGAGGGGCTAAGGAGGGTTCTTGTGTAGAAAGTGAGGTGTGATATCGCTGTTTGGGGTTGGATTGGAGTCGGATGTGCCACTGCGAATATGCGAGGATTGTATAATGCATCAGGCAACATGGAAAGTTTCAATAAAGATACGTATGTATATATTTATTTATTTATTTACTGTACATACTAGTCTATCTAGATATAAAGTCACATCCCTAAGATAGCATATAAATGTATGCGATGACGAAGAAGAGCCTGAGCGGAAGGCTTCGTATATCAGAATGGCAATGCAGAAGACCAAAACAACAAAGTACTCCCCAATCAAAAACAGAAAGTGAGAAAAGAAAAAGGGAAAAGAAAAGAAAAGTAAAGAACGCCATCGACCTTTTATCTAAAAGGTCTTATTGCAGAAGAAACCGCCAAATGCGAACACACCAGCCCAATCTAACAATGCGAAGAAAAGAAGAAAAAAAGGTATACCCTCCCATCAAATACCCAACCACCACTTCCCCCTCTCATACACAAAGAAACTCGTCGCCACCATCGGAACGACCTTCATATACCCAATCGTCAACCCCACCCAAAACCCCCTGAACCCCCTCTCCACCCAAATCACCCTCGCCGTCTCCAAAATGCTCATCGCATGGCCATCCCCAACCGCGCCAGCGACCTGCATTCTCCGCCGGATAACTTCCAATGGGTACGACGAGGTCTGGGAGACCAGGCCCGAGAGCGCGCCGGAGAAGAGTTCGGCGGAGGCCTTGAGCTGGGCGCGATGGGAGCGGGGTTGTTCGCGGTCGGAATGGGTCGGGCGTTCGGAGTCTGGGATGGTGGTGTAGGGTGCGAGGCGGGGGGACCGGAGCCAATCGCCGATGGTGTCGTGGGTGAGGAAGGACATGCCGGCGTAGGGGAACATGCCTACGAGGGTTGGGGAGAAGCCGCGGTAGAAGTTTGACAGGCCTTTGAGTGGGGTGGCGCGTTTTACTGCAGTAGTGACTGTCGATGCGACGTGTGCGGGAGCGGATTTTGGGCCCTCTGCTGCTGCTGTGCCTGCCATCGTCGCTGAAGAGGACGTGGGAGCGGAAGTTCCACCGTTTTCATGGTAGATCTGAGAACAAATTCTTCGTAAAGATGATCTAGAATGATGCTTTGTTTCAAACGCCAGCCGTACTCGAATCAGCTCCAATGGGTATGTGCAGAAAACAGATGACATGCCTGCCAAGCTGCCGCTGATCAGCCGGCGGAAATGGGTTTCCTCTTGTTTTGTGGGGATTATAACAGCGCGAATTTGTTCGTAAGCTAGGAATTTTATAGCGGCGTAGGGGAAAATGCGGAGAAGCGTCGCGGAGTGGCCTTTGAACAGGCCTCGAACGCCTTCTTGTTGGTTGATATTTTTCATAGCAGAAACAACACCAAACCAACTGGAGGAATATTTCGCAAATTGTGGATTCGAGGCCTGGAAGAGAATTTTGACTCGATCGAGCGGTCCCACGACGGTTTTGGCCTGCAATACCACAATGGATCAGCAATCGCCATTCGCACAAGCAAACCACGATTTTGGACTGTGAGCTATTTGCATGAATGCACCCTCCAGACCAGAACTAGAAATAGAGTGATGGAAAGAGCTTCGTACCGCACATCCTGCCAAACCGCCCGCCAGCCCGCTGCGAATTAAATAGTCCAAGCTCCGCTTATCAACCTCTCTCACACGATTGCTGCCGTCATATTTTCTCGTCGCCGGCTGCATCATCTGGCGGCCCGCCGCACGTATGGCAGCATGCTGTTCAGTATCTGACGTTGCCTGTGTTTTGGTCGTTTGTGTTGACAGATGGGCAGTGTGCGACATTGTCGTCGGGCCTCGGGAAATCTCCGCCGTCTGAAAACTGCGGGTTAACTGAGTAGTGGCAATGGAGAGGGGATATGGAGAAGCGAACGGCGGGGAATGAACCGCATTGTCCACAAGCGCAGTCCGCTTTGGAAGAAACCTCTGTAGCTCCGACTGCTTCGAAGTAGGAGGAAGTTCAATTTTCTACACGCTTTCTCTCACACTGAGAAGCGCGAGAGTGTTTGAGGGCGGTTGGTCGCGGCTGTCAGCCAGGCACGTGAGAGCTGCAATATTTCGTCAGGATTAGTCATCACAATAATTCCGACAGCACACTAGCTTGTATTTCACGGCTTCTCATTGGTTAATCACACTTTAAGGTTTAGGTTTCGGCACCGAATCCCGTTCCATTTCTCCGGAATGCCTGCAGCCTGCAGTAGCTGAATGTACGGCGGGTCAAGACTACTAGAGCCGAAGCGGTCGTCTCTTGATAGGAAGTTGGGAATGGCGTATTAGGCCTCAAGGATATCGCTGAAATCAAATACACATGCACGATTGTCCAAACCAATCTAGTAGCTATTTGCCCGCATATACCCTCTGACAGACCCTTAAAAATATACCTTCAATTGGTAGAATCTTCCAATAGGGTAAGGGTACGCCTATAAGTAACTCCTGGTATGCATAAATCGCTTGTCGTTTGAATGAAAATCATACAAAACAGGTAACTAGCCTCCCATAGAAAACAACACCAATACCTCCAAGCATAGATCTCGACACCGTCCAAAGCGCGAGAACGTAGAGCTGCAGACTTCCCTGTCCCCCAGAATACCGAGCCAAAAGAAAGTTTGATTCCAAGATGCAGTGCAGAGTCCAATCACTAAAACGAGACCAAAGGTTGTCCTGCGACGACCAAGTGACTGAATCAAAAAGTAAGTCGTTTGTCAAAATAAACCAGAAAAAAAAGTCAAAGCCGGCACGTTACTGACTACTGTCCATATATCAGGAGGAAAACGCCACTAGAAAGTATATCTCGTACCCTGTCTGGTCAGCGGCTTGCCTTGACGATTCGTTGACCTGGCTTCTTTAGAGCTCTCTGTCGATTTTCTCGCTCTTTTCGTCGGCCGTTCAGGGTCGACATGTAGGTGACCGTTGTCCCGTAGCGCAGTCAAATTCGTCCATTTTAAGCAACGGTGGCTGCTGTGCTCGACGACCTTTTTGGTTCGTGTGGCCATTCGGGCTGGAGGCTCTTCTTCGGATTCGGCCCTGGCTGCATGCTGTGACAGATATTCTTTACGATTGTTCATATATTTGGCAATTTTATCTCTGTGGAGTTGAAGTTCTTTGCGCAATTTCGCTTCTCGAACGCCACGGTTATCAAGCCACTTGATAAGCTTATCCAAATCGTCTGGGTCATCATAATATCCCCACTCTTGGGCGTTAATCACGCCCGTGGGGCCTTCCTCGGCTCTTTTACGCTCAGCAACCGTCAAACCAAACCTTTTAACATATGGCTTATTCAACTCATCGGGAAGATCGATAAATCCCTCTCGCTCCATCTCGTCAGGTCCTTGGACCCATAATCTCCCGTTAGCGTAGCCTGCGGAGGCCGTGGAGCTGCTGGGAAGTCCTTCATATGGCATTCCATTGCGCTCAAACCAGTAGTAGCGATTCCAGAAACGATCCTTGCCAAGAACACGCGTCCTTGGGCAATCCGCCTCACGTAGGTCATTATCAAGTACAGCAATATCCGTTTCGTAAGACTGAACCTTGGCCTTCAGGTCCTCGATTTTCTTAAGTACGCGTTGATACTGCTTCGACACCTTAGGTAACTTGACAGCCAGTTCTTTACGTAGACGTTCCTCTTCCTGTCTTCGCTTGCGTTCGAGTTCTCGATCGGCTCCTCCACGTAGGGACCGTCCGATATGGATTTCCTCCTCATCTGATTCATCAGGAACCTCAGATTCTTCTGCAGTTGCCAGTGCCTTGGTTTCCGCGGCTTCTTCCGGTTCTGGAATAGGAGAGGGAGCCCGCTCCGGCTCAAGGTCTTTTCTTTCTTCATGTAACTTCCGTAATTCTTCAAGACTATGGTTGTCCTCAAATCAGCAATTGCAAAAGACAGGTTGGAACTTACTCAAAAAGATACTTACGTCGCTTTACGAGCTCGCTGCAATTCAATTTTTTCCTTGCGGAACTCGGTCATCTGGTTGCTGCATTCTTCGAGATAATTCTTAATCGCCCTTGTTTCAAGAGCGAGCATGCAAATCACTTGTAGTGCGTGGACACGGAGGTTTACGTCGAGGGTGGAGTATTGTTTAAGGGCAGTTTCTTGCGTTGGTTCAGCATCCAGAGGAGCAAGGTGCATGAGAATTTGATCGCAAGTCTTTTGCAATCTTGGTCGACTTGATAGTCGGTGTATGAGACCAATCATGACGAGTTCCCATCCGCCATTCTTAAAATCGCGCTTTCGCAAACGGTCAATCCAGCCATACTCTCCAAACATCTCAGCAGCTCGATGTACTTTAGCATCAGCCGTGTACGAGCGACTTCGGGGCGATGCCTTTGCATTATCGATTTCAACTTTAACCAGCGTACTCCTTGTTGATCTTCGCGTCGGCTCAGGTTCCTGCTCAAGCACGGATTCAGACTCTTCTGATTCTTCCTCCAAATCTTCGTCGGGAACTGCAGGTAACGGAACTTGAATCGCACCCTCTTGATCCTTTTCAGAGTTCACAAGAATTTTCAGAACCGCGCAATGTATTTCCACAAAAAGTTCGCAGTTGATTTCATCTGAAGAAAAGCGCATCGCTTCAACAAAGTCATCAAATGTAAAAGAATCAAGCTGAAACACTTCGCAATATACATTCAATGTGTTCCAAGTCTCAAGAAGAGCTCCAACAGACTCCATCTTGAGGCCAAGGTCGAGTTTTTCAGCGACATCGTCGTTAGTGAGAAAACGTAAGCTTGGGCGCCGAGAACCGTCGCCAGCTGGCGAAATGTCGAGGTCTTCAATTGGATATTTAATTGGTGGCGGCGGAGGAAGAGGCGGAACCCCGTTATTGATGACGATGGAAAATTCGGGAACAAGGTTTAACGGGACCTCAGACGGGGGTAGCGGCACTTTATGTTGACCATTTTTGGGCAATCTAAATGAAGGGTTTCCATTCAACGACCGCCTATAGGCCTCATACTGTTCCTCTCTTGCTCTCGCAAGCTCCTGTGGAGTTTTTACCTTTTGAGGCTTGACCGTTGGTTTTAATCGTGGCCGCTGGGAGGAAAAGAACCCAAATAATTTTTCATCTTCTTGCTTGTCTGCCGCCACCTTTGCCTTTTTCCCCGCCTTATTTCCATACTGAAGATGCTGGGGAACTTCCGTATCGATATTATAGAAGTCGGCGATATGGGGTTTGACTAGCCAAGGTGCACCGTTCCACGACTCCCTTGAGACGGTGTTCTTGATGAAGGATCTCAACATCTGCTTAGTGAATATTTTCCGATCACGCGCCAAGTGCTCGTCGTCGACCAATGCTTCCTCATTATGGCGGTTGATGAGCTTTACTAGGTATCGGGACGACGCCCTCCGCTCCAGGATACCATCTGTCCGACGAATTTCTGGGAACCTTGCCTTTTCACGAACCATTCCTTGTAGCCGAGAGCCGTTTGTAAGTAAAACAGTAACCCGCTCACCAGGATAGAAATCTTGTTTGAAATCCTAGCAACGGTAAGCTTGTGTCGGTTGAACTCTGCGACAAGATGAGAAAGGGTACCTCGTAAACCTGGTCCACTGCACGAAAGTTAGCAACCTATTCTAATAAGTCATGACTTCCAAGGTGTACATACCAAGGCTATCTATTCTCGAGACTGTAGAAAACTGGACTTTGCGCAAGACCGGGTCCTTAAGAGCTTCCGGAAAGGAATTATCGACTTCCTTTGAACCCTCCGCCTAGATCCTGGTTAATAAACCTTTCTCCCCCTTAAATCAGCTTGGTAAGTTATACTTCGCTTCGTAATGCTTCAAAAAAAGTGAGGGCGGAGTGACCAGTGATTTCACAGATAAACCGTTTCTATCCAAGAATCAAGTGTCAACAAATTCACCCTGATCCCATTTAACCGGTATAAACCCCGCCTCAATTCGAACAGCCAGCTCCAATAGGACGCGGGATTAGCTGCGGGGAACGGGGGCAGAATCCGGAAGTGTCATACCTGTTTATAAAAATTCATTCTGAGGAGATGTCAGTTACTTTCGTGCATTATTCAGTATAACATTTAGCACGACAGCCAGCAAGTCCTTACCTCTGTAGAAACGGCTCGTAGCTAGTGAATACCTCATTGGTCTCTGGAATGACCCAAACCTGGAATAGTAGGACTTAGGAGCTTTACACGACAAGTTAAACAGGCCAGTCGCATACCTCGGAGCTATCATCTTCAATGGTTGGTCTTGGGAGGTATTGAACAGGCTTGCGCTTGAATAACACCTACACGATTTCAGTGTTAAGAGTGCTCAGTTTAAGCTTCAGTGTTATCACTTACCATTTTAAGATAATGATTGCACGTTGTTAGCACACTCTCCGGCAAGCCGCATATAGATAAACAAGGAAATTGGCGAGGGGTTGGGCGAGTTCGAAGGCCCGTAGAGCTCTGCTAAATTTCCAAACGAGGTGCAAAGTCAAGCTGCTGAAATTGCTTAGCTATATCCACCGCAGCTATCAGAAACTCAGATCGCGTGAATTCAACGACCTGATCACTCTTGCAAACCGAGAGACGCGTGGATTGTGATCGTTTTGTCTGGTGCAGATTTCAAGGGTCGAAGTCCACTCACCTCGAAGAACCCTCATCGCGCGTCTTTCCTCGGGGAGAAATCCCAAAAATATGTGTACCCAAATCCAAAAAGGTTCAAGCGGGTTGATAGTGGATGATGGTTGACAATGAAGTCTGTAGAAATGGCGGTAGTTGAGGATTGTGGAGGGAGAGGGGAGGAAGCGAAGAAAAACATTGGAAGTGAGGAAGAGGAGGAAGAGGAGGAGGAGGGAAGGTTAGTGGACAGATTGGGAATGGGGGGGTCTCTTTGGTTCCTGATGGGGAATAGGCCTGTATTGAGAAAGGTGTGAGAGAGTCAAAAAAGGTACGCAGATTGTATGGGCGGATACCAACTCGAATCTACATAACCTCGTGAATTAACGTTAATAACAGACCTAGTTACAGTACATAACTACATACCGTGGTTACGGCAATTTACAAACAGAGTACTTTCACACACACATATGAAGGAATCGCTGGATTGAAAGCAACAGAAAAGAGAATATCACACTGTGGTGTCCTGCCAGCGAGATGGTTAAATCTGTAGAGCAGATTTTGTTCTGCAACAGTCTTAGATACTGATATTATGACTGGTGACAATCGAGGTGACGTATTAAGCTTTGATTGTATGGTAATGGCGGGTAAAGTTGGCTAGTGTGCCGCGCGGGACCAGTGTCATCTCATCTGATCTTTCTAGCATATCACGAATCGAATCATCTTCAGAGACAAACAACGACTTCTTCTTCTCTCTCTCTCTCCGTCAGCTACGATACAATCACCGTCGAGTTTCAAGCTCCACAGGCAAATGAGAGCAGCAGTCCAGATGGTTGACCCTGCCAAGACACCCACTCAACGATCGACGGTGAAACATTCAAGCTCAACTCGCCTCATCCCCATCATGACGCCTCGCAGACTACCCTCATCCTCGACAGATTCAATAGCCCTTTATTTTCATCCCATGCCATCAATTCTCGACGTATAAGTACTTGATCGGCTCAGAATTTGTCGCTGGTTTGTTTTAACTGCATATGGCCTTCATTTCCGCTTGAACAAAGCCAATAATGACATAACTTCCTCCCCTTGTGTCTTGGATAGAGCCCCACCTCGCCCTTCAGCCCAACATTGAGGTCTCGATATTCAGCAACTTCCCACCTTCATCCTCATCTTATGTTGTGCCAGTCAGTTGTTTACAACCGTCACTCGAAGCTCGCCATATCTTTTGGACATTGCTCCTTTTTTCCTTCTCCTTTCTGGAGTAAACTACCCACCCTTAGCGGAACTCTGCGGTTCACATAGGATAGCGCATTGCCCATATCAAGGTCTAGCCTTGAATTGGTTTATTCTGGATATTATAAAGTCAAGATCATTATGCATGATCTTGACAAAGCGATCCATTGGGACAAATATTATTCCTGAGGGAAGTGATCACAATCACTTCTAGCCTTGCAAATAGCAATGGCCTCTTTACCATGGCCCCAGAACAATCCGTTCTCTTGCTATTTTGAGCTGCCACAGAGGATCTTATGCCAGATACCTGAGAGATTGGTGCTTTTCTCTTGGCCCCTCTCAAATCAAGCTAGGCTTTAGTTAAGCTTAGTTAGAGAATTGGTTGGCGTTTACTTGTTTGATCATAGCCTTCACCCTACCTACAGGATATGAATAGTCACAGGGAACAAAGGAGCCACCAGCCTTGTTTATAGCGAACATGGTCACAATGGCCCACTGTGACTTTTTAAAACATAACAACGCCAATGCGCCGCATCTTACTCCTCGGCCCTGGAGGTGTGAGGCGAGCTTGGAGGAAATATCATCAAGTTCTTTGTATATGTGAAATTCCCATCGTGGGAACATACGGCGATTGCATCTGGCTGTCGAATCAATTGCAGAGTTAAAAGCTGAAATGCGAATGAGTGTGCAGCTTTGACAAGTGGTGAACTCTACCATAAGCCAAACAGCTTGATTTGAAGAGGGCAGACAAAATTAACTCAGTCGACATGCTGAGTGGGGTTATTGATCAATGACTGGATGCCTTGCGCTGTCGCAGTTGCTAGGAGCCTTGCATGCATTTGAGATAGAATCACCAATTCCACTTTTACACAGTATTGTGGAGTCCATGGGATTGCATCCAGTGTCATTCCCTGTGCTCAAGCCTGTTTTGACATTTTCTGAATGCAATTTTTATGAGTTTCTTTATCCTCATCTGCATTTTGTTCTATGCCCAAGCAAAGGGTAGATGACTCTCTTTCAACATATACTATAGTTTCATCTTGTTCTACCTTGAACTCTTGGACAAATTCTCGTTAATGGCGACAAGAAAATTGAGGTCGATTGCATCGTTTGTGCCGCCGGTGCGTGCAGCAAAGGGCGAGCCGACATTTCTAGCAACAATTCAACGCCTTATCCCTCAGGATACTCTATGTATCAGGATAAGGCTCTCGCCAACATCCCACGCTCGATGGTTGCTAGAGAAGAGTGCACAGGCGGATGGTATAGCCGGATTCGTCAGTAGCAAACTTTATCTGATGTTTGCAACCTGTGGTAAAGGCAAGCTAGCTGTATGCTGCGGATTAAGAAAGGTGAAATCGTTGGCTGCGTTCATTCTAATTCGTAATATGATGCATATTTTCGGTGCTTGCTAACCTAAAATCTGGGACTAGGATTCAAGGCCCATAGAACGAAGCTGGACAACCCCTGCCATGATGGACGACCTCCTGGACCTTGTCAAGGACTGGAGGTGTAAGGATACGGTTATCCCGCCCATTGAAAAGCCAATTGCGGATACGTTCATTGCTTGCCCTCTTCTTCGACTCGACCCTCTTGAAACTTGGGTTTCTCCTGGGGACGCATGATCCTCATCGGAGACGCTGCTCATGTTTCTTTCCCGACTTCTGGCCAAGGTGGAGCTCAGGCGATAGAGGATAGTGTTGTACTCGCTGTTTGTCTCGAGCTGGTGGGAAAAGACGACATTTCCTTGGGGCTTCGTGTTACGGAGAAGGTCAGGTAGGTATCGTAGACACACGAGGTCTAACTGGATGCCAGCCGAGCGTTGCTAGATTGAAATCATTCGGTAGGAAACAGCGAGCGACGTTCATTCAGATTAGTGGATAGACTGTGAATGACTCTTGGTTCGACACTACTCGGAATGAGGGCGATCAGGAGTATACTGCGGCCTCTATTCCCGCCACAGAATTGATTTGGAACCATTGCTGTCAGTCCCACGCTTATACTGAATATGATAAGGTGGTCGATGCGTTCAAGATGAACAAAGAATTCATCCCCACCAATGTCCCAACATGCAGTAAGCTGGTTTCTGTCCCATCTGGGAACGTAAGCCGACCAGCCAGTCCCTTTTATAGCAGTTGATGGACATAGCGGTATGCTTGATGCAGAGTAGTTTGAAATTGGAGAAGTTCAGCAAGGTGTCTCTCTTACACATGCACTTCTTACTGTGTACGCTGCACTGAGGTCTGTGTTATTGTTTAGCACCTACCAGTGAAGGCAAAACGACCTCTACTGCTCCTTACATGCATGCATATATTCTACGAAATCTATTTCGGCAATTTACCCTGCTTGACTCTCCCGCTCTCAACAGCTTCAAGCTGTTATTTACAGAATGAAATCAACCTCTTACCAGTTTTCGTGCTCCGTCTCCCACAGGCCAAATTAACAGAAACTAGGAGGCCAGAGCGCCTGGCGTCTAAGACGTAAAATAAACAACCATAAACCCCACCCAACTTCCCACTACCCCAAGCGCAGAATACGAGCTCATAAACATCAACGGTAGAAACTCCATCCTACTCCCAAACAGCAACCGATGCACCAGGGAGCAGTACACAATCAACGGAATCGACACCGTATCATACAGCAAGGAAAACCGATCCAGAAGAAACACCCTCGGCCGCCTCGGCACTGGAGCCAACCGCTCGAATGTAAACAGGAACAGTACAAGCCAGAGGATCGTGTATACGGTCTTTATCGGAAATTCTGCCGCGGTGAAGAGGAGCGGGAAGAGGGAGACGTGTCCCGCGACGGCAAGCGGGCGGAAAGCGCCGAGATAGCGGAGATCTTTGAGGGCGAGGAGGCTGAAGGGGAGGATGACGAGTAAGATGGCTTTTTCGTGAACATGCCAGCCGAAGAGGAAGGCGGCGTAGGCGCAGAGGGTGATGGAGCTGACGAAATTATCCCAGTTGGGGTGTAACCAGAGCTTGAGAAGGGGGAGCTATGTGTATTGTGAGCTGGGCTGGTGTAATACGGGAGAGACTTGTCAAAGGACTTTCATACCAGTTGAAAGAAAAAGGTTAAAGCGAACGTGTGCTCTTTTTTCACTTCGGGTAAGACGGCAAATGAGGTATCTCCGACCAGACCTCTTGTTACGCTTCCCAGAGCGTCTGCTTTGACGGGAAATCCCAGGCGAGGAGCGACTGTTGTAATGGTGGCCAATCAGTTTTGGGTGGTCGCAAAGCAAAGTTATACGATTGGGGGGGTATTTACCTGGGATCAGGACTCTATCCACGAATGAATATATTGCCCAGACATTCGGTGCCCAGTATGCATGGCATAAACCTCTCGAGAACGGGAATAACCGTTCTTTGAGCTGACTTAACTGTCCCCAGAAGGCAAAAGGACCAAATGCCACGGCAAAGATGCTGGCCACTCCAATTCCGAGTTTGATGATGTTGTCAAAGCGCGGACGGAAGATGGACTTCGGATCGAGGCAATATGCTCGCAGGAGATAGACAAAGTATGCCAGTGAGAGATAAAGGTATATATGCTTCAGACAGAGCAGAATCGCGAAAATAATTCCGCTGTAAAGGAGCGTGGACTGCTTACGTGCCAAGACGATTGATAAGATCAAAATTCCGTAAAGGAATCCATTATATTGGAAGTGGATGTGATCAATAATTAACAGTCCTGGGGAAAGGAGGATAGAAAGGCTGGCTGCATGAGCTAGATGTCTGTTGGGAGGAGCTACAGACTTGATGTATCTTCAACGTTTTCATTTAGCAGGTCTATCCACGACCTCTCAAGGAAGGAGAACAACGTACAGATTCAATGCATAAACCAGCACCAGCTCCAAGAGAATAACAGATGCTCGCTGAAAGTAGACTGTCTGCCAGGAATCATAGTTGAGATTCTCCAGCCTCAGCATCGCAGGGTCAACCAAAATCGCAGCTTGAGACAAAAGCCACTCGAGGCCCGCAAAGAATGGCGGATAATCAAGTGTCCATTCTGAAGTTTTCTGTTCACCCCATCAGTCTCGTCCTGGTTCCGAGTCATTGAGTACATATGTATATAATAGGAGACAGCATACCTCATAATACCATTCCTTCAGTGGCAGAGAATGGGTGATAGCAAGCCAATTTCGATGAACTTCAAAATCAGTAGACTTGCTAGTTAAACCCAGTTAGTTTTGACTTCTAAAGCCATTTAAAATAATCTGGCTGGACTCCTGTACATACTATGCTGGAAAAAGGAGGATTTTGAATGCGGCTGCCACAAGAGCGCACTGGGCCAATGAAGGATATAATTCAGCCATTGAGCATGACTGAAGTCAGCCAGAGCAAAGAAGAGCAATAGGACTGATTGGCAGCTCCAGATTGAACAGATCACAATGATCTAAATTCCCCCAGTGACGCACATCTACTCATCCACAAGCACTGATTGTTCATCTGTTACAGGTAACACAGGGGATCAGCAGAATAAATACCAATGTTACCGTATTGAAATGACAGAGGTTGAATTTAAGTTATCACGTGATATTATGTTTGGTGTGTTTGACTGCTGACTAACTCACTGAGAGGACAAATTGGCAGGTTGAATATCAGACGGAAATGCAGTCTCACCAAAACACACAGAAAAGAAGAAAAGAAAAGGGAAAAAAGGGTCAATTGCTTCTACTTTTTTTCTTCTTGTTCAAAGTTTACTTATTTGATTGTAATTGTTCTTGTCATTCTCTGCTGAGTGAGTTCCATAGCTCTCTAGCTCCAACTGCTGGAGCTCAGGGTACACATCTAAACCCATCCACTGGATCGAGCTAGAAAGCTCCGGCATAGCCATTCCTCTCTTCAAGCATTCACTTGTTTCGATGAAAGGAAATCGTTGTCTCTCCAGTGTATAATGACCCAGCTGTGTCTGTTCAGTCTTTGAACACTACATCATATCTACATTTGTTTCAAGATTCTTGCAAAGGGAAGCATCATATCCGCTCCCTATCGCAAGACTTCCGTTGCTTTCTCTCTTGCGTGATATCTGCATACTGTCCTTCAATATCTCAAGATGGTGCTATCTTCCAGCATTGGCCTGGTTCTGGCCGCATGCTCATCTTTGTTGGCACTTTCGCAAGCTGATACCGTGGTCGAAAGGACAAGTTTTGGCAATGGACAACGGTATGTTAGACTGGCAGTTGAAAAGATACCCTTCTGATCTATTCATAGAATCTCTGCGGACATGTCGACGTTGCCGGGCTGGGAGCTTTTTGGCGAAGATTTCTTTCCAGAGATCGTAAGTACTATTGAGCAGTGCTGAGCCCAACACTCGAACAGCGGAATTTAATGCTTCATAGATGTCTGATAGAATTATCTTAACTCCGCCATATCTAGGCCACAAGAGAGGCGCCCTCTGGTCAACTGATGCGTGAGTTATACTAGATCACAATATTTTTGGATTACATTAACTCTATCCAGAGTCTCTGAGTCGGAGTGGACAGTCGACTTTGAGTTTAGAGCCAATGGAGAGGATAGATCTGGTGGAAATATTCAGCTTTGGTATGTTAAAAATGGAAACCACGACGTCGGGGTACATGATATCTATAATGCTGGTCGCTTTGACGGTTTGGCTATCACGATTGATAATTCCCAAGGCGTAAGTTCATTGATTTCTCTGAGGGGTGTGTAGGTTCCACGATCTACTGACGGTCTTTTGTAGAGAGGAATGATTCGTGGCTTTTTGAACGATGGCACCATCGAATATAGAAGCCACAGCAACGTTGACAGGCTAGCCTTTGGGCATTGCGAGTATGCTTATCGAAACCTTGGAAGGCCGTCGCATATCACGGTCAAGCAGTCCATGTTTTCATTTGAAGTCCTAGTTGATGGAAGAAGCTGCTTCCATACTAAAACGGTATGTTGCTTGTATCCCAGATACTCTGACGGCCCAACTGCTCACTAAGTTCTTCTTAGATCCGTCTTCCACCGGGCAACGTATTTGGAATCAGCGCCTCTTCTTCAGATAACCCCGATTCCTTTGAAGTTTTCAAATTCGTTCTATCGCTTCCACGACCAGGCAGCAACGGTGGCTCTCCACAGAAGCAACGACCCTATCAAGGTCAAGGTCAAGGCCAAGGTCACCATCAACCCCCAGTTCCACGAAGTGGAAACAACCACCACCAAGCCTCTCCCGAAGCGCTTTCAGAAATTCAATCTCAAGTCAAAGACATTAAAACCCGTCTCCAAACTCTCAACGACGCTACCGACAGACTCCTGAACGAACTCTCCTCCTTGTCCTGGAAATTCGACGAACGCAATCAAGAAATCGTCCGCACCTCCGCCCATCGCGACCAGGTCAGCAGCCTGGATCAACGGATCATGCGCCTTGAAAGAATGGTCGAACATGTCCAAAAGGACCTCGCCAGCAAGGACTACCAGCGCCATTTCACCAGGCTGGAAGAAGCGCTACTCCATTCGCACTCTGGTCTGCTTGAGAACCTGCAGGATTCTTCTCATCGTAAGCCCATTCCCTTCAAAACGGTAACATTTCTTGGGGGAGAAAAGAAGCGCCACTGACCACACAAAACTTAACCCAGGTATTCTCTCCTCCGCTCCGCGTATGGGATTCTTCATCTTCCTGCTCGTTGCGCTGCAACTGTCTCTTGCCGGAACGTATGTGTACTACAAGAAGCGTCGCGCGACTATGCCCAAGAAATTCTTGTAAAAGAAAACTAACTGTTCATTCTGAAACTTGGCTCTTTTGTCTACATATTGCATATCCTTTCAATGTGCCAGGGGAATGATGGTCCCTTTTTTTTTTTCTTTCCGCCTCTTGTTTCTGTACATGTACTGTATATCAGCGACGTTCTGGGTCGAATGAAATTAAACAGATTCAATGTAACCTTTTTTTTTTTTTTTTTTTTTTTGCTTCATGATTTAGTATCCAAGGGCTTCTACTTCCAAGACTTGATGCTTTTCGAGTTCAAGATGAGATAGTTGTAGAGAGGGCTGAACATAGGAGCAGTTACGCAGTAGATTGGAACACAACACCTCCTACCTGCAAGAACTTTGACTGATCAGATGGCGCTAAGCATATATATACACATTCCTTTTTGTTAAAGTTGGTATGCTTGCAATTTCTCGATCTTGGATGACAAATTTTTGTTGCATCTTCTACAGTGGGGAGAAAGAGTAGATGGTCGGTTAGAGTCAGTCAGGTTTGGGAGAAACTAAATGTACATGTCTTCCAACTTCACTTGGTACATCTCTATCTAGACAGTCCGCTTGTCGCTTCACTAGACCCACCCGCGGCTCCTCCGTCCTTGGCCAGACGCGTATGTCGTTCCTCAACTCTCTCCTTATGCTGTCTATTCTTAAGATGGACCTCGAAATTATCCACCGTCAATGCTGGGCCAGGAGTATACCATTTCCCAGGACAATCATGACATCGAATTCTTGGAAAGTACTTGTATATCAGCTTCTGGCCTGGATGAGTGGTTGCGGAATTAGGTAGGGGTAAGTTAGTTTGTGGGTCGACAGCTGTATAACGCATGGTGCCTTCGAATGAATCGCGAGGATAGTTCCGTTTGAGATTGTTGAGGCCACGAATAAGCCACGGCGGAGGGGGAGGCTGGCACTTGTTAGTAACGCAGACGGCAACACAAGGGTGGGGAATAGAAGTAGCTTACTCCAGGCACGCCAGGCTGGGGAGGATGGGGAGCATCGACAACTCCGTTTAACTGAGCGGGCGTCGGTCGCTTGGGAGTGACCGCTGATTGAGACATTGGGGGCCCCATGGAGCCGCGAGTTGAGGAAAATGAATTGCGGACGGGCGTTGTCGCAGCTGCAGCTGCTGGCGAACCAGTATATGTTCTCTGTCTCGTCTTTAAGTCTTTGAAGAACTGGCGAAGCTTATGCGAACCGATCTTAAGTTTAACAATGAGTTTCTCAGGAGCGTCAGGACTCTCTTCGCGATAGTCGCGTCTTCTCGCGGATGTTCTAGTTTCATGAAGAGATGAGGATTCAGGGGTTGCTGAGCGAGCGAGGTGATTGCGCATTGCCGACTGCGCTATTGCCGATGCTGTCCGCATTCCCCGGGTGCGTGCTGTGCCCTGGGCTAGATGAGACATAGCTGGTGAATCTGCAGAGGATTCTTCGCTGTCAGAATCATCAGAATCTTCGAGACCATCACGCTGTCCAGCGGTTGCACGTCGTCCTCGACTTGTACCGGATCGTTTGAAGAGCCGACTTTCGTCTATCGAAGGGGCAGCTCCAGGAATGACTGATGACACTATGATGGTTCGAATAGTACGCTGCCGGTCTTTAAGATCGGGGAGAACTGGTCCACCACGACGATTGACAGAACGTTTCTGTCGCCGTTGCTCGCGAGAAATAGACATTTCAGTTTTTTCCAGTCCAGCCTCGTTAAGTTCGTAAAGGTATGGAGTGAAATCTTTAGCGGCCTGGAAGGGGCGGAATGTAGATGGAAGAGGGGAGGGTTGGAAGGCGGCTTTAAGGTCGGGGTCTTCGATGGGTCGACCATCGAATGGATGTGCTACAATGTATAAACTTCTCGTGAAGAGCTGAGCTTGTTCTCGAATGGAATGGGCGATTGCAGTTACAAATTCTCCGGAAAGGGCTAAATCCTTCGCCATTTGAATCGCGAACGCCTCGGGCGAATTGTGCGGGTCGTTGATCTCCCATTCAAATTGGTCCACTAGAGTGTGCTGTCCAATGGTGATATTCAACTTTATCAGTACGCGCATTTCATCGTTCTTGTAGGCAAAATACGGGAGATGTGGATCTAAGGGTTCCTCTTCGATAAAAACATGAGGATGATAGTCCGCCAATTGATCTTGGATGCTTTGGGCGATTTGTCGAACCAGTGGACCACACGATTCAAGTGGTAATCCCAAGTCTTCCACCAACTTTTCTGCAAAGATATCTGGCGGTGTCACGCGGTCGTGCAGATTCCATGTAAAGGTATCTCGAATCTTCACCTTATCCCAATCAATATCCAGCCGGATTGGGACTAAGTCCTCGGGCTGATCAGCCTGTGTCTCCATTTCTTCCCGGGAAATTCGCACATCTCGAGATTTCCTCCCTCCCGGTTTCCGCCTATTCGATGGGTAAAGAAGCTGAGGATGTTGTGATTTGAGATCGGTCCTTGCATTGCCAAAACCTTCGTATCCCATCCCAAAGATAGCACCAGGGTTCATTTGACGCTCATGCTGTATCTGTAGATAAAAATCACGTTCTGCTCTTTTTTCCTGAAGGATATCTTGGTGAGGGTATCTCTCGGCTTCAAGTGCATTATGTAGCCATTCGCGATGCAGGTACTGCTCCAGCAGAACTTTGTCCAGTGGTGTCTCGCGAGGGCCAGCAGAAAGATCCACCTGTGGTGACGTTGAACGCTTCATAGAACCAGATCTGCAGTGCTTTTCGCCGGGAGCTGTCCCATTGCCAGGCTCATCTTGGGAATCAGGACCTGCCAGGCCGTCATCTTGCTTTTCATCAATATTTGAAGGTTCAATTTGCGACTCTGCAGCAGCAGATGTATTATCTAAATTATGCTGTCCTTCTGAAAGGGAGCCAGGTGTAGAACCGTGGACAGGTTGCGCATCACTCAGGTCCCTTCCATTGTTCCCATCATCGAGAGTGCTGGCTTCTATGGGTTTGCTATGCGATGAACTCTGTGGTGCACTGCCAACCAGCATGGTGTTATCTAGTAAGCTCTCGGAAGAAGCCATCCTCTAGATGCTACAATTCGTTGCGGGATGTAGGCTTGAATTACTCAATGGGTAGCCGGACGACGAGAGTTAGTATGCGCACAATGGAGATCTAGGACTGATATAGCAACCCATTAGCTTCAATAGTAAACAGCATCATCTCTATCCATTCAATAGCTCTGCGGCGCAAAGACGTTATGTAGAACGCGCATTGGTCTAGCAACAGATCACCCCATACACACTGGGGATCACCGTCAGTGATGACCATAAAGGCCTCCAAAAATGGAAGAAGGAATAACAAAAGCAACAGAAAACGTTCAGAGAATAGTCTCAACAGTGGAATTCACACACCTGGAACTGTGACAGACACGATGCCAATAGTCCTCCTTGCCTGGATGCATTAGGGACAGGGCTGGACCCAAGCAGAAAGCCAGTTGTTCTTCTTTAACACGCCGCAGCAACTGATTACAGATCATAACAGGTCATGCTTGTTGCATGTATATATTGAACATCACACTCTTTGATCTCTTTCTCTTCCTCTTCTCTCTCACTCTGTCTCTTAGCTTCTTGTTGGATGATTTCGATTGTGAGATCAATAGTGGAGGTTGGTAGGTTGTGGAGTCTGTTGTGATAATGATTGTACTGTGCTCAAGTTTTGTTAGAGCAACACCACTGACAGGGATTGGGGTTGTATTGCCACAGCATTTTCTCTATAAAATTCCACAGCCTTGAAGTACTGGCAGGTAGAGATACTTCTTTACCATAAAAAATTCCATTGAAACTACTGTACTTATACCAGAGTATTCAATACAGCTTTAAATCTAAATAAATTTAAAAGGAATAACTTCTTTTTATTCAATAAGAGAGTAAATATAAAAATCTCTTCATTGTTAATCTTTAACAGAATTCATCTGAATTCAATCAAATTTATTTTTAATATCAGTGATCAGATTGAATCTGTAACTTGACATGTTATTAAAAAACTAAAAACATTTCACTTTTAGGGCTTGGTGCAGTCATCTGATGGCCACTAAGGTTTGTACAGCCCTAATCTTTGCCAGATTCAACTGTACAAATGCCACTCCCTAGAAAACATTAACTCAGTACCTCCACTGACATTAATACACCTAAACAATAGCTTTGCTGGAGGTGAGGCAGATCCTGTCCCTAGATAACATTAACACAATAACTATGGAGTACCATGTCAAGTAGTTATCATGTAACTATAGGGTTCGCCGGAGGCGAGCCCTCCTAGCTTGTCAAATGTGAATTTGATATGAGAATAAGATAGTTGACTACCTACTAGTTATATAACACATCATACTCCGTATTGGATACAAATGAGCCTGAATGTGTCTTGATCATGAAACTTGATGTGGCATTAGCATTTACTAGTCAATTACGATTTTTGCTGGACTGGACTCCAACTATAGGCTGCCGTGATTTATGATACATTAACACAACCATCATTATTACTGAAACTAATGGTGGATTGGTTTCCTCAGGTTGGTAGCGATGCATGGACGGGAGGTGAAGAGTACCAGGAGGAATATGCCTTGCGTATCAAGCACTTTCAACAAGCCTTCGTGTCATCTGCGTTGCTAGCGAAAGCATCATCGTTGCGCCATAATATTCGCTGCAATTTAAGTGATAAATTTTCCGTCGGCAACTTTAACTATGTGAAGAAAGTGATATTTGAGGATGGCGTTGAGTGGATTGCGAGGTTGAGGATGCCGCCGATCGAGGGCGCCGAAGCTAACCTTGAGAAAGAGCAAATAGTATATGAGATGCAGTCTGAAATAGCTACTATGGAATTCGTTAGGTATGGCCTTTATACCGATATCAATGCTCCCGTCTAAACAGTCTCAGGCGTCATACGAACATTCCCGTTCCCAAGGTGCACGCCTATGAGTTCCGCGAGAATAATAACCCTGTCGGAGTGCCTTACTCGTTGATGGATTATGTACATGGCAGCACTGCAGAGGAGCTATCAAATTCCTACCCTGGAGACCACGAAGGCATTCCAGAGAAATATGCTGATAAGTTCATGCGTCAAGTTGCTCAAATCATGGTTCAATTGGCTGCGCTCCGCCTGCCGAAGATTGGCTCGATTGTACCCATGGAAAAGGATTCGGTAACCTTTGATGTGGGACGAATACATAGTCGAGACCGAATCAGGCCCATACAAAACAGCTTCAGAATTCTATCAAGATTATCCTATTGCGTTAGCAAAAACTCTCTATTCGGACAACTGGGTCAATAAGCGCCAAATTTTGAACGCCTTTCTTGATCTTGCCGCAACTTTTCCACAATCTTCGTCAGGCCGTGATGGTTTCGGCCTTGCCAACTACGATTTAGGGCCAAACAACTTCATTGTTGATGCTGAATTCAACGTTCTAGCTGTAATTGACTGGGACTCTGTCATTGCCGTGCCTGACGCTGCCTTGCATCGCTTTCCTTTTCTCATGGGCATGGACTGCGCTGCACCGGGCATTGTCAGCAAACATTCAGCCAAACTTAAACGCGAACGGCTTGCACTTCGCTTTGCTAATATTGTTGAGCAAGTGGCGCGGAAGGAGTCGCTTGAGAAGCCATATGGTCCGGTGCTTACGAAATTGGGCTTCTACTCTAAAGAGGCTCTGGCATTCCGGGCATTGGTCTATTATAAGATGAAGCAAGACTTTGTTGATGATGAGTGGTTGCGTGGTTTGCGATGGCTGGGAGGAAAGAATGATGATGAACTTGCAAGATTCTACAATGTCCATAGCTGATGGAGTAGTTAGTTATTCTAACAGAAAGCCATAGTATATCCACACATATTCACAGAAAGGCCGACTATGAAACACCAACTGTCAACCTTCAATAATATAGCTACATTGTAAGAGGAGGGCAGACAGCAGAACCAGTTTCAATCCAGGGTTCCATCTGCAACCACCGCACGGTGATCAGAATTGAATACGCCGTCATCAAATCGATTTGGCAGGACGGCATATCCTTTCACCGTCCATGGGAATCCCGCTTCGGTTCGAGGACCCACGAGAATGTAGTCAATACGAGCTGTTGGTTCTCCTTCGTATCCGAAACCCGTGTAGGTGATCTCGTTGCCATATCGATCACCTGGCTTGAGCTGGTCGCGAGTATCGATGAGCGGAGACGTTGCATCAGTAAACACCTTGTATGCTTCTTGGTTAACCTCGCTGTTGAAATCGCCCGCAAGGAAAACACCTGAAATGCGGTCTTTAAATTCTCCGTGAAGGTATTCATCGATTTTCCTGAGAATCAGCTTGGCGGACTCATATCTCGATTTCGTCCCCTGGTTGTCGAGGTGGGTGCACATGGCGAGCACGGTTTTTCGACTTTCGCGATGCGTGAAGACACCGATAGTCACGATGCGGATCGAGCCTGCATCCCAGCCTTTCGATGGCACATTGGGAGTTTCCGAGAGCCAGACTGTTTGCCACTTCTCCAGCTTCCAGATGCCCGGACGGTAGAATATCGGGGAGTACTCTCCGGCTTCCTTTCCATCGTCTCTCCCAACTCCGATGTAGGCCCATTCTTCGCCGTGGGAATTCAAGCCAGAGAGGACGTCTTTGAGTTGGACGTGGAGCACCTCTTGCAGACAGATGAAGCTTTCCGCATTGTGCCTTGTGAGGAAACGGAGTTGGTTCAGGATAAGGGGTTTTCGTTCCGGCCACGGCCTTTCACCTTTGAATGGCGAGGATGTCGCATAGCGGATGTTGTGTGTGAGGATCCGGATTGGCAAGGGGGAATGCTGCTTCATGATTGATGCGCTTGTTATGTTGTTCTGGGGAATTGAAATTAGGCAGGAGAGGGGTAACTAACTAACGAATCGAACGAACAGTATCGACTGTGATAGTGTTCTGGGGGTTATCGGTCAACCCTCGATACCTTCTCGACCACCTGGATGCTATTTAAGTATATTTTGACACTCTGCCTCCCTTCGGCTGCTTTGCACGCGTGGATTTAGAGTCTGATGCAAGCGCAGTGTGATGGCTCTGATCACACGTATCGAGTACATATGAACGCACCTAGTTAACTGACTGCTAGTATACTAGTTAACTGTTAAGCTATCCCTAACTACTGCTTAACGGCTTCTGAGAAGACTCCCCGGAGATCTTCATAGCAATAAATGACTATCATCTCCAACTCTTCAGTCAGGCTCATTGTATGTACTCTTGACATTTGGATGTTGCCGTGCACCTCAAAGCCGTTGGGTACCAGTACATCATCGTTGTTGATACGTCATCCGATCTTTTCCAGCCCACAAAAGCCACACAAAAGAACTCCATCCCGACTAGTTAAACGAGCTAATCAGTGCTTCAGTCCATCTTTCCCCCTCCACCCCGCTTGGACTGTGTGATCTTCCAGGGCTTTTGAAAAGCTCACACGACTCACGACCACACAGTGATTTCGACAAATATTTCAATTGACACTACCAGCTTTGGCGAAACACTGCGCCGTCTCGTTAAATTCGACCGTTCAGAATGGCCGAATCAGCTGAAATTGGTGAGTGTGACTTTCTGCAAGGAATAACAGCTCCATGGCATTGTGTTTGTATTATTGCCCAGCATTGTCTTCGTCGCTGTTCTTTTCGGGTTGTTTTGCTGCTGTTGTACCACACATGCATACTTATCACTCCCTGGCACTTGGAGCTTGAAAGTTGAAAATACCACTCTGCCATCCCTTTCTGAGAGTGTGCTTGAAGGCATTGAGCAGAACGAGAACTAATGAAAATACCATAGATTACACTCTCAACAACCCTGATACCTTAACCAAGTACAAGACCGCCGCTCAGATCTCTCACAAAGTCCTCGAAGCTGTTACAGGTGCCGTCCAATCCATTCCGGACCGTCATATATCCCATGCATATCCATGTTGAGCAACAAAATACCGTGGGAGCCGTGATGAGGTCGGACATACACTGACTCTAAGCATAGGATGGTGTGTTGAAGGAGCGAAGATCTTGGAATTGTGCGAGAAAGGCGATAAGCTCCTCGATGAAGAAGTGGGAAAGGTCTATAAGGGCAAAAAGGTCCCGAAAGGTCCGTGGCTTTTTTTGCTCAAGTTTGGAGCTACCATTTATCTCTATTTTTTCCTTATCGTTGCCGTTTCCATATAATAACATTTTATCAGGTGCCTCTCACCCAACTACGGTTTCTCCGAGCTCATATGTAACCCCCTATACTCCACTGGTCTCCGATGCGGAAGAAGCGGCAACGACATTGAAAGCAGGCGAGGTTGTGAAGATTCAGTTAGGTGCTCAAATTGATGGGTTTGGAACCATCGTCTGTGACACGATCGTTGTGCCATCGGCAGACGGACGCGAGAAAAAGATCACAGGCCGCGAGGCAGACTTGCTCCTAGCGACATATTACGCCAATGAATTGCTTTTAAGGCTCATGGTCCCACCGGGGCTTTTGGCAACGGGCACAGAGGAAGAAAAGAAAAAGGCTGCAGCTGAGAAGCCTCCCACTCAAGCAAAAATATCGGCGTTGCTGGAGAAAGTTGCTAAAAGCTACGGCTGCAATGTGGTTGAAAACACCACCACCTGGTTATTTGAGCACAATGAAATCGAAGGCAAGAAAAAGATCATCGTTGCTCCCGGTGCCGGAGTGAAGGGAGAAGGCACCCCGGAAGTTGGTGAAGTGTGGGGCGTTGAGGTTGGCCTCAGCCTGGGTTCTGGAAAGGTGAAGACGCTCGAGCACAGAACCACATTGCATCGCCGTACCACTACTACTTATATTCTGAAACGGCCCAGCTCCAGACAGACGCTATCCGAAATTGTTAGAAAGTTTGGTACTTTCCCATTCAGTCTCCGTCAGCTTGACGATGAGAAGGCGGGCAAGGTTGGAGTGGTTGAATGTGTTCGCGGTGGGGTTGTTCGCCAATATGAGCCAGCTGGTGATGCAGATGGCGCTCCAGTTTCTAGGCTGCTCACAACTGTTGGTATGTGCAGCAGCTCCGGATACTAATTCTCTAACAAAGCGGGCGTATATTGGCCGTTTCTCTCTATCTCTCTCCTCCTTTTTTTTTTGTCAGGTTTTTGCTAATTTTTACGTCTAGCTCTGCTCAAGAACGGTTTGACCAGATTGGCAGCTCCACCTCCGCTTGATCTTTCTAAAGTCGAATCCGACAAGAAGATTACAGATGAAGAAATCTTGAAGATTCTTGAAAGGCCCCTTGCGAAATCCACAGGTGCCAAAGGAAAGAACAAGAAGAAAAAGAAGAAGAAGCCAGCCAAGAAGGCAGCCGAAGATGCTGAAGAATCTTCAGAGGAGGAGGACGACGAGGATGAGGAGGAGTAGATGCTCTCACCTTACATATGCGCTGGAATTTGCCGTTCTGTTGCCATTAGGCTCTACCTTCTGTGGCTCTACTTATACTCGGAGAGTGCTCCATTTCTCCAGGCTTTTTGCGAGCTTCATCTTGATGGCAAAAATTGTTGGAGGCTACTGGGTGTGCTGGTAAGGGATACAGTTAGATACATACATACCTTGCTACATGGTTGTCTCGAGCAAATGAAGATGATTGTGGTCCCGCTCTCTCAGTGACTTCAGATCCTAACTGGGTGTGCTAAAGACTAAGACAAATACATGACCGATATACAAGAATTCAATCGAGAACGTAGTTGAAAGAAATGTCGAAGCCATAAGATGGAAGATCACCATCAAGCTCTGCAAAGGAGACAGTCCAAGTGAGCCCATATAACTGCACCCAGTGTCTCGAGTCCTCACTTGCAACCCGTAACTCGCTTATCTGATAGAGCCTTTCGCAATCCTGATTACATTCTTTCCTCGAGCGAGATTCCAGGAACCCCGATGTGGTGTTGCCCCTCTTAAGCGAGTTCACCTCACTTCCCAAGTGTTCATATTTTTCTTCTTCCTCTTCCTCTTTCTCTTCCTCTTCCTCTTCCTAAGCCTTTCTCTCCCCTCTCGCCTTCATCATCACGCACAAAAGAAAGCATCACGATTGATACTCTGCCTTCTCACGATTTCTGCCATTACACACCACATGCTCTACATTGCTCTCTAGCTATCTCACAGCTGAACAACCTTTCTCACTTGTTTCGACCCATCACATCTCCCGACTCTTTTCTCTCTCAATCTTGACACTTTCCCATCCATTCACCTCGTCTATTCTCATAAAGGACTGTTTCTCGCCTACAGAGAACTGTCTTAATCGTTATTTGCTCGATCAAATCATCACACTTCTCGTCCAAGTGTTGTTGATTTGAGAGCCCCTGAACAACAATTTTCGGCCCCTTTTGCTCCGTTCAACTCGAGATACGAGTAACTACATAATCAAAACGCACATACACGCCAGATTCGATTGAATCTCGACATTTCAAGGCCAAAAAATTGGTTTTGTGTTGTTTGTTGTGCGGTTGGTACTCGGTGGTTGGGAGGGAGTGAGTTTGGAGTTCGGCCTCACTCCTCCTCTTGAGCTCCTCAACAGCGACTCAAAACGCCATCTTCATCTCCGTTTTCTCTCCAAAACTTCTCAACTCCCGCCCACGGCCACCACCACACGCGGCCAAAATCGTCTTTACGACAACAACGCGTGGTGTGTTTACTGTCAGTCTTGCCAATTTATATCTAGTAAGTAACCCTCCATCGTTTTACGGCGTTGCCCTGAACTAACAGTCCGTAGATTAAATCTCGCAAGCTGCACCACACCACCGATTCCAATGGCTCCCCAACTGCGTTCTCGCACTCGTGCCGACAACGATTCCCGCCCTGTAACTCCCCTCGATGCACCACAGAACAATGCTACTGCTGCGTCTGAAACATCTCGTCCTAAAAAGCAGCGCAAAACAGGTGCGAACACGCGTGTCCCTGTCGATTCTGTGGAAGAACCTGCACGCCAAAGGCAGAGAAAGACCCGAGTTGGATTGAACCAAGCTGGTGAATCGTCCACGCAGCAGCCAACTGGACTTCAGCCCCAGAGCCAACCTCAAGACGTACCTCAGAACCAGCCTCAGAATCCGAACAATAACCAAACTAGACCTTCGCTTCCTGAATCAAAATGGACCGAACCTCCAACGGCCAAACTAAAACCAACCTTCCAAGAATATAACTTCAAGCGGACTGGTATCTTTCAGAGTCAATTTGCCCTTGGAGCTCGCCCCACCCTCACCAATCTGCGAATCGCAAAGCTCATCCCGAGCACACCAAAGGCCGCCCCGAAACAGAAAGCCAAGACTTCGAAAGGGGGTCGGGTCTCGAAGTCGAGGAAGTCGAGATCTAAATCGACACAATCCGCAAAATCAACAACGTCAGCCAAACGCGCTCAGGCAATAGAGAACGCTATCAACGAGGCGACCACCTCTTCATCATCTCAAGAGGAGCCAGTGACAATAGAAGACTCCCCCGCTCAGGTCGAGTCGCAAACCGTCATTGAAGCTAATGAGCCGACCGTCGAAAATTCTTCTTTAAAATCCTCCAACAAGATTGACGTCGCTAGTGCTGGACCTGCCAGTTCGTCCATCGCACCATCCATTCCGATCGATCTCAAGTGCACCAAAGAGAGATTCAACGAGGTCATTGGATCAGCAATTTCGCGAGCCGAGGCATCTAATGACACCAAAGTCGCAGATGGCCTTCGTTGGATGTTAGAGGCCTCGGTCACAGATCCATTTCTCTTGAAGATAATGGACGACGTTGTCGCTGAGCAAACTGATGACAGCATGGCCGTCTTCCAAGCAGCACTTCGAGATGCAGTCAAAAGAGGCAAAGCAGGAAAACCAGCAACTACTCCCGCCGCCGCTATGGGACGCGAAGATTCCACATCCTCACTTTCAACCGCCAAGTCTTTGGAGGCTGATACATCAACACCTGCAATCTTGGAACCAGCCAACGGTCCGAGACCTCTCTCGGAGGAGGTGGTGCAAGCTACTGAATCCGAGAAGGTGAGTTGGGAGCGATCTGAAACCCCGGGCTCTGGAGTGACTCCCAGTCGCAGCGTTCTCGAACACCAGCGAAAAACCGAAGAACCACTCTCCTTGGAGGAACTTGCAGCGAAGAAGGAAAAGCTGAGAAAGAAACGATTTGTTCGCTATAGAGTTCGTGAGAGCAATCTTCGGACTAAGATTCTACCGCAGGTGCAGCCTCCCCGGAAGCGTGTGCCTCAAACCGATTACGACGATGCTAGCTCTGTAGCGTCTGTGGAAGCTCATCGCTCGACTGCGCAACCAGCTGAACTTGATAATAACGATTTCTGCCGCGTGTGCAACGGTACTGGCAACCTTTTGTGCTGCGATGGCTGTGTGGATTCCTTTCACTTCGCTTGCCTTGACCCCCCTTTGGATTCCAATTCCCCACCTGCAGGGCGGTGGTTCTGCTCTGCTTGTGACCAGAAAGGGCCAGGGGCTGTGTTAAAGGCGGTGCTGGAAGGGCTCCCGCGTTCCTGGTATGAGGTGCCATCTGAGATCCTTGATGAATTCCCAGATGCCTTTTCCGAGGACGACAGAACAAACCATACCAAACGGCCGGGGACGCTTCCACCCTCAGTAACTGGTGCCAAAAAAATCCATCCGGATCACTTGGATGCCCACCGCGCCAAAGTTTTCGTCGAACGGGATGTCAATGGGCAGCTAATCATCTGCGCGAGATGCCACCGTGGCAATCTGAACGGTGAACGTCAAGTTATCAAGTGCGATCATTGCTCCCTCTATTGGCACTTGGACTGCCTGGATGAAAATTACTCACATCCCCCCCTGCAATTCCACGGGAGCAACAATCCACGGCATTACTGGAAGTGCCCCAACCACCTGGAAAACATGCTCGGCAACCTTCGCGATGGGGTTCGACTTCGTCGTCGCCGTCGTCACCAAGAGTATGTGGATATCGAAGTTCTCCCGTCAGCCTACGACACTGATCTTTTCCGCGAGGAAGAAAACTACGGGAAAGGTTACCGGGTGTCAGAACGCGGCGTCATTCAGAACTTTATCGAACGCGTCAAACGGGATCACGCTGAAGAGAAAGCGCTTCAAGCCATCGAGGCTGTCGAGGAACAAAACCGGGCCCTACTGGTCCCCGTTGAGGGGGCACCCGGTTCCTTAAGCAAGGTTGGCAATGCAGATGCGGATGCTGCATTGTCTAATCTGCGTAACGACGAGCGCGAGGGCGCCTTGGCTCTGTTAGCAATGGCAGAAGTCCCTCAACCAGTTTCGGGCCGAGTAGGGCAACTGGTCTCTCAGCTTGTTGCGACTTCGCCGGAGACGATTCGCAACGTGACAAGCGAGATTGAGCTCCTTCAATCTCTCCAAGGTCTGATCAGTCAGCGCCTGCAGGCGTTGGCTGCGACTCCGTCGGCTGATGTTACCAATTAGTTGAGGCTTTTGCTTCCTCAAAGATTCCCTCTCCGGAGCTTTAGCTACGGACCTAACCAAGAGGGTGTTGGTATTAACACCAGTTTTCAGATGCTTGCGCAATACTTGTCTCACATTCAACTTTCTCCGTATGATGTCGAGTTGGTCCGTAGTTCCTTTTCGCAGAGGGCAAGTTTTATTCTCAGCATCGTTCAGGAGACTGGGTACTTTCGGCGAGCTGAACTACGTGACGTCCTCGAATCATACCGTTTTGACGCAAACGATAAAAACAGCAGTATGCAGACTCGCGGCTTTGATAGATTTGGTTGCTCGTTTTGCTAGGGCGACCTTTCACAACTGAGCAGGGCAGTTGTGGCCTCCTGGTCTTCGTTTCTCGCCGGGACAGTCTAATAGCAAGACGAGTCGACAGAATGAAAGTTACAAGGACATCGATTTAGCGACATTTTTCGGTTTTTTTTGCATGGCGACTGGTGCATTGGGTCTGGAGTTTGGCATTGGGATTGTACATGGTGCTCTTTCTTTTGTATTTTGCATGGGACAATGGGGTTTGATGAAAATTGCTTTATGGTTGTTGTTCACTGGGTCTGAAAGAAAACTACGAAAAAGGGATAGATGGCGTTGGGACTGCCCTGTTTCTGCTTCTATTGGTTTGCTGTCTGTTTGATTGCTCTTCTGCTCGGTGCTCTGCTCCCGCTCCTGTTCCTCTGCTTTCCCCTACTTCATCCCGAACCTTGCCCCCTCTCTTTCTTCGCACGTCAGTTTGGTCGATGGGAAGTGCCGATGTGGTCAAGGCGTTTGCGTCCATCTCCTGGTGTAACCTCTCTCAGCAGAGATGATGCGTGTACTCAGGAATGGGGTGTATATCGTTTGTGTCCCTCGCACTTCTTTAGACCATTTGACGTGGGAGGACTGGGAGTGTAGCGATGCACCGTCTTGTATGGGTTTGGCCCTGTTCCCCCGTTATTCGCGCGCCTCACCGTCCATTGGATCCCTCCCTCCTACGGGAGATGGTTGGGGCCTGGACGTTATCCGCCTTTCCTTTTTTTTTTTCTCCTTCTGGTGTTTGTGAGAAGCAATACTGTGCTTTGAGCTGTGTATAGAGTATATTTCGTCTTTTGGAGACCGAGCAGAAATGGAATAGCATTTGCCAGATATCTGAACAAAGATTAGAGTGTCTGATCTAACAAATGCAGTTTAACTCGAGGCATTAAGTTAGATGAGATCTGATTGATGCGGTGAAAACGGCGCAGAACTAACTAGTTAACTCTCCAGAACTCAATCATCGACTGCCAACGAACTACATCTTGAGAAATTACGGTCTGATAGCAACATCTTGTCCCATCTCTCATCATCTGCAGAGAAGCAAGCATGCATCGGGAGCATGATGACATTTCCTCGCCTTCACCGTCACAGCCCATGCATGGGAAAGTCCAACAGCCTGAAAACTACCACATACTAATACACGCTGGAAGTGGAGAACCGACAAAGTTTCTGCGAGAAAAGAACAGAGAGAGAGAGTAGTCAGTCTATGAATATTATATCCGAAACAGCCATTGAGCGCGCCATGTGTCTGAGGCCTTTTTGTCGTGGAGAAGTGACGGCGAGCAGGGGGGGATTTATTTCCCCGATGAAATACGAAATGCAACGATGAGATTGCTTCTTCGTCTCGTTCAGCTCACGCTCAGCTGTTGTTGACGGGGAGTTATAACTTATATGCCGTCGTTCGTCTTTTCTGCAGATTTTGATTTGTGTCTGTGCAACGTGGAGATGCTCCCAGGATAGTTATTCCCTCGTCGTCGTCGTCGTCGTCGTCTTCAAATCCCCATGTATGTATGTATGCTATGGATCTCTTTCCTCTCCTCTGATAACTACTCAATTTCAGTTAATTATTAGTTAATTCTCCGAACCAACCCTCTCCAACCCAAGACTATAACCAACACCCAACACCCCCCAAGAAAGAAGAAAAGCAGAAAAACCATGCCCCTCCGCCAAAAACTAAAACGCATCTTCTCCCGCCCCTCCCCCTCCCCCTCAAAACCCACCTCCCCCGCGAAACCTACTACCATCCTCCTCGCCGGCATCAAACCCATCAAAATCAAACCCCGCCCCACCACCACCGACCCCCACGGCAACCCCCTCATCGAACTCTACCAGCCCCACGAGGTGCTGCCCCGCTCCAAATACCGCGGGCCCTTCGACGCGCAGCACCTGCGCGCCCTGGCTGAATACTCGATCCCCGCTGCCACCGTGGAGCGGCCGCGGTCCGTGGTGTCGGAGTCGGAGGCGGAGTTTTCGCCGCGGGGGACGGGGGCGCCGCCGACGAGGAGGGGGAGTGTGGTGGCGGCGACGATTGGCGGGGAGGGGGTGGGAGGGGAGGGGTGTAATAGTACGGTGGCTGCGGGGGCGGCGGGATGGACGATTTTCAACGACGACGGTGGTGGTGAGAAGAACGGCGAGTCGGGTGATGACGATGGGGATACTACGTCTGGAGACATGTCAGGTTCTGATCTTGTAGATAGAACGAACGGGGTGAATACGAGTTCGTCGTCGACGTTATTGACTCTACGCACGGTCTGCTGCACTGAGGAGACGAAACAAACCGGTAGTAATGCTGTCGAGCGGTGAATGGGAAAGGAGCGAGGGAAGATGGGTGGAACGTCGAAGATCGAGCCTACTATGGCCCCGGGGGGGCTTGAGGAGTGCGTTGAATGCACTAAATGTTAGCTCTGCGTGATGCCAAAATCGGAAAACGCCTTTTCTTTTCTTTCTTTTTTAAATGAAGCATTTGACAGGGAGTTTCAGGAGCATATATATAGACTGGTTATTGGCGTTGTGTCCTGGAAGATGGGGTAGTGCGTTGATAGATCCGTCTCTTGAAGGTTGAGCATATCTGAAAAGGAAAAAAAAGTCTCCAACCATGATGAATACACAAGATGGATGCTGTGCAGATAGTCCAGGGAATAGGCCATGCATTTATAAGGCTCAGTACTCTCCAAGAGAGCCAGGTGGATTTTATTCTACTTCTGGACTTTGGGGGTTTATGCGTGGTCTCATGTAGAGAAAGATAGGTCCCCCTAGTATCACAGCAATGGGAGCTGCAAGGTGGTTCACTTCAAGAATAATGAATTATAATTATATCCGATGACTGACATACCTGGCCCTGTATATATGTCTGTAATAGATGGAATGCGATGCTTGGATCAAGCCGCGAACCACAGCAACTTCTTTGGTCCACCAGCACTCTGCAAAGCCTCAACCAGACATTGTGTGTCCAGCACACTCACACTAATTGACATGGTCCACTCGCTGCCATAATTCCCAAGTCCATATTCAAACCTGAACTCTGTAAGATGACACTTCTCCTTCAGTTTCTTTTCCAGCTCTCTACCAGAATCAGAATTTAGCCACCCGTTTCCCCAGACGCGAAAGAGATACGGTCTCTTGCTCCATATCGGAACGCAGACACCAGCTGGTTGTTTGGGTGCTGGTTGACGCATGGCGATCGGGTCGATGCGGTATGTCACTGGACCAACTGACACAGACCCGCCACCCTTCCAATTCATTGGGTTATTACCATCGTTTCCATCGCAGCCATCAAGTGCCATATCGATCAAGTACCGTTCGCAATCCTTCGAGTTGGGCGTAAAGTCAAGTCCCGGTTTCCAATCGGTGGCAACTGCGACTTCTTCGATGGTGCCTTGGAGATATGTCCGCGAAATGGAGCCGGAGTTTTCGTCCAGCGCTCCTTGTTTGACAGCTTCAGGGCAGAATCTGTCTTTGATGATGTCTTTTAACGTGTTTCTGGTCACGTATTTCTTTTGCATCAGGCCATGACATTTCTGAGATGGTGCAGTCAGCGTCCGGGTTGGCGGTGGGCCTTTCTCTTCGCGTGGCGAAGATGCTCTGGCGACTGCCGTTGATTTTGCGGAGGTGGTGGGCTGGAATGATGGAGATGACGAGGTCTCAGCTAACGTAGATGTAGTTTGCTTAAAAGTTGTGGCCATACGGTGGGATGATTGGGATGTGGTGGCTTCGACTTGCTGGGATGAAGCCCACTGCACTGATATGGAGACAGTACGACTGGAAAAAGTTGGCATTGAAGATGTTGAGGACGTAGTGATATTTTGTGCCTCATCAGCTTCAGCAGAGAGCGTATCAACCTCAACAACTGGAGCAAGATCCACAAATCCTTCATCTGGTTCGGCAAAGAGCATGTCGATCTCAGCGACTGGAGGAAGATCCACAGCTGTAGGTCCACAGCCGCTAGCACTAGCAGTCTCAGAACAAGGGAGAAGAGTTGTTGTCGCGGTTGCAGCCATGGAACATCCTGTTATAATTGAGTATGATGTCTTGCATGCTGTCGTGGACTGACTCGTAGCCGTGGTGCAGGATACATAAGTGTTCGTTACAGTGCTCTCCATGCAAGTAGTGGTAGCCGAGTTAGATGTGTGGGTACTCTCATGTGTGCTTGCGCTGTCCGTAGTCGTTTCACGGCTTGTCGTTTTGCTTGTCCTTTCTGAAGTTATCTTTTGAGAACTGGGCCTGTCAGCTGTATTAGACGGACTCTTATCATGTCTGTTTGTGTCTTCCTTGTTATCTGGTTTCTCTTCAGATCCGCTGCCTCCTTTGGTAACAGGAACCCCCGGCGGCGTTGGAGGACCGCCACAGGAAACCAAGCAAAATTCAGGAAGTCCTGGAAGCTTGAATGAAACTTTTGGCAGCTTGGGCAATCCCCACAGTGCTACTGGGCCACCATTATGCCAGAGCACTGGAACAACGGTAGAGTGGCCACTGGAGTCGGTAGTGACAATCACGGTGTTACCTGTAAACTCAGTATTTGTAACCTGGGTGGTTGAAAACTCTGGCGGCGGAGAGGTAATTGTATTTATTAAAACGGCTTCTGAGGACGCTGAAGTGCCAGGTCGGTCGTCTGTGGCCGCTAAGACTGAACTTTCCTTGATGGTGCTTTGAGGAAGCTCTCGAAATGTCGTGACACTCGGCATCACGAGAGTTATCAGTGACGGTGGAGCGGATTTAAACGTCTGCAAGGTAATCTCTTTGCCAGTTGATATATCAATTTGATTATCACCCGTCGCCGAAGATCGGAGATCGCCTGTAATCGCTACGCTACTGGGTAAGCTGTGACGATTTGCTGGCGTTTGTGAAGCCAGGTTCGACGTCTGGTAGGTCGCCGCCTCGATTGATGTGGCACTGGTTCGATTATGCCTTGCTGGCGAAGATTGCGAGGGGTTTGAAGCCACAATACTGAATAAGCTGTGATGACTACCGGGAATCTGAGAATTAGCGGATGTTCTTTCACCCGCCATATTCCACGTTTCCGTAGCCAGTCGAGACGTCTCGATGGCACTGTTATTCAGTGCTATGACAGAAAGAAGCCCGCTTCTGTAGCCAGTAGGCAACAAATCTTGTCGGTAACTGCTTGCCAGAAAGGGGCGGCCATAACTCGAAGCCATGCCATATGGAAGCTGCCACGTTAGGCTACTAATGGCAACAGACGAACTCAAAGTGCCATGGCAAAGAGAACAAAAATGGAAGAGCAAGAAAAAAGCTATGGCTTTCTGGAACGCCGTGGTGTCTCTAAAGCACATTTTGTCGTGCCTGAGGATAGCGAAAAGTTGCCAGATATATCAAAGGATGCAATTGAGATGTCTCCGGAAACACGTTGAGTGTTATAAAAAACAAAGAAAAAGAAAAAGTTCTTGAAGCATTCAAGTACGCAGATTCGCATATTTAAACACGGTACCGTTGCGGTCGCTTTGTGCTGTTGCGCGACCCAATCCAGGCCGGATCCTGCCCCAAATCCATTTGGCGATTGGACCGCACACCTCAAGTATGAACTTTCCCCGACGGCTATTGGCCGTTTGGGGATAACAGATGCCAGCAGTTTGGCTCGAAACTCCGTTCCTTGCGCAACGTTACATAGAATGTGGTTTTCCGCAGACCGCACACGTAAACATCGTCTTTTGAGCTTCAGACGTCTATCTGAGACATGCAAAAGCAACATTCCGTCGGTTCATGCAGAGTAGGATTTCAAAAGGGTGGCTCAATTAATGGACATGCCAGTACCCAGGCCACGGAAACGAACAATCACAGTGTTTCTTCAATGATGACTGCACCTGCATTTTGTCTAATACATCGAGGACATGAGCCCATTGTTTCAGCTAGATTATTCCCGAGATATCTGTGTCACAATGTTGAAGCCAACTCTGCAACCAACGGAAACAGAGCTGGGTTGCCGAAAAAGCTCTCTGAGGTATAAATTCCAAGAGGAAGCATGGTGGTCAAGATATCTGTTGTAATGAGATTGATCAGAGTTACTTTTATTGAATCTTCATGTTGCTGCAAGCAAAACCGTCCTTTCTTCGCCCAAAAAAAAGTCACATAGCAAGACAATTAAAGCGTAGATTGTCAGATTGACTGAACGCCCTTCGCAACATTCGAAATGGCTCGAAGTCCAAGGAGCCTTTACCTCTTCATCTACGTTGCTTTCGGAATTGCTTGCATCTGCCATGCCACTTCGCTTCGCAATGTGTCTGCAGTGTTAAAACCTCGGTCCATATCCGCCATCCCCGATTTCCGATGGCCAAACGGAGAGGTGATCTATTGCTTCGAAAAGACCAAAGGAGATGCCTTGGAAAAGTTATTTAATGCTGGGTGGGCAATCTGGGAGCGAAAGGCAGGATTCTTCATAAAACGCCGAAAATTGGCTTCTTGCGACGAGGAGAGACATATACGAGGAGCTGTCCTTCATGTTCTGGAGACCAACACATCGCCATCCTGCACTGTTGGCATGCGCCAGAAATGCCAGCTCAAATTTAACCCAAATTTCAAAGGCGCGTCCAAGGATTTGCCCGTGACGATGGCCCACGAGCTAGGCCACGCGTTTGGACTCTTTCACGAACATCAAAAACCGGGAGCTGGGAAGCACATTAGATTCAATTGTGAAAATCTGAGCGACTATGACAAAATAAAAAAGAAAGAGCCGCAGCAGATTGGAGAACTTTGCAGCGAGAGAGCGAGGGGAGAAAATGCGGGTTTTTCGGCCAGCCACCTATTGCCGCTCGTCGACATGGATGCAAGGTGGTACAAACTCGATGACCCTGGAGATGACAACTCCCCCGATTATATAGACTGGAAGTCCATCATGATATACGGAAGCAAGTTTGGCGGTAAAAAGGTAGTGACTGGGTTCAAATGGGCGAGGCAGCCTGTGATGACAAGATCGGATGGCAGTTTGATCGAAGCAAACACGGAGCCATCTGACAGGGACATTCGACAGCTTCAGTGGCTATACAATGCGCCTATTGAGAAAGAACTTGAACCCATAATATAAAGACCCTAGGATTAGACTTGGTCTCGTTGTTGGAGTATCATTGTGGTTGTCTGTTGGTGATGATGAGTGCTGGTGGTAAGACCATACTGGAATCCCGGATAATCCTGTATGTACAGATTATCATTGACCCATAATCAACTGTAATAAATTTTTTTTTTTTCTCAACATGAAGAGCCCCAAGGACGTTCTCTGTCGCAGGTCCGAAGGAGAGCAAGAACTGCAAAGGTGCAGTCACTTTGGTTCTGCTCGAATCGTCGACGGAGACTACATAGCCCCAGTGCCGTTCGTCTCAATCCACGATCTGTGGGAGGGTTGGTAAAACAGCTGTTCACTTCTCTTAAAGTATCCTCTCGTTGCTCAACCATTGTGAAGAGGTTTCAGCTACCATAATTAACAACGGAGGCAAAGGATATGATTCCAATTGAACTGACTGTGTCTTCACAGCGGCTAATACCCACGAGACGAATCCAGAATGTTGAAGTTGTGACACCTCAAGGATGTTGATGTTGATATAAAGTGGATTCATTAAGCGAACCCAGGGCAACCTCGGCTAGTTAATTATCTTAGTCAGCAACACAGTAGAGCTATGACGTAACTAACAAACCACCAGCCACACTCCTGGGGCTGGAGTATACAGGTAACCACTGTGTACTCCGTATGTGTGTACTCCGTATGAGTACATAATAGCGGCTTCCGACCACCCAACAATTTGGACCTGAACCTGAACCCTACAGTGCTAGTTTCATCAATTTATTAGCTTTAGCAAGTTGATTGTTGTATATCAACATTGTATTTTTCTCGATCTGCACTTGAAACATGCTATGTTTAATGTGATTCTTTTATCTTGTGTATTCAGAGCAGTTATTGGTGATCTGAAGTAACCAACTGGGTGCAGGATATTCAAAGCATATGTACCATTTCAGCAGACAAATAGAGACATAATCAGGGTGGAGATGAGAACTAGGGAATCGGACACATTGGTGGATGCAAACAAGATGCATGAAAAAGCCTTCATTGTTAAAACAACAAGGACGTATCAAAGTGGAAGCTTTGCTGAGAAACAGTTTTCACCACTCCAGTAGAAAAACCTCGACCTAACGGCGCCTGCGGGTCGATTTGCCACTTGTGACTTTCTTCGTTGATGGTCCTTCCTCGTCTTTCGGTCTTGATTTTGGTGGCCTACCACGGCCAGTCTTCGGTACGACAATCGATATCGGTTTGTCTTTGGTCCTGGATGATTTTCTAGTCTGGGGAGGTGGTGTAGACGATTTCTCAACGTCGGTCATCTCAGCATCATCATCGTCGTCGTCGTCGTCGTCGCCATCCTTGTCGTCGTTATCATTTTTATGGGCCTGATCAGACTCAAGGGGTTTAATATTGCTATCGTCGTCGGGTATGGAAGAGAGCTCAGATAATTCTTCGTTGTCTGAAATGACAGAGTCGCCATCCTCTTCATTTGGCTTTTTGTTCCGGCCCTGATTTGTATTCCACTGTTCCATCTCCCTGTCGGCTTCGTCGCTGTCTTCTTCCGCATAATTAACTCCTGTCTTCGCTAACCCACGGTCACTTCGTCGGCGAGAAGTAGCAGAAGATGCACCGCGATTTTTCTTATGGGTATCTCCATCCTCATTTTCCCAATCATCTTCTTCATCCGTCTTCCTTCGTTTCGTCGGCTTAGCGCCAGCCGTACCAGCAGAAGATTTTCTCCGGATGGGAACCGTACGGTTATTCTTTTCCTTGCGTGGCTTCTTAGCGGATCCCGTACCATCATCATGGCTCTTATCGCCCTGTCCTGGCTCAACTTTTCGTTTTCTACCTGCAGGATGCGGCTTGGGTTTCATAAAATGTCGAACTACCTTATCTAAGCCATCGTCAACCTCTTGTGGCAGGAAGTTTTTTGTTGCAATTTCCTGGGCCTCTTGATGGCTGCTGAGCATTGCGAATAGGGAACTGGGCAATTTCATCTTGCCAGGGTATGTCTGGAGGATACTGGCAGCACCACTTCCGCTGCTACCACCGATCTTGTGCTTTTGCGAATAAAACTCCGCAAAGCGGCGGATCGTGGCCTGTGAAAGGTCGGATAACGTATAAAGTCGGGTAGACATTACATCCGACTCTGATCCTGATATCGCATCTCGAGTCTGCTTCACTCGTTGGGCAATGTGGAAGATTAAAGAAAGATTGTTTTCGTTTGCGACTGCAGTAAGATAAAACAGGATATAGCGTGTGAATTCAATCAGGTCGTCAACTTTGGTTGATGCATCAGACGATTCAGGAGGATAATCCGGATGATGTGCTAGGAGGGAGAGTAGGCGAGCAAAAACTGATTCCATCAATGTTTGCTGTTCTGAAGATCGGTTGCTACTTTGTGACTGTCGTGAATAAAATGCAGTGCGAGACCGCAGCCACGTTAACGTGCTATCCTTTAGGTTCGTATTCGGCTCAAATGCCAGTAGAAAAGCGATAGTGTACCATCGTGGAGAAAGATGTGGTGGTTGAACGAGTCTCTTTTTCAAATGAGATATAAACCCTGATCTCACTTGGAGTATGTGATCCATCGCTACCAAGGCAAGAGAGTTGAAATGGCTGGGGGTAAACATCCGATCGCACAATGGTCGAGCTGCGCAGAGTTTAAGAACCGATTTTGCAGCGAGAAGGCGAAGTCTCGATCTCTGAGTGGCTGGGGTATCTCTCTTCTTAGAAAGCTCGCCTCTGTTGGCAATGAGCGTATTAAGAATAGCGTAAACAGGCGTGGCATAATCACGAAACTCGCTCTCGTCTTCCTCAGGAATCTCCTTTGACCGGATGCGATTCACAAGGATTTTGAGGGCCCATTCTTTCGCTGAGGTCTCCTCATCCAGTTCCTCAGACCATGAATAACCGGAATCCGGCTCAGGATTAAGATTGGTGAGTAAGATCTGCTTAGTTGCTATATCCAAAATCGCATCCTCTTCTTCATCCACTTCTCGAGGCGCAAGAAGATTCAATTGCGAGATGGTAGCGAGTTTAGTAAGAAAATGCTCAGACCCATATGAGCATTTCTGGACACTTTTTTTAATCAAATCCCGGGCATGCATTTCCTTCTTATCAGACGCAGCCATAAGAATTGTAACCGCATTCTTGGCAGCATGGGGAGATGAACTGTATAATGCGTAATTCGTCAGGGCAACTAAAAATCTTCGTTCTTTTGGAAGCTTGTTAGGCAGTTTCTTCGCGAATCCTGCACAAGCTTTCAAATTTTCCTCCACGCCTGGGTCATCGGGACGATCAGAACTGGGAGCCTGGCCTTCTAAATCCTTACACATCTCTTGCACATGGGCTTCCAGGACTTCCGGATTATGGGACGAAATCTCTCTTAGCATCTCATGTGCGATATTTCCCAGTCCGAACTCGTCAGTCTTTGATAATTTCATCGTAGCAGGTACGTGGCTTCTGTTGAAGATCAAAGAACTGCTTCGATAGACTAGTGGAAGCAAATTCGCAAGCATGGATGATGTAGCCGACGTATTGGATTGAATGCGGTTCGACAACTCCCTAATGGCCTTCGTAACTGTCCGGTAGTCAGACGCAGCGGCCATGGCAAACCGTATAAGCTGATAACTCCGCCGGTCGTGCATCTTTGCAAATTTCCATAGATCAGCCGATACAAGAGAAGAATCCGGGAAAGTCTTGGACAAAGTATCAATAACTTTCGTTAACCTGGCCTTGATTGTATCTTCATTACTATCCATCACACCTCCCTACTCGCACACAGTTAGTTGCCATTAGATAAACCTGCGAAGTAAAAGCACTCACATTGTATTCCTCACAAGCTTGGAGGTAATAGGTTATAAAAGTCCTCATATTCAATTGTCGTCCTTGTAGAGCGAAGAAAACCGCTTTCGCCTTTTCATCTAGATTCTTCGCCAGCGCTAAAATGCGACGTACGCGAATGGTGTCCGGATCAGCCTGCTCTTCCTCCGAAACCTTTAATTTCTTTGACTGGCTGGATTCATTTTTAGACCGTTTGACTTTAATTGGCGGATAAGTCAGAGGTAGGAGAACTTCGAATATGACATGATCAAGAAGAACTTGGAGCTCGTCGATGTTTGTGTAGTAAGCTTCGAGTATTCGTGATGGAACGTCTTTAAGGATGGGGACCACCCGCTCATTATTCGCCTCAATCTCACCTGCGGCGACGGCCCACATTGTTCCTAGAATCGGCATAGCCTGCTGGCGTACTGCATGTTTCCGATCCTTCACACGCTCCGCCAAAGTGGAGAGTAGGGAATCCGGTTCCGAGAGCCCGCCATCTATACCAAGTTTTCTTACCACGTCGGAAAAGGAGAAAGTTCCAAGGACCTTTACAGCTGCAATTCGAACCTTTTCATCCGCATCTATCAGCATGCGTTTAAGCCCTTCTATCAAGCTCTTTTCCTCATTATCGCTTAATCCAGAACCGCCGGCCGATGTGAGCAGAATCCGTCCAATGGCCGTTGCCCAGGCCGCACGCACTGATGCGGATTTATCGTGTTTCCTCGTTACAAAGCTCTCGTATGCGCCCGCATGAGCTTGTGAAAAGGGTTTCGGCGACAGAGGTGCTAATAGTGCATTAGACGTGGTTAAAATTGCAGCTTCAGATTCATCAGCAAGTGACGCTGGAGGATACGCGGCTGGATCCATCGACACAGGTGGAGGTGGGCCTGCTACTCCAATGCCAGAAACTATGTCTCCAATTGTCTGTGTTGCAAGCAATCGAAGAGACATTGATTCGGCTGACAACTCTGCTTCCAGCTGGGGTATCACATTTTGCAACACGTCTGGGCAAGCACGCCATAATTCCCGAATCAACCGATGTGCCTTGTCTAATTCTTTCACATTTTCTCCTTCATCGTCAGAGTCGCCCAGATCAACCTGTCGATGCCGTTTCGAGTGTCCATTGGTAGTCGAATCCGATGCATCGATGATCACATTATTAAAATATTGGCTCACATAACTCGTCATCTTTTCGGGGCACGCGCTGCAAATCGCTTTGGCCATATTATATGCTGGAGGATAATCTTTCATCCACAAAGTGGCCTGTTTGGCGTCAACCGTTGCATCCTTTTTATTCTTCGCGCTTCCAGACCCATCCAAAAGTCGAGGATCCACACGAAGAAATTGGGCGATAATAACATCTACCACTTCTGGCGCAAGACTCGACGATTCGTCGATGACTGGCACCAGCAATCGTATCATGTCGTACTCGACGTTTTTGGCTAAGGGTTCGCCCGTGGATGCTTTTGAAGATCCAGAAACGATATCAAAGCAAGATGAGAAAAGTGGAAGAATCAGAGTATCAGGCGCGTCAAGATCTGTCAATAGAATGATACTTTTGACTTCAGCCAGGGAAGAAAGAACGTAAACATGCTGGTCATTATACGCATTTGACGGATTTGCAAGGGCGGGTATTATAGAGGTGACGATCATTGTAAATATATCCTACATTGCATGGAATAACCATCAGCGCGTGTTTCTTAATGAATTTTTCAAGCCATGCCATACTTTCAATTGATTCGCAGTGAACGGCGCGTCAGGCGCACATAAGCGCAATATATCCACCACGCAACATGCTGTCCATGCTCTGACTCCTTTATCCCTGTGCCCTAGAAGATGCCCGGTCGCGAGTTCCTGCGAGACCTTTGTCAACGAGTCCCTATCCGTATCTTCCTGGTCAAGTTCTCGCAATTCGGCCGCGAGAGACTCCAATCGCTGGAGTAAATCGGCGACAGGGATTGCTCTGCCTGCGCGCCATGAGATAGATTGGTTGAAGCGGAGTCGTCGCATTCCTGTCTGGTCCTCCTCTTCCGCCGCTTGTGTTCGAGATAAATGCGCTTGTCGGGTGCGCGACGGCATGTTTGTCAGTCAGTCGAGGCCTTCGAACCATGAACTGAATCTCAAGGGTCGCACTGAGCTGAGACTCAGGTAGTGGTAAAGTTTTGTATCATTCGCCAACCGTTATTTCGAGGGAAGATTACCGTCAATTAAGTCTTTGAAACGGGAAATACCTCTTGGAGCAAAAGCAATTCTCGTGGAGGTTGTGGATTGAAGCGCGAGTGCAAGCTCCCACTAGGCATCATGATGAACTGGCCGTCAACGCGTCTGCTTACACGGTTGATGCGGGTATCCACTTTCTGCCTAATGCGGCTTAGCAGGTGCGTCGAGGCCTGAGCACGTGATACACTGGAAAAGACTGGAATCCGTCTGAACTTCCAACATCAACGACAGGAACCAAATGAACCAGCACTGTTTGCCCTTAAATATTACCTTATTTTATTATACATTTCTAATTCTTTATACAAAACAGATCAGCTGCAGAGTTAAGAAGCCACATTATCACTGGCCATCGATGTCTGGTGTCCTGACACTTTTTGGCAGGATAGTCAGAATTTCGAGGAAGCGCTCAGGAGAAGTAATGACATGAATAAGAATGGCCTAGGAGGCTTCCTATCCTTGAATGGCAGAGGGAGATATTTGGGGCTTGCAAATTGGCTTAAGATTTATCGGATACCTTGGGAATCGAATACATGACCACCATGTCTGCCTTGGCTTAGCGAAAGCACAATTCTTTTAAAGTGATGCATGAGTCTCCTATAATATCATTAACTTCACACTGCTTTGGCACACTCAATAAAAGCTCCAGCTACGAATATCATCGATTGAGAGGAGACGCAACTACTCCGTACTTCGTAATCAATAAGAATTTCAGTGATGAAAAACTGTACACACTGATATCATATGCTTCACAGAATGATGAATGATAATCTAGCAATTACTATAATCCAAAATGCAAAGCCAGCAAATGAGAATACAAGAAGATCTTCCCCGGGACCAACAGATCCCTTGCTGCCCAACCACCCACCCACCCGGTGCCTGAAATCAAAATTCTTGCTGCTCAACACGCCAAAGACACCTAGCCAGAGAACACCGTGTGATGCATGTGGCTTCGCTAGGACCAAAACTTCATAGAAAAGACATGGCTGGAATACATGAGATAATAGCAATGCCATCACAGAGAGACGTTTGTCATGATGATGCTGCGCCGCTACTCTCGCTCGCATCGCTGGATTTGAGCTCTCGGATTTTTTGCACGGCTTTGGTGACCTCGCTATTGGCAAAGCAAGCCCACCTTGCCTTGCTCTCCGCATTCATAAGATCTCCAGACTCTTTAGAGCCCGCTAGATCGTACAGCATGCGAGAGATGCGTTTATTTATTTCCGTATATTCCTCTTTTGAGACTAGATGCTGGCGATAATGTGGCTTCAGAGCTGCTCTGACAATCTTTTGTAGGTCAGACTTAATATGAAGTGAAAGTTCAGCGCGAGTAGGCGATGATTCAGAAGACCGTAAACGTGATGGCGAAGATGAATTTCTGTGGTAAACCCCTGATTGAAGTCGACTCAACTGGCGGGAGAGACGAGCCTGATCTACAGCAGCAGTGTCCTGTGCTGGAGAGCAGGAAGGAGAAAACTCCGGCGATGAAGGGTCAGGGTCCGACGTCGAGGAGACAGGAGTTGCTGGTCCGTTCGTAAAGTGGGCACTCGTATGTGACGACGGACGAGGAGAAGATCGATTTGAAGAAACCGGTGACAATGCTGGGGATGATGGCCCAGGAGAGGTTTGGCCAGCGGACCGGTATGGAAGATTAGAGGAAGAAATTGTGCTGTTCACCCGATGAGGAGCGGACGAATCTTCAACTTCTTTCAATAGTGATTGGAGAAACGTTGGACCAGTGTCCGCAGACGGGCTTGCAGCGGCATTAGCAGACCTATTAGCTCGAGAAGACTCGCCTCGTTCTAGACGCTCTGCTAAGTCTTCAGGCCTTCGCGTTCGCGGTCGTTTTAATTTACGCTCGGGCTGGGCTTGCTCGGTTTCAACGGGAGAAGCAGTTGGGGATTTTCTCTTTCGTCGGTTAGAGTTTGGGCCTTCTTGAATTTCTCGCGCTCTCTCAAATGCGTTCCACGCTCTGATTTCATCAACGGACTCAGGCTCGGGAGTTTCCACCCTTTGCCGCGGCCTGGATGGCCATCCTCGACCTATTTCGAGTAAATCGGAAGTATTATCTCTGAATCGATTCGTTCCAGTGTGGCGCTCGGTATGCCGGAATCGTCGTTCCCAACTCCTAAATTCTCGTCGATTGGCAGCCTCACGCCGCCGCTGCTGAATAATCCTATCTACGGCTTGCTCGTCATCAAAGGGGAAGTCCAGGTCCAGATTGAGATGGTCCCACACGGATTGCCAAACTCTAGCCCAATGAAGAGCTTGAATTTGATTACGAGTGCGAACCCTTCTCACTTCTGCCCGGGTACGTCGTCTAGACCGACTGTGGGGACGTGGAGACTCAGATTGAGGCGGTCGATGGCCTTCACAGTGGCAACAAAACCACGGGCCTGATGGAACCGAGTCAAGACCGACGCAATAGGTATGTGACGCTGTATCACATCCATCACAGAGCAACAAAAGGTCTTCATTATCATCATCCCCGCATATTGGACACGGCTGGGAGTCCGAATCATCGATAAGATCTTCGATGATCAATGTAGGATCAATTTCGGCCACTTGCACTCGATCTTCCACAGAGTAGCACGAGATAACCGAACCTATTCAAAGGGCAGTTAGCAACCGTTCTCGTCTTGAGGACTTGAAAACAGCTCACCTCCAAGGTTCTCAGCTAGCTCGACGACATTGAACTTTTGTCTGCAAATAGGACAGCTGTTTGCTCGTTCTACCCAGGGCTTCAAACATTCATTGTGAAGATTATGACCACAGGGAATTAAGTGAGCAATATACCGAGAACCATCGTCGGGACTTTGGGACGGAGCAGTGAGATCTTCGATAGTACCACCGTCACCGCCCGTCGGTCTTGGCAAATGGGCGGCGAGGGTAGGATCGCTGGCGCCTTCTCCAAGGTCTCCTAAGCACACAATGCAGGTATCGGACATTGTCGATGTGATGGATGTTGAGATTACACGATAGAAGATTTTGTGGCGGCATGAAGGTCAAATTCAGGATGTAAGGACGAGGTGCAAGAAGTGAGGTAGAGAAAGGACCTTTGAAGTTGTGGGGGACGTGGATGGCCTTTTGAACCTGAGCTAATCCAACGCGCTAAACGGGAAAGGGAATAGGCACGGATAACGTGACAGAGGATGGTGACAGCATTAGCTCATCTGCATATCAGCCTATCAAGCCACGAGAACACGCCTGAAAAAGATGGCTTTAGAATAGAAAAAAAAGAATAGGCTGGACCCACTCGTGCGATTGGTGTACTACAGTTGGCTTTTCACCCCTTATAACACGTTGCATGGATGGAATAGCCTTCGCACCCCCGTGAAAGTCGCCCGCCCAGCTGAGTCCATCAGGGAATATGTAGATGTTGAGTGATAGATCGCACAGGAGGCTGCTCACCGTCTACTCAACCAGGCATCCAGGAAACCCTCAACAGCAAAGAAATTTCCGTGGGGTCCGGTTTGAACAGCTTGCAGTTTGAAACTCGAGCCAATGATAATTTTAAAAGAAAAGAGTATACGGGATACCGATCACTTTGGAGAAAATCGCGGATCGGGATGGGGACAAAAAAGTAATAGTATTTCTGTTATGTCTATCGGCGAGCTTCGATTGAAAAAGGTTTGCTCGAGCTATCGAATTTGCCGGTGAGCCAGATCCAGTCGTATCGAATGGTCGGTGCTCCCTTAAATGCCCCATGATTCATCATTTCATGCGATAATTAGAAAAGACATGAAGAAAAAAAAAAAAAAAACACCATATTCCCCCGCTTAAACTTCCGCAATTTCGCGAAGACGACGAATGGTAGATCGTGTAGCAACGGCAGCAGGAGTTCTGTAGTAAAAGACATCAATATCAGGATCGCTCACTCAACGTCTTTGGCAAATTGCAAGTTCTTTCCCCCAAAAATAACACATCCAGCTGATCGTCGGTTGGCAAAACTTACGCCACGGTCCAAGCACCTCCAGCAACGGTCTTCTTGCAGGAGCGGCATTCCCAGATACCAACGGCCTTTCTCTTGACGGTATTCTTGCCGCAGAAGGTGCAGATGTATCTGGCGTGCTGGGAGACTTCCATCTTCTTCACCTGCTTCCGCAGCGAGGCACCATATCTATTTAAAAGAATTGCTACGTCAGCAAGCTCCCCCGCTTCAGTTCCTATCACTCCAGCGTATCCATTCATCTAACGAGCGTCGGAGGAGGTTTTCGTAGGTTGGAAAGGTGCAACACAAATCGTACCTAGTACCATATTTACCGGTAACGCCAACCTCTGTAGATTGTCAAGTTAGCAGTCAGAATCCTTCCAGAATCAGTTGAAACGGTATCTGGACATACTCTTTGTGCGCTTCGTCATTTTGTCGCGCTTCGATGTCTGTCTTGCGGTCGAGTAATGAAGGAAGTGCAGTCCAACAAATTTCCAGATTGTGATGGTGCGGACTCGCTTAGCGGGCAGTGAGTCTTGGCATTAACTACTAGACTAACCCAAAAATGGTCGTCAGGTGACTGTCAAAGGAAATTAATTTATCCGAGGGGCTTGGCGCCGCGTGAGGTTTCAGATGACATCACCACTGGTCGGAACGCGACGGATCTCAAACACCCGTGAAGCATCTCAACTGAACGACATGGGCGGCGATGTAACAGTAACTGCTAATATAAAAACAGATGCATTCGTCTGTGTTGGAGGCAATTATGCCTTTATCTCTTTTGCTGGACACTAAACTAGATGTTCTCTGAAGCGTTTTGAGATCAAAATTGCTATCCACTTCGCAGACCCTCGAGTCAAGCTTGTTGCCAGCAGAGAGAGAGAGCTATGGACTCCTCCAGGGAGCTCGATATTGTCGTTCTCGGAGCTTACGGATATACTGGGAGGCACTGTGTTGAGCACATTGCCCATAACCTTCCGACGACTTTGAAATGGGGAATTGCAGGAAGATCAGCCCAGAAACTTGAGTCACTGGCAGCCGATTTGAAAAAGGATGGACCTGATCGCAAAGCTCCAGGTATGACCACTTCTTCCTGGGTTCTCCAGAATGGGCTTTGGAGGATTGCGCGAACTCCTGTAACTCAATATCTCTGCTGACGCATAGTCCACTTTCAGAAATACTGCCTGTGCAGCTCAACGATACCGAGCTGGAGACACTTGTGCGAAAGACAAAAGTCTTGCTCAACTTCGTAGGGCCATACCAATTGTACTCGGCCCCAGTGGTTAAAGCTTGCGCAAATAATGGTACACATTACATTGACACGTAAGGACTTCTTCCCCTTTTCCCTCCGACCTTCGTATTTTAATCGCCACGGATATGTGTTAGGACCGGAGAGATACCATGGGTACGCGAAATGATTGACAAATATGAAGAAATTGCCAAAAAAACTGGGGCAATTGTTAGTAACACTCCCATGCCAGATTGAAACTTTGTGCTTCTGCTGACGACTCTATGTTGCAAGATGGTATCCACTGCGGGCTTTGAGAGCGCACCAGTCGATCTATTGACTTGGTCAATGGCCAATGCGATCAAAAGCAAGTTTGGTGTTAAGGTGAAGGAGGTAGTCATGTCCATTTACGACCTAAAGTGAGCGAAATGTCTTCCCGAATGGGGAAAAAGAGATCAAAGAACCTAACCTCGAGGTTGTGTTGCGCAGAGGTGCAGGCATTAGCGGTGGAACCGCGGCATCGATTATCACCTCATTTAGCAATCTCTCCTTGAAAGAGCTTCGCGCGTCAAACGATCCATACTGTCTCTCCGTTTTGAAACCGACTGCCATACCACCAACACCCATCTCCCGTAAGCTTTTCGGCGCCCATTACGTCAAGGACCTTGGAACAGTCACCACAACCCTACCGGCCATGTGCGACAGTGCCATCGTGCACCGAAGCAGCTCGATGATGCCAGACCTCTACGATCGTAACTTCTACTTCCAAGAATATAGCAAGGTGCGCAACACCTTCATAGGACTCGCGATGCACATTGGCCTCGGACTGGTAGCTATCAGTCTTATGCTTCCTCCCGTCCGATGGATAGCGAAGAAATCTCTTCCAAAGCCCGGTCAGGGCCCTTCGAAGGAGGATACAGCGAGAGATCATGTGGAATATCGCGGGATCGGGACGGCTGATCCTACCGAACCGGGAAAGAAACCCATCCGTCTCATGGGCCGGCTTACGTACCGAGGTCCTGCGTATCCCATGACGGGAATGTTGTTAGCAGAGGCGGCTATGGTTTTGCTAACAAGTGAGAGAGTTGGAAAAGAAATCAAGGCAGGCTACTTAACGCCAGCCATGCTAGGCAAAGAGTATGTTGATCGAGTAGAAAAATGTGGTGTGGAGATTGAAACTCAAGTTTTGGAGGATTGAGTCCGAAAGGTCGACGTACTATGACTGATTTCCTTTGGTTCGTCTCAGTAAGTGTAGCGTTTGGGAAAATAATCTGGGTCAGCTCATGTTGCTTCTTTTTGGAGTTAAAGCCAGTCTCCAATTCTTTCTCTCTGCTCCATCAACTACAGCTTGCGTTGATTCAAAATATTTATGACAACAGGAATAACAAAGAAAAATGTTGACTACATTCTGCTTTGCCCCCCAAACACAACTTCCTCAATCCACCTCTCGATGATTTTATTGCAATCCTCAGGCTTTTGCCATAGCACCCAATGCGTTCCATCGACTTCTGCCCGTGTCAGTTTTGGAATATACTTTTCCATACCCTTTGACAATTCCGGGCGCAAAGCCGGATCCTTCGTGGCTCCGATGAAAAGAACTGGAATGTCGATTTCGCGACCGATAAGCTCCAGTTCGTCTTTATAGTTTTGCTCCCTTGTGCGGTACCAGTTTACTAGATGACAGTTGTCAAAATCCATATTCATACTCAGGAGGTCAGGGATGCAAAATGAAATGACGGCGCTCACATGGACCGTGGATTCCGCTTTTGGAGTATTCTTCAACATAATAATCCAATTCCTGATGAAACAGCCATTTAGCACTTGATTTGATCCGCATGAAGACCAAACGCAGCGTGAACATACCTCCTCGGTGAGCAACCGTGATGGCTGCAAAGCTGGCAACTTATCCAGCAACACTCCCTTCCTAACATCGCAACCGAATTCTCCTTTCGATGTTCTGCCCTCATACAACGCAATCAGAAATTGACGAATGTCCCTCTTGGTCTGGATAGCTTTTTCCAATTCACCGCTCATGAACTGGAGCTGATACCCAAAGAAAGGAAGACGAGTCGCGACCAATTCATCCAATGGGACAAACTCCCGCTGAGGAGGACTGTATGGGGTGCAGACGGAAAAAATATGTGTGATAAACTCGGGATAATGGAGCGCAATGCGATAGACGATCACACCGCCCCTGAGTTGCAATGACACAATTAATGAGCTGCTAACTATGGATGAGGGAAGCATAGGCCAAAAAGTAGGCTTCAGCCATGCTCGGAGGGAGACAAACCAATCATGGCCTCCAAGAATAATCTTCGACGTACCCAGCTGTCGTGCGAGCTCTTTCATGTCCGCTGCACACTGCTTGAATCCATACAATCGGGCAGATTCTGTTGTAAACTCTGGAGCTTCCTGGCATATTGCATGAGTTCAGATAATTCTTGCCCTCCAATCATGAACATAGTCATATAAAAGCGAGGTTAACTACATACAGTTCTTCCATAGCCAAGACAATCAGGGACCACGACACGAAGTCCCATGCCTAGCAGAGTTGGGATTTGATATCTCCATCCCATGGAAAGGTCAGGGAAACCATGAATCTATACGGCACCAGTCAGCTCGCTGGCCAACATGAAGCCAAATCAGAATGGCTGAGCACAAATCGCAAGGATCAAGCGGGTTCTTGGCTGCAGTTTTAAAGTCTTAGAACTCGTAAGTTCACGGACTGATCAAAGTCCGGACAACAGCAGTTCAGAGGATTCCAGTTCAGAAGGGCGAACAAACCAAAAAAATAGTTGCTCGATAATCACCGCTTGGAGGTACTCCGAGCAGATAGCCTGCCTCATAAATGTTGTGTCAGTTTCGTAGTATGTGTAAAGTCGCATAGCACAGGGAAGCACCAATGTTGCGAATTCAGAGGCTCAATCAGGATGAATGATTGCGGCGTACCATATTTGGTCCCATTCAAAAGGACGGAGCATTTTTTGATCCTTGGGTCATTCCAGACGTTTATCTTGTCCACCGTCATTGTAGAGCTGAATATGAGGCGAAAGTGTCCCCTAGGTCTATATGGAATGACTTAGGTTGTACGGAGTATGTAGCCAAATATCAGCACTAGCATTCAACTTTTGAAAAGAGCAGAACAACTGCAAATAAAGACAAGCTGAGACAGCTCTTATATATATATATTTTGTTTCATAAGTGAAGCGAGATAATCCCGGGTGGTTGATATTCTAAACAACTGCTCTTCATCCGACTTCAAGCCGAGGTTAAGTTCACGTGGCTCTCTCGCTAGGGAGACATGGATGGATCCCAAAATGATAGCTGCTACTGCTGTATTACCAACATGAACCTATTTTAAAATCACCGCAATGTTTGGACCACATAAATGCTGGAGAGCATACTAATAAGCGGCAAAATATGCACGATGATGCACCAACTCTGAGGGAAGCAACGCCAGCTCACAATCATTTAAGCTGGCATCCCGGGACAACGACACCAAGATCGACATTCACGGCGCAAGTTCCAGTTAAACGGACAAATTGAGTGATTTTTGCAACCTTCGGAAGCCGTGAGATCAAGGAAGGATTATATGTTTCCACCCTAATAAATCACAGTGTCTTCTTTGTCTTCCAGGATCACATCTCCGGAATCATCCTCGTTAAGTTTCGAATGGCTTGTGTCCTCATTCCGCTCCAACGGGATAGAAATATGGTCTTTAATTGTATTGTGTTCCTGTGCCTCTGACGGTTTTTCGAGACTGTTAGTATCAGCACCCACTGTGTCCGGTTTTAGAACGTTGTTAGCAGAAGACTTCATTCTATCCCCAGTATTTATAGACTCAACTGCCGGAGGCACTCCTGTTGACTCCTGTTCCTTTTCTGTCAATAGATCTTGACGGTCAAACTGTTCGGTTTCCCTCACGATCGTAGCTTCCACCTCCTCAATTTGCGTCCTAATGAGGCTTTCTTCTTCCGGTCGTAGCTGCCATGGTTTATAATACTGGGCAAGAAGTCAGAGAAAATTGCATGATACGAACTGATCGAAAGAAGTCGAATACATACCAGGACTGGCTTCGATTTCGTTTTGAGAAAATGGGCTGTCGCGCGCATATTCAAGTGTCGAACGTTTAGCTACAGATTGTGAATAAGCACATAACGACCATGTAACCAACAAGGGAGAATCCACACACAGATTCTTTCTCATATACCCTCTGTTCCTTTTTTCTCTGGGCCATTAACTCGTCACGCTGCCTTTTAGATTGCTCATCGTATTCCTCATCCTGTTTTTTCAGCTTGGCCTGTTGTTTCCGCTCAATATCGGCGCGCCGTTTCTGTGTAGCTGTAGATGGGCTTTGTGAAAGTGTCCCAAGCAATGCGCCAAATAATCTCTGGCCGCGCTTGCGCTCTTCATCTGGTCCACTCTTGCGCCGTGATCCTCCCTTGCTATCTGCTGCGCGATCATCTGTACTTGTTCTTCCTGCATTTGGCGATACCGCTCTGGGATACGCATCGACCACGCTAAGTCGACGACGTTTGTTGTTGCTGTTTTCATCCGAGGGGGATTGTCGCCTTTTCAATGCGGCTTCGGGACTCGCGGGACTCGGATCTGGTATTGCGACAGCGGAAGCGATCGACCTGGATTTTGGCATTTTTAGATCTTGGTGCTAGAAATTCAAGTAGCATTGCATGAAATTACCCTTCCGCCATAACTCTTTGACAGTGTTCCAAATAGACGATTTCTGAGATTCATTCCGGATTGCGTGAAAGGAGTTGTTCTTCATCGACCTTGACGTCGACCTCGAGCTCAAAAAATCACGTGGATTAGTTGATTAGGTAACTAAGTATGATCAGCCCTGACGCTTGGCCTTTTTTAGACTAGTTCCACAGTAAATCTAGTTACACGTGACAGACACTTAACTACAGAATTCTTTGAATGCCATAAAGTCGGCTCAAGACGATCGAAATTTATATCCAGAAGGCAAACAAAGGCTTGACAACAACCACCACCATCCTCACATTCAAAAGCCAACGCAACTCCTCCCCATACAAGAGCTTCAACCCGGGCCCTAGAACCAGCGGAATTAAACCACCACCATGTCCCGCCACCACCCCGATCTCGTCATGTGCCGCAAACAAACCGGCATCTCCATCGGCCGGCTCTGCGACAAATGCGACGGCAAATGCCCCATCTGCGACTCCTACGTCCGCCCCACCACCCTCGTTCGTGTCTGCGACGAATGCTCCTTTGGAAACTACCAGAACAAATGCATTGTCTGCGGAGGCGAGGGGATCAGCGACGCGTTCTACTGCTTTGAGTGCACGAGGCTGGAGAAGGACCGAGATGGGTGTCCGAAGATTATCAACTTGGGAAGTTCGAGGACAGATTTATTCTTTCAGAGAAAGCAGCATCGATCGACGGCGGTATAACGAGATGGTCTCTCCTGCCGTTCGATTCTTTGATACGGCAGGATGTTGCTTAGTTGGCGTGTTTATGTGGAAATCAGGCACGTTGGCTCTATGAAGGATTCGAAGCTGAGTCTACAGCTACACTTCGTTCTCCGGCTCTCGGAAATATGGGGAAGAAAAAGAGTCGATATTATGAAAAGTCTTTGGTTTGCTATGGAGACAGACAAGCTACGTACCGGACACAAGGCCGTTACCAGTATAATTAGTAGTCAGCACAATTAGTGCAGTTGGAAACCTGTGCAATTACCGTCTGGCGATCACCGCCCTGGTCTTCTTGGTCTTGCAAAACCTCGCTTAGGACCTTCATCCTGCGGTGGATTGATTTCTTCCTCCAGTCTCGCTTGAGTAATATCGTCCGGGGAAGACGCTTCGATCTAGCATTAGGGCCATATCAGTGCGTGCCTTTGAAGGATTATCAGGAGAACGTCTTCAATTCTCACCTTATGAGAAACCGTCAGGCCCTGTGCAGCGGCCACGCTTAATATTCCCCGTCGACAGCTAGCGTACAACATGCGTTCTTTGATGGCCGATGTTGGAGGACAAGTATAAATGAAGACCAATGCGGAGGAATTAGGATATCGGTAGAACGTGTACTGTGGTTTTGAGTCTGGTATTAGACTTGACAGCGAGCCAGGAGCAACATTTGATTCCGTGGAAACCAGCGTGAGAGTTTCGGTAGGAATATCGATACCCTTTCCAGTCAGGTTAGCGAATGTGTATCCCACAATAGACTTCATTTTGGCATGATTAAATGAAAGAACGCCTTACCAGCAAAACAGCTCCTCCTTCATTACTATCCAACTTTTGCAAAGCTTCCTTGACGCCATCTCCAACCGGAAACATAACTCCCTTGATATCAGCGGGCTTATCACCGCCGACTGTCCCTCCAATCCCGATGTCTCTTCTGAACGACATATTCCTCGCCTCATCCTCAGCCCTTCTGAGGGCATCCAGCTCCTTTTCCTGCTCGCCCATAGCATCCTGCCTCCTCTGCTCTGCGTCATCCGCCTCTCCACCGGTACCATTTCCACTTCCACCCCTCGCCGCATTCATATCTGCTTCTCTCTCCCTCCAGACCCCCTCACTCAAGACCTCGTCCTCATCTGTAGCAAAAACATTGCTGGAGAATTTCTCGGAGCCTAGTTCACGAACCACTGTGGCACGGGTGCTTGCAAAAAGTGTTTTAGCGCGCACAGGGCTGTCTGATGGAATGTATGTGAGTGCAATTAGCTGCGACTCTGCGGGATCTTCGTGTGGGAAACGGCGGAGGAGGAGGTAGAGCGGGGTTTTAGGCTGGAGGACCTCTTTCAGGGAGGGAAGGGATGCGAAGAATTGCTGGTTATTAGCAGTTCTGTTGGTATCAGAAGCAAAAGAAATTGGCGAGAGAGGGATGAGTTGTTCATTCTGGATTGTGATGGGAAGGCAGAAGTGGGAGGAGGGGGAGGAGAGGAAGGCCGTGAAGGCGTCGCGGAGTTCTGTTGAAGCTATTGGAGACTGATTAGTGCTGATGAATTGCAATACAGCAACTGATTCTTTCATCAATTACCTGATATTCCAGATTGCATGGCCGACTAATTGACAGGTATGCTTGATGATTGACAATCTGAAGCTGTCTCTTTCTCTCTCTCTCTCTGTCTGTTGTGTTGGAAGAGGGGTCAAGTCAGCCTAGTTAAATAGTGATTGTGACGCGGCTCATTCCCCATCTCACCAAACCCACTGTTCTCCCTCAACAGCTTCACTTGACTGAGCTACAATTTCCATTTCATCTTCACATTCAACAGCATACTCCATTAACAATGATTCTGAAAATACTATATCTTTCACATTGCCCACCAATATATACATGTTTTTGTGCCCCAGAAGCAACCAAATCTATGGCGTATATGCAACGATAAAGTCATCCAAAATTGTTTGCGAGATGCAAGTCGCTCAAATACCTCAAGAATGCGAAAGAAACATCAGCAGAAATTAGGCAGAGTCCAAAAGAAGAGGTATATATATATGTACATCAGGGGAAATAGTTGGTGTTTCTATGTCTATCCCTAAAGACTCAAAATCGACAGGTTTATTCCAAAAAGCTGTCTTGAAAGGTGCATATGAGCTCGAACGCCGCAATTCGCACCGCCCTAAGCAAGTGCATTTCTTCTCTTTGGTGTTTTTTACTCTTCGTATTTTCCGCCCACGATGGGAAGAGTGGACTTTTCTAACTTTTCTCTCAAGAACTCGTAAACAGTGAATGTGACGGCCTGACCCGGAGCCACTCTCATAACTCGAGGTGTGATGCCCTTATAGAAAGCTCTGGCACCCTCTTGCTTGAACATATCGCGGGAAATCGACACGATACGAGAGATGGCTGATTGTCCCGGTTCACTCGGCGTGCGCTGCAGTCTGGTCTTGATTGTGTCAATGGGTGCATTGGAAAATGGACCCATAGCACCAGAAATCAGCCCGATAACCATGGTCTGATACGATGGCAGTTCGGTGTATTGAGGTTGCCATTCCTGCAACAACTTCTTCAATTCCGTGTACGCGGTAAAGTTTGCAGCTTGATTTGTGCCTTGTCGCAGAGCAGTGAGCGAAACGCCGCGGTATAGTGCGCCAAAACCTTCTTCCCTCACGACTACCAACAGAGCATGCGCAGCGCTGCGGTATTTTGGAGTATCGAGCGGGTCGGCTAAACTGTGGCTTTGGGCCTGCAGGCGAATCTTTATGACTTCCATAGGAGTGACGACAGCTACGGCTTCTGTGACACCAGCAGCAAGGCCGGCTGGCGGATTCAACAAGCAAAGTAAGAGCCCCGTCGGTCAAAAAATTATATATATTCAAGTGATCTACTTACCAAGCATGTTTCGTGAGCTACTTAGCTTTCCCGTCTCCCGGTCTGCAAGCAGTTGCTTGTACCAGCCATACGAGGTGAATCGGATCGCCATTTTTGGTATGATTCCACTCAACACCGCACCGAGGCCCTTGTATAATCCGAGAGCAGTTTCCCTTCGCACAATCTCCTGTCCAGTGGCAATGAACCCACGAGGCTTAACCTGAAAATGCCGAATCAGTTCAAGGATCGTCCAAAACGAAAAGCCATAACATCATTACTCACTCCTGGTGCTCGCGCTTTCTTTGAGAGCTGCATTCGAACTTTCACGGTGTCTAGAGAGCGTTAGACCATTGACCGGCAAAACCGAAAGGTACAGCACGAGCATTCACACCTAACGGGTGGCACACCAGGGCCTCCATCATTCCCGCACCGCCACCGGCTGCCAAATGTCAATAACTATTGTGACATTTTCAGTTTATAAATGTCTTCCCTACCGATCAGGTTCACTGCTGCGGATGCAGGCTTTCCATTCCTATCCTTCGAAGCCATTTTACCATCTGTATCGAGTTTCCAATTTCCGCCTTCAAAAAAGCGTTTCCTTTTTTTTTTCACGAATGAAGAAAGGACTCGGTTAAGGTGTCACTGGGTTTGCTGAGAGTGGAGAGGAGGCGAATTGGCGAACGAACTGCGACACACGGCCAATTGGCCAAAGATGAGTATCAAGTCAGAGAAAGACTGTGTCTGTCTATGCGAAGGGGGCTGAGAACAGAATTCTCTTTCGCAAAAGCTATTCTACTGCAACCACGAGCCGAAACACCTTTGAGGCTATAGTTCAAGAGTTAAGAAACCCCTGGAAAACAGGGCTCTCGGAGAAGGGAAACTAATAATGAAAATTATTTCTGATTGGCGTACTCCTAAATTAATAACGAGGGCCAAAGTATCCAGTCAATAACAATAATTGACCACAACGCGGGCAGTTAAAGCTTTATCATACTTGGGCGAACGGAAGAGATCTTTCCCCACATTGTCTCCGGTTAGGGGAGGCAACGGGAAAGCGGGATGTCACAGTATATAAAGAAGCCAAATGCCAAAGATGAAACGGCAAAAGGGAATCCATGCCTGTCAGTCAACGACTCTGTGCTCTGCTATTGTTTGAGTAAAGAAGTCACGCGATACTATGATTGACGAGAGCATTTTTGAAGTTATGATTTATTGTTGACCATGGTTCAGCACGAAGACAGACGAAAACTCCGAGGCTCAGACAGCTAATATACATTCATACTGTGAGAGTGCCATCCACATGGTCGAAGTGAGCGTCGAAGCTTAAAGATATTTATAAAGCTTCAAATGTCAGAGCATGTGAGAGACGATCATATGCTTTGACAGTATCTTTCACATGTTTTGCCTGCTTCCATCCATCTTCGTCCACTGCCTGCTTGCGTCTTCTTCTTCTCAGTCCCTCATCGGCCTGACAGTCTGCAATAGATCGCCTTTCATCCGATGGTTGGAGTCTGAGCTGCTCGGGTTTGTGCGGGGAATCAGACACGCCGGGAGATTTCGGGGCCGAAATGCCTGCTGCTAAACTTATTTATACGACTTCCGCTGTATTCACTCTAGTCAACTGTGTGAGATAATACTTCAGAATATTGCCGAGGATGTGGGAGGAAGGGGCTTTGAAGTTGTTAGTCAGCTCAAGTGCCGAGAAAGAGATTGTTACGTCATTGAGCGAGGTCTCTCAGTTCTACTTGTACTGTGAACACACATCTGCCACTGATCTTATCCAGCATCAATTGTCGATGAAGCTCGGGAGAAGAGAGGCCAGAAGCTACTCCGTGCTCATATGCCACACTTCTACCTATTTTCGCGTATGCATGCATTTCGAGGGGATGAAATGACTTCTCCGACTTCAACCGCACTTCAAACAAGATGCCGCAGCTATCCTTGCTAGCCCCTGTCACTGTTGCAGCTGAGCTCTATGGAAAACGAAAAGGAGTTCTTTGGAGAGAGGCATCTTTTTCTCGACTCTGCAAGTTTTTGCGCAGTTTGATTCGAATATCACGCTCGTAATGCCCCCCCTGCAACTGCTCAGCGGAATAGCCGCTATTTTTGAACATCATGAGCAAAAATGGATGCTCTAAGTTTTCCCCCCGTGATGTGTATGGCCGCCAGGCATATATTCATATGGAGCTGGGTTCATCGATCCTTTTTCTATTGTCGATAGTGAGGCAGTGAAGTGCCGTCTGGTTTTTCGGTGTAATCATCAGGTCCATTCACTGAAGTGTTTCCTGCAGTGCAAACTTCGACACTTCTGCCGGAGCTACGCTCGTCGTTACAGAGCCTCGCCAACCATGATCGGAACAAATGAACCATGAAGTGAGCGCAAAATATCTGCTGCGTCGTGTATAAAATGACTGGTACGGACATCCTTGCATTCAGGGAAATATCATTCGACTTATACATCGCATATAGCATTGGAATGCCTAAGCCAGTCGTTTTTGCAGCACCGCAAAAGCAAACGGCGACTGTCTCCACAGGCGGTAGTCGACGAAATATATAGCTAGCAGGACGGCTGGATGTGAGAAGAGCGGGTGGCCAACTAAGAAAGAAGCAAATGGCCGTGAGGAATAGATATAGCCCAATGTTGAAGAAAACAACGAATATGACAGTCTCTTTCGTCATAGATTGAAGGGCCTGTTTTGCGAAGCATGTGGAAAAACTCGTCCTAGGAAGGTATAAGGCTAGGGCGCCTCCATTTATCGAGAGAGATTTGACTCACCATGACAGCAGAATTAGACAGAAACTGGAGATCTTGGAGAAGTGAAATTTGTCTACAACGTGCTTTACCTCCGTGGGCCATGTCCAACGAACCACCTGCCCCAGCACCAGAGGCACTAGTACGCTCACCCCAAGAGCCTGGAAGACCTGACGATACATCGACCTTAGGTCTGAATTGGCATCTCTCCAGGGGTCGAATGCAGATGATTTGGGAAATAAAGTCACCGTCCAACCAGGCGTGACGAATGGACCCAAAATATTAGCCACCAGAACTTCCACCAAAGCCACCGCATCGTCGCCTCCAGCTTCTCTCGTCATGGCCACATTGGAGGCAATGGTAGTCGGTAGACAAGCTACAAGAATATATCCAGCCAAAATTGCCTCATCGATTCGGTGACTCTGATCACCCGCGTAGATCAAATTGACCAATGCAACCATGATGGCGGGAACAACCAGAAATGATATCCCCTGGACAAGCACGTGGACACGATAGTTCAAAAACTGCGTCAAGAGCTTTTCTTTTGCGATGCTCAATCCACTAATCAAGAATATGACTGCCACAGCGCCGTATAAGATCGAGTATTCAGCATGTATGATGCCCTCATACTTTCCAACGCTAGGAAATAGATAGGCTAGCAAGCAGCCAACTGCAATGCCTACTAGGAGATATTGTCGGAGGATGAAAGCAAAAATGGCACCCAACGATACATTCTTCTTGCCGCAGTCAGTTTGCTCATTGACAGCTTGACTGTCCATGGTAAATGGCCTTCCCACTCTCCTTCTGATGCACACGAGGTTTCGCAGAATCAAAAGAATCAAAAGAAAACTCTCAATTCTCGCTGCATGTCAAGTACGCTTCGTGCTGACATCGTTGCAATTCTTCCACTGCAGAAGATGGAGAGGTTGAAGAAAACAGGAAAGATACCCGCTAGTTATTTGCTTTTGTTTATGACTTAAGAACTCGTAGAAAGATTCTGACTGGCCTGGGTTTCAATCAAAGACCCGACACAGTAACTATCCAATGAACACCCCTCAAGCGAGTGCTGTGATGGTCCACAGGGCGTTGGTCTCCATCGCAAGTGCTTTGTTCGACTGGCGGTTGGTTGAACTGTAGAATCGGCACCGTCTTGCCGAAACCTGATGTTTAGCGTTGGTTTGAATCCGCAAGGCCCATCTACATGATTGAATGGCTCCTATCACTAATAAATTGTATGAAGAAGTGCCATCATTAATTGCAGGTATAATTGTTTTTGAATGATAACTGGGCTTTCTTAGCAAGCTATCAGGTTCACCAGACTGATGAAGCAGTGATGTCTGTACAGAATGAAGACAGAAGCTTGTAGAATGATTGACAAGAGACCTCTTTAACAACGTCATTCCATGTTTATATATAACTAACCTTGACGCCCATACCTACAGTTCCTCGAAGCTTTTGCCATCCAGAATCAGTGATTCGGCGGATCCTCTCACGTATATCTGGCCGCCCCAAAGCCATTATTACACCTGCAATGAGTAAAACCACCCGGAGCAAAAACATGGGACTCGAGGTCATTGATTTCGCCATGCGTCTGAGAAACGCAGTGAGTAAGTTGCCTAAATGGCGTAGCGGCCTAAGAGCGCCGGGTTTCGCCCTTTCGGGCTTCTTCAATCGTTTCGAGGATTCAGGTGAAGTTGGCGATGGTTTAATGGCTGACTTTGTGGCTCGCGAAATTTTGACGTTGCCATTTGGATTAGACTGTTCGATGCCATAGTCAACTTCGCTGCTTATTCTCTTGTGCCCAGTTGCTGGTTTTCCAGGCGCTGATTTTGCGGCAGCGGCCTCCTCGACGGCTCGCTGTTGCTGCTTTTCTAATTTCCTGCTTGCTTCTTCTTCTTCTTCTTCTTCCACTCGCTGCCTGCGCTGTCGCTCCAGTTCTTCTTCCTTTTCTCTTTCTAGCTCTGCAGCACGCTGTGTGTCGCGTGACTTTGCCTCTTGTAAATTATCCAGTGTTTGGAGAAATGTTTCTTTCCTCTCGTCGTCAAGGACTTCGCTTAGATGGATGAATTCTCTGGCGTACTCCCATTCATCATTTCGGGGAAGAACATGGAGAGTGAATAGTTCTAGTAATCTCACGCGGGTTGTTAGATCTTTTGGAGTATCAGCACCATTAGATGATGCTATTCTTTGCTTCCGTCTCGTAGGAGACGGATTCTGAATATGGGATGAAATTTCTAAGTGCGGATGGCCGTATGAGGCTAAGTAGTTCTCGAGGCGTTCTTGGTTAAATGTTTGGGTCGGGGAGTGCTTGAGTAGGAGAGTCGCTCTGATGGGGAGAATTCAGTTAGTATGTGGAAAATGCTTCCGGAAATGGAGCTGCTGCAAAAAGCATGTGCGAGACGTACAGGTTATAAACAATGTCTCCATCAGCAGAGCCTTCTCTGCCGTTATATCCGACCTGAACAACAGTATCCCATATCTCACCCTCACGGACCTTGGACGCCAACGTTTTCCACTCCCTCTGACCAATTTGGCGCTTTCCTTCCTCGGGGCCCAAGTCGACAATGGAGCTTAAGAGAGTGATATATAGATTCCACACTTTGATCTTTAAATTGCTCGAGGCCGACGCTATGGGTGCAAGGGCGAGCCCATCTGTGCCATTGCCATTTGTTTGTTCCTGCTGGGAATCTTCTGGTGAGGCGGGAGTCACAAGCGGTTCGATTACGAATAGTGCTTCCTGCAGCCTGCGGGTGAGAAACAGTTGGGAGGCTTGCTTATAAGTTTGTTGGATCTGCTTGCTTGAAGATCGGGACTGGGGTAATAATGTCGACGCGGACAGCAATTGGGGTTGCGCTGGCGAGGAAGTGTCGTCGTCTGACATTTGACATAGGTGTATTGCTCGAATATAGTATTTATGTGCACACCTTCTCAGGATTATCAGAATTGTACGTCAGAGCTGCAAGCTGTAGACAATCTACAGTATCTAGACTGGAATCTGGATGATGATGTTGGCTGGCAGATCATCCTCGGTTCACATTATGTCACGGGACCACAATAAACTCAACCATCACTAATTAGTTAACTTAGTTCACTAGTTAACTAAGATTAGTAAGATGTGCAGCTTTGACATCAAACATTTCTTCCAACACGATATATGGATATGACTGCTTCTAGTATTCCAGACTGATTGTTTGGGGAAATGACAATTTGCCTCTCTCTCAAGGGCTGTTTCTGGCCTGATAGTCTGTGAATTCTGTGGAGAAAGATTGCAAATCTCCTCTTTATGTTCATGTGTTGCTTTTTCCCCGCTGACAATGGATCATTCGGGCTGCTAAGCCTACAACTCACCTGGCATGAATAGAGCATGATAGTGTTTGCCACTCCTTTTTTGCATGAGTTGCTTCTTAATAAAGCAATCAGAACATGGAGGTCACCAAGCTTACATTCAATCGCGCCCTTCCCAGGATTCTTAATGACATAGCTGATTCCTGCTGCGTGGCTTTGGACTTGGAATTCTCGGGCATCTTCAGCAGACAAAATCGAAAGGCCCCAGTAGATGGTTCTTCAGGTGGTGGAAGGACTCTTCAGTCCAGGTATGAGGAAGTCAAAGAAGCTGCGGAAAAGTATCAAATTCTACAAATTGGGTTGACCTTTATAAAGGAGGATATTGACGACGGTCTGACGAGTTGCTTTCTATGATCATCTATAAAATGGTCATTTTTCGATGTCTTGCTGAATGAAAATAGGAACGTATATTCTCCGCCCGTATAATTTCTATCTAAATCCGGTCATCGACCCAAAGTTAGATTTGGAAAGGACGTGGACATATCAAAGCAGTGGTTTGTCATCTTTCTTTGGCTTTCGGCGCAACTTTCGAAATCGCAATGGAATACTGAGAAAATATCAAGCGGTCGACGTCTTGTTGAATAGTGGATTTCGCATGGAGGCGCCCTTTACAGAGGGTGTGTCGTACATTTCTAGAGAAGAGGAAGAAAACGTAAAGGCTAGAATTCGTGGCAGGCGAAGTCGCTTGGCTGCTCTGGATCAAATAAGCTACGACAGTCTAGATGCAGAATCTATCGCGTTTTTAGCAGAATCTCGCCGCATAATCGATGACTGGATTAAGAAAGCCGATGTATGCCTCATGGTATCGCATTTTTGCACAGTTTCTGCTGACATTCAAAAAAGAAGAAAAAGACTTATGTTAATTTTCCCGGACCCGAATCGAGATCTGCTACACCAGCGACAATAAACAACTATCAGAAACGCCTGATACACCAACTTGTTCGTTCAGAATACCCTGATTTAGTTTCAATTGGCAGACCAAGTTTCATCCAAATCGTCCAATATGACAAGAAACGTGAAGACAAGGTACAAGAGGAAAAATTGAGATTTGCTCGCGAGCGTATCTACAACCAGATGGGATTTCGATGGATAGTTGAGGGAATGGTTGGCGGTGACTTGTCGAGACTATCCCCTGGATCACTGCTCGATCCAAGCCGCAGATCTCCCAGCTGCGAGCAGGATATCTTGGGTCACTTTGACTATCTGCAGGCAAAACTGAAGTCCAAGCGACTTATCTTAGTTGGTCATAACCTTTTCACTGACCTAGTTTATTTTTATAATTGTTTTTTTGGAAACCTCCCAGAGAAAGTAGAGGAGTTTCTGCACACCATTCATGACTTGTTTCCCATAATCGTGGACACGAAATACCTGGCAACCTACGACTGTGGGTCAGATTTTCCGTCATCCATGCTAGCGGAAATCGATGAGAAGTTAGAATCGCGCGAGACGCCAATCATCAGTGAGTAACCACGTTCTATCAATGGAGAAAAATGCTGACAATTACTCCAAGCCATTGATTCCACTCATACCAGATATGCTGAACAAAAGCTCGCCCACGAAGCGGGCTACGACAGTTTGATGACGGCACGTATTTTCCTACGCCTAGCTGCTCATCTTAGCAACAAAGAAGAACATCTCACTAGTGAAAACCATGACTTGAAATACGGTAATCATGACAAAAGTCGCGAAGAAACCCTCCCGGGATCGGAGAAAGCCTTAGCAAATCGTACAAACATCCCTCCATCGAATTCTATTGAATCCGCCGTGATAAGAAGCGGAATTCAACGTTCGAAAGTTAGAACTGCAGTGAGCAAGCACGAAGAGGAGGCACAGATAACGAAGGAATCGGCACATCTTGCGAGCCAACAGCCAGCAATTGCTCATAGGACCCGATTTGATATCCTCACTGATCGAATGGATGACAATGCATCTGAAGATTCGGAAGTTGAGGTTAGTCTTGAAGAAGATCTGTTCCTAACTTCTGGCGGCAATCCCATCATCGAATCGAAAATCCAAAAAGGCCAATTGATACCTCGATTAGAAAGCGAGTTCTGGCAGGTGTATGGAAACAAGCTTCGGATGTTTGGAACTGCACAGAGGTTTTGCGAACTGAAGGATCGATGATTAGCAATAGCCACTTGTTTTACTTTTCTAGCATCCTTCAATCTCAAGGATAGAATATAGGCAATATCCATCTATTGATGGTACTTTGCAAAAATGTATGTATGCAGTGACTATCTAACAGTACACCTTGGTAAGATCGAAGGTACCGCTAGCGAAAATTGACTGCAGTGAAGAACTCTCTCTAGGCACTACAAATGATCAATTAGCTGTGAGAGAGAGAAAGCCACTGATGATAAGGATTCGGTGCCATGGTGAAAAGAGAGAAAGAGATTCCGTTTGATGAGAACTCGAAGTTGTGAATTGGCGCTTTGAGCAATAGTCACGTGCATTCTAGCTGTTTTGGAACTAGTGTGCCAAGACAAGAATTCCATCCCATCAATTCTCATCACTTTTCTAATCTTCATATGTCGAGACTGCAGAAGACAGCAGAGCGAACCAGGGGAGAGCAATTGCTTCAGTACGTGACGAGGATGTCTGCAGGAACAAATGGCGTTAGGCGTGTGTCGACCCTGCTAAGTATGACACCCATTCCACCCCGGATCTTTTCAATTCTTACTAACAAGAAACGATTCTTCAGCATCTAAATCGACTTTCGACACCACGATCTGCAGAAGCTGTCAACAGACCTTCAGTCGCCGCGGGTACGCCTCCGCTGCAGCTGCTACAGCGCCCTCTGCCATAGACCCCTCCTCTGATACCTTATTACTTCCCTCCTCAACGACCTCATCTCCCTCACCAGCCACGAACTCATCAACTTCGCAGTCAATATACACCATCAAAGCGGGCGTGGTACTTTCGCGCACTCCTCAAATCACCCGCGACCTCACGCCCTTTGAAAAGTCGTTTTATTTCTACCAACGCCGTCTCAACGAGCGGCTCGCGCTGCCTTTTACCCGGTACTTTTATTTCAAACGTGGAACGCCCGCCGACGTTGAATGGAAACGTAAGTACAAGGACCGTCAGACGGCGGCGAGAGATATTGGAGAATACAATGCCTACTCTGAGGATGCGTGGAATGATGAATTGCTCGTTGGAGCGATTGAATCTGAGCCGGAGCATCAGGTCGAAGCGCTGGTGAAGGATGCGGAAGGGTATGTTGTGTCTGAGGTTGATGAGGGTGGTGCGAAAAAGGAGCAGATTCCAAGACCTTTGCCGAGAATTACAGAGGCCGATCAGAAGGGGGATCAAAGGAGTTTGGATCGTTTGTTGCAGAGGACGCTCTATCTGCTGGTTCAAGCGAAGGAGGGATATTGGAAATTCCCGAGTGTGACGATAGAAGGAAAGGAGAGTTTACGAATGGTAAGGGATGAGAGGCTGGAGAGACAGGTTTTTTGAGAAAAGTTTCGTTGACAGTTTTCTCTCAGGCTGCGGAACGAGGCCTATTCCAATCCGCAGGTCCAAACATGAACACATGGATGGTCGGTTTCCATCCAGTCGGCCATTATGTTTTAAACCATCGCAATCGTAAAGAGCATACCGAAACTGGCATACAACTTCTTGGCGAAAAGACCTTTTTCATGAAGGGCCGTATCATGGCCGGTCAGGCAGATGTGTCGTCCAATACACAAGGAATTTCAGATTTCAAATGGCTGGCAAAGGAAGAGATTGAAAAGCACGTGAATCCGCAGTATTGGAGTGCTATCAAGAACATGCTAGCCGAGCGATAAGCGCCCGAATACCCAGTGCCATTGGGCTTTGCTCCCATTTTGATTGCGAAATATACAGTTGGAAAAAAAAATGCATGAGTAGGGGATTTTTATATGGTCCTCGGAGGCGCTATCTCTTTTCTTTTCGCGCTCTGTGTTTATACAGCGCTGTACAATTAGATTCCTGATAAAATGTAGAAATCTTGTAAGCATATAATCTCTCATTTCTCACCAAATTTCCAGTTGTTCGTTTCAACCATGGACTTTTTTCGTCATCAACGCTCGTCCTTTGGCAGCGTCACGCAATACCGTGTACTCGGGCTTGCTCGCACCCTCCGTTAAGATGGATGTAAGTCAATCTCAACTCCCTCTCATAGCGCCATTTATCCAAGATAATAAAAGGCCATCCTCTGGCTACAGCCCGGAGTAAAACTCCAGTAAAAGACAAAGCAGCAAATTAAAACCAGTCTACTTTTGCGTAAACTTCTGGCCCTGAATCACAGGCTGCTTTTGCGTACTTTTGGCGGCACTCAAACTCTTTCCGCACATTGCGCATGCTGTCTCGATTGGTTAGCCTTGGTCCATAATCAGTATAAGGGGGTGCCTTTGGGGGGGAGGGGGGGCTCTAAACAATACAGTACCATTTTTTGAATAGGCACAGCGCTGGCAGAATTTTCTGCCTGCTTCGATCTTGGTCTTGCAAGTCTCGCAGGAGCTAGAATATGCAGCATATGGGTTCTTGGCTTTGTTGCTGAGGAGTTTGTTCTGCAGAACGATTGTCAGCGCGTTTTGCCTAGCAGGACGTAACTATTACGCATACGTGTAGGGTTGAAGAGCTGAAATCGAGAAATGTGCATTCGTCAACCAATACGCACCTTTGACACTCCTGCATAGGCTGATGTCCCAAAGGGCTTCTTGCTATCGCCACCACCTCCGTGCCCTGCTTGCCCTGCTCCCACTGCTCCCCCTCCTCCTCCTCCTCCGAGAGTGGACAGCGTGGAGCCATAGAACATGTCGCTTTTACGCTTCACTGCCGGGGTGGCTAGCTCTGTTTTTTGGAGCTTCTTTTGACATTTTGAACAGACCATTTTTGCAAAGGATTGAAGCTCCTCCGTTCGTTCCTGGCTCAGCTACGAAGCTAGAGGACTGTAGAGAATGAGAAAGGTCAGTGTGAGGCGCAAAGCCGCAATCAGATTTGCTTTCTGTGAACTTCTCTCGAAATGGATAATGAAGACGGTTGCTCCATGACGCTATACTCCGTATCATAAGCTGAAAGGCGAGTCAAGCTGATGTTGTCGCTGATTGGCTGGAGCTCTGTCCCACCCGCCACCGAAGAAGCGTCAACCTCAACCTCAACTTCATCAGTCTGATGGAAGAGTTGGAGAGGCAAAGAACAGCTTTGCACCCTCCAATTTTGAAATCTGCTAGGAATTCGCGTAATATGAAGGTGCTGAAAGGCGTTTTGATGACGACGAAGTGGCCTTGCGCTCTGATTGCACATCACAACTGACTGCTGACAGCTACACCGCCTCATGCTCCAGCTCAAGTCTACTTCGTATCAAAACATGAACCTTCTTCCAGCTGTCTGCATGCTACCAGTGGTGGCTATTAATATACATCTTTCTCAAACAGATCAAATCATTGATTTCTGATGCCAGATAGTTGAGTTTTTAGAGATATCTCAGCTCGTCACAGCGCGTGAACATACTAGCTATCAATGTCATTGCAGCCCCCGACGCGGTATCTTTTACCCTGTTCACCAAGTCTGCTTCGCCAGGATCGCTTCGACCTTCTCGAAACAGATGAATGCGAAGTGCCTTTCTGGCGCATTTTGCAAAAGGCGCTCGTTGTCGAAATCACCAATCGCAATGGTCTAATCGATATATTGCAGACAGTAGATATCACTGTTCGTGGCAAGGCTACCACAGATCATGGGTTCCTTTTGGATTTCTTGAACGACATGGGTGAATCAAAGGAGAGGCAATTTTTTGAGAGAGTGTGGCCAACGCTTGTCGAAGTGGCGCTTGAAATGCCTATGCTCTTTCCGGAATGTTCGCTTCCCGTTCTCTCTGACCACCATCGCCACGTAGCCCTATCGAGGCGCCAGGTTGCTTGTCTGGTTATTCATCAGTTTCTCTGCTCTTTACCTGGCCAACCTTGGTCCACTGATAGTTCTTCGGATTTTCATATCTGGTATTCGACTGATATCAGACATCCGAAGGCCGTAAAGGCTTATCTATCTTCTCTGTTTGCTTATTTTGAACGTCTCCCGGAATTCAGCCCTGGTTTTGACTCTAATTCCTTATCCTTCTTATCGAGAAAATGGCCAATCACTTTCACTTTACGTTCTTTGGATGTACGGAGAGACGTGATGCTGCAATCTTTACCAATGGAACGCACATTTAAACCCATGGCAGTGAGATATGAACCTCTGATTTCAACAACACCAACTTTACTTGGAATCCCTGAGGGGGCATGCGTGATTTCCGCAAATAAAAACGTTGGGTTTGGCCAGAGCGCTACACAGGAAGAGATGCATGTCGGTTTGACGCCAGAATCCTGCCCCGTAGTTCTGCTTGCCCCGACTCTCCGAGATACCCAGGCCTTGATCGTGCAGGGTGCAGAAGCCATGGCTGTCATGGAGGGCTATGGCCGCGAAGCTCGGCTTCGAGAAGCGTCTTCCGAAGATCCCTTGCACGCGGTACATCCGCATACGTGGCAACGGCGAACAATGTTATTTATGGATGCTTTAGAGTTGGACACATACGATTCGTCGAAAGAGATCCCCGATTTGCTTCCTGGTCATGTGGACAGAGAGTTACTCAAGGCGTACGCCGCTTTCAGCTCGGAGCAGGGGAAACGGGCGTATTCGGGGATCGTCACCGGGCTATGGGGGTGTGGCGCTTTTGGTGGCAATAGAGAGATCAAAACCGTCTTGCAGTGGTGTGCAGCGTCCTTGGCTGGTGTCAGTTTGACTTTTATATGTGCAGGAGACGCACAGCGGGAGTTTGCGGAGCGCTTGGAAGGGTTTGTGCAGACTGCTCTGACGAGTGTATGGCGTGTTGGACGGGTTCGCCGTCTCTTACTCAAACTTAATCCAGCTGATGCTGATGCACGAAATGTGTTTTCCTACCTGGAGCTATCGTACGCTGATGGCTGAATTGCCTATTCGATGAGCTTAGTGTCAGCAGTTGCATAAGATCTTTTTTTTACCTGGTTGCTACTGGCTGGTTTCCCAATCCCGCGTGCATGAAGGACTCCGTATCACGCATAACCAGCTTGCCTTTGACTAATACGACACTGCGTAGGGGTAACCATTGTGTTCAACTTGACAAGGCTCTGAGATCGGTCCGTATCTGGTGCCCATGTTGCGGCAACAGCTAAAGATAACAGGCCCCTGATTCATGAAGCAAGTTCCCTTCAAATCCTTCTCAAAAGGACGCATTTATCCCCGAGACTTCGTGGGGAGGTATGGCAAGGCTCGACAAAGATCGCATGCTCTTGAAGCTTCCCGCAATTCGCAAATGCACCTGGACGGTGAAGTGGAAGTTTAGAAAATCAGTGTCTCTGGAAGGGAAAGCGCCGTTATCGTGATCAGCGCTCAGCAGTAGAGAGACAACTACATACTTCAAGTACATTATGTATCCACCAACGCTAAGTGCCGTATAGCATAAGCCTCAGGAGTATATGCATGTCTTGCAGCATCGAGAATCGATATGAGAGGAGAGAGGAGAGATGGACATAAGCTCTACAGCCTGCCCGTACAGTCCACTCGACAAGGTTATCACAAATATCTGTAGGTCTGATATGTGGTCTGAACTTGCATGACGAAGAACTGTTTCCACCTTGGCTGATTCCCTCAATGTGCATGCTTATCAGTAGTATTACCGTGGAGATGGCTTCAATTGCCACAGACATCCTGTATTACTATGTTCAGGCCCCTGATGGCTTGCTGAATGTCCTAGTCAATTATCACAGGACAGTACATTCCAACATATGTAAATATCTACTGTATAATACGTATCCATATCTGGTCATTGTACACAGATCCAATCATATCTAAAGCTGCGATTTCAAAGTCTCTCAACAGTCTTCCTGTGTCACCTCTGGTATGTATGTGGCGGTGATTCTTCAGTCTCCAACCCATGCTGACATTTAGTTAAAACTCCCGAGACTGGTTGAAAGCTGTTGTGGCGAGCTCGAATGAAATCCCCTGCATTCTCTCGGGTGCAGAGCCAAAGATCTATCGCATTTCAACAATTCGTTGCCCCTCATCTCCATACAGATACATACATGCAAAGGGGATTAGGCATCAGTGCGATAAGGCATCCTGCATCGATCAGGGTGTCATCTCAGCTGCGCCAGGCGCAGAATCTCCCTGATTTTAGCCGATTCCCACCAGATCCATCACGCCGTCGCTCTTACTCGATCGCCCTCTCAGATCCTTCTCACCAATGAAGCGCAGTGAAGGTCCTCCATTCCACTTCTGCATTACTGCAAGACATTGTCATCGACCTCGCCTATGAATTCACCGATTGGAAGACTCTCCTCCATGCACCCCGCTTTCTCGCTTTCTGTAACCAGCATGATCGTACATACAGATGATTTTCTCCCAGCACACTGGTCCGGCATCCAAATAAGCTTTGATGGCAAGCTGTTCACATCCATTTCTATACGTCTGTTCGATGTTGCTGTGGATGACCTTGTCTCCCTGTCGCAGTGCTTTTGCACCCATCATGGCCTGCTCTCTGACTTCGGTCTAGTTATAGACTGTACTGTACATTCTTGTGGCCTCTGATGCCATGCACTCACCTTTGAACGCACGACCATATCAAGCATGGCCTACTTTCAGCCACAGTGTTTATTCTGTATTCGATGCGTGGCTAACATTCCATGCCAACCGAGGTGTTTGTGTGCAGCGGAATACACGCGTCATGCACTGATTTTCCTTTTTCCTTTTCCTTTTCCTTTTCCTTTTTATTTTTTTTAATTGCTTCCCCTTTCTATACAGCTGCATGAAGTTGATTTTCCTTTTGTATTATTTTAGCCATGATGATTTTGTTTGAAACATCGGTGTCTTAATAGTATTCAACACCGTATACGGTTTCCGGCGTGGTCTCATCCTTGAGCTCCTGGAGGCGTCTTCCATTCAGCCTCGCCAAGCGAGACAGCTTCTGGAGCGGCAAAAGCGCGTCACGCGGTCGGTGGGAGCTGATACTCTAAAATCTCTCCAGCTGTCAGCCACCGAATGTTCCTTGCCTTTACATAATACGGTCATTGATCCTTCGACTTTGAATTTCAAACATTCGGGGTCAATGGTTGCTTGGGCATCTTCTTTGCGTGTGTTGGTGTCTTTTAGGTTTGTCGGCAGGGTAACTACCGTCGCAACTGTGTCCAGTTTGTGCTTGGGTCACAGAGAGACAGCCTCGTTGTTGTTGGATGCATTTGGGTGATTTACTTTCAGTTGAAGACCATTAGCTGCCCAGAGAGATCACGTCGTAAAGAGAGGCTCAAATCTACAAACAAAGGCGGCGGATCACGCAGGTTCGTCGCGAACTAGCGATGCCTCCCGACAGGTCATGCTTTACACCACTGAACCTGCCATCGGATTTCACGCTCCCAGAATGCATGGACTATTTTACTCTCTCTGCCGCGCCCAACACCGATTTATGGCGCAAACCACCCGACCGTGAAACCACGACGGCTCCGATTCTTTATACTTCCCTGCGGCACCCTTTTGTGATCGCAGAGGTCACCGTTACGGCTGACTGGGAGATGGAATGGGATCAGGGGGGATTGGTGATCTTTGCCGGTCCCGCTCCAAGACAACAGCAGCAACAACAACAACTACACCGACAGCAATCCACATCCTCCGCCCAACCATCGCAACCTTCCCAGTCTCAGACGCAATCTCAAGCGCAATCAGTCCCACCGCCGCCCTACCCCAGCCTCCCCACTGGCCCGAGCAAATGGGTCAAAGCCGGCCTCGAATTCTCCGCCGGCACGGTCAACGCTTCCTCCGTTAGCGCCACCGCCGACGGCGCAGACTGGTGCCTCTCACCCCTTGCGCCGCCGAACGTTTCCACCTCGATCACGTCCCTACGCATCAAGCTCGAGCGCATCGACCACTCGCTGTGGGTCTGGTATCAAATACCGGGTCTGATGACGGCGCACGCGGCGCGCACACCAGGCGCCATTGGGAATTCATGGCGGAAGCTGCGGGAGGTGACGTGGTTCTTCTGGGGGGTGGAGGACAAGAGTGTGCATGTGGGAGTGTATGCGAGTCGGCCGGCAAACCTTTCGATGGAGAATACCATGTGGGCGGCGAGAAATGGAGGCAGGTTTCTGGGCGCGCAGGACAATGGCGGAGGAGGCGGAGCGAATGGGCTCGTGGTGGAGTTTGAGGAGCTTGAGATATTTTGATTAATGCGAAGGGGGCTTTTAGGGGATTTCTTGGATGCTGAATGCCCGATGACGGGGCAGGCGTTTCAGCTTTCACTGTTTACTAGATCTCTGTCTTATTACGATGTATCTTAGCTCTGGCAATGATGATATACGATGAATGAGAAACAAATGCCTCCACTGATCCTTTTTGGAGTATTTGATCAACGACCCCTAATGGGTGGTTAGTATCTGGCCCTATTCTCGAGGCCCATGTGTTGTACCAAGTATGTGCTCTACAGGATAGCTCTGAAGAATGGCTGCTTTAATGGCAATTACCTAATCCAATCCACCCAATCAGGCTGCGCACTAAAACATTTTATGATTCGCTGATGTTTCAACGCTGGCTGCTTCTGATTGGCCAGCAGTGAACTAGCTTGGTGCTCCTTGCCGAAATTTAGGTTCACTAGCGGCGGGAGCTCACCATGTTCAGTTACCGCGCTCAAGCTGAAAATCTTCAGTGTTAAAGAAGTAGCAGTACATGACTAACTGACTGCTCTGAATAAAGACGTGATACTGTGGACGATGCAAAGGAGGATAGACAGGCTTAGCTATTGTATTTCCATCATTTGGTGTTGTTTTGCAAGCTGGAATGTAGTATCTCCTAACTAATGTAGCTACTGTGAGGCACTTTGTCGCTCTGAAGCAATATAGAATCAAATCTGCTGCCCAACACTTACATAGGTATAGTTAAGCAAATCCTTGAATCAGGCATCTCCTTCATCACCAGATTGCTCATCAAGCAATAACAGGCAGCAAGTCAGGCACTCAGCACTGTTTCGTTATCAACTGTTGAGCAGTTGCCAAGCCCCGTTTCTGGTGACAACAAACACCAGCACTAACGCGATTGGGAACAGTGCCGGTGTGCTCTCCATCAGATCACAACTCTGCTGGTGGGTTGATCCATTCTGTGTTTTTTTTGCAAATCCACACTACTATTAGTTACTGTGAACTGTTTTGCACTTTTTTTTCTTTTCTTTTTTTTCTTTTTTTTCTTTTTCCTTTTCTTCAGTTCCTGCAAATTGCTTCACAGCTTGTCTAGCGCCAGAATCTGGCATCTTAGCTCTTCTGCATTGGTTCGACCTCAATTCCTTCTACCCTCCCCTCATCGCTCTGCAAGCAGCTCCTCTTCCCTCGAGAACTGTATCCCCTTATTCATACGTTGTGAATATTTCATTTGCAAATTGGGAGGCGTTCTTTCGCGTTTGACTTTGCTAATTCCTCCTCCCTTGTACGAGTCAGGATCCATATACCCCAATCAACTGTGTAACATTAAAGCTTTCAAGACCCTGCGTTTTCATAGCTCTTCAATCCGCACCACGACAGTTACGATTTCACGATATCCGTCATGACTGCAGCATCAAAGCAATCCGTTAAAATTGCAATTCAGCGTCCAACTTCGACTCCTGCCGTTTTCCTTGTTGCCTCTTTCACTGAACCCGCCTGGGAACCGATCGAGCTCGAAGCCAAGCCTGTGACATCCACTGATGGCACCTCTGAATCGTATGAATTTTCCAAGACCTTCGACATAGCAGAGGGGAAATACGAATATCGATTCCGCCTCGGGTCGGATGATACTTGGTTCTGTAGAACAGACGCTCTCACAAGTAGGCTTTTTCTGAATCTTATATGATGTAGCCCCTTCTCGGGACATTGACTGACATGGCAGTACTAAAGGCGCTGATGAACACGGTAATATGAATAATATACTGCTGGTTGCGGGCGCATCGGATTCTAGCACAGAAGACCGGGAAACTGAGGAATCGAAGTCCAAGAACGCGACGGATAACACTGTGGCAGCGACTTCAGATGAATTGACAGAAAGTGTCCCGAGCGCGGAGGCTAGAGACGCGAGTGTTGTCGATAAGGTCGAATCGGAAAATTCCTCTGCACTGACCGCTCAAGTCGTGGAGCAATCTGACGGCACCGCTGCAGCACAAGAGAATCTTGAAGGTTCACCAGAAAAACCTGAGGAGCCCGAAGAGAAGGATGGTGAAGTTCCAGAGCAGGGCCCTAAAACAATCAGTGGTGCTCCTACCGCCCCATCTACAGGTGAATCCAAAGGTAACTTTGCACCATCCAATGTTGAAGTGTTGAAATTTACCAGACTAGCAGGATTGTCACAGCGAACTGAGCCGAAAACGTCCGAACTTAAAACCGAAACCGACAAAGTGAAGGCAGAAAGTGTAAAATCAGACAAAATCGAAACGCCTCCCACTCAGGAGGATCCGGTCGACCCTAAGTCCGATGAGGTGAAAGCAGAGGTATCGGCGTCCAGTGAACCTCATGAGCCAACCAAGTCTGCTGATCATTCACCTGAATCTGAAATTGAGTCTGAATCAATCAAAGTGGAAGATGCAGAGATCGCAGGGCTTCATGATGTAGAGCGTTCTACAGACGTCAGTCAAACAGAACCACCGGCCCCCAAAGTTGAGTCAGAAACAGAACAAATGAACGTCCCTGAGCTTGCTGCGCTAGTCGATCCGATTAAGCCATCTGAAGCTACAACCAAAGCTGTCAGTCACGAGAAAACTGATCAATCGGATAATTTAAAGCAACCTGTGGAACCTGAAGAAGCTGTGCAGCCAGTTGAATCATCAGAACCGATTGAGGCTGCACCTTCCAAAGAGACCCAGAAACCTTTGGACGTAGAAGCTCCTGCCCAGGAACTCAACGAACCGACAGAGGATGCCACAACAATGGGAATTCCAGAACCCGATTTGGCGCCAACAAAAGACAAGAAATCCGCAAACGATGTCGAAACCGAGCTGATGAAATCAGAGGATCCAGACTTGAATTGTGAAGCTCCAGAATTCAAGCCTGTGAATCCTATAGAGCCCCTTTCGGAACCAGTTGAAGAAGAAGACTTCGCATCTAAAGACCTCCCAAATGATATGGAACCGGACGAACCCGTTTCCGAGAATGCATTAATCACTGATAATGCATCTGAAGCTACGCAACTCGAGGCGGATAAAGACAAGGTGCATGATCCATCTTCTAAAGTAGAAGAAGCTAATAACAGCACCAAGGGAGTCTGTAACGACATGTCAAAAATCGAGAAGCCTATTGCGACCGGCGAATCTGAGAAACAATCCGAACAGGGTGTTCTGGATCAAACTCAACAGGCTCCGTCAGAGCCCATTGAGTCAGCACCAAGCGCTGCCGATGCCAACCCTGATGCAGAAGCAGCTCATGTCGAAAATCCCAACTGTAGTTCCGCAGAAGTTGAGGCGCTTCCGGTTTCAAATGAACTCGGTTCCGAAGTTGCTTCAGAAACGTTAAGTAGCGAAAACGTAACCTCAGAGGGTCCGACTGAAAAAGGCAAGCATATTGAAGACACAGTGGAGGGGCCATCTAACACCTCAATCGACCTCGTTGCCCATGGCCTCGCAGAAAACATAAAGCCAGACGATGAGCCTGCTTCGTTTTCTGAGGCTCAAGATGAACAGCGAGAAAGCACTGGAAGTGTGGAACTCGTCACGGAACAGAGCTCTACTGATGCTAGCCCTTCCATGAAAGATGACGAGGAACAGGACGTTGAAGCCACATCAACCAAACCCCCAAAGGTTGAAGCCAAGCAATCTGAGCCAGAAATTGCCGAAGCTCCAATTGAAATCAAAACTGCACCTGATAGTGACGATGTGCCTTTGAAAGAACCAATCTTCGGTGACGAGGATCCTTCTGAGGGTTCTGTTACCTCAACTGGTGGTACAACTCCTTTGGAATCGGTAGCCGCTGGCGAAGTCCCCAAGGAAGAGGAAGCCGATATTGATGAAGTTGCTGTTCCTGTGGAGGCCGCACCTCAGGAGAAGGTGTCTATTGAAGATGCAGCTGAAGATGTGCCAATTGTTAGCCAGAAAATTGCAGAACCAGACTCTCAAGCAAGTGATGACATCATCAAACGGACTGATTCAGCCGAGGCTGATGCGGAACCGCAGGCGGAAAAACAAAGCGCCGACGCTAAGCAGGATCAGGAAGTCAGAACTTCAATCCATCAGGGCCACGATGACGGCTCTGAAATCGAGACTGTCCCGGAGGCTGCTGTAAAGGATACAGTCACGGCTGAATTGACTAATGAAGATAAAGTAATTCATACCGCTACTCCTCCAGAAACGGCTCCAGATAAAGATGAGAACGTTTCAGCTCAACTGGCACTTCAAGAGCCCATTGAACAGGCGACTGAGCCACTCGAACCTCCAAATGTCGTTGAAAATGAGCCGATTGCCAATTTAGCTGCAGTTGAGAAAGAATCTGAACAAGAAGATTTGGCTGAGCCCACCGGAAGTTCTGAGGCCAGAGATGTTACTGACGTGGCTGATTTTGCGCCTGTTGTTTCCTCTAATAAAGAAGCTGGTTTTGAGCCAGTTTCCGTTTCTGAACCACCTGCCGCCACTGAGTCACCAGATCTAGAGCCAGAGCATACTGCTCTTGCTGGTTCCGCGAAGCATACTGAAGACGAACCACATCCCGAAGTTCTTTCTTCGGAACTTGAGGCGCCAACTGTTACAGAAAAACTGAAAGTTACAGATGACAAAGAACCAGAATCAACTTCTTCACGAGCTGTGGAACCTGAAGTGGAAATTGTTAAAGAGCAAAATGATCTTAAAGAAGCAGAACCTCCTGTGCTATCAGAACCAGCGTCGGCAATCAAGGACGAAGCGGCTGTGGTCGCTGAAGGTGAACCTGTTATCACTGTAACATCTCCCGAGAACACAGAAGTTGAACCTTCTGATGAATTGCAGGAAAAGATTCGCCTGGCTGATACTCAATCAGAAACAGCCGAACCTAGTGCTGTTAGTGGAAACAGTGAGGATACCGCTATAGCTGCGGCTGGCGAATCCGTGAGTGGCGTTGAGGAACCTAAATATGCTATTTCGCCAGCTGCAGATGCAGCAGCAGATATTTCTGAGGCCACTCCTGATGTGAAAGCAGTCATCGCACCTCTGGATGATTTACCCGATCCGGATGCACCAACGCAGCATCACCCCGGACCTGAGTTAATTCCCACTTCAGGCGCTGTTATACCGAGCCATAATACGGAGATCCCGGTCGAATTCCCAACTAAAAATGATGTTAGCGAATCGGAGCCTTTAGCGGAACAATCCAAAACCACGATCATCGCAGAGCCCGAGGCAACTCCTGCTGAATCTGCCCTACGTGAGGAACCCGAAGCTGGACTTGATGTTTCTAAGTCCGCAACAGTGCCAGGAGATTCCGAAGTAATCAAAGCTGTCTCTAATTCGAATGATATCGCTGTTATCACTCCACTAGAGCCTATGGCAGAATCGATTTCCGAACCTAGGCCTCTACCTCTGGCAGCGGAGCCCATCTCCCAAGCTACGGAACCCGTGCCTAAGGCCGAAGTGCTGGCGCAAGAGGAATATATCGCTCAATCTCCTCTCCAAACTCATAAACCCGCTCCTCAGGAGACTTTCGCTTCGCAGCCACTTGAATTGACGCCTGCTAGCAAATCCGAGCCAGCTACGTTGGAACATGCTCGTAGTTTGGTGGAAAACAAGCCTGTCGATTACGACCTTATTACGAAACCTTCTTCCGAAGAACGGACAAATGACCTTCCTGTCCAGACAACCTCAGAATCTGAACATGCAACAAAGACCTCTGAGCAGCCGGAGAGTGTTTGCAAGGCTATAATTCCGGATGCTTTGCAAAAAGATACACCCCCTGAAGCTGCTCTGAAGCCAGTGAAACCAATAATTGCTGAAAATAAGACCACTGAAGAGGATGTTCCTCAGGCTACATCTACTTTCGATACCCAGGATGGGCCAAAATCAGCACCTGACGCAGATACAAAAATGACAGCACCCGCGTCTGAGGCCTCTGCAACTGGACCTGGCCCAGAACCTGCTTCAGCAGCTGATAGAAGCGAGCCAGCTGCCCAAGACACATCCAAACCCCTTGAGCCACCAACTGCGAATCAATCTGTTTCGTCTCTAACAACTCAAAAGAGGGAGGGTTTCCTAAGGTCATTGTGGCGTGCCGTTTTCTTTAATCTCTTTGGTGGTTTATTCGGAATATTCCGCCGCCGCGAAAGCCCTCGTCAGTAAGAAATATATGCTGCCTAATCATTCGGGTCTCCTTATTGTATTTTCGTGTTATTCTCCTTAGCGTGCCGACCAAATTTAATTCAAGGCCGTATTGGTCCTTGCTACTGCTCCAACGGTAGACTCATGCCGCACGGATCATGATCGACGAATTTCCTGGTTATTGTTTGAATATTAATATCTGCTTTCCCCTGTCTTAATCTGCAGTGTGTACTTTACTGTCTTTTGTCTTGAGATATCCCCGATTCGTGTGTCCTGTTAATAGTCCAGAGTGCGATGTCTTTCAGTAAAGTTTACGGCCAGTCGTCCAGAAAATGATATGTACACATCGACTCTTCAAAATGCAAATTGGTTTACTCCCCTCATCTTGCTGGTGGAATAGAACACTTTTTGTTCTATCCAAACATCATCGTTTCTGATGTGCGCTCGATTAATCCATCTTTCTGATAGTATCCCCCTTTGGCTTCATGATTAGAAAAGAAATACTGTGCAAGTGATGTTGAGGAATCTTGATGAAGATCCCTTTTTCCGACCTTCAGTTGGTTGAGGAGCTATAACCTACATACAGGGGCAAGGCAGTAGTTGAAGTGCGAGTTGACAGTTCCAGTGTCTTGAATATGCCCGTACCTTTTTCCTTGCTACTAGAATTCCTAGTAGGAGCTCAATACCCTGATATCAATTAACTAGCTTCTGGAGGCTATACTGGAATTCATTCATGTCTGTCCAGGTCCCAATACCGTTAGCGCCATATTGGTGTGAATATGTTGACAGCAACACATTACGCCTTCCAGCAGCTTTTTTTCTTCTTCTGCTTCTTCCTTTCTCACCCAGAAACATCATTCATAGCTGTCTTGTTTGAGGTTGCATTTTCAGGAGCATTTCTTGTTCTTTTTCTGGTATATTGGATATACACCTCTTCTCGTTTGGCAGTTTGTCTCTGTTGGTGCCTTCTTTAACCTCCCTGTGCTTGACTCTCTTGCAAAGTTCCCTAATGGAGAGTCACCAAAGTTGTCAAACTGTCTCTCAGCCTCTCGAGATTTCTAGTCTTGGGCCTGTGATTGTACAGTTGCCATCCATCCAACCTAAACAGGAAGCACTGGAAGTCCCAAGCAAAAGCCATGCAAAGGAACCAGATGCTAGTACTAGGGATTCAGTTCAGCCTGCCACGCCCCCAACTAGTTTGCCGTATGCAGACATAGCCCGTCGCGCCATAGCATCACCAGGTAAGGTCAACCTTGTTTCTCTATGGTAAGCTAGGCAAGGAGTCGCGTCGACTGACGATACCTTGCAGGTCCACTGTTTATCCCAAAGAGACGCGCTCCACAGTCACGTCCGCTTGAAGACCCTGTAGCTTATCCTACGCTGGATGAATCGAGAATTCGCGCCGCCAGTGAGCCAAAAAGAGCTTCACATCGACCAAAGGGCTGGCAGCCCTCCCCACCATCTGTGAAGCAGGAGAAACAAGCAGATTGCTGGCCTAAAGTGTTGGAACCTTCCGATAAGACAGTGAAAGACCTTGTTGATTCTCAGAAACCCACAGAATCACCAGTTCTAAATCAACTTTGTGAGATAAAGCATGACAGGCAATCTTGCTTTGTTCAAGCCCCGGCAGAGAGACTCACGGAATATGCATTGAGTGAACAGTGCTCCAACCACCTAACAACTGTTGCACAGATTATGACGGAGCCATCTTCCGAGAAGTCAATGGCTGAGCAAAGAAATGAGAAGTCTTTCATAGCTCAACTTAAAGCGACATTTAACATCCAGGAAACTGGGTTTTCAGAAGTTCAGGCATGTTCGAGTGGTGGTGTGAACATTGCTGAGTTGAAAAGCCATGCAGAGAAGAGAACTTCCAGCATACTTAACCCCTTACCAAACGCCGAGAGTGCTCGTCAGCTTGAGTGCCACGTCCAGGTCTTCTTTCCCAAGCCAAAAGCAGCTGCTCTTTCTGACTCAGCATCATCACTGTCAACAAACAACTCTTTCTGGGATGTGTCTCGCTCTTCTCCCTGCTCTCCATTATATCAACGAACAACCTACAGACATTCATCTGTTCCACCCACACCTATACGAGACATGGCCGCTGGTCTCACGGAAAATCCTGGCAATTTGCCAGAATCGAGTCACTGCAACAGCAGATTAGCCAGCAGTGACACAATCATCGGCTCAGGGGCTGTATCGAGTGCAGAGGTCCAGGGCATCATCATGGGAGGTCCCGCCCTTAGCCCAACGCGTCAGGGCACATATGCCACTCAACGGATCCCTGAGGTGATCGAGCATCGAGGAGTCCCAAGCATGCATGGAGTGATTGGTCTTGCTGCTCCAGGAAGCATCCCAGTCACTGGGGGGTTCGAGCAGGGGCCTTTGTCAGCCAGCTGGCATAGGATCTCTGCTCCTTACTCCCCGTCAATCTACGACGCGGGTTCGACTCCACTCCGTCCAGACTTTGGGATGATGTACCATCCTCCTGAAGTGACAACAAGTAGATTGGCCCATGTGACGGTACCATGCGAGACACTGGAGCGACTTTTCGGTCAAACCGAGCGGTTTTCTAACGAACTTGGTCTGGTGCGAACTGAGTTGCAGGCCCAAACTCTTCAACTCCAGCAGCTAACGGCACATGTCAACATCTTATGCGGCCAAAACGGTGCGACCGTAGCACAAAATTCGGTCCCAACTCCCACTGCCGCGTTTCGGACGCCACCATCTGCCGGAACGACAAAATATAATTACGATTGTGACAATTCTGGCAGTCCAATGGAAAGAGGGCCTCCCCATCAGCGACAAATGAGCGACGCTACAGTCCGTCAGGACAATATCCGACCCGCAGTCCCTGCCGGCCCCGCTTTCATTCATGGCAAAGTCAGTGCATTTATTCAACCAGCAGTCCCTCACACTTCTGCCTTTGAAAATCAGGCTTCCTACGTTCCTGCTCCTATTTCCAAGACTGCACACGAAGAGAAACTCGGTACTATAGTTGACCAATCCAAGGCTCATTCTGTACGCCGAAATCCAAGTCGACCAATTGTCTTTGGACAAATGCACCAAGACGTTCCTAGAATGGTTCAACATGACCCCGCAATCACCATTAGACAGCACGAACAGCAGCCATCAATGAAATCCCCCGGCTCTCAAGCTCAGCCTATGATCGTGAATAGCGTTGCACATCACCGCAAAACGAACTCGGTTCGAAGCCAACACGGCTCGGAGCAATTCAATCGATTTACTCCTCCATTCAATTCAGGACAAGGCCATGAATATCCCGCGAATAATCTTTTTTTCCAGGATGGGCTTGGAAGCAAATCTCAGACTAAAGTTGATGGCACTTGGGGTGGCACTCGCAATTGGTATCATCAGGCTTATGGGAACGAAAAAACACAGAACTAGGTACGGCAGTCTAATAGAGTCTAGGGCAGGGATTGTACACTTGAGGATTGGAATGATGGGAGAATCTATGAGTATTTCGAGAGTCGGGGTTTAAGCTGTTTGATGTGTTTATGTATCATGTCTGTTTACCAATATTTTGTTTTGTGTGTTGGTTGGTGAAGGTGTAATGAGGTAAAAGTCATGTTCTCTTTTCAGGTCAATGGGGTGTACACAGTTTGAGATATCATTGATGGATGTGATGGAGTTTCAGTTGGGAAAAGGGTTCAATATTGCGGTGGAATTGCATGGGAGCAGTTGAGTTTGTGGTTATTGGGCCTATGTCTTTTTTGAGTTCTTGTCTGTTTATATTTCATGCTGTCTTGATTCTGAAAACTTTTCTTGTCTATCCCATTCTTCCATATTACTTTGTCACCAGAGTCAGGTTGACAAGTGCTATGTGAAGAACTGTGTTTGTCACAGCAAATGGCAGATTCCCAATACCACCAGCTATTAAAATATAATCCACCTCCCTAACATCTCATTTCACACTCATTACAGTCCTTTCAATATCCCGCGCCGCATCCCGAACCTGCGGACAATAATGCACTCTCAACAACTCTCCCTCCCACACCGTAGCCGCAAATACATTGCTCCCTTCCACATCCACCGCATTCGGATTAAACACCCCGTCTCCCTTTCGCTCCTCCGTATTCCACAACGGCGCAATCTTGCGCGCGTGCATTTTCGCAACACGATGTAGCAGCGATAATACCGCCACAGCGGACTTTTCGGGTAATTGGAGAGTGCTGGTCATCAGGCGCTTTGTGAAGCCCGCGATGCGTAGTGGTGTGGGAGCATGGGCGCCTTTGGCGGTGAGGATGGATTGGAGACAGCGGATGAGAAGGACGGTGGGGGTTTGGAAGTTCACCTTTTTGTCTGGTTTGGGTGTGGAGGAGGGGCTAGGGGAGCTGGGATCGGGATCGGGATCGGGGAGGCGGAGGGAGGTATTGGGGTTGTATTCTATGTCTGGGTGGAGGGAGGCTGGGTAGAGGGTTTGATAGAGGTGCGAGATGAAGAAGCTGAGGTCGAGATGGAGGGTTGAAGCGGCTTTGCTGGCGTCTTGGCCTTGGAACAGGGCGAAAGCGGTGGTAGAGCAGAGGAGGACTTCTCGCGTGGTGTTTCTGGTTGGAGGGTTCTGCGGATCGGGGGTTGTTTCTGTGTGGCTGTTTACTGCTTCTTCTTCAGCGGGATTGGGCTGGCTGGAGTCGGATATCAACTCTCTGAGAACTTCGAGCAGATCGCCGAAGAAGTCTTGGTTGATCAGGTGCGCGTATTTCGCGAGGCCTTCCAGCGTGGCGCCCATCAGGGAAGGGCTTCGGAGCTTGAGGATTCGGAAATATGTGGTGAAAACAAGCTTTAATGTCTCTGCTTGCATCTTGCCTCGCTGCTCATGTTTGACGAGGGCATCTGCCTCCCTGAGGTCTTTCGCGACAGCTTTTTGTTCTCGCAAGAGTTTGCGCTCCCTTTTCGTTCGGAATTCACGCTTTTCCTTGATTTTCTTGCCTTTGTAGATCTTCTTTTCGCTGTCTTCCCTATCAATACTATCTTTAGAACCCTTCGATGAGAATTCAGACAAAAGTCGTAGGTGTAGAAAGGTATCCAAGATGCTAGGATGGATACGAAAGTCTTTGGCTTTCATCATTTTGGCCAAGAGGCTCACAGACTCCATGGATATTATACCATCCTCATCATTGGAGAAGATCTCTTTCAGGGTCTCACGAGACTTAACAGAGTCTGCGTCAAGCTGGCGACGAGAAAGCTGCAAAACCAGAATCTTCAATAGTTCCTGCCGAAAGTTGAAATGTGGAACGGCTGTTAGGAGATTGCATGCGCAGTTTACAGCAACAGACTTGAGACTCTCCTCATGCTTCGATTTCGAGAACGCGACTAGATCCTGAACGTAGTTGCGGTAACCAGAAAGAAGGGCTTGCTCGTAATTGCGAACTTTTCGCACCTCCTTCGACACCTTTATGGCTAATTCCTGGTCTTCAAGCGGCCGTATTTTGTATCCGGGAATAACATCTCTGTAGACAGCAGCCTGGGTCGCCAGTGCCAGTTTTTTGACCGCCGGCAACGATGCAGATTTAACCATCTCCGACAGTTTCTTGAATGATTCTATATGCTCCTCCGGGTCTTCGTTTATCAGCATTGCAATCCTCGCCAATTCTTCCTTCACTTGTATAATTTGTACTTTCGGTGGAACTTGCGACACAGATTCTTCATCAGCTTCGTTGGTCGCAGGAGGGTCATCTTCAGACTCTTCGTCTGAGTCAAAAGGACTTAGCGACTCGGGGTCTGAGCACTCAGGTTCTTCGACATGTTCTATAGCGCCTTCTGCAGTTTTGATCGGTAATCGAGTTCGTTCTTTTTCCTTTTTATTGGCTTTTCTGGGTCTCCGTTCGTAGGCTTGTTCGAGGTCCCATTGTGCGGCATTGGTATAGAAATTGTTCAATGTTGATGAACCGGTTGCTTCGCCAGGCGGGCTAAGACGCCGTCTTTTTGTTGCATGACCTGGCATCGTTTCAGAGCGTTTCTTGAGTTCGAGGTTGAGTATCAGCGCGGCGAAGGAGTGGATTTGGAGATTTTTCTGAAATTTTGATAGCGATCCAATGCCAAGACAAGAAACACTTCCATCAGTTCACCATCTAACTACATAGCTACATACATAGATATCAAAAACTTCAAGAGATGCCAATATCAATCTATCCTTCAACCTCTTAATTACTCTTTGCTATACCATTCGTATACCGCACTGCTCTCGTGCATTTTCCTTCCGCCCTTTTTGCACTCGCCATGCGTCCTCTCACCGAAGCAGAGACGCAAGCTCTCTTCTCCAAACTCGCCAACTACACAGGCAGCTCACTGAACCATCTAATCGCTCCTCCGTCCTCCTCAGAAGGCACAGAATCTGAAGACGAGAGACATGTTTTCCGTCTGCACGGCTCTAGAGTCTACTATGTCCGTCTCTCTATAGCCAATCTCGCAACGTCCATTGCGCGGCCAAACCTACTCTCCCTCGGCACCTGTCTTGGAAAATTCACAAAGACGGGAAAATTCAGGCTACACATTACGGCGCTGGATGTCATTGCACCGCATGCGAGATACAAGGTGTGGATTAAGCCAAATGGAGAAATGCCATTCCTATACGGTGGAAATGTTGTCAAGGCTCATGTTGGACGGTGGAGTGAAGACTGTCCAGAACATCAGGGCGTGGTGGTAATGTCAATGGACGATACTCCGTTGGTGTGTTGTTTCCGTATTTCCCGTGAACCTTTTTGTGCGCTTATCTGACTTGATCTCAGGGATTCGGAGTAACGGCTCGCTCTACGGCTGAAGCGCGCCGGTTAGATCCCACGGGAATCACGACGTTTAGGCAAGGCGATATTGGAGAATATTTAAGAGAGGTAAGCGATGCGATGCGCTATCCTTTTTTGCGGTGTCACTAATGGTCACATAGGAAGATACTCTTTTTCAAACGACGTAGATGCAAAGTCCCTTTGTATGGCTGCATAATTATGGTGTTTCAAGGCTCTTGGGCTACATGACATATTTGGGCGGAATAAAAGCAATTCTTTCATTTTCCAAAATTCCCAGTCTATAAATTTTGATCTGGATCTTCAAGTTGCACATCTCTTTGCTGTGAGATCCACGTATCAATGGATACGTGCATGAGCTCGTCTGGGCCAAATAACCCGGGACTTGAGGTTGCACTGGATCTCTGTTATTTTGTTCCTGCATCCACCCTTGGGCTCGTTCAGATTCCAGCCTCACTGCCGTTTAGCAAATAACCGCCATAAGGTGGAATGCGTTGAAGACACGATGGCTTGCTTGCTTGAACACTAGCAAATTTTATTTCGATTTTGAGCCATACTTTGTTGCGCAATCTATGTGGCTGCATCTTGAGTTCTTATCTTCTCTTCATTGCTGTACCACAATGCACCTCCGGCAGCAAACGTCATTCTTCGGGCAGATATATTAACTACGGTCGGAATCAGGCCAAAATGATATCAAACATCTACTTAGACATTATCCCAAATCATATTTGGCTTTGGAAAACTTCATTCTCTTTTGACTATATATAATGAACGGCAATCCCTCGTTCTTCAATATGCACGGCGCACATCTTTTATATCCTCTCGACTTCGATAATTGCATTTCCCAGTTCCATTCATTCTTGTCGAACATTTCAGTTCCTTCAATGATGCCGCACGCTAAGTGTGATTGCTACCGGAATTACGAAGAGGTGGCCATGAAAGAAATGACTGGCCGTGGCCTCCTTGCTAAGAAGCAACCCGCTTCGAAAGACCTGGGTCTTAGCGAGACTGTGGCCACCAAGCTTGCTGTTGATGCTCTTGACGATTACACCGCGCCACGCCTGGAGCTACCCAAATGCCGCTTTCATGGGGTCGACTTTCACTGCCTTCCCTACACCCTGTTTGATGCCCTGGATCAGGACCTATTCCGTGGAGTGCTCAAGGACCAAGTTTTTCTTCAATGGGGCCGTCTTGATTCCGAGATCCATGGTGTTACCACCAAGCCGGGCCTGCGGGATAAGAGGATTACTATTCAGCTGAATAGCCTCCTTCAGCGCCAGTCGCATTCTCCGTGTTTAATCTCTTGTCTCATTCACCACATGGCTCATGCGTACTTTCTCGTGTGTTGCGGTTTCCAGAGGAGAGGCGATCAGACTAGTCATTACAACCTTGGCCATGGACTTGGGTTTAGTACTTTGATCCACAGGATAAGGGAAGTCTTCCGGCCAGTTGGCATCAAGGTATTGCCTGCATCGTCGAACCGGTCCTTGAAGCCGCCTGACAATCATCTCGTTGAAATGAACCGCCACAAAAGCCGTTCAGCCCAGCGGGGAGGGAGGAGTTTCTGCCCATGGTCTGGAAGCGATATGCTTGCCAAAGAACCGTGTCAGGATCATATGTTGGCTTTGAAGGAAATGAAGCTTCAAGACGATAAAGTCGGAGAATCATGCCTCCAGCTATAGTAAGTACTTTCCAATCTCTTTGCGTTGTAGCTGGTAAAATGCTGACAGAGCCAAATAGCCCAAAATCACACTATCTTCACACCGTAAATGTGGAAGAATCCTCCTTTATTCCCGTTCTCCGTTCACGGTATTCGCCAGAAGCTGAAGAATATATCGAACTCCATTACGCGGATTATGCGGTTCCCTTTCCAAAATCAAAATTAGCACCATTTAGATCTCTGAGCTCCAATATCTCAGATGAAGATGTTTCTATTCAAGTTCCCGCGCCCTCGCGCGATGCATTCTTTGCTTTTTACTCATTTCTTTTCAACCACGACTACCCTCCTGAGCTGATGCAGATCACCACACCCTACCTTACAGCCACCGTCGCGCGGGGTCCTCCTTCGATTGCCACTTCCCGCGCCGACGACCCTGCATACCTGATCAATGACGTTCGAATGTTCGTTCTTGGCAGTCAAATGTCCTTTCCTGAGCTCAGGAACAAGGCCCTTGAGCGACTATACTCAATGCGCGAGCTGCATAGCGACCCAATGGCCATGCTTGAAGAAATCTACGACTGGAGCCGGATTGAAAACACAGAAGATAGAGATGCTCTGAGGAAATGGGCTCGAGAGTTTCTTTCAAAGGAAGCCGAGGGTTCAGGTCATGCAAACATACTTCTTCTTCAACAAAGCGAGCACTGGAAAGACCGATTTACAGAACTCAGAAAGAGCAGCGAAACATTCGACATCGACTGCAGCACGACGGAGGAAGACTTACTGCTGAGCAAGGCACTCAAAGTGCTTGGGACAGAAGAGGACAGCGACGAAGACGGAACGGAGGAAACGAGCGACGATGATGATGAGCAGGGAAAGCTGGGAGACATATCGTTTGCAGAGCTCGACGTTCTTCGCCGCACGTTTCCTGAGGTCTACAGCAAGCTCCTTGAAAAGTACGACGCGGATCGAAAAGCCAAACGGAGGAAGGAGAAGGAGGAACAACACCAACAACAACGAAGGGATGATGACGACCACGGCTCTGATGACGCGGTGAATACTAGCCACGAAGCAAACTTATCATCGTGCATCCACCGCTGTGCGCACTGCCACATTGCCCCTTCTCCTTCTTCTTCTTCTTCTCTGGCGCATCATGGACAAGACGGTCGCTGTGTCGCTCGCGATCCGTACTATTGTCCCCGCTGCTTCGAGTCGGTGGCATATGTGCATTCTCGTTATTGAAAAAGAGATAATCCGCTATTTTTTTTTTTTGGCCTTTTGGCTACTACGATATCACAAGTCTGAATTTTTGTTTTGTCGATTCGGGCAATATTTGTTTGCTGTCTCGGGTACATACTAATCTTTTGGCGTTTAAATATTCTCTCGTTACTTACATATTTTGATTCTACTTAACACTGCCATCCCTATGTGGCTTTCCTCCCCACTATCGTTTGCTTTACTGCTTCAGCGACGTTTGCTTTAAAGCCGTTTCACTAGATACTCATTTTCTTGTTTGTAGTTTGATTTTAGAAAAGCAATCTATTCCTGGTCATAGAGTGACTATGCCGTCGATTTTCGCTAAATTCGATCCACTAGACTTGAACAAGAATTATGCCCTCGCCCGTTTGCGCTATGCTCCTTGATCAACACCATCGTTTTCCTTGTTAGCGTAAAAATCAGAGTAGACAAAAAGACTTCCTGCAAGTTACTCGACCTCCATAACCTCACTCAAACCAGCTTGCTTCAATTTCTCCTTCGCAAACAACACGAACTCATCCACCGCGCCTGGCCATGCACCGTCTACGCTCCACCACTTCAAACTCGGATCCTCAATGGTCTTTCGCATCAACACTTCAGTCTGCTCCCACAGATCCTTGTTGATGGGACGCTTCCATGACTCTTCAACGAATTCGAGCCACCAATCCAACCACGGAATAGTCTTGGTGTTCCAAGAAATACCGCCGTTGTCGGGCGTGAAGAAGAGGCGCCACTGTTCAATCGCAATTTCGAGAGTGAGATGGCGCTGGCCAGGGAGGCGACAGAGGATGAACGTGTAGCGGTACACGCGTCTGAAGAGATCGGGTTCCTGGGGAATGCGCTTGCGGAGGTTTGAAGCATAAGCAGCTTGTTTCATGAGAGTATCGGCGCTAGCAGAAATTAGATGGCTGTTCTCAAATTCACATAGCGTAGAACTTACCCTGATTCCTTCCATCCGTCGACAAAGCTTTCGCGAGTGAATTCGCCCATTGATGGTGAGCGCAGCAATTCCGAAATGCCCAAACAGACGACTTCATCCAATTGCACTTTGATATCTCCGAGATATTTCATGGCGCCTTCGATGCCAATACTGTCTGGTTTATCTGCTGGAGATTCTGAGTCTTTTCTTAGCGGACTGCACCGCCATCAGTTAAAGTAAGAGTACGCACCGCGATAGCCATTGAATATCTTATTGAGAGCCGTCGTGCTTTGCGAAGTTGCTGACGGGTTGTTCTGAAAGTAGCTATCGTACATGGCGTACATTGTTAGCTCATCCATTGATCGTAGTAAATGATGCTGACCACCTGTGTAGGGATCAACAAGGTCAGGCAATGAGAAGATAGAGAAATAATCAGTGAGACTGAGAGATGAAATTGCAAATCAACCAAATGGGCCACCAGATGGTATTTTCTCAAGGCTGGCTGCGGTATAAAAACCGGGAGGCTCAGTCCAATGCCACCAGATATGTGCCTCTGGGAAGAAATCTGAAGAGATCCAAGTGAAGAAGATTGTTTGTGAACCCCTCTTTGCAAGACGCGTCTCTTCGATGGCCTTCCAGAAGGGCACGTGATAGAGAGAGAGCCCTAAGGTGAGAGAAAGCAAGGCATCTTGGTGCTTCTCATTCATCCACCTTCATGATATTCTCTAGACACACCCAATAAAGCATGCCGAAGATTCACTCATGCTCCACAGAGCTCATTCAATGCCACATCAGTGATTGAAATGGCCAACAGGGTCCATCTTCAGAAGCCTGGCCTCAATGCCAGAAGACTATCAGGGGGTTGTGGGTATCTCAGGGCTTCAAACAGGGGCACCAGGACCCAGAGTCCATGCCATGCTCCAAACCCATATCAAGTAAGTTCCAAACAAGCAATGAAAGTGATCAAAATCAAACAGAAGCGATAAAAAAAACTGATGAAAAGAGCAGTTCAGGGAACAAATGGAAAAAAGGCGCACATACTCATCTGCAGCCTGCGCAACATCCCATCCATTATTCTTAAGATACTAGATCGGGGAGCATATCAATCAGCCAGAAGCCATGACTCTGCCAGCCTGATACTGGGCTTTTCAGAATAAAACACAAAGAGATGAAATGATTCTTCCGCTCTCGCGAGGTTTTGGAAACACCTTAGAAAGTCTCTCGGATCTTACCCTTGCTGCGATGCTATCTTTTACGCTTGCAAAAGACGCAAATTGAGCTATGAGCTGCTTCTGGCTTGAAGTATACCCAGGCATGATGGATACTAATGTATGCAGAGAGGCGTATGCGGGGATCGAACGAGTGTCGTTCATGCGTTGGATCCAGATGAAGCTATCAAGTTTGCAGGCGATCTAATAGTTATCGGATATGCTAAGGAGGTGAACTAGAGAATCTTGTTGTGAAGAGATTGCGAACTCATCTGCTGCTGCTATATAATTACCGCTCTTCCCTCTATTAGCGTTTTGATATGCGGTTCCCCCGCGTCAGGGTTGGTTATGTAAGCTCAGCAACCACGCTAACAAAAGGGGAACACAGAGCGCTTCGGGAGAATAATCTTCCAGCCGAGATTCCCCACCAAAGCACCAAAGCAATGTTCACCGTTAGAATATTGTATAGGTAGTACTTTTACTCAGGACAATCAAAGACTTCAGAATTCCGTAATAATATAAACGGACGTGCTCTGATGAATCCTTATTTAGGATAGATTCGTCAACATCAAGTATCTGAATGTATTGGCATGTGATTCAAGACGTGCATGAAGCAAGGCAAGCAGCCTCTTGGAGTGAAGCATGAGAAAAGCTCAGTTAGGATCGTAAACAATGGTAGAGGTACAACAGGATAAGAAAAAGGGAAAGAAACTCATAGACTGATTACGTGAAGTAATAAAAACCCGCCCTCCATCAAACATAGCCAAGGGGTCAGAAAGGATTCGAAATTCAGAAAATGGGTAGCGGGAAAAAAAAAAAAAATTTATGCCACCGTAAACAGATTTTTCTGTATAGAGGCGTTACTAAAAGTTCATCTTGACGGGCGGAAGGTATTGATCTGGCAGGGCCAAAATAGCCCGTCTTTCCAGACCAGGATGTTTACGATAACCATAACGCCGCATTCGCGAGGCAACATATTAGCGAGGGAGCCCTATCTCAAGTTAGGTGCACACAGCGAATACTGTCAACACCATGCCCAAAGATTATCATCAGAGTAACGCAAGCAGAAAGGCGGTCTAGTAGTTGGGCCTTGGTGGATAGTCCTCTGGGCGACCGGTGGAGCTCCTGCCAGAGCCGTACTGCTACAGGAGAGAAGAAAATTAGTGCGTGATGTTCCAGAGATACAGATCGGCACCTTAAAAACATACCTTGCGCCTCAATGCCTCGAGTCTCTTCTTCTTCGTATGCGCATTGATATAGGTGCCGATGATAAAACCAATGATGTTGAAAAATGGCACCCAGGTCTGTTCTGGAAGGAATTTCTGGGCGAAGGCCAAAGACAGCGGCGACACCACCCAGCTGACTTTCATCACCCGGAAGAATCCGGACTTCACGGTAGCCCGAACTTGGTGGAGGGTACGTGCGCCCGCAATGAGGGCCATTGACGCCAAGTAAATGACGTTCTGAATGGGAGAAATCTATATGCCGGAAGCATCTCAATTAGCCAATGATGCAATCTGAGCCAATGCGAGAGGGTCAACGAGGAAGCCGGGAACGCACGATAAGGTTGCTAGCAAGAATCTGCAGGATCTTGGCCTTCAAACTGGTGCGACCCGCGAAGACCTTCTGCAAAATCCCAATCAAGAAGTGACCAAGCGGAGCGCTTATAAAGGCGCCGTAAATTGCCATCTTTGGTATCCTGGAATTGAAATAATGGCCATGCTTGCTCCGATCGTGCGCAATCCATGACGCGAGGATCTCCTGGAAGGCGAAAAGGGAACCGGAGGTAAGCATTTTGGTGCGAAGCGGGTTAGATTGAAGCTGCTTAAGGTACGCCTTTGCAGAACCACCATTGTCAGCCATGAACGGTCTCTAACGACTCAATTGGAACATACAGCCAAGTATCCATTCTGTGTCTTTCCTCCCGTCAATTTGTCCCCAACCTTGTGTACAAGGTCCTTGCCGGTATTGGTCGTGGTCTTAACCGTTTCCTTCTCAAATTTGACCGACATGTTGGCGCAGGAGCTGGTAGCCTTCGATAATCTATACGGGCCGGAGTTCGAAGGCGGATTGGGGTGTAATTGTCCTGGGCGTGAACGAGATGGAGGCGCGGTGGGTAAGTGGTAAAGTAAAGGGTCAGCTCTCCGACGCTGCTCAGCGTGGGGAAGGGGTTCGCGTTAGTGTTGTTTGTTTATGATTGGGGGAAGAATAGGGCGGCTGGACCGAGGTCAGTGTTTAGCCACTTTGAAGATAGGCCAGAGCCTGTATTTCCAATACCAGGTCGAGAGTGAAAACACTTACGTACTTTAGGAAATTCACCAAATCAAAAATGAGATGCTTTGCTGTTGGTGCAGAATAAAATGAACAGCCTCTTGGTGCCCTGAGGCGACGAGAAGGCCGAAGCCAATCAAGGCGATCGGTAGTGGTAAGCTATGGCTGTGACGCCTTCACAGAATTACTCTGCTGCTTAAGTTAGTTTGTCCTCCTCGTCTTCAATTTGCATCAAATTTTCTCGCCCAATGCTCTCAAATACGCAGGTTCACTCTTCTCAATCCAGATTAAAAAAGCAGACTTTTGCAAGCATCAGGAAGGTGATGTTGAAATGTCGAGCGGGAGTGTCGAGTTCAACGATTTATTACACTGCGTATTATTACCATGACAACCGCCGCTTTAACAGGTTACATACACAGTACCTGTTATGAGAGTTCCCAGCCACATTCATCCAATGTCACACCAGCACAATCAACCAAACCTTTCCGGCTCCTGACTGGCGACTTATTATTATTATGTATTTTTACTCGGGAAGCGACTGCAGAGGGACATCCTACAGTACATACGGAGGTGTGGAACAAAAGTCTTTGCACACACTAGTAAGACTTGATGTATCAGGTGGTAATTGCCCCTCACCAAATTTTGTATGAAGAGCTGTAATAAGATGATCTGATCTGTTTGTTCAAATGCAACAATGCTCAACAACAACAACACAAACTGCTCAACACAACACAAACTGCTTCACTTTTTATCTGATTCTTGCAGCAAAGAATGAAATATCAAAATAAAAGAGCTTTGATATCTGATTCTCTGTCAATTTCTTAGTAAATTTGATAAGTGATCTCATTTTTAAGATGCTTATCTCTCATGAACAGCTTGTTCTTCAGATTCAAGCACTAACTCTTTTTTCACTTGAAATTTCTTCTAATCAGATTTGTGATAAACTGAATCTCAGCAAACATATGATTTATATCATGATAAGTTATGTTAAAGAATATGAATTTAATGTTAAATGTTCTGATTTTAATCTTCAAATCTTTCTTGCTGTTGTGAAAAATGCATCACATTCTGAACAGTTAAAAAAATTACTGAGAAAAAAAACAAAAGATTATAAAATCAATTATTTAAAATTATTTTGAAAAAAAAAATTTCTGAAATTTTTGCATTTAAAATTGAAATTTTTCATGTAAGTGTTTTCAGAGTTTTTTATTATTATAAATTTGTTACAACTAAATTCAGCTGAAAATCAGATTTAAGTGATGCAACAAAAAAAATATTTTAAATTTACTGAAAATCATGCATATTGAATTTTGAAAAATTGAAAAAATGTCATTTGAACTGATGAAATTGTTATTGTTTTTAAACATCATTGTAATGCAGTTTATGTATGAAAACAGTCTGAGAAAATTTATGATCAAATTTGTATTCATCATTATTGAAAGAAAATTTCTGAGTTTATATTCTGAAATGCATTTATTTTTGATAAGAAGAATTTTTGTTATATATATACTTCAGAAACTGCAGCACAGAAAAAAAACAATTAAAAAAAATTTGAGAAGCAAAATTAATTTAAAAAAACAAAAACATAAATAAAATAAAAACTTTAAAATGAATTTAACTGACAGCTTAATTTATGTTCACAGCAAATTTCAGATAAAAAATTTACATTTAAATTTACTGCAAAGCAAAACAAGCTTGTTCATAAAAATTCAGATAAAGTAAATTGATATAAATATTAAACAATTGAATTTTTTCTAGTATTTTCTATGAAAATTGCATATTAATTTTTTATTTTATTTCATTAAAAAATTATAAAACTTCTGATTTTTTTCTTTTATTCTGAATATTTTCATGATTAATTAAATATTTTTTTACAAAAAAATAAAGCATTTTTTCACTTACATTTTGTTTAGCAAAAATTTTATAATCTTTACAATATACAATATTTTATTTGATTTGACAATTCTTCAGATCTGAACATGATTGAATTTGCTTGAATGTAAATAAAGCATCATACAATTGTTAGAAATGTTCTGTGAGAAAGAAAAACTGCTAAAAAAACATAACTGAAGACATAAAAAAAACTTTCACAAAAAAAATTCAACAATAAATTGAGCATATTTCACTACATATACAAAAGATTATTCAGCTTAAGAAAGAAAATGAGTATAAGAAAGAAAAGAATAAGAGATGAAATTATAAAAATCAACATTTAAAAAATCATTTTTCACATCATCAGAATCTGAAAAATAATTTTATAGCTTCTAGATTAAACACTGTTCAGAGATTAGAAATTGTAGAAGCTCTTGCAGCTCTTGCAAATAAAGCAAATGAATTACTTTGAGTTGACATGAAGAAATAAAAGATTGTGAAATATCAAAATTGCTAAGAAATTTGGTGAGGAACTGGTAATTACAAAACACCAAGTCTTACTAGCATGTGCAAAGACTTTTGTTCCACACCTCCATACATCATTGTGGTTCCAAATTTCTTTGAGAAATAGTGTCATTGTTTCATATATTTCTCATTATATATGTATGTAGAAAGAGACACTGACAAAATCACTGGATGTTTTAAGGCGATTGCTTTGAAGGCCTATGATGACTGCAAAGCTGAAGACCTCTACGCGTCAAAACACTCACTCCTATGTATGCATGCCCCTTGATTAGCATGACATAACCAACTTTCTGTCATTCTTCCAAGCAATCCCAGCTATGACAAAAGAGAACGAAATGCCGTTTCCAGCAAATCTTTTACGCAGCGCACCACACAAGTACACCTACCCACTCAATCCTAGGGCCTGGAGTGCGAAATTCGTGTAGTGCTACTTGGCCACATTCCCAAACGTGGACTGTGCGGTCCTTCTGGCCTGGTGGCTAGGCACTTCTAGGCTCTAGCTTCCTATCCTTTCAGGACCTTGTGTTTTGCGAGAGATGGCAGTTAGCATCTAGTCAAAGACTTTAACAGAGCATTCCAGATGATAAATAGTAGCTGTTTATTGTTCTTAGGAGATTCACTGTGATACTCCTCAAATGAAGGTCAAGAAGGGAGCTTTTATATGTAATACTTGCAAGGCCGAAATGGATGGGCCTCTGATATATCACGTGATTCTACCCCTGCCTCGGTTCACATGGATTTTCCGAAAGTAGCAGTTGAGCAGTTTCTCCGAGAGGTTTGATCGGACCTGAAGTCCTGTGAAGTTGAGAATCTCTCTGGCTTCCTTAACAGTAATTCCATTCCTCGAAGAAAATGTCTAGGTAGTTAGGGAAGATAACAGTAATGGAGAATAGTGCTAATAAGCTGGACCCCTCCACGGAAGGGCTTACTCAACCAGAGCCTATTCTAACAGCGAATGGGACCGCAAAGGAAGCTTCATGCCGTTTCAATCGCGAGGAAGGTAGAGGTGGCTGTTCTTTAAAAGATGCTCTTTCAAAGACGGATACGACAATCTTACGGCTCAGCGAGTAAGGAGATTTTCCCTTTTGTTTTAGTATCTAACAAATGTGAACCTACTCTTGACAGGTAAACAGCTTAATATCCACATCATCCGGTCAAGAAACCGTTCTCGCAACTGTTAACTACTCCGCCGAAATTCTCCATTACGCCCTTTCCTCTTCACCACTCCAAGCCATACTTGTCCGTCTTCGCACTCGCCTGGGGCTTTCCAACCCAAGATCCCCTCGAGATGGATCGAAGTCACAGATACCCCCTTTTCTTGCTCTGGCGTCCCTCATCTCTGAGACACGCACCGCAATCCGCCTGCTCGGTCTTATTCCCCTCTGGAAATGGGGATCGGCAACTATGAAATCTCCACCGGTAGATCCCATCCTGCGTGTGGTGGCCTTTGCACAAGTTTTCGTGAACGTGGTCTACCAGTTTATGGAGAATGTTGCTTTTCTGGCATCCAAGGGGATCATCTCGCAGCGAGCTCTACAACGCTGGGGCGGGATAGGACAATGGTATATTTGGGCCACTCGTGCATGGTTGAGCCATGTCGTATTGGAGTTTGTGCGCCTCTGGCGAGAACAATCTCTGTTTGCGAAGCAAAAACAGCTCTCCTTAGAGAACTGTCCGGCAAAAGGCATCGGAGAAGGGCAGGATCCTGCTGAAGCTCTGCGACTGCGCGCTTGGCGGAAGAGTTTGGTGAGCAACCTTGCGTGGTTCCCGTTATGTGTCCACTGGAGTTTGGAAAAGGGAGCTGGAGTTCCGAATAGCATGACTGGGCTTATCAGTTTCATTGCTGGTGCTTGGAAATTGAGCGATTCTTGGGAAGCAACTGCCAGAGCATCATGAAGCGCTTTGAAGTTACCAGCTTGAGGTAGGGTGCAGTTTGGCTTTTTGACTATTATCCCAAAAATCGAAAAAAATAGAACTGCTAGAGAAATGTATTCTTGGTTTGATAGCAAGAATAATAAGTAGTAACATTGTTAACACTATCGATGACCTTGCCAGGCCCTCCAATCTGCACATACACAGTACAAAGGGAATCACTGCTGGCAAGGTGACAGATAGGTAGAACCCAATGATCGATCCCTACATACACCTTTTCCCCTCAAAACACGCTTGTTCTCCTAATACTCCGTTTGGTCTCCATTTTGCTCTTCAGCCTCAATCTGTCCCGATTTGTCACTGGAGTGCCACCCCTCTCCGAATTAGGTTAGATTCACCCAAATAAGCGGGATCAACCATACCAGATTCGGCAATCCACAATGTCGGGACAGCTAAAAATAGCGACATCCAGCCCACCAGAGAGAGATCCATCATCACCATCTATCCAGTCGACAGTCGAGCATCATGAAACTTCTCGCTTTATAGATTCCACGCTGCAAATGTATGGATGGCTGAGAATGGATGAACCCTGATGTGGAAATCTAAGCCACGTTTGGCTACCCTCTTGTGGTAACTAGGGCTTGTCTGGCTGGGAAATGGATTCGATGAGTTAACTATATGCTCAGCCTGCTTGCTTAGGCTTTTGTCAATGCAGCCCACTCATTCGAATTCATCGAATCAAGTTGAACCTTAAGCTGGACGACTATTAATCCAGATAACCCGCACTTCCAGCGGTCAACCGATATAAAGGTCCACTGAGATTCAGTCTTTGGGCGCCGTTCAGCCGTACGACTGACTCTCTCTATGCTCTAGATCAGAGACCAAAAGCTCTTGGATCAAAGGAAAAAAAAAAAAAAAAAAAAAAAAAGTCTACATTTGCTCACAACAATCAGCGTTGATTGCTTCAATTTTACCACCAATTCGACCCTTGAATAAAATCTAACGTCAGGAGTTCCAGCCTTGTTCTGGTCACGATCGCAGAAATCGCTAGCATGATGTCGAAGCGGAGCGTTTTCACAACGGTAACCCCATTACCGCCTTATATCACCCGCGAAACCGTTATCGAGACTCTGCATCAGCACTCAGAAATGATCGAGCTAAATCCGCTTGTCATCAAGCACGAGCGATGCAAACCACCTCCCATTGCCCCCGCCGATGAATATCACTGCGTTTGGTACGAATTGACGGATAAAATACACTACCTACCAGGCGGCCTCATCTCTGGAAATGTTTCATACAAAGCATGTTTCTACGACCTGCCTCGAGGCCTACAAACTCATGTCTATGCGCCTACAGGGTTGGATATTAAGGAAAAATGGAGTGTTGGCGGTAACATGCCTGGCGAACCGCGGGAACCAGTCGAGTTGGGCCTCACGAATGCCCCCAAAGAAGGTTTATATCTGCGTGAGGATGTCGACATGCGATGCAACATCCTTGCAACGAGTTTTGTGAAAAAGACTTTGAAGAAAGCTCACTCGGTCCTCATCGACCGATTAGTCTTCAAAGCAGACATCTTAAAGCAAAGAGCAGACTATGAGAGCGTACATCGACTCAGTTCTATGGGCCCAAGCTCGACCTATCCACTCACGGACACGGATTCATATCGCAGTAGCCTCCAGTCTCCAGCCTCCGCAACCTTTCGAATTGCCAGTCCAGACATGAGGTCGCAAGTGTCACCATCTTCTATACCCCACAACGAGCTGCATTTTCAAGGACGGGGTTCCTGTCACGTTGTTGATCCCGAACAGTCGGGCATCTTCTCTACTCCGCGATATAGCTACCCTCCTCCGCTCGCCAAGAAGTCGAATGTTTGCGAAATCGACGGAACACCGGTTCAGCTTCCTGAGATCAAAATTGAGCAGGCCGACGTCGATCCGAACATTCGAAATTCAGCGATTTCCGCCAAACACAACTCAGTTGATGTGCAACCTCGTCGATCAGAACTGTCATAGGCTATTTCCGTATAACCTGCTTAATACTTCTCCATTCTGATAAATGAACTCGTGATCAAGGATGACTTTATGATTATGCTGATATTTTGCTTTTTAATTCTATGAATTCTTGGGTGTGCTTCCTGCTTTTTACGATTCAGACAGGTTCAACGTTGAGAATATTTCTATTCAGTGCTTTTTACAGAATGATTTTTTATTATTTATTGTTAATATTTTTATTTTTTTTGCTAATCTTAGGGATACTTGATTATGACATGCGATACCTCGTATTTAGCATTATGCCATGAGGAATGCATTGACATTGCCAGTGTATCGCTTTCAAGTTCAACCGCTCCCTGCAATATTTTGCCTCATCCATCATCAATCCCTCTCCAATCCCCATTCCATAATCCACATTAGAGTCCTTCGTCATGGTCAGTACAGCCAGCGAAGGGCTTACCTATTCTTAGAATCAGCGTCCTGGTATAAAAGACAAAACTCGATATCCTCACCAGAGCTCTGCACCCTGCGCCCTATTCAAAGGCTTCCCACATCCAGAAAACCTCACTCCGCTCTGTGATCTTGAATGCAAAAAAAAAAAGCCATGCATATAAATTCCCTACCAAAGCCCTTCCTTCCAAAGGCCCTTTCTATCTCCATCTCCGAGAGCTCCGCGAGGCTCCTAATCTACGCACTTTGAAATCTCAGAGACAAAAAAAAAACCCCATACGTTGTGAGAAGTTTCTCACCAGAAAACCCAGAAAATGTACCAATCCATTCCGGAACTCCCTCTTCCCGTCTCAGTCGTCCATCAGCAGCGTGGGGAGTGTGCCTCCTCCGGAAAAAGTTTGGTGACTCTGGACGTCTTGTCTTGCGATGCCCCCAAGGGCCCCAGGCGCACATTGTTCTGTTCTACTTTGCAAAATGGCGGGCGAAGGGGCAATTGCTCATTGTGATGGAACTTACTTGCGCCCGGTTGCCTTGGGCGAGGCGATGACTGTACCCCGATGCGAGCTGGGGCATGTTCTTCCCACAGTCATCATCATTGTTGTGTAAGTGGATGTAGAAGTGGCTTTCAAGATGCTGCTTCAGCAGCTCAGATTCCATGATAGGTACAGAAGGACTTATTCACATGAGCTTGATTGAGTGGATGGCTATTTTACTGTAAGTACACACAATCTCAAAAATCAAAGCAGCCTTTTCTCCTAACTTCATAGAGACCTGTTGCTTTGCTTTCCCCCTTGGTTTTCTAGCTTTTTTGGGAGCTCCGTTTTTCCCAAAAGCAATTGATTTATCCGGTCCACGCCGATTGTATTTTTGAAGCTTCATTAAGGAAACAACACGATTCCGCCGTTATTAAAGTGGAGGATATCCAGAGTCGGTGAGAGTCACCCTGGCGTGCTCAGAGACTGCTGCACAAAAAGGGCGCCCAACCAACGAAGTTGACAGCATGCCAGCATAGAGGGTTACTCCTTAGGAGGAATCATAATTCTTTGCAATATTTTGGTACATTTCACTCTCCAGAAATGTATCAATTTTCCATGACCTGGACTCTGCTGGCACTATGCCATGCATCGCGCCCGTCCAGACAAACGTGGCTGCATCGACGGCTCGCAGATTTCCGTCACGCATGCAGACCTCGACTTGAACGTGAGTCATCTCCTTGGTGATTTCTGCTTCGAATTCGTATATCCAGTTCCGCTGTTCAGGGTTCAGGGCGAAAACCAAGAGGCCATCGACACTCTGACCCAACTCCTCTGATGGCATCACTACGGGGATGTTGACTCCTTCAAAGATCCAGAGTTTGTGCTGGAGGAGGCTCGCCTGGGTCATATGGGCTGCGATGTCGAAACCAGGCTCGGTGTCTGTGACGGATTTCAACACTTGTGGAAGCATGAGCGGTCCGAAGAGGAACATAGGTGTGGAACCCTGGAGGAGTTCCTCAAGCTTCTTTTCGGTGAGGGTGTTCTTCAAGGCTCGCCGATAATCTCGTGGGTATGAGCCTCTGCTCTCCATCCTTCCCAGTCAAATATGGATGTTTTGAAGATGGGAAATGGTGAAACTGATGTGAGGATATGAATGGGACTTCGGTATATGAACCCCCTTATCAATAGGATTGTAAACTCGAATGAGTCCCACAAGAGAAGGAAAGGTATTAGAGGATTGAGCACATCCGAGTTTTGAACTGAGGAGCCTTTAAAGTTCCAAAACCGAAAATTGGTGAGATGTCCGTCATATCCAAGCTTCTAACACAAGCCCGCATAGTCCCTGGAAACTCCCAACAGCACATACAGAGAAGCAGCAAACAAAAATGCAAACAATGGGATATTCACCCGACAAGGAGCATGGCGTGAAAGCTGGCCCTTTTGTTGTTAATTCCATGCTCCCTAAGATACCGTTGTTCCGGGAGAAGAGTGCCTGAAAAGGCCAAAAGCAGTAGTTTGATCAAGCTTGCTGCCTTTATTCTGTACCAGAACTGGGAAGGCCTGATGGACTCAGCACTCATCATTGGACACCAGGTGCCTGGAAGGTGCGGAGAAGGCTGAAGCAATATCCTGGTGGATCAGGCCATGGAGGATTGTCCTTCCCTGCATGGTGGATGCCTTGCAGTGTGTTGCCTGCAGCATGAGAAGGGAGGACTATTGTTAGTATCGAATGTGTTTATCACCTTTCTGAGGATCTGCTACAGCCTTGTAGCCACCCAGTAGCGACACTTATTAGTCCTTGACAAAGATCTGATATGCTCTGCAGTGTTATGTATTCTGTTTGGAGTACACTGATTGGTTCAAATCTGCAGGACTTTGGGATCTCTAAGCCTGAGAACTGCTCTGAATGGCAGGTCTTATTTGACAGCAAGCTTCATCTCCAAAGGTACATACTTGACTTCAGCTCTGAAGCTGTGAATCCATCCCATTTTTGGGTTTTCAGCCAACACTCTGTGATGAGATTAACTGTCAAAGGTGTGAATATACCCTGTGTGGTTTTTTTAAGTAGGCGGCTTTCTGTTGAGCATTGAAGCACTCTGAAGAACACTTCACCTCCTCCTCCTCCTGATTATCAATTTCAGGCTCCCAAGCTGTCGTGGCGGCTTTTGCTGCGAAAGTGTCCGTCTCCATCGCATTCCAAAGGCTTCCAAGACAGCCACCCGGCCTGTGATTGGTCAGCAGCCTTTGCCTTGCTGAGTAATCGTTCAAAGAAGCTGGTCACGGGCTGTAAATCACTAACCCGATGCCGTTAGCGTGGGCATTGAGCTCCGTCTCTCTCCAGCAACTTCATCATCTCACCAGCAAAACTGCCACCTTCAACCTCTTCAATTCAACAACAACAGCCATCTTCGCTCTCTCTCTCTCTCTCTCCACATCACGTCTTCCTCTGCAACACATACACACTCTGCTTGATTCCTCTTTAATCTCTCTGCCAACTACTTGTTTATTTCTTGTTGCTCACATATCAGTTGGTTCAGCAGATAATTTCCCTCTGGTTGTACCTTCTCACCGCGGAGTAGCCGCCGCATCAGATTCAGATCTATCCTCAACCAAGCATTCCTGCTCGTTTCTTCTCTTCGTCTTCTCTGGCTTCTCTGCAACGCGTCCCGTTTTCAGCCTCGTCTCGCTTTTTTTTTTCTCTTTGCATTAGACTTCAGATACACCTCTCAAGATGTCTGCAGAACCAGATCACGCCCACGCCAAACACAAGGTCAACTTGAAGTGAGTTCTGGACCCTCCTCACGCGTCGTCGAGTTTCAAATGTAATGTTCCATACTAATTCGATCTGCAGCGACCCTTCAGGTGCCGAGAAAAAAGAGGTAATTCTCCCCAGTCCAGCGTGATGGTATTGAACCGATGGAATGCAGAGATTCTGACTTCATATCAGGAACTCGATACTGCCACCGCCATCCTCAAAAAGAAGAAGAAGCCGAACTCGTTGATGTATGTGGCTTGCGAAAGCTTGTGGTTGTTTTGGATTCAATGCTAATTATCTGATAGTGTGACCGATGCAGTCAACGATGACAACTCCGTCATTGCACTCTCCAATAATACCATGGAGACCCTTCAACTCTTCCGTGGCGATACAGTTCTGGTAAAAGGAAAAATGCGAAGGGATACCGTGTTAATCGTCCTCGCAGACGACGACCTTGATGATGGAAGTGCCCGTATTAACCGCGTGGTGCGACACAATCTTCGGGTAAAGCATGGAGACGTCATCACCGTTCATTCTTGCTCAGATATCAAATATGTGAGTGCAGTTTAATTTAGCTGTCTTCCCTCGGATCGACGCGGCTGACCATTGTCTTTTAACAGGCGAAACGTATTGCTGTTCTCCCAATTGCAGACACCGTTGAGGGCTTGACTGGCTCCCTTTTCGACGTTTTCCTCGCTCCATACTTCCGTGAAGCTTACCGACCTGTCCGACAAGGCGACTTATTCATGGTTCGTGGTGGTATGCGCCAAGTTGAATTCAAGGTTGTGGAAGTCGACCCTCCAGAGTACGGCATTGTAGCCCAAGATACGGTTATCCATTGCGAGGGTGAACCTATCCAACGTGAAGACGAGGAAGGGAACCTCAACGATGTCGGCTATGATGATATTGGTGGCTGCCGAAAACAGATGGCGCAGATCCGTGAACTGGTTGAACTTCCCCTGCGTCATCCTCAGCTTTTCAAGTCGATTGGTATCAAACCCCCACGTGGTATTCTCATGTTCGGACCTCCCGGTACGGGTAAGACATTAATGGCTCGTGCTGTTGCCAACGAAACCGGTGCTTTCTTTTTCCTTATCAATGGTCCTGAGATCATGTCCAAGATGGCTGGTGAATCCGAGTCCAATTTGCGCAAAGCGTTCGAAGAAGCCGAAAAGAACTCCCCTGCGATCATCTTCATTGACGAAATTGACTCGATTGCTCCCAAACGAGACAAGACCAACGGTGAGGTCGAACGCCGGGTCGTTTCTCAGCTCCTTACCTTGATGGACGGCATGAAGGCTCGCTCCAACGTTGTTGTGATGGCTGCTACCAACCGTCCCAATTCTGTTGACCCTGCACTCCGTCGTTTTGGACGTTTCGATCGTGAGGTTGACATTGGCATTCCTGATCCCACCGGCCGTTTGGAAATCCTCCAAATTCACACCAAGAACATGAAACTCGCTGAAGATGTCGACCTGGAGTCTATTGCCGCTGAGACACATGGTTATGTTGGCTCCGATATTGCGTCTCTCTGTTCAGAGGCTGCCATGCAGCAGATCCGCGAGAAGATGGACCTCATCGATCTTGACGAAGATACTATTGATGCCGAGGTTCTCGACTCCCTCGGCGTGACAATGGAGAACTTCCGCTTTGCCCTTGGTGTCTCAAATCCTTCCGCTCTCCGCGAAGTCGCCGTTGTCGAAGTTCCCAACGTCCGCTGGGAAGATATCGGTGGCTTGGAAAACGTCAAGAGAGAGCTCATCGAGAGTGTCCAGTACCCAGTCGACCATCCCGAGAAGTTTCTCAAGTTTGGCCTTTCACCATCGAAGGGTGTTTTGTTCTATGGACCACCGGGTACTGGTAAAACTCTACTCGCCAAGGCTGTTGCCAATGAATGTGCTGCCAACTTTATTTCCGTTAAAGGTCCGGAATTGTTGAGTATGTGGTTTGGTGAATCTGAGAGTAATATTCGTGATATCTTTGACAAGGCACGAGCGGCTGCTCCTTGCGTTGTGTTCTTGGATGAACTTGATTCCATTGCCAAATCTCGTGGTGGATCTGTCGGTGATGCTGGTGGCGCTTCAGATCGTGTCGTCAACCAGCTTCTGACTGGTAAGTGAAAGTATAATACTTCTTTGTGTAGCGCTCCTCTAACATCTCATAGAAATGGATGGAATGACTTCCAAGAAGAACGTCTTCGTCATTGGCGCCACTAACCGTCCTGAGCAACTTGATGCGGCCTTGTGCCGTCCAGGCCGCCTTGATACTCTTGTCTACGTTCCCCTTCCCAATGAGCCCGAGCGTGTTTCCATTTTGAAGGCTCAGTTACGCAAGACGCCTATTGCCTCTGATGTCGACTTGGAGTACATTGCCAGCAAGACCCACGGATTCTCTGGCGCTGATCTTGGTTTCGTCACACAACGCGCCGCTAAGCTCGCCATCAAGCAAGCTATCTCCGTGGAAATTGAACGGACCAAAGAACGAGAAGCTGCTGGTGAAGATGTTGCCATGGATGAGGACCTTGAAGACCCGGTTCCTGAGCTTACTCGTGCCCACTTTGAAGAGGCCATGCAAACGGCGCGTCGGTCTGTCAATGACACGGAAATCCGCCGGTACGAAGCATTCGCTCAGAGCATGAAGAACTCCAGCGGCAGCAATTTCTTCCGATTTCCAACTGGAGAAGAAACTGCTCAGGCAGGGTTTGGTGATGCTGGCAATGACGACAGTCTCTATGATTAAGTAATGCTATGGGAATTTTAATTTTACATCTGGGTCTGTCTTCATATCTTGATATGGCGATGAGGATTTGAACGGGCCTATGAACATCGATATTCGTCTGAGCAAGGGGAAGTTGTTCGTTTTAGTTTTGTGTACTGATGATTTCAAAACTTTCCTGGTTGTTATCATTTCCAGAGTTTAGATTGGCTGTTTCCTCTGCTTAATTCAACAAAATGTCTACATACAGGTAACCGATCAACATTCACATAGATAATAGTTTTAAACTGCATGGGTTGGTGACAAAGATGTGGTATATTGCTCTATTGAATGCTGCAAAAGACTTGGTTGACATAATCTACACATTTTCCGACTCCACGAGTAGTAAAATCAAACGACAACGATGCTCCCTCCATGTCTATTATGATGCTCTGTACGGAGTACATGTTGAAAAAAAAAAAAAAAAAAAGGTAGATTAAAAAAGAGAATAAAAACACCCCCTCCCGCTGTGGCCCAGAAGTAAAAAAAAAAAAAGACGCCGCTAGCACCCAGAATTTCTTTAACCCATCTAAAAGCAAAGCATTTTTTCAAAACTTGTAAAAACTATTGCTTCTTCGCAACTTTTGCTTTTGGCGGCGCATGGTTCGGGTCCGTGTCGTCATGCTCGGCCTCCGCGTCGTCCTCGTCGGCTGGGACGGTGAACATCTCGTCGAGGGCGTCGTGGAGGAATTTGACGCCCTTGCCGACGATGTGTGGAGGGATGCGCACGTCGAACTCGGGGAGGAGGAGGTGGTGGTGGTGGTGGTCGTCGGAGTCGGGGTCGGGGTTGGGGTCGGTGGGGTGGGCGGTGCCGTTGGGTTTGGGGTGGGTGCCGTTTGGGAGGTGGTTTTTGTGCGGGGGTGGTGGAGAGTTGGGGTCGGGGTCGGTGGGAGGTTCGGTTTTGATGCCGTTGGTGGTGGTGGTGGTGGTGGTGGTGCTCTCTTTGGTGCGTTTTCGTTTGCCGAGGATGGTTGGGGATTGGTCGTTGTTGTCGTTGGTGGTGGTGGTGGTGGTGCTGGTGGTGGCTAGGTGGACGACGTTGTCGACGAGGTCTTCGAAGCGGGTGCAGCGGCCGGAGCGGAGGAGCTCGAATGCGAGGGTGCGGACGCGTTCTGACCAGCCGGAGGCGGAGAGCGAGTGGAGGAGCGAGGTGTGTAGGTCTTCGAGCTTGGTGGTGGTGGAGAGGTAGGCGAGGGCGATGTCGGTGGGGGAGGAGAGGTCTGAGAGGGAGGAGTCGGTATTGTCGGTGCGGGCGTCGCTGAGGGTTTTGATATGGAAGATGTTGTCTCGGTGGATGGAGGCATTGGAGGTCGAGGTAGAGGCGGAGGGTTTGGAGCTGGACGCTGGCATGGTGGAGAGACTTCTGGAGAAGAGGTGTTGAAGACGAATTAAGAATGACTCCGGTGAGATATCTGTCCTCCCAGGATGAAGGTGAGAGAGGGAGGGAGAGGGAGAGAGAAAGGTCACGAATGGTAGCTTGAGTGGCCCGAGACAGGCAGTAGGGGCATGGCTTTGGAAGAAGATGCTGGGAGAAGAAAGGAAAGGAGAAACAGAAACAAAAGAAAGAGAAGAAGAAGAAGAGGAAGAGAAGAGAAGAGAGTCTCAATCACTCCCATCCCGCCATCTCCATCCATTCACATCTCGCCTTCATTGAGAGAACGAGATATGATATGAATGTATTGAAGAAAAGAGATGGAGGACGTCATCTGCTTGTCCAGCATTTGATTGGCTAAAGACATCTCTCTCTCTCTCTCTCTCTCTCTCTCTCTCTATCATCAAGTTCTCCACTGATCTAAGCACTGATCTATATATATAGTTATAGTAATTCTATATTGTTTGTCTTTTGGTCTATTCCATGTTCTCTTTAAGACAATTGCGAATTGACTGAATGCTTCAAGTCTGTGACTGCTTTGATATCTACAATATCAATCAGATGCTTTGTCCATTGAACGACAGAATGAGGACGAAGACAGAAAGGCTGCCATCTGCCTCTGTGGATGAACCTCAACTTGAGACTCATTCACTGCCTCATTCTCTCTTATTCCCTCTTCATTCACAACCTCCATTTCCGTTGACGTGATGTCTATATATCTACTGCACGTGAGACCAGACAGTCAGCCATCACGTCAGCTAGTCTTTCTCTATATGAAGCTGCTATCCTTCTCCGTTTGACAACTTCAGGGAATCAGCCATTGCCATCTCTTCGTCCACGATCCGTCTATATACATCCCAATCTGAAGCTCGTCTCTTCAGCTGCCCACAATGGCTACCTCGATTGAAACAGTTCTACAAGCCTTTAGATACCCAGACGACGAGAAGACTGAACGCGAGTTGATGCGTGGTGTGGAACAGCTGGAGTGCCAGTCCTCCGCAGCTTCTGAAACTGGCGCGTCATTCACTGTGAGGTCCAGCCTGGGAACTCTTGAAGTGTTCCCTCTGGAAATCTTTCATATGATCCTGTCAGACTTGGATCTGGAGACTTTGACCAACTTCCGAGCAGTCAGTCGAACCGCCACAATGGTCATCGACAGCCTCCCCAAATACACCTCTCTATATACACTGGCACCAACCGTGTTCCAAGCCGTCATCTCCTTTGGAGCCGGCGCGTGGATCACCTGTGAAACCCTCCGTGACGCGTTGAGCACCCGATCCTGTGCTGTGTGCGGCGAATTCGGCAGCTTTATATATCTCCTTTCCTGCAAACGAGTCTGCCCAGAATGCTTCACCCAGACACCAGAATACCCGATGGCTCTAGCAGGGTTTGCCAAGTTCCTATGTGACCTCGACGACCTCACTCTCGGCAGACTTCGAACCCTCATTATACCAGAACGCAGCGCGTGTTCTGAGTGCGTGCACCGCCCCTTGCAGCTCGTAAGCAGGAGCGAGGCACTCAGGGCCGGACTGAGCCTTCACGGGACATGTTCTCAGATCTTGAACCTGGTCGAAGAAGAGAGCGATGATGACGACGACCTGAATGATAACGACAATAATCAAAATGCCTTTTCCGCGGAGGCCCTTTCGGACACAGAATCCACCGTTTGCTCCGATAAGGCGGATCTGGTCAGTGGTGTCATCTTTTATGCAGGAGCTGTTCGTGCTCCTCACGTCAATTTCACCACCGGCAACGTGGAATGGGGCAAGTGCTGCAAAGCCTGCAGCGATAGCGGTCGCAGTGGCCGTGAGAAGATGAGCTGGAGCGATGTTGATGGGGAGAAATACGCGAATTACCTGAAAGACTGCCCCGGCGCGATGACGATTCTTTCATGCGTGGATTATTGTCAGCATGTGGCTCGCAGTGCTGCCATTGGGTATGTTCCGATGCCGAACGAAGAGTAGCGGCTGGCATTCGGTCAGCTCCTCGAATATCTGGAGATACCTTTCGATATTATAATACTTATTTGTTTATGGCGGAGATGCGGTCTTGTTCACTCCGGGATTCGTCTATTTTTATCGATCAGCTTTCATGACCTGCCCCAGCAATGCTGATAATCCGATGACCCTGTTGTTTATTTGCTTTCTTCCAAATACCGGCTTTATCAAAAAGAATTTTCATTTCTATTCTTCCAGCATGGTGGTGTTCCTTTTTCTTCTGCTTAAAACTGTCATATACATGTTATATCTATAATAGTTGACTATGTACTGTTTCGATGTGAAATATCCTCTCTCCTTGCTCATCACCTCTTTTAGATAATACAACATGCTCTTCCATCCCTCCATACTCATATAACAATCAAATAGACCAGCAGTATCTTTTTACTGTAAATGTTAGTATAATGTATACACTCAAATCGATTGATGAGGTCTTCCGAATGCCATCGGCCCGAGATTGCTCCGAGTCAGCTGAACGTGCCGAGAGTGGACCCGCTAATCCCTGTTTGGACTAGCCTCTAGTGGATCTAACCCCACTAATCTGAGTACGCGCCAAACCCAATCGGGCATGTCAGACTCACGTGAAACCAAGAGTGGCAGGCGGAGAGAGTGTCACGTGATGATCCGAGCTCGATTCGGCTTTTTGTGGAGGAAATCCAAGTCGAGTTGAGTCGAGTTGAACGTCAGTTGATTGTCGCAGAGGCATTCTCATCACTCTCGCAGACAAAATACCACCGTGGATGCGCTCGACGATACCATCTTTGCTGCCACAGTGTCGCTTTTTCCTGGAATTCCGGCTTTGCAGAGCGTCTATTTCGTCGAATCGTTGCGGGATGAGCCATTGACTAACCGCCACTACATTTATAGATACATACAGAGATTGGCATCAAGAACGCCATTGTTCTGATTCAGGACGAGCGTCTACTGTGCGTTAGCCACAGTGATGAGTGGGGAATCTGCCGTTTAACTAGGCCCATCGCACTGCATCGCTGCCATCAACCTTTTCTTGCTGGTGTTTTTGCTTGATCCCAGCGTTCGTCGCCTCAAACGTTGGCCTGCACTCGAGCTCTAGTCCGATTTCGAATCTCTCCAAGTCTATCCCCTCCCAGCACTGCATACGAGCTGGACTTGACCGTTGCGATCTGAAAGACCCTTGGATTTTGGTTTTCGTCGGTTTATGTCCCTGTCGAGAGAGACTCTACCTAACACTGAGGGATTGACCAGCATCTCACCTGCAGTGGAGAGCACCGACTTCACCTCAAGATGACGTTTCCTACCTCATACCACCACGCAGACTCAGATGCAGACGATGAATACGAACGCAGCGTCATGGTGTCGCCTCGCCTCGCTGACGATTCTGAAACCTCCCCAAGCGATTCTGAACCCCCATCTGCTGAAATTACCCCGACAACCTTTGGAAACGTGGGAGGCGACCATAGTTCGCCTACATCATCGATAATGGAATGGAACACGGAGGAATGTGCCAATTTCACTACGAGCCTTGGATTGAACCAGTACCGTGACTCGTTCATTGGTGAGTGTGGACATTGGCATGCTTTTGGCGCTGTTTACGATTCTGACGGGTGGTATTTTGCAGAAAATGAAATTGTTGGCGAGGCTCTCATTGCATTGAAACACGACGAGCTGAAAGAACTGGGGATTTCGAGCGTCGGTCATCGATTAACCATCTTGAAAAGCGTCTATGAGATCAAAGTCAAGCAAGGCGTGCCGTTTGACCCAGATCATTATGTTCCTTTATGTAAGGCAGTCTTTCCATCTTATGTGCTAAGACAGAATCGGCTCTGACACACTCACAGCTGCTGAGCAAAGCAATGCAAAGGAAGTTGCTACTCAGGAAGATGTTGCGCTTCTTATAAAAACCATTCGCAAACGGGACGAACGACTTGCCGCGACAGAAGCAGAACTACGAAAATTGGCAGATGATTACAGAAAGCTTCGCGAAGAGCTGTTGCCAATATTTAAGATGGCCAAGGACCGATCGCAACCGTTGCCGTATCAACCAACTTCATCCTATGGCGGGAACACATTGGTATCGGAGCAGTACAGTCACGACCAACCCGCAACTTCTCCCTCGATGATCAACACGCAGGAGAAAACAGGCTCCAGCCTTTCGAGATCCTTCTCGAAGAAGCGCTTTGCAGGCGGTACTACGCCAAAAACCAGCTCCCCAACTCATATCCCGCAATCTATCCCCGAGGGAAGAGCATACACCGACACCACAACACTGGACCCATCTGCGGCCGCTCTGGCTGCTTCATCCCATCTGACCGCCTCCATGACTGGTGGCCAGCCCTCCCCCAAGGGCATCCCATCTCCTACGTCACCTGCGAGTTTCTACCCACAACAGACTCTTGCATCCCGATCATACTCCCGGGAGGCCTCGGGCACGAATCGTGCCTACGACCATCCAGAAGACCCGCAATCTCAGCAACGCCAAGACCGCTCCACGCCAGGCCATTCAAGCTCTAATGGTAATCCAAACGGTTCCGTTGAGATCTTCAAATCTTTTCGTGTCTCTATGGAGGATCCATGCTACAAAGTCCTTCCCGCTGCTCTGAAGAAATACAACATACATGAAGATTGGCGACACTACGCCCTTTATATTGTGTACGGTGATCAAGAACGCTGTCTTGGCCTTGACGAGAAGCCCCTGATTCTATTCAAACAGCTAGCCGGCGATGGTCAGAAACCCATGTTTATGCTGAGAAGACAGATGCCAATCAGCGATGGTACAGCGACGAATATATACCCAGGAGGTGGGATTGGGATTCCACCGGGAAGTGCAAATGATGCGGGAGGCGGTGGAAGCGGTCGAGTGCAACCTGGGCCGATTCAATTGCCTGGAGGTGTCTTATGATGAGATTTTATCTTCTTGTTTCAGTTTCTTTGCGTCTTTCACTTACCTTTTGCATACTCATCTTGTTTATTTCTTGTGGAGGAAGCGGCACTTTTGGCTTTCAGTCTGTCTTTGGTGACTGGGTCTGGCTTTTTCTTCTTTTTCTTTTGCCTTTTTTTTTTTTTTTTTTTTGGTACCTTTGGAAACTGGAGATATATCCTGATGTGTATAGCATTTACTTTACTTTGGTTAACTATGCCCTGTGAATTTAATCGATTGTTGGTGATACGCCTTATCACTCGTATAAGGTCAAAGTAAGACTGCCATAATTCATCTGGAAGTCTTGAAGAAATGCTAGGGAGCTGGGATTGCCAGCCAGGAAACTTCAGTCAACAGCAGCCCTATTGTCTTCACTGTCATTTCAATTTCTGGCTATAGTGGCTAGCCCTTGGCCAAATTTGGATATGTTGTTCACTTGAGATAAAAGACTGCCTATAGTCAGTCAAACATGTTAACTAGGGATTGACAACAGCATCTTCAACCACAGGTCGTACACATCCATCAATCACCTCTATGATACATCTACATCTTGGAGATGAATATTCTTTGCAGGATCGGGACTCGGAATTCCCCCATCTATGCTGCCGTAAGTACGGGATTCTCAAGTCTTTGTATGCACCTCAGGGTACGTAGTAACTAGTTAAGTCTCTGGTGATATCCTCACTCTTCATTAACTGCAGTTGATATGAGTAATTAACTAGCCTTTTGCTCAATAGTCTAATAGTTAACTATGTAACTAATACACTTAAATCATCAACGCAAGACGGAATCATCAGGCAAAAAGACCATGGATTTGTAAAGCACAACCCCGCTCTTTATAAAAATATTGACACAATTCTGGAGGGAGAACTTTCCCTGCCCTAGTTTCTCAGGAAGCTTTGCATTTCGCCCAGTAGTTATACATTTCGCGCTGAAACACCATCCTCCCTCCCCACCTATCATTCGAGATATACCTATATGTAGAAATTCTGGATGGTAGATGCGTTCAAGACCTTCCTCTCTCGCCTCCCCACGAAATGCGCGAGGTATGTCCTCGCCTAGAGGCACCATTCCCATTTCCGTTTCCGTTTCCGTTCCCATTGCCATTGCCATTGCCATTGCCACTGCCATTCCCATCTCCAGAACTTGAACCCGTCTGCGACGATCCTTGTTCAGCCGCAGCCGCAGCCGCGCCTGTGGTACTTCCCGCCTGCGCAGACTGCACCGTCATTGCGCCCGGCTTTCGTCTCGCCGGTCTTGTTCCGTCCGCAAAAGATACTTTCCCCTTCACTGGGCGCGGTCGTCCGTCGTCTTCGCTATCGGAGTTTTCGCCATGGCGGTGCGCGGATTCTTCGCCATCATGTGTATCTGGTAGTTGGCCTAGAGCAGCGAGACGGCGTTTTCGTTCCGCAGGTGTTTCGCCGGTGTCAGATGGGGTATGCTTCGGGCGCTGTGCTAAAGATGGCGGTTGTGGTGCCAAGCCAGCTAGTTGTCTGCGCTCGGCGGGGGGAATACGCATTGTTCCATCATCCTCGGAGTCACGACGGGGTTGGAGGCTGGTGGTGGGCGATGGAGGAGAGGACTCTTGAGAGAGCGCGAGACGGCGACCGTGGGCTTCGCTGTCGGGGCCAGCATACTGAGCTAACGCGGCTGCTATATCGTGACTGGGAGCCTTTGCATCTCTTTCCATGCTGTCTTCTGGAGGAGCGGGGAAGAAACTTCCTGGGGACGTGGGGCTAACTGGCGTTCCTCGATCTTCTGCCCGTCCACGACGAAATTTGCGCCGTTGAGCAGTCTGATCCTTCGAAGTAACGGGCTTTAGTTGACCGGCGATATCTTCGTCGTAAATTTCTTTTCGCGCTTTTGGATCCAGTTGCTGAATCTCTTTGATGAAATCCTCCTTCGTCATTCTACGGCCGTGAAGACTATGGCCCCGCCCATCTCTTCCAGGAACAGTGAACCTGATTCTTTCTTCATCCGACGACTCTCTTTCCTCTGGCTTTGATTTGGGTTCCCCCTCCTTGCCATCGCTACGACCGATCCAAGTACCCATCCGAGACATCCGCCGCCTTCGGGATTCAATTTCTGGCTTTGCTGACGACTCACCCTCTGGAGCCTCCTTCTTAGCAGATTTTGACCCAGGGATAGTATACTTCTTGATGACTTCACCATCGTCATCTTCCACGATAATGGTATTCGCAAATTGATATGCTCGAGCAGATTGATGTTTGTGTTTCTCTTTCGTTTTTGTCTCTGATGGTCCTTCAGCTGGGCCTGCATCTCTCTGCTTACCATACTTCCAAGGAAATTGCTTTTTGAATTGCCTGAGTATATTCGCGCTGTCCTCTTCAACAATCTTCTTGATCTCTTCTCCTTCTGTTCGTTCATGAGGATGTTCTCTTCCCTTGGCAAAGAATCCAGAAGGATCTTCACGAATACGTTTATGCTGGGCCAAGACCTCTTGTTCCCTCTGTTCAGGAGAGAGATGGCTAATGTCGGTGGTTTTCAAAACATTTCCCTCTTCATCTTCAATAATCATTTTGTGTCCTTCTTGATAGATTTCCAGTTCAGGCTCTCCCGTCGGTCCTTCTTCGCCCTCCGCTCTCGCCATCTTAGGATGTTCTCTCTCTGCGATATGCTCAGTAGACCGTTGTTCTGGTGACGTTGAAGTTATGCCCTGCTCAGTATCCGTAATTTCATCGGCCGTAACTGGTTCAGTTCTTCGTTGTGGCATGATAGCTGATTGACTAATCGGTCCTCCAGCACCGAGTTTCTTCCTTTTTGTAGGTTTTCGGCTGGACGCGCGACTACCTGGTTGACTGGGCTGTTCTCCCTCCTTCTGCCGTCGTAACAAGGTACCCGGGATGCCAATCGGCCCAAGAGTACCAGGCGGGAACTGAGCTAATCCTTCAGTGGATGAATCCAGGGAATCCTTGCGCAAAGACATAGAGGCCTTAGACTGGGATTGAATTCGAGGGAGTCGGTTCATCCACGATGGTCCCTCTTCGTTGGCTGCTGTATACGACATGGTGATGGTTAGCGTATTGATGTGCTTGCCAAGCGTAAACACAGCTACTGAGGAACCATGGACGAGAATTGATGAGATGACCAAGAAGCTGGTTATGGGCCAGATGAGTTGGATGATGAGGTAATTTGGTGAGCCTTCTCCTGGGAGTTGGTCAAGTGGCTGAGTCGTATGGGTCTCCAGCTCCGCTCGGGTTAGAATACAGGCGAATATGGCGCCCACACCAATGGGTCCGAAATGGCCTGCGAACAAGGCCTCCCGCCAAGTCTTCACGTCTGGTATAAGTGGTTTTAGGAGCAACATGATGGGTATTCGACGGAAGAAAATGACAAGAAGCGCGATGACGACTAATCTCCAAGCCGAAAGACCAAGTTGTGGGATATTGAATTGCTGCCAGGGAATGATTGCACCAAAGTAGACGAAATACGCCAAGTTCAGCAACAGGTCGATGACATTGGAGACGTGAGACTCTTCGGTTTTCTCAGTAAACCAGCCATCATTACTGAAACCCACACCGGCTGAGAATCCCATTAATAAATCGTCCATTCCCAGCAAACTACCCGTTCCAGCACAAAAGAGTGCCAGCACGAAGTAGAACACCAGGAAACTTTCTCGATCTATGAGACCTTTCCGCTCTGCAAGCCTGATAGCATGACGGCCAGCGTAGCCAATCATGAAACCGAAGAAAGCGCCTACGATGCACTCGTAAAGAATTGTAACGCAAAACCAGTGGAGTGCCACCTTTTCGGTTTTGGGTTGATAAGCCAGAATGTAAAGTGAAAGGTAGATGAAAGGAAAGGCCATGCCATCATTGCAGCCCGATTCAGCAGAGAGCAGATCTCGAAGGTGCTTGGGAACCCGTCTCGCAAATTTGCCCTTACCAACGACAGACGAAGCCAGGACAGGATCAGTGGCCGTGACGCAGGCGGCACAAATCAAACTCTCCAGCCACGTCAATGGAGGTACCATCCACCAGATAAAAAGACTGGTCATCATCCAGCCCCATGTCATTACTGGTATCAGGAGCAGGGCTACCGATTTCCAATGCCGTTCCATATAAGACTTGGGCAATTCGACGCCCACCGCAAAACACTGTACAACCAGGACAATCCGTGAGAATTCCAGTGTAATCTTATCGACGTTGCCCCATGATATCGGGTTCAATAAATCAGCGGCATGAGGACCGAAAATGACACCACACAAGGTGGCAACCGTCGCTTCTCCGATATAGAGCTTCTCCTTCACGAAGAGCGAGCACAGCATGAACAGGCTTGTAAAGCCACCTAATATCATGTACGCCACATGAGGTTTGTCGATGTCAAGGTGATCCCAGGCCATGATGGTGGGGGGATTGACGCTAAGAGAACGGAATGCGCTCGACCACGAACTGGAAGCAAGGCCAGGTGGAAATCGACCACCACGGGTCCAACTCCTCTCGTCAGCTTGTCGTCAGTGCTTCTTCGTATTTGCCTGGTAGTTTCAATCCCAGAATAGAGCCACCACCACAGTACGATGAGACGCTTCTCTATCTGTCGGTCCTTGGAACGCGAACCTGAGTCTCAGCATGTCCTCAACTTCTCAACTGGAAAATAGGAAATTCGACATGAATTCGAATTATCGGAACAGGATCGCACGTCTGGCAAGGTCGGCGGAATATCTTAGGAGGGGCGAGTTTTTGGTGTCTGCTAAGATCTCGAGCGAAGACAAGGATAGAGATTTAGCTTTGGCGAGAACTTGAGCGACACGGGCTTCAGCGACAAAAGAGACTGCAGTCCTGAGAATTGGAAGCCAGAAGCAGGCTTACTCTTGAATGTTTCTTTCTCCGATATTCCACGCGGAATTGCATAAAACACAGTCTGTTTCTGTAATTGAGTAGACTGTCAATATTTCTTGCAGCGACAATGATGTGAGGAAGATGAAGAATCTTTCTCAGCAGATAGATCACAAAAACAGGAGAGGAGGTGATTGAAGCCTGACGATGCGAGATGAAGAAGAAAAAGAGGAAGAAGAGGAAGAGAACCAGAAGAAGAAACATTCCCGCGATTCCAGTCTTTTGCGGGTGGGAGATGAGCTAGTTATCCCGAGTGACTAAGCAGAACATAAACTGGCATAAATAACTGTTGTTATCCAATCAAGTATCATATTTACAGTGCATAGATTACTCATTGATATTTTTGTGTGTTTCGGAGCTGGTGGGGTATCCAGCCACTCTAACTCAAAGTAGCTAGCTCCATTCCCAAACAGACCAGCTGCAAGCGCGCCAATGCTTGGCAAACTCCACGTGAGCTCTCAACACGGGGAAACACGCTTTTCCCAATTCGGCAGAACGAAAACATGGATCTTTTCCACTTTTCCCTCCAAAACAGCTCAAAAACAGTTCAAGAAGAAGAGGAAAGACAGCGAAGTTCAAAGCACATTCAATTGACAGGATAAGATGGCTGTGACCAGCTCCAAGAAATTGCATTCGTATAAATTACAGAACTCTAGAGCTCCGAGTTCCACAGTGGCTGGTCCCAATCCATGCGAGACACACCGCCACTCCAAAGTCTGGCTTCAACCACGAGGCACACTTGTTGATGCAACCCTGTGAGTTCTGACGCCAGCCAAGCCAAGCTTCCTTGGGGTTCTGCCAAGCTGAGAGAAGAGTTCTTGTTGTAGCTTTGAGGATCTGAGGTGGATAATGGCAACACAATAATGGGAGATCAGATGCTGAATACCTCAGAAAGGAGGATTACTAGGAACAGCGGTTTGAAGAACAATGATTACCTAGTAGGTACTCCGTATGTATTCAAGACATTATGGACTAGCTACACATCCAGAGACCAGAACGCAGCTCACATTCCCACAGTATACATATCAGTAAACAGGAAAGAATGACATATCAAGGCCGCTTGCAGGCAGCCACGTCAAACGAGAAAATGAGAAAGATAGGCAGGGTGTTGAGAAAATGTACAGAACGGGAAGATGGACGAGATAGATTGCAGACAGGAAAGAAATGGAAAAAGAAAAGACAAAACCATCCGTCGAAAAAGTCCACAGGGGTAACCATGAAAGAATGGTCCGTAGCATATTCTTTACCTACTCACTTGTCGGCATAGCTTCGACCTCTTCACAGAGGGATCGCCAATTATCTGCCTGCAGTTCCGAGTACTTAACCCGTTCCTGGCTCCAGTCCTGATGCAGCCGGCTAATATGGAACTGGCTTTTTTGGAAGACCACCAATTCATCACGGACACACTCCTTGATCAACACGCCACGGGCGTGTTGCTGCACAATTGACTCCTTGTCCTGTGAATACCGATGCATTAGATTGTGTGTCAACCAGACAAACGGACACAAATCATGTAAATAATAATACCTTGAAGATGGCGTCCTCAAGCTTCTCTGCTTCCCCTGGCTTGACTGTCCCTTCGGGTCTCGTTCGGAGCTCCTGCAGTTTCCTCTCATTATTCTCAATGCGTTTTTCCAGCTGAGGGATGTTATCCTTTGCATATCGATCCTTCCGATCAAACATATCTCGCATCGCGACCAGGCAGTCCCGTTGCCGTTTGAGATCCTCCAAGATACCTTCTTCCCATGCGCGGGCTTCATCTTCGAGCAGTCCCTGGCTAGCGATAAGATGTTTCGCGGTAGAATTGATTCCATCGTTCAACAGTGGAACATCGTTTGTATCAACCGCATATGTATCCGCCGTACTCTCGGTAAGGGCCTGCAAAGCGCGAGACAATCGGAATTGCTCAGCAGCAACGCCCTGGTTACGCTTGGCCAGGCGATCAAGCAAGTTGCATAGATTTATGTAGATTTCGGAAGATCGACGGACACCAGAGCGAACGGTGTCGAACAGCTCATTGAGATTGGGTGGAAGCGAATCTTCAAGGTCCGGCGGGAGAGATTTGCCAGTGAATTCCTCTTGGACAGATATAGTGGCTTGTTTTCGCCAAATGGACAGTTCCTACAAACGTTAGTCTCATTCCCAAGAGCGGACGGGCATTCATCACATACGGTGGGTACAGTAAGAAACATGACCACCAGCTGTTCTTGACTGAGAACGGGGTGACGAACTAGCGCGTTGGCGAAACGGACGAGTCCTTTGCGTCGTTTTTCCAAGAATGCATTTGAATCCGCTGTCAGGTGAGTGCCATTGACTTTACAAATCGTGAGTAAGATTTAGGTGAGCTCTCAGCAAGCTTTCCACGTACCTGCTATCCTCTTGGGAGGAAGTAAGGGAACCTGTCGAAACGGGTATCTCTTTTGCAAACAATCTACCAGCCACACGAAATCGCTATACCGCCTGATAACTGAGCTGGCTCTTCGCGCAGACTTAACCTCGTAGTTTCGGTGCTGGAACATGAACATGCCTTCTTTCTCTGGGAGCATATGAATCGTTATTACATCTTCAGCTCCGTTGTTATTTATCCCGCCGCCACCGAAAGATCTCGAGATGCTATTCCGGCTGTGATTCCCTTGGTCGTCTCCGGACTGACCAAAGCCACCGCCTAATCCTGACTCTTCTTGACCACCAAAACCACCACCGGAAGAATTGCCGAATCCTTCTCCCCAGCCGGTGCCAGTACTCCCCGAGGACGGGGCGCCAGAATTCCCAGTTTGGTTGCCATCTGTGCTCGACTTTGTCTGACCGTCAAATCCAGTGGACGAGTTATTAGATGTGCCATTAACAGTGGCTCCCATAGTTGAAGAAACCCCGTTCATGGTAGATCTTTGACGATTCTCATACGAATTATGGTGATCCCGGTTTGGTATCGGGCTACCCCACGGATCTAGTTCAGGGTCTCCGAACGAACCTTGACGCATTCGCCGTGGAGTCTGTGCTTGTGATGGCATGGAAGGCTTATCAAACCGGGCAGTATTTCCATTGGTGTCGCGAGGGGTTTTAAGCTTCTCGATGTAAGGAATGTAAGGTTGGGGAAGTTCTAAGTATGATCGCGGTAAGTTTCATAAATTTTGCTCGCATATAATTGTATGTACTCGGGAGCAATAAGCTTACTCTTCCGTCTTTCGTCGACCGTATCGAGGGTAATATCTTCGCCTTCTTGTGCCAATCCAACCAAGGCCAGAAACACGTTGAATTGACTTCTTCCAAGACTGCCGGTTGTATTTTCACCGTCAGGCACAACGGTATGCATGATCTTGGACTGCTCTTCAGGGCTTAAATGTGTGCTTGTAAGCATCTTCCTCGCGGTCGCAATATCCACGCCTGTGTTTCCTCGATTATCACTCGAAGCCAGAGCTGAATCATATGCATCGACATAACTCTCAGGGACGTCTGTAGGAGGCAGTAGCGATTTCAAGACTTCATGTCTCGCAGCTTTCTTTGGTGCAGGCATATTCCAGGGCGAAGAGTTGTCCGTGTGAGCGTCAACTTCATCGACGAAGAGCGCTGAGGATTTAGGGCCAAAGGGAGATGGGCCGTCAAGAAACAAGGACGATTTCGATTTAAAGGGTGAGTCTTTTCCTGCGATGGGGGATTCGTCTGGTGAAGTCCCGAAGAGAGACATCGCGGTAAAGTAAACGCTGCAATGGCGAATGGTTCAGAACTGGTGAAACCTGGAGATAATGGTGGAGACGTGCAGACACGATCCTCGACCAGTAACAGTATGACAATAGAGATAATGATATCAGGTTGCCTTTCAAGCCGTACAGTACTTCCCCTACTCACGACAGTCGGGTGAAGCTGGAGCTGGCGAGTTCACAAAGAGTCAAAGTGGCAGCAGTCTGAGAATGTGGATGAACCCGAAGCTTCCTCTCTCCCCACCAAAACACCACCACCAGCCCCCCAGCCTTGCCCCCCGAACCGAACAAGCATGGACTACATAACTGATATTCGCTGGTTTGATGGAGTTCTTTGACGTAGAGTAATATCTCAATATGGGAGTGGTTTTCATTTCAATTCGTTATTACATTATCGAGCTTAAGGCTTCTTTGCCTCAGGCACCTGCTCATGGCTCCTGTTTCTCGTCTTTCAAGTGACTATGAATCCGATGCTGTTCGTTCAGGATTCCAAACCTCCAGTACCAGTTTACCCTCAGCATGTCCATCACTGAACTCCTTATATGCAAGCGTCGTCTGGTCTATCCCCCACACTCCACCTACATGGACCTTCACTAATCCCTCCGTCGCCACTTCACGACATTTCTCGAGGCCATCAGTATCCAAGAAGGCAGATATCTGTTTATAGGTTCTGGGAACTCCTCCTAACCAAACTGGCCACAACGTATTCTTTATCACCTTCCAGAAAAAGCCAGGCATGGCTGAATATGCACAGCTGGCTTTCGGGCCCACGGTTACGTAGGCATGGTCTCTACCACTTTTGAGGTAGCCTGAAGATGACTCCCAGAGATCTTGACTGCCATACGCGTCGAAAATAGTGTCAAACTTGTCTTCTTCTGTGCTTCCGTAGTGGGATGTCAGATACTGCGTCAAAGTCTTGTGTTTGCTGGTTGGAAAGGACTTGTAATCGATCACTTCATCACAGCCAAGCTCCTTTGCCAGGGCTTCTTTCGTCCCTGAACAGATTCCTACAATATGTCCACCTGGATCGCGATGCCTAAGTAGCTGCGTCGCGAAATGTCCCACCCCGCCACACGGTGCATTGATAAGAATCTTAGATTTCGGGGGAAGCTTCGCGGCGTCGACTAGCGTAATCGCAGTGTGGAGTGAGACACTCAAAGCGGAAGCCTCAGTAAAGGAGACGTTACTAGGCTTTCTAGTGACAGACGAGGACTCGATGGCGACATATTCAGCTAACGCTCCTTGACCACTGCGGACATGCACCGGAACTTGAAAAGAACCAAAGACCGGAGTACCGACAGGGAAGCTGCGGCTGTTGCTGTTTTCTGCGGGCAGGGTTGTGACCTTGGCTCCAGCTTTGACAACGACTCCAGAAAAGTCTGTCTCTGCGATTGCAGGAAACCGACGGAACAAAGCTGGGACGAGATGCATCATGATGACAGTGCCAGGGTGCAGCGCTACGTGCGACACGCGAACGAGGACTGAGGTGTCTGTCGAGAGCGATGGAACAGGTGCATCTCGCAATGAGAGAACTTTACATGGAGAACCTCGTCCATGTTGCATCACTGCACGCATAGATGCAGGTACTATGGGGGGAGGCTCCATTGTTGATGCCATAGCTGTTGAGATTGCCAACGGAAGTCTTGTTGGAGACGTACTCGTCGCAATAATCCCACTCGCGACGGTATCTTAGGTATGTATCTACTATTTGAATGTTAGTCGTTGCTCCATCAATTTCAAGATCACCGACACTCCGCTCTGATCTTGATAGATGGGAGTCCTCTTTCAATAAAATGTTCTGCCTGAGGAGAAAGCAGGGTTTACGCCCAGATGGAGGAACAGAAGGTTCAGCAGAGCCACACAAGGTGGTTTTTCACTGGCCAGGTAAGCGAAATATGGAACTCGGCTCCTCTGAATAGAGTCCAGACTGTCTAGTTAGCATTTCCACTGTCATGGCGATGTTGAAAGCCCAAGTCCGAGATCAATGACACGATGGTCGTGTTTGGTGCAAGCCAAGCTACCTAAGTTAGTTAAGTTAGTTAACTACGGCAGCTAGTTACCCAATCATGATCAACAACACAAAATCCGCCCGAGGAGACCTTTCATATAAGTTGCGCCAGATTTGTGTACATACTAGTGGCATCAAAGCAAGCCCATAAAATCAAGACTGTTTTCTGAGAGACGAGAGAACCAGAGTTGACATTGGGTCGCGAGATCAATCAAATGGCCCAATGACGTAGGTACTCAGCTTTTTCCTCCTCAGTCTCAGCCAATTGCTCCAATATGTGAGCTTTGAACTCTTGGAGGGCAGCTTTGCATTCATCATATCGCTCTTGTTCAATGAAGCCTTTATCCGGCCACAGATCACCCATGCTCTCCTTGAGCTCTGCAGCAAGATCGGTTCCTGCTACTGCACCATCACTATCCAGCTTTATACGCTTGAAATCTGCTTCTGAAAAGTGGAATGGGAATGGTCTGTTGCTAGCAACAGCAGGTAAGTTCATCCATGTGTCCTTCAGATCAATCAGAAGGGATTGAAAGTGTGATTCACCGTATTCGAACATACGATGTGCAAGAAATATCAGCCCATATGCTGCAGTCTTTCGGAATTCGACTACTCGATACAGGTCCGGGTTTTTGGCATGCATGAGTTTCCGCCATCCGATGAACATATTTTGGACGCTATACTCGCGAAAAGCCGCGGATTGTTCTTCTGGAGAAAGCCCAGAGAGTTTCGGCCTTGGTGCCAGGTCGAGCGTCTCAGGCTCAAGGCCATCCAAGTCGAGGAAGGCTGGATCTGGATTGTGGTTGAAGAGGGGTGAAATGTGACAAGACTGCCAGTCGATGATACCCGTGATCTTTTCGGGGTTATGTGGGTCTACAAAAATATTGTCATCATGCAAATCATCATGCCAGAGACACGGTTTGGTTATGGCAGTGTCCTTCGGGATAAGGGCATCGACAATGTGTCGATAACATGTTAATGCAGTAAGCTTCTTTTCCGTGTCTGGTTGGTAGAGTTTTGGGCCACAGAATATGGCAATCTGTTTGGGGGTTTTCAAAGATTGAATTGCCTTCATCTCTCGCATCCCAACTGCTTGCAGATACTGTGTTAGGCAAGTCCCTACAAACTTGTCAGCAGCTGCATGAGGATGATATGACTCCGAGTCCCAACATACATGGCCCTCTCTCAATATCTAAAACTGATCGGCCCCCATCAACCCAATCCCGACCTGTAGTTGGACCAATAACAAACCCTGAGTCTTTGACAGTTCTTCCGTTCTTGATGTAATGACTGCCTGCTGGTGACTGCACATCTCCTGTGTAATACAAGCTGCCATAATGTGAGAATGAAACACTCAACCACTGTTTCTGAAGCCGTGTCATGGCAAGGAGCACTTGAAGCTTCTGGGTTAATTTCATTGTGGTCCAGACTTGAGACAGCGGAAGACCCTCAACTTTATCCATAATGATAAATTCAGCCCCAACAGGATGTGAGTTTGCTTGTGAGTTCCATGAGTAGACATGAGGTACTGCTGTGTCAACAATGTTCCTGGCCTTGCGAATTCGTCATATTAGCAAGACTCGAGATTGATGAAGTTTAGAATAAACTTACAAAGTCCATTGTGGCAACTTCACTAGCTGTAGTAAAGTGTGGAATGCCTGCATTCGGATTCGGCACCTTAGCTACAACTTCTTGCCCATCGTCCATAGACATGAGAAATGCTTTGCTGAACATGCCATCAGGGTATTTCTTGATAGAAACACATTGAGTGGCACCAACTGAGTTTGCTGCAACTCTTGCAAGCTTGTTCAAGTCAAATCTAACCTCTCTCTTTCGAAGATTCTCCGCTTCATCTACAATAAAGCGGCCACGCGTGAATTTGAAGAATTCATCATTAGAATTCCAGTCTGCCATGAATGAGTGATATATTGAATCATGCTCAGATAGGCATGCTTACCTGTCTGAGAAGAGCTCATGTTGGCGGTACAATAATTGTAGCGCAGTGTTGGAGCTTTCAAGATTGAGCAGCAGTGCTGCTTCAGTCTGAGTATAAGATTGCAACGATGCGCGGATGAGGGTCGACACATATTTCATCAAGTGTAAGAGTGTGTAGAACTGAATTACACAACATCAGACAACAATGCTATGTAGAGTGAGAGATCAACATGTGCTCTTCAGAGACTTGTCCTGAGACAAACAAAGTGAGAGAAAGGGTCTATGACCACACAGTGCGATAGTTAATGTAACTGCTAACCACACTTGAATGTTTGCACGGATATGGATATCGTGATGCTGTCCTCATCCATCTTTGAATCAGATGCTGGAAACCTTCAAAAATAGGGCGGTAGACTGCTACTGAAAATGTCATTCTAACACCAGAAATTGCTTTCAACACAGAAGCAAATATTCCATATAACTAGTTCAGCTCATTGAAGGATTCGGCACAGTGGAGGTCTCGGGTAAGATATAAGGTAGAATTCTCTCGAGGTTGAGATAAAAGTTGAAGGAAAAAAAGTGCTGCTTAGATGTCAATTAACTATTTCTGTGTACAATAGCATTGGTCAATAATGAACTGAGGCTCTCAAAAGATTGTGCCAAGAGATTCTGCTGGATTTCTTCTTAGTAGATACTACTTGTATTGATTCGTACCTGATGTGATAGATATTGCGTATTGGGCGGGTGTGGCGTGGGGCTTTTCAGTTGTCGTTGGCAGGTTGTGCAAAAGAAATTGTTCCTGTTTCATCTCATTCTGGAAGGTCATGGAGTGAAGCGGCAAATGCTTCCAATGGTGGAGCACAAATGCTTTTGCTGGAAAGGAACAGTGAAACCAAAGAACAGCTGGGGAAAAACTGGAGCCTCGAGTGGATACACAGCAAAGATTGGCAGATTGCTGGCATCCCCATGTATTATTTAGTTATTTGTTCTCCATGTATTATTTATCTGACGAGTCAGGTGTGGTGGGGTTCCGGAAGATTACAGATTCCGGTAAAAATTCCAGATGAAATACGAAATATTGTACTCCGTATATACAGTATGAAGGACACAGTATGTACTGTATCAAACAGTCACTACTAGCACTCAGGTCGCTGAGCAGTTTTTAGTTCAGCATAGCATTTGCTTCCTGCACTTCTATTGTGCTGCAAAGCAGATGTATAGCTATGTAGCCATTATTAGTTGTATGTATGTATGTACCTGATCCTGTAACATTGAAAGTTCCAACCTACCCCTTGAGTTACCAAAAAGCGTGTTAACCCCGATTGCTGGACTCGGCTAGTTAACTATAGTTGGTTGATACATCATACAGAATTTGTACTGTACACCTTGCTGTCAAATTAATGACATCAGTCTACTCCGTACAACGTCCGTGCTATTACTAGAGGTTATACGGAGTACAGTACGGAGCGCCTGAAGAGGTGAAAAATACATAATAACAAATATGTTGGCCAATCAAGTGTTGAGGTTTGTGGGTTTTCTGTAACAACTCAATTCTACTCCATATGCATGTACTGTACATACATACAGAACAAACTTACATACATTACAGCACATACTAAACTATGTAAGTATGTCCATACTGCATAGCAAATACTTTGTCAATAACTCTCTAGCAAGAGTCTAGAGGTTCAAGATTCCAGTATAGCACAAATATCAAGGGTCTGTGGTATTTATAGAATACAACTCAAAATGAGTTAGTACAGTAGTTTGTCAGGATTCTAAATTGAGAGTGGAGTTTCATGATGTTATGTAAGCATTTTGAGATCAATTCATGACTAGTACAGAAAAATACAGTATGTACAGTACATACGGAGTACATACCCACAGAGGATGTGCTGAGTATACTGTGTATACACATGCTGTATTGAGTATAAGGTTTTAAGTAAAACAAGTGTAAAATGCCGGTACAGGGTTCTTCCCGCCTGACAGAAATGATTGGTCTTTGGAGATTTTTGTGTCTAGTGTGTACTCCATACAGAGCATGTAAATGCCATAATTGTGGGATAAATATCAAATTGGGGTTTGGAAAATACAGTAAATACATTATTGCGGAACTGTTCTCCAACAGCTAATGAGAAGGGAAAATACTGATCCATGAGCGAAACAAAGCTTCCAGCACTGAGTCATGAAGCAGTATCCATACAAGGTATTGTATCATGTACAGTACATACATACACACATACTTACTTACTTACTTACATATGTAAATAGGTTACTGCTAGTGGACACAGAGTAAGTTGTAACAGAGCCCGGAGGTGCGGAACAAGGTGCTTAGCTAGTTATAACTAACTATAAGCACTCTAGTACTCCATAAGCTTGGCTGAAAACTTATGTATTTTGTTACATCAAATGAGTGTTGTCTCCAATACTATGTTATGCAAGACTCAAAGTCCCAGGGCTAGTTACATATGTACTGTACAGTACATCCATACATAGTAGCAGTAAGAGCCTTATCACAGTATGAACCAAGAGGCGGCTATAGAGTCTAACTTTAGCTCAAGTTTCGGGTAAAAAGCTACATAGCTACTGTGTATGGATGCTGATACTGACCTGTTTAACATAGTTTTAGAGGTGTAACTAATTACAGACTTTTGTTCCACACCTCCGTAGCGCTATACAAATCATGAGCCGCCTGTACTGTATTATATACTAGTTCAATACAAACTGCCTTGTATGTAAATACATACAGTGTTGTACTGTACATACGTACGTGACCCAGTAAAATTACCTATTAAACCGTCAGTACCTAAGAGTTCAGCCAACCGCCGAGTGTTTCCAGGAGTAGTTAACCAGCTAGTTAATCCATCAGAAAACAACGTCGTCTTTGCACCCAGAGAGGATCAGACCTCAACGTCCCTTCGTCTCTGAGGATTCTGCACTGCAGAGACACTCGAGGAATCAACATCCAGCTGCACACCCGCCATCGAAGTAGTCCTCATGCTTGCGATCGACAATTGGAGCTCAATATTTTGTTCCTGAAGTGAACTAGTTATCCGCTTGCCGCCGCACAGTTGCGACAAACCCTCCCACCTTGAATGAGGGTTCCAATCGCAGCACTTCAACTCTGAGCGCCAGAGCTCGAGCGGTGGGCGTGTATTTACTTCGCTACTGAAGTTGCATCCTAAAGAGCGAGCCATTCTGTCAATTAGCGTCGTGGCGAACTACACAGCAACGTATCCTTACGTTGCCCTTGAATCTTATTTCTGGAGCAGGCGCCCTGTTCTTCAAAGCCGTGTCCTAGTCGATCCTCCTCAAATAATTCGGTGACTCTAACCGATACTCGACAGGGTTTATGAGAGGCCTGAGGATTGACTGCTCTACTCCTAACCTGCTCTCTCGCCCGAATCTCTCGCATCATCTTCTCAGTTCTTGCTTACCTATGAGAGTCCTTAGCTGAGACAGGTATGTGATGACTTCTCGAATTCTTTATCGCCAGTATTGTTTCCCCCTTCATTTTTCGATTCGGCTGGCCAGGTGGATTGATTTGAGTATTTCCTACTTGTTTTAGCTCAGAAGTTGCTGCTGACAACATGCGTTGCAGCGAACGTGGTGAAACCACCCACTGATTTCTCAATATATGATACTGTGCGATTAGCCTAGCTACTCTCTACTACGTTTAGTGTCCTTCCTTCGTCTTGACCCACTTCGCAGAAGAGTCGTGCTATAGACACCTACTCGCCTCGCGCAGTTCATACCTGGCGTTCGAATATAAGTATCTTCAGTGTGCTAGGTGACCATTGTCTATCAGAGCACTACAATGGCAGATCGGAATATTCCCAGTAATCAACAAGGCCAGGACCTTGTTACAATCAATGAAGTTGTGAACAGCGACCCTGGTAAGATAAAGACATGATTGTTCCTCTGCTTTCGTCTAATTGTTCCGCTGCTTTCGTCTAATATTTGCTTATGGTTATCTCAGCACAACAAACAGACAATAACACTACTGCAAAAAGCAAAGGCCAAAAGACTTCCAATTCCGATATACCTCCTAAAACTGAGAAGCCTCGACCACATGTTTGCGTGATCTGTACCCGCTCTTTTGCACGTCTAGAACATCTGAAACGTCATGAGCGATCCCATACCAAGGAAAAGCCGTTTGAATGCCCAGACTGTACAAGGTGCTTCGCGAGAAGAGATCTCCTATTGCGGCATCAGCAGAAACTGCATATGACCACGACACCCTCGTCTCGTCCCAGGAATGTTCGAAGGGAGAGTACAAGTAGCTCCACTCGCGTCAGGAAGAACTCGATTGCAAATGGAAGTACTAGCATGAGACCAAGGGCCAATACTATCAGTCATGTGGATCACGCGACTGTAGGTATAATATCTAAGCCGGACACACCAAGGACGCCGCAAGCTGGACATGCTCATCACCCGAGCCTCAAGTCGGTGGCCATGTCAAGCTTTGAATGTCGTGGGATGCCCTCTGATAATCGTCACACCACTATAAATGGACTTAGCAAACTTGACACAACTGCTATTCCACTTAACTTATCCGATGGTCTTCGAACTGCCCCTGTTTTTGGTAGCTTCGGTCCGGATTTCGGAATCGGTGACATGATGTTGGGTCCAGGAAGCACAGTCAATCCCGCTCAACTGCACTTTTCAGGCTCTCCCAACACTTTCCTAGACACTCCTACGTCGCCTTTTACTCCCGCATTTTCAAACATGCCAGCTGCCCAGAATATATATGATGACGATGTCAAGTATGAATGGATCAACGGCTTTGATAATACTATGAAACTCAATGCCAACGAATCCGCAATTGACAATTCATCCCCTTCAGCAATGAGCACCGGGAGTCCCACTGGTATCGGCGAAGCTATTTTAGACAGTGCGAGTCACGTTTTAACGTCTGCTGGCCCTTGGTCAAATACGTTGCTATCCCAAAGCCAGCCCGGCCAGTTCGGCTTAGACTTCCCTCAGTCCACTTTACAGGATCATTCCACCCGCACTGAAACAGTATCCCCGAAGTCGCTTTTAACTCACATTCCCGACCACACGTTCTCAACCTCACCGTCACTTGCGTCGATGGGAGCGTCAGTCTTGTCTAACATCCCGAGTAATATGTTTCAGAATACCAGTGCATCCTCAAATACTACCGGGTTCGAAGCAAGTTTCATGCATACTGGACTACCGACATACGCAAATGCTATCACTGACTCAACACGCCAAGCTCTTATGACAACGTTGCAACAGCCGTCAACTTTTACTAATCGTCGATACTCTCAGCCGGCGTCCACTTCATCTTTCGCACCTGGAAACTCACGATCCACCATGCTTGAGAGCAGTTCATCCATTTTGCCAAGCACCAGTGACCTTCAGCGTTATATTGCAGCCTATATCAATTATTTCCACCCTCACATGCCATTTCTTCACATACCGACAGTTGATTTCAAAGCTCCTGAACTTTCTAGCAAATTTAAGGTACATAGTGGATATGGAAATGTGAACTCATCAAATGTTTCTGCGGACAGTGGGTGTCTGATACTCTCAATGGCAGCTATCGGCGCTCTGTATGAGTTCGACACTGCAACCTCAAAAGAGTTGTTCGAATCTGCGAAAAAGATGATACAACTATACCTTGAAGAGAGGCGAAAGGCTGATTTAGCTGTTCTGAATCGCTCGACTTCTGGGCGCGACAATTCCGTACAAGATACTCCTTTGTGGCTGGTCCAAGCAATGTTACTCAATGTCATTTACGGCCACAACTGCGATGACAAGACGGCGGCTGACATTGCAAGCAATCACTGTGCCGCATTGGTAAGTCTTGCCAGGGCAGCAGAACTCACCCAATATCACCCACCGGAGAGTCTTCCGCCAGACCAATTCGGTTACGCCTCCACGGGAGTTAGCACACAGTTGAATAGCACTTGTATTGCTTCTTGGAACGTTCAATCATCGGAACTTTCTCCGCAAAGGAGAGAGTGGCTTAAATGGAAGGTAGTAGAAGAGCGGAAGCGAACTTTATATGCTATCTTTACGCTATCTAGCTTGCTGGTGTCAGCATATAACCATGCGCCTGCCCTCACTAATTCTGAAATTCGTTTAACCCTGCCATGCGACGAAGAACTTTGGGCAGCTGATTCTCCAGAAGCATGGATGTCTTTGGGGGGTGAAGCGCATGTAGAACAGACTGCGATCAACTTCTCTGATGCGCTAAATAAGCTTCTGGTAGCGGGCCAGCACACAGTTTCTCCCCATCATCAATTTGGATCTGGTATGCAAGTCGACGGTTTGCCTTCAACTGATCTAAAACCGAGTACTTTTGGCTGTCTGGTTTTGATTCATGCTCTTCATAATTATATTTGGGAGACTCGCCAGCAACACATGGGAAAACATTGGACAAGCGAGGAATCAGAAGCTCTGCATGCGCATATTGAACCGGCTTTTAGAGCATGGCAGGCTGCTTGGAGTAGCAATCCTAATCACAGCTTGGTCAGGCCGAACCCCTATGGTGCGGGTCCGTTATCTGCAGACAGCATACCACTTCTGGATCTTGCGTATGTTCGGCTATATGTGAACCTGGGCCGCTCTAGGGAAGCGTTTTGGCAACGTGATTGGAACGGAATGATTGACGAGCTTTCTAAGACTGCAGATATTCTTCAACATTCGAATGAAAGTCCTACTTCTGAATTCGGACATGATTTAATGGCCGAGTTTGATGCGATAGATGTTGGAATCCGCAGTGATTCCAACTTGGAGTTTGCATATCAAGGAGGGTCCAGTCGTCGAACAAAGCCATCAAAGAGCGAACGGTTTTTGCGGAAGGCTGCGTTTTATGCTGCAGATTCCATTAGTATGGCAAACAAATTTGGTAACACCTTTTTTGAATTCACTTCTCGGGAACTCCCGCTCCAAAGTGCTATGTGCCTATTTGACTGCGCGCAAGTATTGGCTGAGTGGATCAGTACTGTTCAGGAACGAGTCGGACCATATCTGGGAATTCTTGGGCAGGCCCCAATGGACCTGACTCAGGTTCCCGCGATCATACTATTGGAGGATGAAGATTATAAATTGATTCAGAAAATCGATGACATTCTTCACAGCGTGGAAGCGAAGATGAAAGACAACATTCCCAGCCCATGTTCGAGTAGCGGAGAAGCGTGGAATTGTTTACCTAGCGTGATGGAAGGTGGATATGCGACCAAGATCTCGTTGTCGACCGCCTACCTGCTGGACCGTGCAGGAGTTTGGCCAGGTGAGTCGCTCTACATCATGTTTTTGATTGAGTTCTGTTTGTTCTTTTGGCGTGAACTGATTCTCATTATTCGTAGTCATCAAATTAATGGCCAGCGCCCTTGAATTTCAAGCACAGAGTATGAAAGAGCGAGCGCAGAATTCCCTTTCTGGATAATCCAATCGGCCGTATTCCCCGCCGTATACATGTTGACCTCCGGTCCACCTCATGACGCGAAGCAAACAGGGATAGACCACAAAGATATACCTGAATCTCGAGCTCTGAGGACTCGTTTTTACTTACAAGCCCCAGATTACCCACTCGTCAGGATTCTTTTCTTCCTGCTTCCTATGTCTAACCTACAGCTCGTCAATTCTCTGGTACTTAGATATTTCTTTCACTTGTCATCCAGAGACTGATATTTATCCGCCATTTGTCTATTGTATTATGGTTTGGGGCCACATTTGACAGGTGTCTGGTGTCCAAGGCACATCTTCGTTCGGACTGTTGGGTTTCAAGAATCTTCGTTATCTGAGATGTTTACAACGCTATTTTATTATATGGCATTGACTTGACTTTTTTTCTTTGATGGCTGTTTCGCATCTTATGAAATCTGTGACCTTTTTAACCCTCCATCACATACTTTCCTAGGATCTGCCCATTCAATTTGTGGATTGCTTGCGCTTTATTTATTTCCCTTCGGCTGGCCTTTAACGCCTTCTTGGCTTTCTCTGGCTGCTCTGGTCTACACTGATAAAAACACTAGAACATACCCAAAAAGATAGAGACGGAGAGGGATGATCTGGAGCAAGTCTTGATGGTTCATCGGAGGCATGCATGGGCTATTCCAAGGAAAAAAGACCTGGATGATGAAATTATCCCGTGTATTTAAGTACTCTGTCTTCGTGTTCCCCGATTTTTGTTTAATCATGTATTTTGCAGGACTGGTGGTGTCGTGTCCCAATTTCTTTTTATGCTAGCTTTTTCTCTTTTTCAATTGCCTTGTCACGTCGGTGCCTTTGGAGTTTCTTTTTCGTTCTGTTCAGCCCTGTGTTCCGAGGAATGTTTGTTGGATTTTCCGTTTTGATTTCGTATGTGATGCCATTTGATGGGCCAATCTGGCCGATTTAGGTGGCTTATGGTTGATGATGACGACAATGATGACCTGGAAACACAATGTCATGGCTATGCTTAAAGGGATTAAGGTCCATATTTGCAAGAAATAGGCTCCAAGAAAAACAAAGTATTCCGTGCAATGATCGCTTTCTCAGCTTTTCCTAAACCTAGAGCCATGATCATACATACTCTCCGTATACAAACCATGATCCAGGCTTTCTTTAGCGTCTCAGCTAGTTATACGATAATCCGCTCAAAGGAATACTTTCCAACAGCTTTACCCTTCAAATAACCCAATTCACGATGACTTCGCGGCTTCACTTCTCCCGTCGACTTGACTACCTTCGTTCTACTCGGTTCTTCTCCAGCCACATCACCGCCTCGACCAGTGGCCGTCATCATCAACGAGAGAGGTAGCATTTTCGAATCAGCGCCCACAAGCCCAGATGAGTGCGCCATATCGTCGTATACCAAAATCTGGGCACCATTAACCCATTCTTTGCGCTTGATACGTAAACCCCCCCTTCCTTCTTCTCCTCCTGCCTCTGACGGCGGGAGCACTTCGCCCTTCTTCTTCTCGCCACCGCTGTGCGTCTTGCTCTCCGCCGCGCTCTCCGTCGTCTCGCAGCAGCGAATGAATTCGCGCAGGATACCCTTTAGATACGTCGCTTCTTCCACACCGGCGAGTGCGGCGGATATTTCCGATTTCATGTCGGCGATGAGAGAGGCTTCGCTGCCTTCGCCTCCGGCGAAACCTGCGGCGGATATCCATCCGCTGGGGCCGACGGCGTCGATGCAGGCGTTGAAGAGGTCCACGATCGTGGAGAGGGGGAGAACGGGGATTTTGGGACTGGAAAATGACGGGGGTGGGTCTTCGGTGAATCGAGAGGTGTAGCCTCCGGTGGCTAGGGAGTGGCGGAGATGGTGGATTATGGAGAGGATGTCGGAGTTGGAGAGAACGGAGCGGATTGATTGCGTTACTTTATCGAGTGGTTGGGAGTCAAGCTTTATAAGAGTCAGATTTAATCCGGCCACTGCGTCTGTTAAAACTGCTTCAGAGCCACGTGTCTGTTTTGGGGTCGTAGATGCTGATGCTGCCTCTTTCGTTGTGCTTTGGTTCTGGTTGTGAGATGGCTCTGTCAAAGCTTTGGGCGGCTCTGCAGAATTTGTAGAATGAGAGCGAGCGACTTCCAAGAGCAGCCTTAGAGTATGGCTGAGTTCCATAGCATCTAGGTGTACTGGACCACGTAAAACGAGGAGTAACAATTTGATTGAGCGGCCTGAATGCGCCAAAGCCTTGACCAAAGATCCAGCTGGGATTGTAGGAAGAAGCCGATCGGGGTTGGAGCTACTGAGAGCTGCTTGGATGCTGCTCAGACTTAAATGTCGTGAATTGACGAGCCATTGCAAGGTCTCGAAAGGGAGGAAGCTGATGGTGAGTTTTGGGGTATCTGATTCACTCTTGGATACGAGTGAGAAAATCTTTGAGAGCAAAAATGAAATTTTTTCCAAGTCAATGTATTCTCTCGCCGGTGGGAACCCTTTCAGCTTCTCTGCTGCATCTGGGAGCAAGGATTTCCAGAATTTCGTTTTCATAATTTGATCGAACCTCATAGGATCATTGGCCTCTGATGCCAGATCCAGCTCTGACCTTACATCGGCCCATTTAGCAGCAACACCATTCTGTGTGAGCCCGAGCGGTCTCATAAATTGCACCGGCTTTCGGTCAAGCGAAGGTCGCTTTGCATCGGTGTCAACTACCCCTATTCCCTTTCCGATGGAATCGATAAGTAAACCACTCCTCGGCCTTTTCCGGGAAGTCTGGCCGCTATTGTGCACCGTTGAGAGATCAAAAGCAAGTAGATTGTTTCTACACAAGGCCACCACCACGCTAAGTGTAGAGAAATAGCTTATGAGCTCAAGAGACGAAGGGGCATCCGGCGTTCGGCTGGGAGTAATATCTGGAATCTCAGTGATAGGGAGGTCTGCCTGAAGTGATCGATACTTCGCATCGTATAACGAAACCGTGGATTGGCTTGCGCCGATAACTAACCGTGGGGAGATTCGCATAACGGACGAGAAGGTGGCGGTGTTGACGATCATATGGGAGTCAATTTCGGGAGTATAATGTGAGATATTGTAGGTGATATATCCTCGATCAAACGATAATGAGAGCTCCGCCTGATTTAAATTCGCAGTCCAATTGACATTTTGTGCGTCTAGAGGCGCTTGTCCCTGTATATCTGGGAGAGTCATTTCCATGAGATGTCTCAAGTGTTGATTCTCGTTGATCGTGAAGCCGTTAAGGGAGTGATGTGCAGGTATCGAGAATAAGTGGACTCTCACTTCGCTTGGCAACAGTGTGCTTCTTTGACGGGGATGCAATACGAGCATTAAGATCGTGGATGCCTCTGAACGAACTCCATGCCCGGCCGCCAGAATAGTAGCAATCAAATCTTGTCTTTTCCTAAGCAGTGCCTTTTGAGCCTCTTCAAAGCTCACAACGAAGCTAGCCCGAACCTCATATTCACCCAAATATTCCGTCACTGTGGTTATCCACCTCTGCCTCTTGAGGTCGGGCGACAGCCGCCGTACCTGGCCGTTTTCGTGGACTATAACCACATCAAACCCTTCTTCTTGCTCCTTTAGCGATTGAATTGTGGGAACCACCGTTGTGAAAACCACTGGGCTCTTGCTATCCTCTAAGGGGAATGTCAATGTCGAAAATTCTGCTGAGCTCCGATCCGACGTGCCATGCTCAACAAAGCCTTTAATCTGCCTCTCTGGTCGATCAATAGCACAATATGTGTATCTTTTCACCGAAGCAGTCACTCTGGATTTTTCTCTCACTGAACAAGGCGGACATGGTATCGTGGACTGAGGCGAGATTGCGTAGGAAGAGATCAGTTTTGGGAATTGGACCTTTGATACCATCAGCTTTGTAGATTCCCAGAGAAGAATGATGTACCGTACATTGTATATATTCACACTCTCCCCGTCTATGGCGGCAGCAACCTCATATCGTTTTCGCTTCCTGCTGGCTGTAAGACTGTACACTTCCGAGAACTGACATTTGCCAGCACTTCCACCCAGAGGCCGAGGCAATTGAGCCAGAAGAGAGGGCGGCTGTAGAGACATGGACACGAGAGTTCTTCCTCCAAGATCGAAATCACAGCCAGCTTCAAGCCTCTCGCTGTCTCGAATTTCATAGATTTATCATTTTGCAGGTTTTTGAATTCGAAAAAAAGAGAAAAATGGCCGGATCGGGGAAATATTTTGCCGTCACTAGCCACATCCACCAGCCACCAGCCACAGATCGCGAGTGACGCGCTTGAGATCAGATCAGATGGTTGAACGCGATTCTGTCGAACAGCTTCAAAGATGCGTTTGGTCGTGTTGGAGAGCTGGTGGTTATGTGCCTGACAGATATCCTTCTTTGGATTGCTCGTACGCCTTAATTCATTAGTTATATAACTAGTTATTTTACAGTCTATTTGTCGCCGCTCACATCATGAACTAATCACGACGAACCGCAATGGCTACAGTGCAGTTGAACGCCATGGGTCAACATGATCAGAGAACTCTCCATCCGTTCTTTATGAAACGTAGGACACCTTTTCTTCCATTTCAAAACTGCAGGCTGCTGAATGTATGGCATTAGTTGGCAGAGATCCGGTGGTGGAGCGCCCCCAACTCGCAAACACACAGTTCAAACAGTTGAATGACCGATCTCTAAGTGAAGCTGCTGACGTCGGTTTACAATCTACAGCGAGGAATCGTCCAGGTCGAATAGATGAGGATGACGATCTGAGTCGCAGAAAACGTCGGAAAACAACGTCCCCTGTATGTCTAGGAGATACTGTGCATGCCCCAGGGCTGTCTTCCGCAGCCGCCGTTGAGCCTGAATCTGTTACTTCCGTGTCGAACGTGGCAGTCCCCTCCCCATCTAATGACATTGAAGAAAGGCCAGGGAAAACGAGATATTCATTTCGCAAGGGAACAGTCAATTCCGGCCCAGCCAAAGTTGTGTGCGAGAACCATCTCGAAAGCGGTCTTCGTGAGACACCCCGTAAAGGAAAGATTTTACAGCTTAATCGCAATGGAAAACTTTTGAGCTCGCCCATCCAGCATGCGGATGCAAATGTACGGGAGAATGGAGGAGAAACCAGAAAGAGGGGTCGCCCTCGCAAAAAGCGGGAACCTGAAATCGACCCCCTATCCAAGGTTGCCATAATGAAATATGGATCTGGAAAGCTTCCACAACATTATATTGGAGGTGCAATACATGAAATCATGAATGGACATACAACCTACGCTCTGATTAAACAACGGACCGTAAAAGCTCAACAACCTCAAGGGCCTCCTAAACCTACCCACCCGTTCTTCTTGAATAGAAAACCTCCGAAAATGATGGAGCATGCGCAAGCCCAACAGGAGTGTCATGCTCAGAAAAGCACAGATACAGTCCTAGATAAACCGAAGCCCTCCATTCTAGAGCTGTCTCGTCCCCACTTTGCGGCAGCAACTATGCGGATTCCATCCTCAAGCAAAGCCGTCAAACCTAGAAGAGCTAATGATCCAGTAGAACCGATATGGCCTCCACATGATATGGTTCACATTTATGACGGTGTGCAGCGACCTGTCCTCGAACGACGTGAACATACCTCGTTTGAACAGAGGAAAGCTAAAGGGTTGGCAACTAAGATATCGGAACCTGAAACCATTCTTCCAATACTTTCACAATCTATACGGGAGGGCTGCGCTGATTTGCAAGACTTGCCCGCGAACACACCTCTAAGGTATCCCTCCAGGATCATCAAAGAAGGTCACTCGTTGCGGGAGCTCATTACTGGGAAACTCAGTCAAGGCTTGGGTAAAAGGCAAACGGAATTACGGACTGATAAGTCGGCTCACAATGAATCGCTTCATCCCGCTGTTACAAGCCTCCTCTCTTCTCTTCCAACTGCTAGAAGCTCCTTTGAAACAGGCACCTACGAAGAACTACCCTGGATTCAAAAGTATGCGCCAGATTTAGCTACAAAAGTCCTCCAAGTAGGATCAGAGGCACTGGTGTTGCGTTCTTGGCTGCAACGTCTCACTGTGTCGGCTGTCAATACTGTAGCTGGGAAACTAGATTCGAAATCTTCCAGAGCACCAAAAGCAGAGTTTAAGAAACGAACGAAGCGAAAGAGGCCCAAGGATCTAGACGATTTTATTGCGTCTAGCAGTGATGAGGAGCCGCACATGGATGAACTCACCGATGATGAGGATGAGCTAGCTGGTGCAGTGACAGTACCGAGAAGGGCTGTTGTGCGAGCAGGCGGATCGCTTTCGCCAAACAATGCTAAAAATGAAAGACAGTCATTTTCCAATACAATTCTTCTTAGCGGGCCTCCTGGCTGTGGGAAGACGGCGGCGGTCTACGCCGTTGCTCGTGAGCTCGACTTCGACATCTTTGAAATTAACGCAGGATGCCGCAGAAGTGCCCGAGATGTGATCGAGCGAGTCGGAGACATGGCCCAGAATCACCTCGTACAGATGCTCAAACAAATTGACAACAATACGTCGGTTCATTCTGGCAATGGAATCAATATACTCCAACAGAATGACAAACAAACGTCGATAAGCAACCTTTTTAAAGAAAAACCATTACCAAACACTACCGCTTCCAAAGCAGGAACAGCGCCGCCTCCAAGTCGTAGCTGTGAGGTTCAGAAATCAAGGACAAGCCAGCGCCAATCCCTCATTTTCCTTGAGGAGGTAGACATTCTTTTTAGTGAGGATAAACAGTTCTGGAATGGTGTCCTAGCATTGATCGCGCAGTCGAAAAGGCCGATTGTTATGACTTGCAATGACGAGAGCCTGGTTCCCAGGGATAGCTTATCATTTCATGCAATTCTTCGCTTCTGTCCACCTCCACCGGACTTGGCTGCTGGCTATCTCTTCGTCCTTTGTGCCAACGAGGGTCATATAGTGGAGCCGAAAGCAATACGCGATTTATATACAGTTCTTGGAAAAGACCTGCGTGCAACGATAATGCAATTGGACTATTGGTGTCAGATGGCTGTAGGAAGTCAAAAGTCAGGTCTCGATTGGATAGTCGATCGCCCTCGGTCGGATAGATTGGGGACCAGCCCTGATCTACCAAGGATTATAAGTTCAGGTACATACTTAGAAGGTATGGGCTGGCTCTGTCGAGATATGGCCGTGGCCGAAGGTGATGGTATTCAAAAGAGAATTCAGCTCGTCACGGAACTACTCACCCAGTGGCATATCTCGGCAGTCGATTGGTTAGAACCAAAACGGAGCCTGGACTCTTGTAGTAGTGGAAATAGCCTAGAGTCATTGGAACAGGCTAGTTTTGTATCCGACATGAAAAGTGCGCTTGATCTTTTAGGCAAAGGAATCAGAAGCGATCCCACCAAGGTAAACGATCTCAATGGACATTTCAGAATTCAGACTGACAATCACAGGATACGCTGGATACATCCTTCCCCCCGACACCTGAAAAGCAACGCCTTAATTATATTGAGGGTTATCAGTTTCTTGAAGCAGATCCTCAGCCAGATTATGTAGGATTGCTGGACAGAATTAGCATTACGCTCGGCGTGCTGCTTGAAGAAACGTCCAGTCAATTGCCTCAACAGGAATATGAACAAGATATAATCGATCAGATCTTACAAAGGGCCACAAACCCTAGTCCAACAATGATACAACCATCTTATTTCACCGACGCATTCCGCCCAATCTTTGATGTTTCTGATTACTCCACTCCAGCCTCAGGTCATCGGCCACTCTCCTTCGAACATGGGACGCCTGTAATTTCAGAAGACGTTGCGCCATATATCAGATTCATCGTTGCCTCTGACTTACGGATTGAGCAGCAGCGACATCAGCTTAACAGTCTTCTTTCTCAGTCAGTGCCAGGGGCTAAAAGGATGAGAACCACTCGTGCAAGCAGAGCGGCATTGGAAGGCGGAAACAACGCTATGGCAAGACGAGAGAGATGGTTTTCTGGGAAAGTGGTTCCGGCACAGGTCATGGCTACAGGTGGTTTAGGCTGGGAAAATATTCTCCTGCTACATCTACGGCGTCCAAAAGAGGAGTGGCCGATGAACAGAACTGACGAAGCGCTGGATAATACCTCTAATGGCTCGAATGAGCATGGGTCGTAGGAGGTGCATCTGGAATTGCGGAATGAACCTATGAATTTTCAATGCGAGTATTGAAAATAGAATGGCGGAATCTTGGTTAACCTAGTTATATTACAGTTTGATATTCAAAAGAATATATTTTCTAGTCGAAGAAAAATGGCTGGCAACATAGTACTATTTCAATTTTCGTATTCTTCATTCAGTCTTATAAAGAGTTCAACCAGGTTTGATTCCATTCTGAAGAAGACCAAAAATTTCGGAGCCTAATCAGTTACATAGTTAAAACGCTGCTTCCACCCCCGTCCGTCGGAGGATCTCCCGCAGGAGGGTCCGCCCAATGCTTCCCGCGCTGATCCCGACCGCGTTTACCTCTTGATAAAACGAACACACATTCCTGAAAGAACCCCCTTTGGCGTCCTTCATCCCAGTTTCCTCTGCTTGCTTGCTTCCACTCTCTCAACCGTTTTCCCGTTGGTCGGGCGCCGTCCAGCCTACCCCCAGCAAGCCACCATATCACAGCCGGAACAACCTCGTCATCCTCGAGTCTTTTGTTCTTCTTGAACACGCTGAAACATCCACCGCGGAGATGAAGTGGGCTTGTGCTATCAAGGTTGTTAGAAGAGGGTGGGATTTGTGTTTGTGCAGAGAAGTCTGGCTGGGTGTGGTGGGACTTTGTTGCTTTGGATGTTGGTGTCTTTGTGTGTCGTATTTGTGGTTTGAAAGCTCGAGCTACGGAGTGAGCTCGTAATGTCCTGGGTTTAGAGGCTGAGTTCAGTTCAATGGATACGTCGATTTCTTGGTTTTCAAAAACTATTTGGCCTGTGTCAGTGTCTGAATGCATGGTATGTGTGCTTCTGTCATTATTGAAGAAGAGGAGACCGCAGATCTGGTCCCCGATGCTTGGTTCATGGTCGATGACCCGGAAGTCAGGCTTGTGGTTGGATACGCCGGCTCTCTGGGGATCTGCTTCACATGCAACGATATAAAGAATTTCAAACGGCAGACTTCGTGAACTTGGAGTGGCTGCGAGGTGGTCTGCCTCCGACACTCCTCTGTGGACAACGCCTGGTGTCTCTCTGGCTGGCGGTAGACGTGGCGTTGGATAATGCTCCATGACGCTTCCTGGATGCTATAACTTGCCCCTTGTCTCAAGCAGAGCAACACCGATAAGGATAACGCAGCTTATGGGTAGGCGACAGCTCGTCTTCGGGTGTGATTCTTGCAAGTCTTCCTTTGTCAGTAGCAAGCAGATCCGTCGATCGTGATGCAGGTCTATGTCCTCGTTTTAAAGACAGAGTTGCGGAACAGGACCCCCTGAAGGATTATTCCTCCCAGAAAGACTCTCCAAAATCTTTCGCAGGGTCCGCAACTTTTGGTAAAGATACTTGGATTTGATCTTCATGTGTTTAGTTAGCAAAAATATCGCCTGTTCAGTTGTGTTTAATTGATGGCTGGTATTGACAAGATAGTTTGCATGCTTCGTTGAAAGTGTCGCTGCAGAAAGAAAGAAAATACAGAACCAAGAACGAGTCCAGCAAAGTCTGTGAGAGTATATATACTCATGCACAGCCATAATGACAGGATCAGTTAATATCTGTGGGAGAAAGCAATACTGCAGTCTGTGAGTCCTTCGTCAGCTTGCTAGGGACGCAGTGATCTATGACCCTTTTTTTTGAGAACCATGTTTGTATAAAGGTCACTGAAAAAGGTATTGCAGTGACTGCTGAGAGCATGGTACACTGACACTGTATTTTTGAACTTGTCTGAACTTGACCAAGAAGATGTATCCCAATTCTTCGTAAAAGATACAATCTGTTGCCAGAATATCAAGTATTCTGTTTTTCGATGCCCTTTCTCTCAGAAAAATGTTTATGGGGCTGCTATGGGGCCTGTTAAGTCTCAACTCTCAGGAACAGGACTGCTAACTGAGCGATGGCTTACTATACCTCAATTATGAAGAGATCAGCATTTCCTTGTAAGAAAGAATAATAAGGCTAACAATTCCTTTTCAGTTGAATTCCAAAGTCCTCGTGCATTGATTCATAATTCATGGATATCAAACAGAGCATTTTGAACTTGCAGCTTTCAACCCCCAATGCAAATGGTATATTTTTGTACTCCCTGCACGCTAAACACTAATAGTCTTAAAGACACTGCAAAGAGTTATTAGTATCATTAAGTGGGATGTCATGAAATCAAAATTTCAACAAGAACAGGAATACACATACCCAAATCCACCACTGCCAGTAGCCATGAGGGTTCCTGGCATCTGCACCTGCCAATGCAGCTCCTTTACCATTTCCATATAATGAACAAACAACAGTTGCGATGGCACATCAGTGAGAGAAGCATCGCGTCCTTCCTCATCGTCTAGCTCCACAGCCAGATCCCACAGAGTAAGAGTATTATCCGCTGAAGCAACAGCGACAACGCTATCATCTGTAGGATGCCATTCGATGCTCGTAATGGGTTCTTTATGGAAGTTGAAAGATGCCACAGGCGTCGGTTTAAGTTGTGAAGGCTTGTTGCTCTCAGGCTTCCAGTGCCGGAGATCCCAGACTGCCCACTGACCGTCGTCGGCGCCTGTAGCCAGGAGGTGAAACGTTTGATTAGACCAACTCATGACATTGACATCTGTCTCGGAGATCTTTACGTCCACTGCAGGTTTTCGAGATTTTGATCGAACGTCCCAAACTTTGACACTATCGTCACTGCTGGCAGACGCAAAGACATTTCTCTCATTTGGAGACCACTGGATTTCTTCGACAGAAGACGTATGTCCAGTGAAAGGTCGAGTGTCTGTAATCCATCCGCCACCTTCGCTGCGAGTAGTTACATATATTGAGCCGTTATTGTCGCCTGTTAGAAGTTTCCCAAGGGGGTATAAAGGAGACCAGTCCAGCGCATACCCTTCTGTTTTGTGCATTCGCAAGGTAGACAATGGTTTCGAGGCGGACGGCGGGACAACTAAGCCAGGATTATCGAAGCTGGCAAGGTATGGAGATACATCGTGGATGAGAACCTGGGAATTTTCGAGCATACATGCGGTGAGTGTTTGAAGGGGCTTCGTCGGGTCATTGGAGAAGTGTGGGGTCTGATGTGCGCGGATGCGATTCGTTGTCGAGTTTAAAGCTATTGACTTGGATTCGAGGATAGGTTCTGAGGGAGAGTCGTCATCTGAGTCGGATTCACCTTCTGAATCTTCTTCTTTTTCCCGTTCCATTCTGCTAAGGCCACTTAATTTCAACACCATAAGCTGGTTTTCCTTCAAACGTGGTCTGTCAGCTTGTGTTCCAGCAACTGCATACACCGTGGCTGGATAAGTCTTTCTGTTATCACCCAGATTATCGCGGACAATGTCGAATGATAGACACGGCCAAGGTGTAGTTAACGTGTGAAGCATATCATATGTCGAGGGATCCGGCGCCAAAGTCTCCCCAGGAGCCAGTTTCGTTCGACCGGGCATGAATGTCTGCTTGTCCACGTCCATCGCATCTATCTAATTTTGTTAGCGCTCTCAAACGATCTTCGTTCGGAATGTAGCAACTGGAATGCCCACCGCAATACCAGCTCTAGGGCAGCCACGTACCCCTTTCTTCTTCTTCTCGTTCAGCGTCTGGACGGCCATCCACACCAGCTTCGTAGATCTCATCTTCGCTCTCAAACTCATCCTCAAATTCATCTTCGAATTCTCCCATCTCGTCTGGCGGTGCATCAGGCATTGGCCGCTCTCCGGCCTTGAGAGCACCAGAAAGCGCGTCTGCCTCTTCCGCACCACGTTTAGCCATTGTCGAAGTTTCAAAGAAAGCCTCAGGGTATCAGTCAATTTTTTGAAGCTGAAAAAAAAAAAATTACACAATATAGGGCTGGCGATGCTGATTAGATTGAGAATCACGTGGTTGCGGGATTGATCAGCCCGCGCTAGTCTGTTTTGGGAAGAGCGGCATCGAAAAGCGTCATCCACACCCTTGAAGTTGCTGCTGGTGGGCGCTGTTTACGCTGATCTTGCTGCTTGTTACGAGTCGAGTCTTCGCCTTGTCTTTCTTTTATCATTCCATTCGATTGTGATCTCGACCTTTTGTCTTAATTTCACTCATTTGAGCGTATTGCCGTAAGGGTTCGTTGACTGGTTAGGGAGTAAACAGCCTGGTCTGAGGACTCCAAACCTGGAATTGGGCTAAAACAACAAACAGTTCTGATCGAGTCGTCGATGCAAACTTACGTGGAGCGAGCAGTTAAAGCAGTTCTACAGATTTAGATTGCATCTACATCCATGAAGATCCTCAAGTCCAACTACCTCTGAGACTTGAGGTTCAGTTCCATCCGTTGTCGTTATTTCGTCGTCTCGTTCGCGGTTGCCTGCTCTATTCCGAATCACGACCGAAAGACGTAGATTCGAGTTTAAATCACAGAGATGGAGACACTCATAGCAGATGCAGATAGGCCGCCAGTGCAGGAGAATACAGCCCAAGCCATTTACCCGGCTGTCGATAGCTTGGATACCCCCGAACCAAGCATCCAACCAGAGCATGACATGCCAGCAAACACGGAGGAAGCAGTGTCCAATTCTCCTCAACCTTACAACAATGGATTTAGCAATGGCCAATCCACCCAGCAAGCGTCTGTTGACTACGCTCAATCTGCACCTGCGCTATCCTCACACGAAGGCGAATTCCCCTCGAGGTTCAGCTCACCCACAGTGTCATACCAACAGTTGCAACAAGTTCCGCAATCCAATTCTCGCCCAGGCTCAGGACTGTCGAGTGGGGGAGATAGATATGGATATGCACAATCGCATCTCGACCAGAATCCTCGGCCACAGGTTGGCCCACCGAGCAAGAACAGTGTAGTGATCAAAGTGGGCATGGTTGGAGATGCGCAGATTGGGAAAACTAGTCTCATGGTGAAGTATGTCGAAGGAAGCTGGGACGAAGACTATATTCAAACGCTTGGTAAGAACGGTTTGGTGGCATCAGCTTTTTCAGAATCCCAGCTGATGTAGCGCGAAATAGGGGTCAACTTTATGGAGAAGACGATCTCGATTCGAAACACAGAAATCACGTTCTCAATCTGGGACCTTGGTGGACAACGCGAATTCGTCAACATGCTTCCTCTAGTTTGCAACGACGCAGTGGCTATTTTGTTTATGTTCGATCTCACTCGGAAAAGCACACTAAATTCCATCAAAGAATGGTATCGACAAGGCCGTGGATTTAACAAAACTGCAATCCCATTACTCGTCGGCACCAAATATGACCATTTTGTTAACTTCCCTCGGGAAGATCAGGAAGAGATTTCAATTCAGGTCAGTTCAAACTTAGCCGACTTTCATCCCTGCTGTTCAAGCTGACAATTGCAGGCAAAACGGTTTGCCAAAGCGATGAGAGCCAGCTTGATTTTCAGCAGCACAAGCCACAGTATAAATGTACAAAAGGTATATCATTCTTTACTGTCAACTTGTTTATAATGCTCAGCGTATCTGACAAGAATCCTTGTCTTAACCAAATTTAGATCTTCAAAATCGTGCTCAGCAAAGCCTTTGACCTAAAGTGCACCATTCCCGAAATCGAGAACATTGGGGAACCGCTTTTGCTATACCAGAATGTCTAATGAGGTCACACAACTATTCTTTCTACCAACGGGGTGCTTGAGACTTTTTTACGATGATGCCATACTTCGATGAGTGATGGTTCTATATTACGATATTAATCCTATTTTTGGTTGAGGAAGGTCTAGCAGGCTGTGGCAGCAGTTTCAACGGCTTCAAAACTCGCCAACTGCAGATCAGATATCTATATTTGATTGGCGTTGACTAGGCTTCAGGCACCTGGGCCTCCTGCCCGTTCCCTTCCAGTTCTTACGTCGGGCTATCCCTTTCCTTGTCAACTTTCCATCTTTTGTCATTCCCACGTCATTCCATCCTTGGTCAAGGGCGAGTTTCTTTTCTAAATTGTGTTTTTACTAGAATGGACGGCAGCTGTGCATACCAGGCACTTTCGTTTGTGTGTTCGACCTGTACAGAAGTGTTACAATGTGAAACGGAGTACAATCTCCCATTAAACAGTGCCAGGTTCATGTTATACGGCGTAAGAGATATATATCCGAAGAACTCGATAATACATGGCAAGTTTGGCAAGCAGCCTGCAGAGGTTGCTGATCAAACCAAAGAAATTGGATGAAGCACTAACAGCTCCTGAGGTGAGGTAAACACCGAGAGAGAACAAGCAAATCAATATAAGAAGGGTCTCGAGTATCAGTATCAACACAGGTGTGTGAGGATGGCTAGTTGGTGATAGCTATCCACTTTGCCTTCTAATCCTCCACAAAGTCCAGCCTGCAGCAAGTCAATCGTCGCATTCTCACGCACATACTGCACTCTCCCATTTACTGCTTCTCTCCATCCTTTTCTCCTCCAGTGGCACGAGTCGTTTGATATCAAGGACGGCAAGATCCAGGTCCTCAGCGACAAGCATAAATGCCAGGCTATTGTAGATGCCGTAGCGGCAGACTCAGAGACCGCAAAAGCCAGGGGATAGTCATACAGCCCTGAAGGGCCTGGGAGTATGTATGGTACGAGGGTTTCCAACCGTTCGGAATAATAGAGTAACCCGGCTGCTGATGTATAAGGAAATGCTGGGCCTTTGAGTACGCCTCTGCTGACGAGATCACCGCCGACCTCTCTCAAATCGTGGACTAGGGGATTAGGAGTCAGTAAATTCTATACAGGGAATGCTTTCTTATCTATTTTTCTGGTCTCTATAAATGACCTATACATTTGTATTTGATGTCTATAACCATCTAACTACTACACTCCGTACTGTGTTGACATTTTAAAATAGCTGAATACTGAGTCAGCTCACTAATCCCAATGAAGGACTTCCTCCGCTCCCTTGTAACTCGACGTGATGCACGAGTCGCACGACAGGGGCTGGGAGTTGATTGCTCGCGTCAACAGCGTCCATGCGCAGGAGCTGGGTGTTAGAACCTCTGCAGGGCGCAATCATTGAGTTCTCTCTTTCAAAATAAAGGAGATGCGTGCGGGAATTATCGTCATGCCAGCTTCTCAGAACCCCCTTCTGATTCTCTCCGTCTGATGGCCAGGAACACTTCTGGTAGATCAACCTGGAACCTCTCGCTTCTACAGTCGAACTGTTCAGAATCCATTCGTTATCAAAATGATTCGCGGGAGAGAGGTCTTACCCCCTCCAAGCATAACGAGAACGGGTCAGCAAAAGCCCGCGCTGCCTGTTCGAAGCCCTGCCTCTGCCCCTCCTCCCTTACCCATAAGAAAGCATTCAGCTCAGTCGCACGCGCCCCCAGCTCTACCACCCAGGAGGCCTTCCGACGAGTCAACGCGCAATCCAAGTGATCTGTCTTCAACAGTGTCCATATCGACGAATTCCACTGGAACCAGTCATGCCAGCAAGACGTCGCCAACACACGCAATTCGTGCACCAGCGTGGGACAAGGCTGGGCTTCCTCCAATACCTCCAAAGAAGATCAAGGGAAATAAGATAGGTAGCCGGGAACTAGCAAACGAGATCTCTGGCAATGGAGTGGCATCAAATGGAAGGCCACCTGTGCCGAGTCCGCGTGGACGCGTAACTATATTGGCTCAGTTGCACGAAAAGATGTCTGACGGAGGTCAACTGAGGGTACATCATGCTGAAGCTCCGCCCCCATACGAATGCAATGGGAAATCTTCCAGAAAGGATATCTCTGTGTCAGTGCCAAAGCTTCCATCTCGTCCTAGACCCTTTAATGCTGTCTCAGAGCCTTCACTTCCGGTTGTTGAGGATCCGAAAAAGCCTGAAACTCCTAGTATTCCTCCTCGGAAACTACCACCACCTCCTCCGCCTCCCGCAACACTCGACAAGATCAGGAAATCCTCGTTCGCGACGTTAAGTAACCATAATAGCGGCTCTTCATCCAATCCCCAGATCCCACTCAGACCTGAATCCCATAGTTCTCCTGCTCCGCCTCCAGTGCCTATTTCGTCTCGTCCCGATTTGTCTAAGCTACAGGCGACAAAACCGCGAATCTCATCGTCTGTTCCGCATCCCACCTCCCAAAGCCTCCTTTGCCTGAATTGCCGTGATTTTTCTGGTCCAGATGCACATGCCACTCGTTTCCCTCGGCAGTCACTCCCAACGCAAGATTTGTCTTGGCTAGCTATGCAGCTTACTGCTCCGTTCCATTCCGCCACGGATAAGGCTCGTGTGATTTTCACCTGGCTCCATCATAATATTGAATACGATGTTGTCTCGTTTTTCAATAATAACGTCAAGTGGTCAACTCCTGAGGGCACTCTACGCACTGGGTTGGCTGTATGTGAAGGCTACGCTGGACTCTTTGAGAAATTAGCAACCTACGCTGGGTTAGAGGCCAAAACGATCAGTGGACATGGCAAGGGATACGGTTATCAAAAGTTTGCACCGGGATCGCCTCTGCCACCATTCTCATCCGGTCACGCTTGGAACGTGGTCCGAATTGATGATGGCAAATGGAAACTAATCGACTGCTGCTGGGGTGCGGGCTGCGTGGACGGGCCCAACCGGCCATACATCAAACGTTTTGCGCCAGAATGCTTCACGATGTCGAACGATGAGTTCGGTCTCCGTCATTATCCAGGCGATAAGACGCAGTTCTATCGCGACGATGGTCGAGCCAGTATCTCTTGGGAGGAATACCTCCTAACGAACGGACCCAAGGGTGTCGATGAAACGGTCACTGTGTTTTCAAACGTATTCGAGGACCATGGTATTGGCGAAAAGACATTCCAGCCAATTTCGAAATCCGTATCAATCGGTGCGCCTGGGCCGATACACTTTCAGTTTGCGCTCATCTGCGAACATTGGACACTCCCAAAGCACAGCCACAAGAGTGCACCGTATGTCTTCATGATAGGCATTCATGGAGTTGATGGACGAAATGATGATTTCGTCCCGTTTGAATATGTCCGTGGGTCTGGCCCAGGTGGTGGGGGAGACCACTGGGTTCTTGATATTCCAGATCCAAGGACGCTAGGTGCTCCAGGACAGGCGTTGACATTGTTTGCTCTCACCAGCTTTGGTGACCAGCAGGATGGTAGGGGATTGACAGTGCGTGAGTTCCTTGAGATGAAAGGGAGGACCGCTATGGGATGGACAGCCGTTGCCCAGTGGCAACTTGTCGCTTGATCTTCTTCCCTTTGTGGAATCGTTGCCTCCTGTCAACTTCTATTACCATAGTTGCTCCTCGATCACCCTTTATATGAACATGCCATCAAAATCAATCCTTTTACCTCTATCGCTTTGAGTTGGTGTTTGTTGAATTCTCATGACGTCCCGATACCTATTTATTTATCTACCCTCTGCTCAGTGCATCTCTTTTGCTCACTCCTTTCGACGGATTTTTGCCAGCGTGTGACTTTTACACCAGTGAATTGAGTATTCTATATAGAAAGTTTCACATTATGCTTATCAGCATGACATCAATTTGTCCATTCTCAGAAAAGTGTTGCCGTCCCCCTGAGCCCTATATATGCCTACACACACATGTGGTCAAATGTTGTGCAAGCAATATGGTACAATAGAGTCAAAGTGTCGAGAATACTGTTCACCATAGACCATCGGAGACTAGATGCCTTGAATACCTATTTCTCACCCTTCCTCTACTTGGCAAGCAGCTGAAATCACAAGGAATGTGATTGCATGGAGTCAAAGCTCAAAGCAGGGATCGCTTTGGGCATCTCGTTGATTCTTTGGCCTGATACACACAATTGCAACTGAGATGATGAGTAGGTAAATGAATCTATGGTGGATGAAGATCATGAAGGGTTTTCCTTGTGACTTCAAACCGCTTAGGCCTCGATCCATCGCTGACAGGCCCAAAGCACAATGTTTTAGTAGCATAGGTCTTGGGTTTTCGATGATTGCTTCCTTCGACATGCCAGTATCCTACTAACTAGGGGTTAGTTGCATGTTTGTCACTCTTATCAACGAGTTTGCTAAAATGATCAAAATCTCAGGAGCATGTCGACAGTGAATGAGAAAAGCCTTACTGGCAGCCCTGGAGAAGGATGTACTCCACAAGACGTGCTTGACATGGAGATGTTGTGAACAGGTGACTCAAGCGTATCACCACCCGAAACCACTCGACACGAAAATCCCCCGCGATGCAATCAGACCATCAGAAGCTGTTACATAGTAGTAGTAACCGTGTAACTATCCAACGTTGCGGGTAAAGGGGGTATGACAGCCAAAACGGCGGGCATAGACTCGTTGTACTACACGAAAATTCTCAAAGGGAATAACTGTAATAACTCGTGCATTGAATTACTCGAGTTTATGTATGTATATAAAAAATGATGGTGGTCGGTTCACCGTTGGCGGATTTAAAAAGAAAATATCTTTGATGCGACGCCGATGCGAACGTATCCTGCTAGAGTTGCGTCGACGAGCTCTGATCGGCAGATACGTTGAATATCTTGCAAACCACGCGACTGTTATTAGTCTACTCCTAGTACTACGGCTTGTGACTATCCAATTTCTATGTTATGGATAACGGCAAATATCTCGGGAGACACGGCTAATTCAAGGCTCTTACTGTACTGTACATTTTACTAATGAACTCGCCTCAGAATTCATCTTGAACAGCAATCTATACATATGTGTGATGAATGTATGTAGTACTACTACTGTGGAGCACCGCCGATGTCTGTGTTGTTGGAACCAACTAGAGGTTTAAGGAATGTAATAATACGGAATCGTGCCTGAGATGACTAGGAGAGCCATCTGTAGCTCGTGATCATGCTGGCGAATTTCATCTTCTTCCTGCTGAACAGTACATACGTGCTGATGAGGGCATCCATCTCTTGCACATCCTGGTGTATGAACCCATGACGTAGTATGTAGTTACTCTGTGCTCAAACATCTAACGTCTACTCCGTATAACATCAAAGAGAAAGCAAATCCATGTCAATAGTATTTGACCTAACAATTCTCCAAAGTACTGTACATACATACATACACAGCCCCGTCGGAGGTTTTCTCCCAGATATCCGGTGGGCAAATAACACATTTACTATTGATATGAGGAGATTTCCAGGAGAGTCGGTATATCCGCGTTGGACGGAGGTAGGTGACATATACAGTAGTGTATCTCTAGACTCTACCAGTAGTCTCTCAGGCAGCTTGTTCAAGGTTGGGCAGTTTCCATGAGTACACAGTAGTTCAATGTAGTTATGGATGACCACGGAACTCAATATTAGAATACAAAAAAAAAGGAATACTACTACCACTAACTCAATGTCAAATGGTGGAAGTTTTTCAAAAAATCCTAATATCCGTGATGTATGAAGACGACGAGGAGAGCAGAAGGAAGAAAAAGCAAAGCTGTACTCCGTACCACGCTATATTTACACACTACAAGTAACTAAGTTACGGAGTAACGAATATTACTATTATTACCACGATAATCCTGTAGAACTGACCAATCACAGCCCTTTATACGGAGGATCGCGGGTCTCCTACTAGTATTTAGAATCCACGCTAGGCCTATCTGAGGAAAGCCACCGTCGATCACAAAAGACTAAACCAACTTCGGTCATTCCAGTTCTCTCCCGGAGGTCAGGTCTACCTTCAAATTCGATCCTGATGGATGTCCTGGAGACAAGACTCTGTGCGCAGTTGAGAAGGGCTGCAGATGAAGAAAACAACAAAACAATTAAAAAAAGAATGGGAAAAGGCGACTCGATGACGGTCATATTCATGGTCTCCAGTCTGTCCGAGAAAGTAACCTGATATCATTTCGGGCAGAACCGATGGAAAACAGTTGAAAAACTTCCCAACTTACCACGCGAACCTTACCAAGCAGACTAGGGCCTATACATGCCTGTCAGTTTTTCCTTTGCTGGGAATGGAGTACATACTCTGGGGCTCCGGCCGCCCTACCATGGAACACAACTCATTTCACGCAGTGTGACTTGCAGTGCTGCTGTTTAGAGAGTTCGAGCTTCACGATGGAACGGGCCTCAACATCGAAGCCAATCGGTAACTTCGGGTTGTCCAGCCCGTTCAATGACATGGATATCTCATCTAGAAAAGACCTGAACGGATTCCGGATACCCCTGCAAACTTTTTTTCATCCGACGATTGACCCTATTCTCTTTTACTTAGGACTAGACTCCCTGACCGCGTTGAATTCCTGTGGTACATACCTACTACCATCCCACTCGCCGTGCGTTGGTTAGCTGGACGGTCGAAGATTGCGGGGTGGCGCCTTAGCCGTGACTGTGGTAAGGTAGGAGGAATGGAATACAAGAGATCGTCATAGATCTCTGCTGTATTATTTCCAATTGCGAAAAATTTGAAAGTATATATACGAGGCTGATCTCCCGCTGGAGAGATTTCTACCTCTTTTTTCTTCTTTTTTCTTCTTTTCTGTACTCTGCTAATGGGACTCTCCTTCAAAGTCATTAGGTCCTTTATAAAGTGACTGTTCAGTCTAACCTTCAAGACAAGCATAAGCTTCTTCACTGGGGTTTTATACCCAAACCATCAAAATGCTCTCTGGCAATATCTATTACATCGCCGCCGTCGCGGTCATTGGCGGCGGCTTATTCGGTTTCGATATCGCCTCCATGTCTGCTATTCTCGGAACAGAGCAGTATCGTTGTTACTTTGATCAATACCCGAAAGTGCCTGGGAAGAAATGTGGTGGCCCGAAGCCCAACGTACAGGGAGGAATTACTGCCTCCATGGCTGGTGGCTCATGGCTTGGAGCACTTATATCTGGTTATCTATCTGATCTCTTGGGCCGGAAGAAGTCCATCATGATTGGCGCCGTCATCTGGTCAGTTGTCTGTATCTTGTTAAATGGGAACAAAAGATGGATCGATTTCGCTGACGTATTTGGCTGCGACGCAACAGGGTGATTGGTTCCGTCCTCGTCTGCGCATCGAACGGTATTCCAATGTTGATCGTGGGACGTATCTTCAATGGATTCAGCGTTGGCATTTGCTCAGCGCAGGTTCCGGTGTACATCTCCGAGCTTGCACCGCCAACCAAGCGTGGTCGTCTCGTCGGAGGTCAGCAGTGGGCTATTACGTGGGGTATCATGATCATGTTCTAGTAAGCTATCAATACGGCCTTCAACTCAAATTGAGCGAGCCTAATAGTCTTGTAGCATTTCATATGGTTGCAGCTTTGTGAGTGGACCTGCTGCTTTCCGTATTCCTTGGGGTCTTCAGGCAATCCCGGCAATATTGCTGTTCATTGGATTGCTTCCATTGCCGGAGTCTCCTCGTTGGCTTGCCCGCAACGATCGGTGGGACGAATGCCGCGCAATTCTCGTCTCTGTGCATGGCAAAGGTGATCCACATTCACCGTTTGTCGAACGTGAGTTTAAGGATATCCGAGATATGTGCGAATTTGAACGGCAAAATGCGGATGTTACATACTTGGAACTTTTGAAACCCAATATGATTAACCGGACTCATGTCGGCGTCTTCACTCAAATCTGGAGTCAGATGACTGGTATGAATGTCATGATGTACTACATTACGTGAGTAGGGTCTCTTCAATAAAGCTGCGACAGAATTCACTCACAGGTGTTTCACAGATACGTGTTTGCCATGGCTGGACTTCGGGGAAACGCTCTTTTACTCTCCAGCAGCATTCAGTATGTCATCAACGTGTGCATGACCGTTCCTGCACTCCTCTGGGTTGACAGGTGGGGTCGTCGTCCAACATTGATGGTTGGCGCTTTCTTCATGATGGCTTTCCTGTTCATCAATGCTGCCGTTCTCGCTACTCTTGGTTCCCCTGCTCCACCCGGCGGTTTAGACCAAGTCGAAGCTCAGTCATGGCAGATTTATGGACCGCCCAGCAAAATGATCATCGCAGGCTCCTATCTCTTCGTCGCCTCCTTCGCGCCCTCATGGGGACCTGTTTCGTGGATCTACCCACCGGAACTTTTCCCACTGCGTGTGCGTGGAAAAGCCGTTGCCCTCTGCACCTCCGCCAATTGGGCTTTCAACTTCGCGATCGGCTACTTTACTCCGCCCGCGTTCGTAAACATCAAATGGCAAACCTACATTGTCTTCGGCGTCTTCTGCGCAGTCATGTTAGTCCACGTCTTTTTCATGTTCCCCGAGACAGCGGGCAAGACTCTAGAAGAGGTGGAGGACATTTTCACCAAAGGAGGAGTGAAGTACATTGGGACTCCAGCTTGGAGGACCAAAGTTGAGTTCCACAAGGCTGCTCGCCTGGAGCAAACCGGCATCAAGGACGAAGAGGAGAAGCTTCGTGACGATTTGGCTACTCCAGAGGCGGTTGCCACGAAAGCCAAGAACGTCTAATCGACGACCCAAATATACTCTAGCTGCATGGTTTCGCGGGTAGTACACGGGATTGTAGGGTTGTAAAGGGGATGCTTTTCAATAAATCATCTTGGTTTCGTGACAGTATTGTAGGGCTTGGTGGGTAAGTAAGAAAGTCTGATAATTTATTGCAACAAAGACTTGACTTGGATAGGTTGTTTGGAGCTGGGAGTTTTTTAAACTTGTGGAGTTGGGAGACAGGTTCTGTTTTGTCGTATGTGTGGTCATTTGTCCAACCACCCTTCAGATATGTTTTCTTGTTCTCTACGGAGTAGTTGGACTTTTGAATTCCTGTTTCCCCAATGCAGCTTTTTACCAGTAACTTCATACTAGGAATAATTGCACTCCATGGATAGATGACAGATCATTATTCATTCTTCCATTCTTCCATTCTTCTAGTGATTGCATCTAGACTGGGGTATATCATTGCTGCTGTGGTCGTCTGATGCTGTAATATGATCGATGTGCCTGGATCGGAGGGACAAGCACGTCATCAGCCAATCCCAGGGTGTCTTGGCAGGCACTAACCCCTAACTAGTAACTACATGGTAGAAGTTGACCTTATAGTTCCCTTGAACACCCTCTTATGAACAACTTCATAAGAATTCCAGTATCACCCTCCTCATCATGATCTTCTTGCAAGGGTATATCCATTAGCATGACCTGTTGCGAAGAAAAGAAGGCGTTGATGCTTGCTTTGCACATTTCATCATATGAACATTGAGCCAAGGGTCCAACAGCGATCTTCCCTTCTGGCTCAGGTGATGGGAGGGAACCAGGAGTTTATATTTGAAGTCGATCAGGGCCCGCAATCTTACCTTTTGAGCCAGCAGAGGCTAATCGAAGAGTACATACGTCTATATACACCAAATTGACCATGGAATCATCTCTCCTGATCTCGTCCAGGTGGAAATCTTTGTTAGTTTTTGTTTTACTGATCTTCTCCTGGGTTCAGCTCAGTGTATGTGCACGCGATGAGGGCATTCTTCAAATGCCCCGGGATCAGCACCTGATCATGGCTTATGGTGATGGCGGTCAGAACCCAAGTATGTGTGCTCAATACTTTTTTCAATTTTCTAGTGTGCGGTGAATAGAGATGAGTCAAACTTTGACTGATTGATATCTCCAGTCCCTCCGCCAAAGGGATTGCTACCACTTGGACTTGAGCCTCTACCATTGGGTTCTATCAAGCCACGGGGCTGGCTGCTTGAACAAGTCAAGTCCATGGCCAGTGGTCTTGCTGGCCATGAATATGATTTCTATCAAGTTGTTCGCGACAGCCCCTGGCTTGGTGGCAGTCGAGAATACAGTGATCTGAACGAGGCGTTACCATATTGGTTCAATGGCGCCGTGCCACTGGCTTATGAAACAAGAGATGAGGCTCTGTTGGGCAAGATCAAGAAGATTGCAAACCATATTCTTGCCCACCAACAGCAGGACGGATGGCTGGGTCCGGAGACAAACGTGTCTCATCGGAATTTCTGGGGCCGGACCCCCTTAGTCCTAGGCTTAGCTCAGATGGCCGAAGCAGAAGCAGGGACTGACCTTGCCAAACTGATCTTGGATGCAATGCATAAATTTCTGGGGGTCATGCATTCTATGCTTTCTAACAATCTGCAGGGTTTGGTCGCACACCCTGGTGATGTATTCAACGAGCAGTGGGGCAGGTCTCGTGCTGCTGACATGATTCTGGCACTGCAATGGCTCTACGAGAAGGATCCTCGAGAAAACAAAGATAAGCTGCTTGAATCCATGGAATTTTTCCGGCAAGGTGGACATGATTGGTCTTGGTGGTACACTGAAGAGGTGTATCCCAAGGTGGACCTTGATACTCTTCCATTCAACTTTACGGACAAATACTATCATTTTGAACATGGCGTGAATGTGGGCCAGGGCCTCAAAGCTGTCGCCGCCATTCGAAGGTTCACGCATGATGACAAGCTACTGGATTCGGCTCGCAGAGGGGTTGACTGGACATTTTTGTATCATGGGACGCCATCGGGAGGCGTCATTGCCGATGAGCGACTCTCAGGACAAAGTCCGGTCCGCGGTGTTGAGCTTTGCTCCGTTGTTGAGACGATGTATTCTCTCACGTATCTATATCAGGCAACTGCAGAACGGGACTATGCTGATCGATGCGAGTTGACTGCTTACAACGCCCTTCCGGTGATGGTTACCACTGATTGGTGGGCACATCAGTACATCGCCCAAACCAATCAACCGGTATCTCACATTGTCAGTCGCACTCCGTGGTTTAATGTTGGAAGCAATGCTCAGACATTTGGCCTCGAGCCAAACTACCCTTGCTGCACTGTCAATCACCCACAAGGATATCCGAAGTTCATATCCAACATGTTTGTTCGGATTAATGACGACGGCATTGCACATGCATTACTAGGGCCTGCGTCGGTGGAAACCACGACTAAATCTGGCGCCAAGGTTAACATAACGTGCGATACCGCGTACCCATTTGAAAATGATTTCTGGTACCACATTGAAAACAGCGAAGATTTTACTTTCCATGTCCGAGTGCCGAAATGGGCAAACAGGGAAACGTCATGGGTTTCTATTGATGCTGGTTTGCCTGCCCCCGTACTTCCGAATCCCAACGACGGCCAGCAAGGGATATTCCTGCATGCCGGCAGACATATCGTGAGATATTCTCTCGACACGGACATTCGAGTGGTTCCGCGTGCTAATGACACCGTCTCAATCTATCATGGGTCGCTCCTCTACGCAATTCCTCTGGACCCGGACGTGAAGTACAATCAATCGACCTATCCAGGTGCGCCTGCACTGGCACGCGAATACACTATGGCGCCCAGAAAGAAATGGGGATTAGCGATTGATCCGTCAACATTACGCTTCAAAGGCCTTTCAGATTCGCTGGCTCGTCTTCCAAATCCTGTGTGGGCCGAGGGCACATCAGTTACAACCATAAAAGCGACTGTGTGCGAAATTAAGTGGGAGTTGACAGAGCCTCGGGGACATGCGCCAAACCCTCCCCATGCTCCGGATAGAAAATGCGTCGACAAGCCATTTGAGATTGAGTTAGTGCCGTATGGAACCGCGAAACTGCACATGGCAGAGTTGCCAGTTATGCAGCTCAGTGAGAAGTAGCAATTGGAATAGCCGTTGCTCGAGGATTTCCCTGCCACATATGTACATACATAGTTTTGGATAGTACCCAGCAGATAGCATAGCAGACATCTATCCAGCTTGCTTTAATTGATACATCTCAACATTGGATGAAATTCATCCGACCTCCTGAGAGCTTGGCATGGCTTATCATGGAATCACGTGCTGAAACACTCCGCCAATCGGGAGCTCTGGAAAAAGGTAATCACGATCTTCGCGGGCAATCAAACAGAACAATCAACGGCTGGTTGGAAGAGAAGGAAAAGAAAAGAAACGAAAGTCTCTGAAAAGCTAACTAACGAGGACGAGGCTGGACGGTTTCGCGAGTGGATGGACTCCTATCTAGATGTATCTCTTCTCTATGAGACAGACTTTACTCTGTCCTCCGTAATGGCCAGGGAATAAGAATTGTATCTCCCTTTGATCTGCTTTTTGCGCTCCTTACCTCTGTTCTTCTCCGTGGCCGTCATTTCCTCGATTCGTCAAGGAGCCCTGGGAAGGCGGAGCCAAGCATTTGCCCGTAATCTTTCTGAGGGTTTAAGGGCGGGATTGGGGCCTCGTCCCTTTTTCCTCCTCTTAACACCACTCTAGACAACGCCAGTCACTGATTTCTTCGTACGATCCGGTATGCCTGGAGTCTAGAAGGTACATACTCAGCACGTTCTTAATCCGGGAAAATAGCATAAAAAAGGGTGAAATATAGCTATCCAGCGGTTCTCACAATGGCTGCGACCAGTTCAGGAACCCCTGGTTCGCAGAAGGTAGGAAAATGTCTTCACTGAATGTCTTTGCTCCTGGGGATCAAGTTGCTGATTTTCGAGTTGCCAGAGCCGCTCGCCACGATTGTCTACGGAGAAGACTGTAAACCCTCATTCGAAGCGACGTCGTGCGCGATCGTTATTCCGCCGCTGGAAGGGCATTTGCCTCAAGCACACCTGGCTTATACCTCTAGTCCTGCTCACGATTATCCTGTCGGCATATGCCCTGAATCCCAACAAGTCTAATCCAATCCACAAGCTCATTTTCCTCTCTTATCCCCTTCCTCCCGAGACCCCGAATGGCCCCGTGATGTATGGAAAGGGCCCCGCGGATTTGGCATTTGTGGGATTCTATACGATTGTGCTTTCGTTTACGCGCGAGTTTCTGATGCAGCGGATGATAAGGCCGTTGGCGCGGCGATGTGGAATTAAGGGCAAAGCGAAAACTGCGCGTTTCATGGAGCAGTTCTACACTGCTCTCTACTTTGCCATCTTCGGGCCTTACGGACTGTATGTGATGAGGCAAACGGATATATGGTATTTTAATACGACTGCAATGTTTGAAGGGTTTCCGCACAAGACGCACACAGCGTATTTTAAGGCTTACTACTTGCTGGAGGCGAGTTATTGGGCGCAGCAGGCGATTGTCTTGCTGCTACAGCTGGAAAAGCCACGAAAAGATTTTAAGGAGCTGGTGGGACATCATATCGTCACCTTGGCATTGATCGGACTCAGCTATCGTTTCCATTTCACTCATATTGGTCTGGCGGTGTATATCACCCACGATGTGTCGGACTTCTTCCTTGCGGTGAGTGTAAACCAGCATTCAAACCCTTCTCCTATGTGAGCTTTTTCGAGGTTTTGGAACTAATGAATTCAATAGACCTCCAAAACTTTGAACTACCTGGATTCTCCGATTATTGGTCCCTACTTTGCGCTGTTCGTATTCGTTTGGATTTACATGCGACATTGCCTCAACCTCCGCATAATCTGGGCTGTTTTGACCGAGTTCCGCACCGTGGGTCCTTTTGAGCTCAATTGGGAAACACAGCAATATAAATGCTGGATTAGCCAGTACATTACATTCATACTTTTGAGCGCTCTTCAAGCCATCAACTTGTTTTGGCTTTATCTGATTCTCCGAATCGCAAGAAACTATGCTTTTAGCAATATTCGACGGGACGAAAGAAGCGACAATGAGGACGAAGAGGACGAAGCAGAGGATATTTCCACCAGTAACGAACACCATAGCTCGGCAAATGTCCCGACAATATTACTGAATGGAAATAGCCCCACAACTGCCAGAAACAGGAGTTCCGAGAAGGAGAATAAAACCCTTGGCCCTCTGTCAAACGGATATACCAATGGTTCTTCAACGCAGGTTCATACTGAGTCGGCAGCGATCACAACAAATGGCAAGAAGAGGAAATGAACTTGAATGGAATTTTGATGACCAATTTTCTGGCTCTTTATTGCTGGATATATTCATGGAATCTTTGGATAGAGAGGCTACTCTTGAGGATGCCAATCCTAAATCCCACTTTGGATTCATGCACGAGGTGTATGCAGTGTAAGTTGGAAGCATCAATTTGAAGGCCGGCTGTTTATATATTTACCCGTCTTGGACGTGTCATTTCTCCATCCTAACCTTATGCCTGGCATGCTGTTGGATTTAGCCTGGGCGTTCTGGTTAAAATGGCTCTTTTTTTTTTTTCTCTTTTCTCAATTGTTTCTTAACCATTGCATAGCTTTCAGTTTGAGCAGTTGGGTGTGCAGGCTGCCTTAATTTTTGTTTTAACAAGATATGGATGCTGACCATACATTAGTACATATTCTGTACCTTGGTGATACTGGGACTTTTGGAATAGTTCCTTTCTTCTTCTTTTTGCATACATTCAATCCAGCTATGCATTTTGGAGCTTTATTTTTGTTTTTCGTTTCGAGTCCATGCATTTTACCCCTTTCTGATGGATATCATGTCAATGGCTTTTTATGTTCAGATTGGCTCATTGTTCGCACCAATCTCTGTGGGGAGGGATTGGATCTGATCTGATCTATTCCTCAGGGACATTGTTAAAAGCAGAAGGGATGATATGCCTTTGTCTGGCTTGTCTCCTTTACTGATTTTTAATTCTCCCCTTTTCTTCTTCTTCTTCTTTTAAACATTATATGTTTTGTAATGAGTATCTTCTGCTTGTTGTTTTTTGGAAGGATTGCTGCTGTTTTCTGGATGAATGGATGTTTTTGTTGTTTGCATTATATGGTATCATAATGCACAGCAACTTATAATACGAATGAGAGGGCTTTGGGCATGATGGGATACTGTTGAACTTGGATGGATGGGCAGAAACCAATTTTTTGTGTTTGGGATGGATGCAGAGATCAGTCTACTTGGTTTCTTTGTAAATAGCATTTTTGTATATAAAGCATCAAATGCATGAAAAATCAACACAAAAAAGAGACTGGTGAAAATTTTTGGATTACATGATTATCTGTACAGTACATGCCTTTTCTTCTATGCCATCTCATAGTTTTTTTTTGGCTGACAGGATGTTCTCGATTGAAGTGTACATATCATCATCAACGGGCCAACTTGCTGAACCATGATACTTGCACTCCCAATTACCATAAGAATACAAGCAAAATGCGGGTTGCTTGCTGGGGGATGAACTCTTCTTGGTGTCCTCATTTTCCTCGCAAACAAATCTCACAGGCTGTACTGCTTATGCGGACTTGGACTCGCTATCCGCCTCGCCGCTGGGGATGGTTCCCTTGGCACGAGCAGACTCGATGTCACTGTTTTTCACTTCCTCGTCGTCAATTACGGGGTGAGCTGTTTTACCGGTTTCGAGGCCTGCTTGTTTGCCAGACATGGTGGCGAAGGAGCCGGGTTCCTTGTTATTGCGGGGCTGGCACAAAAGATGTTAGATTGAGCTTTATTTTTGGGTTAAGTTCGGGGTGATCTCTCATATCGAGACATTTTTGAATGGAAGCAGTGTGTGCTGCTTGGAAATGATGGTTTGTTCCAAGAAGCTAAACATACCTCATCTGCGGCATCTGGCGCAGCTTTCTCTTCTTCAGAAACGGGAACGTGCGGAGTCTCTTGCTCTTGGGCCTGCTCCTCGAAGAGTTCGGCCTTTCCAAGCTTCTCTTCAGCTTCGTCGGGCTGGGCAGCGTGCGATTCCACATGGGGTTGTCCCGATGCATGTTCAGAGTGACCGGATGGGCCGTGGCCGTGGCCTTCGTTCGAGGGACCGGATTTGTAGAGGAAGTAGGCAGAGGGAACGGTTACTACGAGTGAACCGATAAGCCTAATTTTTATTTGATAGGACGGTTAGCATAGTTTTCGTGGGATGCAATTGCTGCCAGCGAATTTAGAGGTCTGTTTCAACCAAGAGGAAAGATTGTCGCGGTCGTCGGTTTGCGACTTGCAAATTGACCAATTGGTTCTTTCTAAGGGAGGGATTTTTCGGGTTTTCTTTTGTATTTACCATGGCATATCACTACCAGATGTATGTGCTCCGGCAGAACCCTCGGTGGCATAGCTTCGCCGGCCAGCCCGTTGCCAAACCTGGGAAGATCTAGTGGCGCGGGCGGTTACTCTCCTCGATTGGGCGGAGAGAAGTGTGCGAAAAGCAGAGCGTGGAAGCACCATGATGAGAGATAGATGTATACGGCAAAGAGGAGAAACAAAAAGGCTTGATGCAGCGGGAGAATCCGCAATTGACTGCAATTGAGTCTGATGAAGTCGAGATGGACTTGAAAGATGAGATGGCGAGTGAATGATTCGAGGCTGGTGAGTGCTTACGTAAGAGGACGGGCTCATGTGCTTCTCAGATGATGATGTGTCACTGAGGATGTTCAGAGGCATTCAATTCAATTCATCGTGAAATCTGCCAGACAGACTCAGTAGCTGGTTCCTGGGTGCTGGCAAAGCTCAGTCTCCATGTGAGAAGCTGAGTGAACTAACTAGCTAGCTAGTTGGAACTGCTTGCAACGTGCTGGAGTTCTCTCAAAAGGTTACTCACTTCACCATCAAAGGCACGATGTCATTGCTCCAATCCATCCCCACCTTTGTCTGCCTGCTGCCACTGAGCTGAACAACACCTTTCCTTTGAACTTTGACCAAATCATGAATAGATCGGTTTCTCCATGCCTGTTGCTTGAGCGATAAAACATACGTCACTACTATTTATTCTGACTGTCCCTTCTTCAACATCAGTCCTGGCGGCTGCTTCTCACCCAGAGCAGGATGGATCGGAAGGTTGTACTGCACAACTTGAACTCTCTCCTTCCAAAGTTCACAGATCCCGATCCAGATATTCGATATATGTCCCTGAATGATCTCCATGAACTCCTCGACAGTCCGAATTCAGTATTCCTCCCTCAAGAACAACCCGTCACCGCCAAACTCGCTGATGGCCTCCTCAAAGCACTGGAAGATCAGCACGGAGAGGTGCAAAACCAAGCGCTGAAATGGTGAGGAAGCTTCTTATCTATTATAACATCCGTAAAGCTGGCAGTAGAAGCTGCCAATACTGACTTCTGGTGAACGTCTCCAGTTTTTCTCCCTTAGCCCGCCGCGTGCCACCAGTGATTCTGGGTTACTTACTCCAAAGTCTTTGCGAATTGACTGAGTCACAATCAATCGATACCTCGATCCCGAACACAGCCCTTAGAGCCATTCTGGCTGCTTTGCCACACCCAAATATTGGCACGGCGGTTTCTCAGGAAATCCAATCATGCTATGCCGTGGTGTCTTCGATCCTGATTCCTCGTTTGGTAGGTTCCAAGGGCGGGAAATCGATGATAACAAACCACTCAGCCGGAGGATACAGCAGTGATGCCATCGACGTCTTGGTTGAAGTAGTGAACACCTATGGACCGTTGTTGGAGGAATCGCGGCTGGGAGAGCTACAAACCACGGTGTTGGGGATTATCGAAAATGAGAATGCAGGGACGGTGGCCACTAAACGAGCCTTGTCTGCGATTTCCGCGCTCGCTGTTTATTTTTCTGATGGTCAACTGAGCCACTTGGTTTCGATGCTCATTGAGGGCTTTCGCTCCTCTCATGCTACGATTAACCACCGTCGTCATCTCATTGCGACTGTTTCCACCTTGGGAAGGTCGATTCCATCGAAGTTTGGTCCATATTTGAAAACTCTGGCCCCGTTTGTACTTTCTGCAGTGAGTGAGCAAGAATTGGACGAGATGGAGGAGGATGAATCCGACACTGGAGAGCATGATCCTCAAGAGGACGAGCTTCGTGAGACAGCGTTGGTGGCCCTTGAAACGTTGATCACCTACTGTTCTAGTGATATGCAACCCTTCATAATGGATTCAGTTGCTGCTGCACTACGGTACCTCAAGTACGATCCAAACGTTGCCGAGTTTGAAGACGAGGAGATGGGTGGCACGCAAGACGAAGGTAGCGACGATGGCGCGACCGAAGAACCAGACGATGATAATGATGCCTACGAGGATTTCGAAGAAGAAGAAGGGTATAGCGATATAGATGATTTAAGCTGGAAGGTTCGCCGTTGCTCTGCCAAGCTGCTGTATAGTGTCATTCTGACCCAGGGACGAACTGCTACTCGCTCAACGGAGGATGGCACTGTATATCAGAAAATAGCACCGGCACTTCTTGCTAGATTTACCAAGGAGAGAGAGGAGAGTGTCAAGCTTGAAGTAGTCTGTGCTATGACTGGGCTTGTCAAGAAGGCCAGCGAAATATCTGCGAGTGTCGGCGCTGCTCCTTTGCTATCCGAGTCTAGGGTTCGAAATTCCCGCAAAAGGAGGCGCCAAGATAGCGAGTCCGGCATAATGGTTTATGAATGTGACACGCAGGTTTCTTCGGCCATGGATTCACCTGTGGCTACTCCTCCGATTCCGCAAACTGGATCTCTGGGTGAAATTGTGAGGTTGACACCGGGGATTGTCCAGGGTCTGGCGAAATTATGGAAGCGGGCTTCAATACCGTTGAAGCAGGCTGCCATTAATTTACTGAAGTCTCTGGCTCTAGTACGTTATGGCGGTCTTGCTGACTTCCTTCAGCGAATAGAAGATCCTATCGCGGATGCACTGAAAAGCTCTACTTTGTCTGGCGGTGTGTCTGTGTCTGCTGGGACAGCGTCTGTCACTGCTGGAAATCTTCAGATAGATACGCTTAGTCTGATAGCAGCCATTGCAGAAACACATACCTCAAATGCTTTACTGCCATTTTTGATTGCTCTGATCCCGGGCGTCATTGCAGCTGTTAATGAGAGAAACTACAAGGTCGCGAGTGAAGCTCTTGGAACTATCGAAGAAATTGTCAAGGCTATGACACCTCCTCGAGTCTCACCGGACGACCAGGATCTTGGGTTACAAGTGGAGAAACTCTATGATGTGGTGATTGATACGATAGCAGATAACAGTGCTGACTTGGAGGTTCGCCAGCGTGCGCTTCACGTCCTTGGGGTTCTTCTTGCACGAACTTCTGGACCACAAGGAGCCAAGTTCGTTTCAACCTCCCAGAGAACCAAAGGTCTCTCAATCCTCGCCGATCGCTTAAAGAATGAGACAACGAGGGTTGCGGCTGCTCGTGCTATCAATGATGTTGTCATGCTCGCGTCCAGCGACACGGACATTAATCCGGCATGGCTGGCTGAAGTAACATCAGAACTTGGCGCACAGTTGCGGAAAGCTGACCGTGCTTTGAGAGATGCTTCCATTGGAGCCTTGAAAAATATGGCCGTCAATTCAGATTGCCGACGACACTATGATCTAAATACCGTTAAGAATCTAACAAATAGTTTTCTTCCGTTGCTCAGCGCTAGCGACCTTCATCTCCTTACGCCTGCCCTTATCATTCTTTCGAAGATTATTCCTGGCCATGCTGGTCATCTAGTGGACCAGAACATGATCAAAGTCCTTTGTTCTGTTATTCAGGGATTGCCGAGTGGTTTGGCACTAGAAGTTTATCTGCATCTTGTCCGCGTCATAGGGGAGCAAAATGTTGGAGCTCCATTTATGAAAGCTTTACTACAAGACGTTGGTGTTAATGGGGATCCCTCCATAGTTGGAAGAGCAATTGGAACACTTGTTGTGTATGGAGGGCCGCAAATAGGCGTCAAGACACAAGATTTCTTGAACGAGCTACAGACCCAGCAAGATTCTCAACGAAAATGTCTTGCGCTTGCGATCTTGGGAGAGGTTGGCCTTCGCCTGGGATCGAATTCCTTACTGACGCCTGATTTATTTATTTCCAATTTCGACTCCAAATCAGACAAGGTCCGTCTCTCGGCGGCTGTTGCTCTCGGTAGCGCGGGTGCGAGCAACATCAAAGAATATTTACCTGTCATCCTCTCGGAACTTGAGAAGCCGAGTTCTTCAAAATATTTGCTTCTTCACTCACTGAGAGAAATTCTTCAGCATCCCGAGAGCGTTCGTGCAGATGTTGCGCCATTTGCTAAACGACTTTGGGAAATTCTGCTTATCGCCTCTGATGATGAAGACAATCGCGTTGTGGGTGCAGAATGCATCGGGCGGCTCGCTTTGATTGATCCTAGCTCTTACATACCCCTTCTCCAGGTAAGCGGTCCGCACGGAAAACGAGAAAAGCTAATTCGAATACTAAATGTTTTTGTTGTAGGAATATCTCGACCATCACAATACTGCCACCAGAGGTACCATAATCTCGGCTTTCCGTTACACACTTGCCGATTCTAGCAGCGTTTACAATGACGTCCTACGACCTCTCATCATTCCGATTTTGGTTGAGATGCTCAATGATGGTGATTTGGGAAATCATCGACTCGCCTTGACAACTGTTAATTCAGCTATCCATAACAAACCCGACCTTGTCCTCTCGCATCTCAATCAGTTGCTTCCAGTCGTGATCAAAGACACGCATATTAAACCCGAGCTGGTGCGAGAAGTCCAGATGGGACCATTCAAGCACAAGGTCGATGATGGATTGGAACTCCGTAAGGTAAGTGATCTTGTAGCAATTTCTTTTCTTTTCTTTTTCTTTTCTTTCCCCTAAAGCTAGTTGGTTGACTTGAAACTTTGCAGAGCGCATACGAAACGCTCTATACTTGCATTGAGATGGCATTTTCTATCCTGAATGTCGTCGAAGTCTATGATCGAATCCTTGCCGGAATTCAGGACGAACAAGACATCCGCACCCTTTGCAACTTGATGATCTCTAAACTAATCACACTGGCCCCCAAAGAAACTGAAGCTCGTCTTGATTCGCTCTGCGACCCATTCAGGGCCATCCTATCTACAAAGCTGAAGGAGTCGGCCGTGAAGCAAGAACTAGAGAAAGCCCAAGCAGCGTCATTGGGCGTGGTGAAGATTAGCCGCGAGCTTCAGGGGGCGTTCCCCACGGCGGAAACGTCGAGTGAGCATCATGCATGGAAGCAATATTTGGACTGGATGAACAAAGAATTTGCGCAGCTTCTGCGGACGCTTGGTGGTAGCCCATAGATGGTCATGGTCATTAAGCATCATATGTTTTAAATCTTAAAAGTAGCATTTTGTCTGATCCTGGGTGTAGTTAGCCGCTGACCAGCAATACAAGCATGTTTAATCACACTAGGTTTGTATACATACCTAATTTCTATCTCAGATATATCTTCCTAGCTGTGAGCAACTGAGAGTTTGCTTTTCTGCCCCAAAAATTGGCTGCTTGCCATCACCTAGCATGCTAGACTCTAGTTGAATGCTATAAACGCCGCCAAGTACACGATTTCACTGCTGGTTGGTGCTGGATCTGACTGTCACGCTCACAGATGCTCACCTTGCTGCCATCTCATTTGCTGGCTCAATATCCCTCCGCACATTCCAAGCTGTGATAGAGCATGGGAGCTGTGGAATCACAATTGTCGTGCGATTGACCCTGCACGATGGGATTGTGGCCATGCAGGTGATTGTCTCACAGACCGGGTGGTCAGATAGCTAGTAACTAACGGTGTACTGTGTGTAGCATGCATGAGCCGTTTTGACCTCTGTCCAACCACAGGCTCGAGACGCCCTCGCGAACAGCCGTCTCTGTTAACTCCACAATCCCTCGATCGACGACGGGAGACCTTGCGTTCTTGTCTGAATAGTACGCTGGAAAGGGCGTTGAGTGCTCAGAACTGTTCGCATCTTCTTACGGGCTTACTGTATCCCCTGCTCGATTGCATCAATGGGGGCGGCTGTGTGGTTATTTATAGGCAAATTCCAGAGAAACAATCCCCAAAACAGGGAGGCCGGCGATGCAAAGCCTTCCTCGGAACTGGCGCTAAGCAACTGGCATCCTTGCCGCCGACCAAAGCGAGCTTTCTATTTGTCGCTTCCAGGGACGTGGTTACATTAAAATGCTCTCGTTTTGGATGCAATACGGAGTAGACGCGGGAATTAATTAATATTTGGGATTTGGATTCAGTCGGACGCAATATCACTCCGTATCCATCGTTCGTTTTTCCCTTCCTTTTTTTGTTAGGAGAGGAGAGCGAGCTGCCACAGCTTCGACTCAGCGATCGCAACGAAGAATAATCTGGTATCACAGGGAGGTTTGACATTCGAAGGGATCTTACTCCGTCGACATTGTGATAGAAGCAAAGAGAAATCGGACACGCAACGTCTATATGGTGTCATCTCTTTCACGTTCTCGACGATGTCGAATTCGCAACTGCATCTCCAACCAGTGAATCACCGTGTTGCACAGCGAGGGAGACCCTATTCGTATCTGCAAACTCCAGCAGAGTATCAAGCTCCGACTTTCCCACCTCGAAACTGCGAGAAGGCTAGCGATGTCGTTGCAAACCCAACCCCCGACCGCTCGATATCGTCGCGACCTCAAGATCCTCCGCCCTTCTCCCATACAGCGCCCTTTGTGAATAATCCTCCGCTACAAACGACATCTCATATGGCTGCTTCCGTGCAATCTCAAATGAATCCCTCCCCACCACCTCTGTCAGAACATCCAGCGCAGTTTGCTCCATATGCAGATCCACCAACACCTCCTGATCAACACACACAGCCGCCCCAGTTTCAAAACCCTCCGCCTGCATCACCTGGTCCGCTTCCACGCAAGCAAGATCATACTGCAGATGTAAGGCAGCCTACACCGAAAAAATACACTGTTGCCCCGGACAGTAATCCTCTGGCACCACCAGATCCTGTGTCGACCCCCAAGCCCAGCTCACTATCGGGCAACCGATCACAGCTAGGCACAAGGATCACTCCTCATGAGCTGCATCACGTCCCCGGACAAGTTTTGCATCCAAGACAGGAAGTGAGAGGAGGAACCTGGAGCCATGCTCTGTGTGATTGCAGGGATCCTGGGGTTTGTTGCTTAGGCTTGTGGTGTCCGTGCATCTTATATGGAAGGACACAGTATCGACTGTCGAGGAAATCTGAGAAGAAGGATCCCACGAACCTGTTGGGCTACGAGGCTTGCAATGCATCGTGCACGGCGATTGCATTACTCTGTGGATGCCACTGTATGTTTTCGGGCCATTTTGGGCAGTCTCGATTTTTCAAGATGATTGCTTCGAGTGCTTGCTAACGCATTTTTGTTATTGCAGGGCTTCTAGCAACCATTCAGCATATTCGTATCAGACGGGCATACGGTATCTCTGGTGACGTGGCCACAGATTGCGTCCGAGCCTCGTGCTGTACGTGCTGCACTCTGATCCAAGACGAGAGGGAAATCAAATTTCGAGAAGAAGCCGCACGACTCGGAGGCGGAGCTCCTGGGACCACGCTCCCCGCCTATACGACTCCTGGACCAATGGTGTTTAGTCCTCCGCCCAGATGAAGTGACAAATTTGGAAAAGAAAAAAAAAAGAAAAATCGACTATATTGAAAATACAACACACGCAGCTAGCAAGCTTCATACAGTTACATGGACGCCCCTTTATGCTTATTTACAAGTCGAATTATATACCCGGACAAGAAAGGTTTTGTGATGTATTATACCTGTTTCCTGCAGCGCTTTTTACTTCATACTTTCCCCTCTTTTACAATCTTTTTTTTTTTTTTTTTTTTTTTTCTCTTTCATTACAACATTACCGAACCGGTATCCCCGCAGTCTGGAAAAGGCTTGAAGCGTGTTACGCAAGATACACTCTCGATATTTCATGACTTTGACGAAAGGCGTACAGATGGAACTGGCTGGGGGCAAGGGCTTCGGACGACAAGAATGTTTCATATCGTTCAGGACTTTGACTTTATATGGGATTGAACGGCGGAGGCAACTGCATCATATCAGCAGATGCGAAGTCTTCAGGCAACGGGAATGTATGTGCCCAGTGTCCACTGTATGTACAGTACTACCCGTTGAACGCATTTTCCCAGGTCGTTGTTTCTGGTGTTAAGGGAGAACGGGCGCTTTAGCGCACAGGCCTGGGGTTCTGTGTTTGACAGGTGCAATCCCCATATGGTTTCTTTTCTTGGGGACACTTCGAAGGATGCTTTTTATGTGATTCGAGTCGCTCTTTTTCGATGCATGGTTGACAGTCTATATATACATATATATTCCTCAAATGTGAGGAGCAAGCTGAGACTATGTTGTAGTCAGTGGTAATGCGGGACAGACATTAGTATTGCAACCCAAGCAAACTACACATCAAGCAGTGTTGACTTGCATGGGTAACTCTCTCACGCATTGTTCTCCACAGAAGGCTTCACATTGAGATGTCTCTACATACTATGTATCCAGTTAATCCTATCCACGTAGTATTCACCAGGTACTCTTACATTATCCAATAAGGGATACACAATGTCAAAACACTACATATAAATAAGTGCTTCAATTCGCATATCACTGTGCTCTCTTTTTAGGCCCTTTTTCTGTGCAGAGACAATGCCAAGGCGGAGGAGACTTGGCATCAAAAAGCTTAGAGCAAGCGGACGCGGGCATGACTAAGCAGGCCCAGATTTGGAAACCACGTGATTGAGCTTTACCAAACTTGGCTATGTCTTGGCGGAAATACCAGGGGAAGAGGCGTGATTACGTAACGCTGTCATACATGGCGCTGGCCAATCAGAGTCGCTGGCCGGGTCCTCAACGTTGGAGGCTGTCCGTCTCGTCTGATTCACGAGAGTTTGGACGAGAGGGGGATTGAGTTTTCTTCAACCGTCGCAAGAAGTGATATCTGACGAGGAACTTGTCAGTCGAATAGCCTCATGGGCCTGGAGATACTGAAAGAACGACTTCCATTTGCTTCCTCTACGGATCGTTGACGTTACGCCTGGTTACCTACCGATAGTGCCCTGTTTATGTGTCAAGAACGTACATGCAAACGCTCCTTTTGCCCCTCAGCCTCCAGGTGGCACTCCCACATTCCGCACGTTGATACTCGTCTTTGATAGCCGCGTATTGACTCGCCGTTCGCGTTGCGGGAAGATTTTGTCACGTCCTCGTCTCTTGCGAATACTGGGGGGTTTAATGTGTGGCGAAATTATAAAGAGTACATACATACTAAACTACCGGTTGGCTGAGACAACAACACTTCGTTCGCTGGACGACTGATTTCATTCGCTTCGAGAAGGGAAGAATTCGTTTACGAGACGGCTGCACGGTTGACTGCACAGAGCGCTTGCTACAAAAGCTTTGAATTTTTCTCACGACTTTCATGAATACGTTCCAGAGCCTTGCCTTTGCCCTTGTCTAGAGACAGGGTGAATTGAATGCCATGCGAACTTCATGATTTGAGTCGTTCAGGTTACTTGACATTATGAGTTGGCAGTTGATACCGTACGATTCAGACGGGCAAATGAATACAACAGGAGGTTGTGCGCATCTTACGTTGCTTAAAGGAGGTATGGTCGAAGCACTGCCTTTTAGTTGCCTGGTTTGGCGATAGACTCGGGTTCGCAGAGTGCGCTAACAACTGGTTTTTGTCTTTTATGATACAGGAACAATTATTTTCAATGATACATATTCTGTGATATTAACCCAAAATGCTGTCTTCGAACCAGCCTGCAATACGCACCCCGCGCACGTTAATCCCTCGACGGTCCTCAATACTCGCGAACCCTTCTACGCTTCTACTTTTCCCCAGATGTATGCTGTCGCAGCAGCGACAGTCATCAGTTACCTCCTGCTCATTATGCTCTTTATAACACCTCGAACATTCTTTATAGGGGGCCGTGGTGGTGGTTTTCTCAGCAGGCATGGGATGATTAGTGGTTCTTACGGCAGCTCCTCTGTGATTGGAGTTGGAGGACGCCCATGGCTACAAAAGGTCGCTGCTCTGACGGTGGTCATTTCACTCAGCATTGCAACGGCAGATTCGTTCGAGGTGGCTAAACGACAGTATGACTTGGGTTATATGGATTCGATGGCATTGACGGACGAAGTTGTGAATGGCGTCGAGATCCGTATCGTGCGCGTTATTTCCAGCACATTTCTTTGGCTGGCGCAAGTCCAGACTTTGATTCGATTATTTCCGCGACATAAAGAAAAGGTCATCATAAAATGGGTGGGCTTTGCGATGATAGTGCTCGATACGATTTTCAGCATTCTCAACAATACCACTCGTCAGACCACGAACACGCTGGTCCGACCGAGGCATATCGTCGATGCGATTCCCGCTCTAAACTATCTGTTTGAACTATCCCTTAGTTTGCTCTATGCTGCCTGGGTCATCTTCTATTCCATTTCGAAACACCGATTCGCCTTTTTTCATGTGAACATGCGCAATATTTGTCTCGTGGCATTGCTGTCCTTGGTTGCGGTCCTAATACCCGTAGTTTTCTTTATCTTGGATGTCTCGAAGCCTAATGTCGCCGGATGGGGAGAATACATTCGCTGGGTTGGCGCCGCGGCGGCTAGTGTGGTGGTATGGGAATGGGTGGAGAGAATCGAAGCTCTCGAGAGAGAGGAGAGAAAGGATGGAATTCTGGGGCGCGAGATTTTTGATGGCGATGAAATGCTCGAGGTTACTCCTTCCAAAGAAGTTGATTCGCCGCCATCTCGTCGTGGAGGTAATAGCGATGGAAAAGGAAGTGGTTGCAGTAGCCGTTGGGCTGGTATGATGGGTTTGTCGCATCGTACCTCGAAATATTGCGTCAGGTTCCATACTAGGCCTCAACACAAGCGAAAACGTCTCCAGCAGAAAGTGAGAGCCGAAAACACTATGGAGCCGATTCAGGGCGACTATCCGACAGTTCCTCCTCAAGCTATAACACCTGTGAGCCGCGCGGACACGGCGAGTACCGTATATCGTGTGCGGTATCATTCAATTGGGAGCTTATCGACGTCAATCTCGGACATGACGCAGGACGAGGAGGATGAGAAGGAACTTACTGTGGTTCGAACAAAAGAAAGCGATCGGAGGAACAGTTATACGGGTTCAAGTCCAATCCCGCATCTTAGGAATGGAATGGGCTGGCTTACAACACTCAACCCTTTCAGGCGTCGCCGTGGTTCACCTCCACAAGAGGTTGCCAGCGCTCAAGCGGAGGAAGGGAACATCCGCCATCCTACGCCGACAAAACATGGTGACGAGGCGCAGGCGAATTCTCCCTTGAAGGCTCATTTCGGCGCATTTCGATCCTTCTTAAATCGCAGTCGAGGAGAAGAACCTGAGGATCCTCAGGGAACTAAATCAGTTCTTCCTGTGACTGTTATACCTGCCCGACCACACATGGAACGTACCATCTCGCAAGCCACGACTCACCACTCGGAGTCTCCGCAATCTGGAACGGATACTCGCAATCATCGAACCGAAATGCCCCTTCCCGTGGTTGTGATACCCGCTCGACCAAGGGTAGTTAAAGCATGGGATTCATCCGCATTTGAAGAATACGTGCGAAGTCAACCTTACAATGTCTCTTCCCCTCAACATGATCGTTCTCGAAATCCCCAGAACCTTACAAGCCCAATGTCCCCACAACCGCCGGGAGGGCCCAATCGACAGTACTCCGCAGACAGATCAGTTACGCTTACAACAGACTCTGAGGATGTTGCTATTGAAGAGGGCGAGAGCGTTGAATATATGGCTCGATCCCCGAACTCGCCCACATCATCAGGCCGCACTCTCACTAATCCCGTGTCGCCGACCTTGGGCGTCGAAAGCAGATCCCAGTTCCCGGCGGAGCAACAGACTTCTTCAAGGCATCATTCTCGTCTGTGGGGAGATTCTGGAGGTACAGGCAGCATATCCTGACTTTCCAAACCTAGCTGGGTTCGTGGGCGTCGTTTAATAAATCTGTGTGGCATTTAGCGAGGAGTTTGATCGGATCAAAGGGCCTGGATGATTCTGAGGATATCGGCGGATTATTTCACTGGGTTTGTTTGAAGAGTAGATTTTGGTTGATCTGCTCGGGATGTTTATGCTATAATGTATGTACTCAAGTTAAGTAGTGAGGCTGTGAAGTGACAGCAAATCAGTTGAAGGCCATGTATATAAAATAATATACTATTTTTGAAGTGTAGATATCTCTCAGGAATCTCTCTTGCATGCCAATAGAGCCCTCAGATGGCATTCCGACTGTCTGAATGTAGCTCTTTTTGGTGGTGATATCTACATACCAGGATCTCTCTCTTTCTCTCTCTCTCATCCATCAATCACCTCTTCATCAGCACCACCAGCTGAACATCTCATTCTCAACAAATACCCCCAATTCGACTCAAGCACGCGAGATAATTGCTTTGGAACATCTATGGCATATGGCTACCGTCAACGCAAACATGTTCAGTGCTGGTGTCTGCGCTGAGACTCCTCCACAGCTGCGGTCTCTGATGGCTCTTCCGCTGAACCTCATAGCTCTGATTCTGTCCTATGTGAGCAAAAACATAACCCTCCACTTTGTGAGTTTTGTTCTCATGCCATTTTAATCTACAGCTCGACGATGTCGGTGATCTTTCTCGTCTCTGTCGAACCTGCCGCGTCCTCAACTATATGACCCTGCCGCAGCTCTACAAAAACATCACTTTGACCTCGTACGATAAGATTCGCTACCGGGACGAGTTGCCTGAGGGATGTGGCAGCGCCAGCCCCTTTTCGATGGGGTTGAATGCAATTGTCACGAGGAACGTTGCGTCGCTGGTTCGCTCGCTGACGATGCGGGGAGAATGGAGGGAGGATGGGCTCGATGAACATGCGAGAGTGGGCAGAGTTACTGATTCATCGATGATGTTGAATATTGCGGTTCGAGCAGCGATAGATAAGATGACTGGACTGGAGAAATTCAGGTATGGTTCATGGGGCTATTTTACCTTGTTGTCGCGCTGATCGCGACTTGCGCGTTTTTCGCTGATCATAGACTATCGATAGTTGGGAGCTCAATACTAAAATGTTGGAGACGGCGTATATTGGACTTGCACAGTTGCCCAAATTGACGTCTTTGACTGTTCGGTTTCCCTCGAGTCGGCATCCTCGTCCCACCACCGTTATTCCCCCTATGCCTCATCTTCGTGCCCTTAAAATTACCGATATAGACCCGCTTTGTTATCCAGACGACATATCGACGTTATTGTTGCGTAGCAAGAAGCTGCGAGAGCTCAGAATGCACTGGTCTCCGCGAATGAGGGAAACTCAAGAGCCAAGCGTGACTCTGCACGACTATTTTCGCAAGTGTATCGCCGAAAAGTCGCCTCTGCGCCTCAGGAAGGTTGCTTTGCAAAACTTTTATGCTTTACATACCGACGACTTTGAGACAGCAATGGATCCGGCCGTTCTTGAGGAGATTACAACGCTAAATAGTCCTGGCGTGTACGATGCGTCTCTGACGGCAATGACGTTTGTGGAGAACAGTTGGCCCACGCTCAACAATAAATGCCGTAGTATCAAAAGTTTGCGCCACGATCGCATAGAAAGAAAAGGGTGTGAATTTCTGGCCACTTTGGAAAACCTGGAGAGACTCTATTTTGTTACGCCAATTCGAGATGCCTCGGACTCCATTAATAGTCCAAGAACCGCAGAGTCGACCCAATCTTCGACTTCTCTGAGTCCTCCTTCGAGTATAGACCCTACCTCTACTGGTGCCAATGGAGCAACCTCGAATTCCCAGTCCCAATTACCCCCAGCTCCGCCAACAAATCTAGCATCTCACATATCTCTTCGTGATACCTATCTCCATACGATTGCCACTGTTCAGGGACCAAAGCTTCGTCATCTTCTTCTTTCTTCACGATGGTCTCTCCCTGGGACTTTGATCGCTCGATTGGTTCGCTCTTGTCCTAACCTGGAGCAGCTCGCTATGGCCACCGATTTATCTAGCTTTGAAACTTTAGCTCTACTAATCCCATTTTTACGGAAATTAGTTGCAATTCGTTTACTCATCCCAACTGGCCCTGCGCTTACAGCGTCATCAAGACCACAAGGAAAGGAAATTGACGCCAATGGGCCCTCTCCAGCTGCCAATGGTTCAGATCCGAACTTGGCGTCCCTTAATGCACGCTCACTATCAGAGATTGTGGACCTGGACGATCGAATTTTTAACGAGGCTATGGGTGCTCGTCTTGGAGATAAAGAAATCTTTAGCAACTTGAAGATCATTGGATTGGGATGGAAGGCTTGGGAACTGGGTGAATTTTATACAATCCCTATAGCGGAGGGAACGGATACATCTGAGTGGGTATCTTCTACAGAGAAATTCGACGCGAGCAATAACAATCTGCGCAGCTCTGCAGCGAATGCAGCATCGACACCTACCCGACCAAATAACCTTTCCCATGCAGCTACAGAAGCGTGTCAACCTAGCATCCCAGGAGGACGCGTCTGGAATACACAGCAAACAGCAGCAACGCCAAAAAGAGCTACAAGTACTGCGAAAACTGTTCTAGGAAAACGTAAACAGCCTCCATCTTCACAACCGGCGCCTTCGATCGCAGTTCAGCCCGAACCATCCATTTATACTCCTAATTCCCACCAAATCAGAATCGCCACGCCCTCTCAAGTACCTACGAACAGCCATTCTGCCTTCCCGACAGATGCCGCTGCGCTGCTGGAAGACTTGGGAGCGAAATTGTCCGAGGACACTAGAGCTAAGCTGGCACAGTGTATTCACGAACCAGCCACATCAGGGGAAGGTATCCAGTGGCGACGAAAAGTGCGTCGAATAGGGTGGGAGGTGTTGAAACACTGGGAGATTTGGGGTCTAGATGTTCAACAGATATGAAATAAAATATGCTGTTTTGTTACTGAATCTTTTTCAATTTGCTTTGCTTGCAAGAGAATCAGGTAATACATTTTGGCAGTCCTTTTTTTTCTTTCTTTTTATTTCTCTTTTTTGTTCTCATATCTTATGGAGTTAACTGGCTGTGGATTTATGCACATCTGAGAACAGTTGGGTCAGTTATAGACTGTCTAGATCCGCCAGTATTGTTTTACAAAACGTACAGCTTAATTAACAGGAGCTTGCAATTCTTGAAGGGTGTTCATATTTCTGAACTGAATTGGAATTGTTGGCACACTATCCTGATGAAGTGTGATTATATACACTCCTCCTGAAAACACAGTAATACACTCAGTGCAGCAATACAGGAACAAGAGCAGAAGCTCTCCTTGTGAAATCAAGTTGCTCATTCTAATGAGGTTCTATTTATTTTTTATTTTTTATTTTATTTTATTTTTCTTTTCTTTACCCAGAGTCAAGTGGCATTGACTGACCGGTTAAGTTATACTGGCAGCTCACTTTTGTCTGTGATCTTAGCTATGTGACTAAATACCATCTGGCCACGCAATTCACTGCAGGAAAAGAAAGCATAATGGAATGGAACAGACAGGAAAGATCTTGATGCTTTTGCTCTCAGGGACTTTCTAATTCTAATCCATGATGATGCTTGAAAGTGCGAAGAACAGAGAAAGACGTACATTGGAGGCTGTGCGGATGAGTTCATGAACCAGCCTAGTGTGAGGTTGAGAAAGCCGGAAGAGTGCACGCTACCCGCCGGCGCGAGTCTGCACGTTCCGGCGATGGCAACGAGAATCGGGTTGAGAAAGGCCAGAGCTGTGGGCAGAGGCGTCGCAAGGTGTCCCTCGTAGGGTGGCTAGGTATGCTATGTTAGTATGATGTTAGGATAGTAGTTATGTAACTACTAACATATGTACAGTACATAGATAGTGCCACCTCGTTCAGTCGTGATCTGACGATGTCGAGTTGGCAAGTAGCAACAAATGGAATTCTTTAGTTTGAGGACATAGTTTCTACTTTTGACAGGCCATTTTTTGCTCTCTCACGCCGTCAAACTCGTGGGATTCGCTTAACAGATTCTATGGGTGATATGAAAACAACAATTCCTGGGGGGCTAAAGTGCACCTATCCAAAATGAGCTTATGAAACACTAACTAAATGTGTGGGGTAACTAACAGACTCTAACCAATGAGAGCGAGAGCCACGCACCCTTGTGGTCGAGTCAAGCCTTGCCAAGCCTGTTAGACCCCCATGTTCTTACATAATTACGTCCCTCGCTGTACGACATCAATAGCTTATCATTGTGTATATGTTATTGTGTGGTTATAAGCCATTGATGATCTAGACGATGGCGAAGAAATGCTACAGCGGAAGGAGTACAAACGAGAAGAAAAGCAAAGATGAGATGACGACAGCCATTCGGGAGCTCCAATGATATAGCTAGTTACATACATATGTCGTCCCTCCAAGACGCCAGTAATCGAGCAAACATACGGAGTACACACTCAAATAAATCCTTATTCCCTTTTGAGCTTCCTTTTTTCTCTTTGTTAGTAGCCCGCAGAGTGTATGTACGACGAATGGCGGTATACTATATTCAATTGTACCTTTTATTACCTCCAAAAAAAAAAAGAACATATACAATCATTCCCATCAAAGAAACTGCGACGGCAGTGCAGTACTATTCGAACCACTACCGCCCCCAGCGACCCCGCCGCCAGCACCTCCTCCCGCACCGCCATCAGTATATTGGTCCTTCAGCAGGACTTCCAACATATCGAACTCGCCAACCATGGGTCCCGTACCACCGAGGCCCTGGTCCACACCTGCAGTCGAGCTGTTAAAGAATTGATCCAGCGGCAACGCGAACCAGTCAGACATGGTATTCGAATTTGAAACCGCCCCGCTGGTGCTAATTGCCTGCGGGGCGATGGTGGAGTCATCGACTTCCATTTTCGGAGAAGTGCTGTGGTCGTAGTAGTTATAGAAAACGGATGGGGGTGGTGGCATGAAAGATACGTTAATGTTGGAGGAGTTGATCGGTTGCGCAGGGATGCTAGCGAGAGGATCGTTGGTGGTTGTTGGTGCAGAGCTGTTGTGGTTGTTGGAATCGAAGTGGAAGTTGCCCGCGCCTTGGCCAACGGCATTGGCCTGCCAGCGGAAATCATTGTGTCCTTGCTCACGGGGCTGTGGTGATTGCTGCCTAGAAGCTGTAAAGGGGGTTCGCTCTCTACTGCTGCAGTCTAAGCGGTCGAATGGTGCGAATCGCAGGAACCGCGTTCGGATATTTGAAGTTAGCAATTGTAGGAGATCCGCAATGGTCACGCTTAGATGAACGTCATCCACGATACAGGTTCGCAAAGATTCAATGGTGCGGTCTTGAAGCTCTAGAGATACGCGCACGTCGTCTTCTTTTGCACCAAGCGTAAATGTCTTGAGGAGTGGTTAGCAAATTTCAAAGGGAGTAGTATAGCGCCATGTGTCTAACCTTAAGAATAAAAATCATTCCCGAAAGGACCCTAAAGAATGTCCGCACAGGCGCATGCTTCAAGCGATTCCCAGGGACCAACCCTTCCAGCACTGTTTGCAATATCCTTCGAGACGCATCCACCACCTCCTGGATGTACGGTTCATTGACCTCGTACTGTTCCATAAGAACACGCAATGGAACGGTTCCCGAACTGGAATGCGGCCCAGGGTTTGTCCCATTAGTCTGGTTTTGGTCTAAATTTGAAGCCGTCTCATTAGAAATGGTGGTCCACCGATCTACCACAGCTTGGAGAGCTAAACAATTGACATATAATCCTGTAAAACGTTAGCTTCCGCTGCCCACCAAACGCCAGTACGGAAAGAGACTCACGTGTATATTCATACTCGATCGTCAAAATATGGCGCATGTTCTGAGACACTGTGCAAATAAATACTATTAACGATCCACACAGACCCTGTCGGGTATGATTAAAACTCACTTGGCAGTCGATCAAACTTTTGTTTGAATTCATTGAGAGACGGAATGAATTCGGCTATTCGGTCTCGGTACTGACCAGTCTTGATCAAATTCGTAGTATACTCCTTATTCGGGAAGAGGACTTGATTGCTGTTGTACATGATTTTCGAGATGTCCAACCAACAATCCTGCATCAGGTCTATTGCGAACTCCTCCTTCGACTCTCGCGCCTTGGAGTTTTCCGTGCAAAGTGGCTCTGTATTTTGGCTCCACTGCGGTAGAGGTAGCATCGAGGGTATTCCTAGCCTTCCGCTACTCTGCGAAACATAGACAAGGATCAACCGGCGTACACGACGTTTTCTCACATGTTCAGATGAAGGTTCGCTTGAGCACTTGTGTTCACTCTTCTGGTCAAAGACTCCAAGCTCAAACGCTAATGCTTGCGCCGTGCTCAATAACATCCAGGACATCCGATCCGAACGCCACACTGGCTCCAGCCATTTATAGAAAGCCAAGCGACCTTCGGGGCTCCCACTGTGGTCTTTATGTTCAGCATCATGTTCATCTTCTTTGGTGCCATTAAGCCGGTTGAGTAACTGAGGGTCAGTATCCAGCAGCGTATTCTCATCGTCCCCAGGAGGGAAATGCAGCGCTCGAGGATGCCAGTCGGTGAGAAGAAGTAGAGCCTCCACAGTTCCAAGCGATCGCAAATTGCCATTCAGTTTTGACTGCTGTCCAAAGACAGACATAGTGAGGTTGAACTGACGAGGCCTCGCGGAAGGCAAACCACTTGAACCGAACTTTTCTTGCCCCCAGATAAGACGTTCAATCATACCCCGAAGATATGACCAAAGCTTTTCATGGATAGAATACGCTCGTGAAATTGCACCATTTCCCGAAAGCTTCATGTGACGAGAAGCTATTGTAAGCATTGCCACAGTCAAGACGGGTTCCTCTGTCAGTAGAGTTAGATGCGTCGAGGGCGAGCTGAAGTTTTGGATCACAATTGGGCTGAGCGGAGCAAGGTGCTCGTAATAACTGAAGGAGTCTGGTGAGCTACAGAATCGGAGAAGCAAAGACAGGTTTGTGACCACTTACTAGGCTATATAGGCCATCGCTTCATCCACGCTGAACCATCCTGCCCGAATGAATCGCAGTCGTGACCAGGCTCGTCGGGCGTTGGCGTATTCCATATCTTCCATTGGCTTGGGTTGGCTTAGATTATCTTGACCTTCCATCCGCGGATCAGCCGTACTCGAGTCCTTGCCCTGCTGGTACCATCCCATCGGAGCTCCTTGTTGAGTACTCGAGTTTGATCTGCTTTTACCACCAGGCGTACCAGTTTGGTTCATCGGCGAGACAGACGAGTTAAAGGTAGACGTGGAAGAATGTCGAACACCATAGTTGTACTCCATCTGTTGGCGGTTTAAATCCTCTGTTCTCCCAGCCGCTTCGGACAGCAAATGCAGCGCATCGTGGGTGTTACTGATGGCTGGCGACAACAGCTCTGCCGCTGTTTTATTCATCATGTGCTGGCCGCTTTCCAACACACCAGTCAGAATTGGGCGTACATGAGCAGAGAAACTAGCAGAGCGAGGAGGAGGAGGAGGAGGAGGAGCAGGATGATACTGATCGGATGGGACCGATGTCGGAGCGGGGTATGGCTGGCTGTTCGAGATGGAAAGTCGATGAGGAGCAGCGGACGGTGAATCAGTCCACTGGCGCTGGCTGGATGGCCTGACATCGGGATCAAAGGATGGTGGTGCAGCAGTTCGGGGATGGGATGTAACGCCGTTAACCTTGTTCATATTTGTCGCGTCGTCGGGCGATAAGGCACCATCTGCAGACATCATCCGCTTGTCTCTTCGCAGCACACTGGACTTGTCGTCATCATCCGACACCTTGCGCTTGCGCCTGGTAGCTGAAAACTCGCATCTTTTGCTTTCGCGACGACAGCGGACACATGGTGGAGGACGGGGGTTATCGACGCCTATAGTCAGCGAGACGCGATGGTTAGCGAGACAAGACATGCATTTCAAAAACAGGAACGAAGCTGAAAATAGAAACAAGACCACATACTCCCAAGATCACACTTGACTTTCCGCTTGCGGCATGGATCGCAAGCCTGATAACCCCGACGGTGCTGTGATGGCGGGGAAGGCGAGCGATGCGGGGAGTATGGAGGGTTGGAGGAGAGGTCCTGGGGGTGATGAGAGTGGTGAGAAACCTGTAGCTTTGTCGAGACCTGAGAAGATCAAACAGAAGAGGAAGAGAGAGAGAGAAAGAGAGAGGGAGAGAGATAAAAGAAAGAGACAGAGACAGAGAGAGAGAGAGATCGATGTTGCGGGAGGAGTTACAGTTACTGGAGTCGCAGCCGGTCGAGCTGCCATTTTGATCCCATTCATCAGGCGTCGTTGATTCGTCTTTTGGATCTCTCTTGTTTCTGCTGCTTGCGAGTCTGAACTATGCTTCGTCGCCCCTGGTGTCGCCTGAATGCGGGCACATTTGGAGAATTCACACACCGATGCAAGCCGCAAAAGTGCGGATTCCGGGCGATATAAATATAAAGTGGGCTGACAGGAGTAGTAACCAACTAACTAGTTACCTTTATGAAGCTGAACTGCCGTCGTTTTCAAGTCAGAGAGACGATGTAACTAAACTCCGTCTTCTTGCTGCCCATCACCGGGCGTTGCAGAATGTCCCCAAATGCTCCAGATAAAACACCCAGCAAGCAACGAGACAGATGGCAGAAGAGAAGAGAAAGATGAGAAGAGGAAGAAAAGGGCAGTTCAGTTCAAGTTACATCTGGCTACGACCTTGGAGAAGCCGCTAAATCCGCCTGTTTATTTAATCGCAATTTTCGTTTCCTCAACCCGAAGAAGACTGTATTTCTCTCCAACCACTCTCATCCTGGCATAAAAAACAAAAGTGTGGAGAGGCGCCTATCAAAGTCCAGGGCTCCAAATTCAAATTCCCAAAAAAATAAATAAAAATCTGTCGGTGAGATGCGACCGAAAAGCAGCGGAAAACTCAGCCTGTCCACCTGATCTCTGACGGCTAACCCTCTCTGGCGATATATAAATTAATATGTACTGTCTTCTACTAACAGTGGTAGATCAGGACTTGATCTCGTTTCCAACAGTGCTGACAAACCTGTTGGTTCTCGCCGTTCCATTCCATTGGCATCGCAGCCAGCGTGGGAGGGAGTGAACAATGGGACAAGACGACATCGATGCTTCTCGGACTGTAAGAAAGACTTCTCTCGTGGTCATTGTCATCACCATCATCATACTGGTAGACAGGTTGGAAATCACACACCCACAGTATCTGAGCGTCAGCATGCGCATCTCCATTTCGAGAGGAACCTTGGTGGAGGTACACATAAGGCTCTATTCCGCGTTTTCATCTCTGTATCGACTAGACAGGGTTCTCCACTCTCAGTGCCATCTCGAGCCAAGGCAGACCAGCCGCTTCATGCACCCAGTGAGCATTGTGCAAAGGGGGAAAAGGCGGCCAACATCTTCTTCCTCCCCTGGTCCGGCCTGTACGTAACCTTGCAGCCTCTTCGAGTTTTTGCAGGGAATGCAGAGGAGCCAGGTCCGTGAGAACTTAGAAGCGAGCTCCTCTTTTCCATATAATTCGTCAATGATTGTCTGTTAATGACAGGTATAAACGAGATGGTGGGTAACTATTGCATTTCTCCTCTTCCTGTCGCATTTCGAAACAGTTTTTTCGAGAACGGGTTGTTGAACTTGAGAAATGAATCAATAATACATAGAGTAATGAATAACTCCACGAATATCTCTGGCCAGGACATCCAGAGCACTGAGCTGTCTCTTTCGCCTGTTCCCCCACAAATGCCAGGGATATTTGGCAGGCAGGCATCTGGAGAGGACGATCACTACCTCGCGATGTGAAGAGACTGCGGACTCAATGCGCCATCAGTGTCTTATTAACATACATCAAAGCCACCTAGGAAGGTCAAGATTCTGGAAGCAGGATGGAAAACGCTGATCGGGCGATCGACAGCATCATCGAGTCGAGGAGCTGGGGTATCGTAGTCGAAGTTATATTAAACCAGGTCGTCAACGCAGCTGGTGCCTGGCTCCAAAAGACCAATTCTTGTTCTTACAAGTCATACAACCCTGTCCTGAGAAGCCCATGCCAAAGAGCTCTTTGACCACCAAAAACCACGGCCATTCCAAATCATCAATCATACATACAGGGAAAAACATATTAAACGATACAAGCGAAAAGATCCTGACCAGTTCCAGAAAAACTCCAGGAAATGCCCAGTCCATATCCAACACGTCTACTTCCAAGCTTCCCCAGAAAAAAAACACCACAGACCCCTATCCCATCATCGATTCGGAAAAGGATCATGATCATCCCGTCAAAGCAGATCGCTGAACTCCACCTGGCCGAAATGCCAGGTTTTCATGTCGTCCACTACTACTGCTCGAAGTACCTCCAACATCACCAGCAGTCGCAGGAGTAGCTTTAGTAGTAGTCAAAGTCTCTGCCGAAGGTTGATCCTCATCGTCTCGGGCATGCTGCTGGGGTTTCGGCATGCCGTTCCCGTGGATCAGAAAGGCTGGAGCCCCCTGTCCAACTCTTTTTTGATTAAAAGCGCAATCGTCACTAGCTACAGTCTCGGCGCTTTCTTGTCTTGATAGGCTAGGTGTCATGGCTTTCCCCGCAAGAAGTCCACGTACTCCACCAGCTTTCCTGGCGGGAAGCTCACTGGTGGCTGATGTCAGGAGATAAAGAAGATATTTGAGATTCGGGAGCGTCTGTCGAATATCTAGCACGCGAAAACCTTGGCGGTCCAGCAGATACTCGATGTCTTTGTTGAGCAGAAACACCCCATACTCAAAGCGATAGTGCGTGTTCACAGGATATAGAGGAAACGTCCGCTGCGTCATCCCGACTGATATCGGGTCCTGGATGAATGAATTAGAGGAATATGGCTGTATGGGGTATGGAAGCGGGACGGAAAGGTAAAATGAGAGGAGGTACACTAGGTGCGCCGTGTATCCGAGAGCAGCTGCCACAGCTTCCTTGTCGATGTTTTCGAAATTAGAATTGGGCAACGGAATCCCGAGAATAGTAAAGGAGAGGGTCTTTCCAGCAATGGGCTCGATGGGGTAAATGGAGCTTAAGTCTTCACAAATTCGACGAATCTGGCCCCTTGATTCTTCTCTGGTTTGTTTTAAGAGCTTTTCGCTAGATAACTTTGTCGTTTGAGCTTCTTGTAAATACGACCGTGTTTTCTCTTGATTTTCACGGCCTTGCTGCATCGCCTCCTTCCTCGCATTAATACTTGCAATCAGACTTTCCTTTTGTTTCAAGGATTGCTGCAATCTCTTCTTTTCCGCTGTCACAGATCTCTTAACCGATGCGAGTCGCTCCTCAGCTTGGGCTTTTCGATTGAGTATATCAAAGTGCGCCTTATTCTCTTCTAGCACGGAATTGATTTGAGCCTCGAGTTTATCTCGCGTAGCCAAAGCATCCTGGATGCACCGATCAAGATTCGCCAGCCGCATTAAGGAATCGAATGAAGCCGTAGGGGTCTGGTCATTGTCCATTTTCCCTGGAATCTGAAATAGCGAGGGTTCCTCTCTCGAGGGCATATCTGTCAATCCAGCGTAGACACCATCCACAAAGTGGAAAACAACGCAATTCACGGGTAGAGGGTGATGAAAGCTCTCTAGAGTCTTTCCAATATACTGAAGTGCCCTCAGCTGCACCTGGACCTCCAAGAGCAGAAAGTATTCTTCCATATTGACCGGCTTTACCCAAAATTTAACGGTTACGCGGTCCATGCGAGACACAAAGGGGCCGCAAGAGTTCAGATCGAAGTTCTTGAAAGAGGGATTCATGGCCCTCTCGACAACTTCGCTCACATAAACCGGTTTCTCAATACCGGGGCAATGTAAGGAGAACCAGGTATCAGCCATCCGGCTCGCAGCAATGTCCTCCAAGCGCGTCTGTCTCACTACCGGATTAGCGCCCGACCACGGCAATGTGCTCCTTCGTCGACTCGTGAGATCTTTTCTCCTGATCTGCTTTCCATCTTCGCCCGCAGTCAGCTTCGTGTCTGTTGAAGATGAGATACGCTTCAGGTCCGTAGCAGATCGTGAATGATGCACTGTTCGGGCTTCCTTATTTGCAAGCATTTTTGCTGGCGTCTGCAACGTATTCGGAATGCTCTCATCGTCGATCGTCTTCCCGCGTGCTCTATTTGCGGGTGGAGGAGTTACAAGGAGGTTGCGAACAGAGATGCCTTGTAGATGACGCAGCTTGCGATTCTATATCCATCGCCACTTAGCATTCAATAGCATAGCAAAGATTAATGAACCAATTCAAGCCTACCGATGCAAGAAGCCATGGTTGTGGTTTTCTTCCTGCTGGTCCTGCATTTTGATCTCCAGCAATTGACATCGTTGCGGACAACGTTTGTTTGGTAAAAACTCAGCAACCATTAGGGAATTATTGCTATCAATATGAAATAGACCTTCAAGCTATATCCTGACAACACCTGATATGCTTCATTGTCATCTTGCGAGCACGATAATCACGTAGTTGCAGCCTCTCATCCATCAACTTGAAGGGGGAAGATTGGAATGGCGATGCTGGCCATCAGAAACTTAAAATCCTCAAGCTTCACTCACTGCGATCTTCTCCCTTCATTCATTCTGTGCCTCATTCTAACCAAAGACCATGATTCACAAACCAATGTTTTGAACGGAGAATACTCTGATTTATAACATCTTCTTTTGCAAGCCATAGTTCCTCCTCTCCGCGCACGATGGCTACTCCAGCAGCCAGTGCGGCCACAAAAGCACCGAAAACCCTCCAACTGCTAGACCCCACGACACTGGTGACTTCACGAGCAGTGCGATTCCCATCGTCGGACGGCAAGATAATCCAAGGAAGAGCCAGGTTTCCGAATTCCAGGGCTGCGCAAAATTACCGGGAAAAAGAATCAGCAAAGTTGAAGAAGGCGCTGCAACATCTCACGCACGGCAAGAATATCTTCGCCTACAATAATCTACGGACAAACCAGGTGGTCTATTCCCTCTCGCGGTCTCTAGAAGTAAGCAATCCCAGGAAACAGAACAAAAAACACTCCTCAAGACCGTGAAATCTGATAGATTCTCAAATGCAGCGCCACAATGTCCTCTCCCAACTGATATACCACGGCAAAAAAACCGTTCCTGCAACCCTTCGCAAAGACATGTGGATACCATACTTCTCCATCCATTTTCCGTCTCAATCCCTAGGCCTTTCAGCGTACAAGAAGCTCCGAGAATTCGCTGTCCAGCGCCAATTATCTCCCCCCGTAGCATCCATCACCAACACCGAAGAGACACTCGCTCAGAAACGGCCACGAGACCCGCTCGAAGCTGAAAAATGGGACAAAATCTGGAAACCAAGAATAGGCCAGATAATGATTAAAAAACACAGAGCGCGCGTGCTGATGAGCCAGAAAGCCACGAGCGTTGCTGATGTGGCCGCCGTTCTGGCCTTGCAGGAGGCATACGCGAAGAAATTAGAAGAAGAAGGAAAGCAGTACGAGAAAAAGTCGGATAAAGAGAAAAAAAAGAAGCTGAGCCACAAGGCCCGAAAAAGGTTATTTCGCGCACGCGCAAAAGAGAAAGCCGTCGAAGAGAGAGTGCGACAGCGGATTGCCGCCTTGGAACGAGCGCTATCAAGAAAAGGAATCGAAGCGAAAATCGATGATAAGGGCGAATTGGACGACCACAAGGTTGCCGATGGAGAAGTCAAGATTCTCTGGACAGATCTTCAAGATGCGCAGTACGCAGAGACGTGGCCTGAATCGGTCCGTCATGGTGAATTGGAGCCAGTCAGGGAGCATATTATTGGTGCTAAATTGAAAATCGAGGACCAGCAATCTATGGAGGAGATTCCCTCCGTCCCGAGCGCCTCAGTGGCTGCGGTTGAAAGTCAACCTGAACAACCTGCGAAGAAGGGTCTCAATCGGCTGAAGTTTTGGAAAAACTGAAGTCGCCATTCTCGCTTGGCAAATCTCACTGGTGCATAAGCTCTAGCATCTCCATGTATGAAGCCTTCTGTGCATGGACTTGGATCGCGTTTGTTCCCGCGCATGGATGTGCAATGGAATAACACTCGGCCCATCCCCGAATTTTCTTTCCGTACATCTCAATTCTCTATCGAAGAGATCCTCCTCCCCTAGCGAGATATAGTTCGAAAACCACCCCTTTAGCATTCTGCAATTTCTCTCTCATGTCGACACTGTATATCAGATATGTATGTATACTCGGACTTAGAATGGAGTTTGATGTGCATTTAACCTCGCGACGTGCGTCACATAAAAGCCCTTTAGGAGTACAACCTTAACCGGCACAGTGATTATAGCCAAAATCCACCAGGTCTTTTGCAGGAATACTAGGCACTCGATTGTATATTTCCCATAGTTTCACTCTCTACATCTCTTGTGATTCTGCCGTTTAGATATCTACCAATACGGTATCAATCGTCATCAAGGAAAAGGAGCTCCGCCTACAACACAAATACTACCTACCGATTCACCTCTTGAGTCAAAAAGAAAAAAGGGAAGAAAGAATGTAAAAAAAGGAAATAAGGAGGACAAAAAGAAACAGAAAAAGTGAAAATTCAAGCCCTCGTAACTCGCAGAAATCCAGGAAGGAAATCAGAACACCACGACCACAGCGCAAATTTAGAAAAGTTAAAAGTTACTCGAGTCATCATAAAGAAAATAAAGAGTAGAAGTAAAAGAGATTCATACAGCGTCCAAGAGCATATAAATAAATGATGGCTGAAATCCATGCAAGATGTAGGCTTCGACCAATAATGGATACAGAACAGAGCTGTAATGGCACACGGGGCAAGACATTGTGAAGTACGTTGCAGATCCAGTAAAGACAAATTCTCCATGGGGGGAATGATAGGAGATCTATTCGAGTCAGGATGTCCCATCTTTCCCGCTCCTTAAAAGCACAAGCATACCCTCCTCAAATTATTTCTCACCCAGGAGAACCACTGGCGCTATTCTGTCGTCGAACGACTCCCTTTATCGGGCGCTGAGGTACCTTCGCTTGGGCTGGTTGGGGACATAATATCCCCATTCTTCGACTTCTCCGGAAGTGTTATTTCAGGCCCCGGTTCCTCATCAAGTTTGGCTGCGAGAGCTTCAGCTTGAGCATTGCGGTCTTCCTCCTTCACGCCTGTATCAGAATTGGAAATTGAGCGTCGTTTTGCTTCCTTCTCAGCTTGAGCCATGATCCTATCAGTTTCGCTAACGCCTGTTGTATCTGAAACCTCGCCTTCTGCGGCCCGTTTGCTACCTATTCCATCTCCCTGCGCCTTTGTGTCAAATCGTACCACCATGCAGGAGAGATTATCAGTGCTGAATCGAGAGAGAGCATGGTCGACAAGAATTTTGGAAGCTTCCTGAGGGTCGTCGGTATCGCGAACCAAATCAACTGCTTCTTGATCCGAGCACACATCCCAAAGCTAGAGTAGTTAGTATAATCAATTTTAAACCAGAAGCTCTTTGAGGAATTACTCACACCATCGCAAGCTAATATGAGAAATTCATCGGTCTCCGGTTGAATTACTGTTTCTGTTGTGAACGGGTGGCCGGTGACAAGGTCTTTCATATATGAGTCTCCCAAAGCTCGAGTCACCGCAAGCACGCCATTTACACGGTTGTTTAGAATTAAACCTCCAGCATTTGTGATTCGCATTCCTTCATTCTCATCACTACCTTTATGATCATAAGATAGTCGTAAAGCCTTCCCGTTACGACATAAAATGATTCTCGCGTCACCCACATTAGCAGTATATAACACCCGTTGACGGGAAACTGTATTTTCAGAGTTTGGAGTAGACGCAGTTTTTAAGTCTGTATTCGAAGACATTTCACTGGCAGGATTATTCTGTATTCGTTGCGTTTCTCCTTTTTCTCCCTCGGCCTCTGGGCTCTGCACCTTGTTGTTTGCCGCGTCCGATGCGGAGACTGTGGAATTTATCACTCGGTCTTCCCACCTCAGAACTGCAGTAACTGCAGTACACCCGCTATTCCTCATGGGCAATTGTTCTAATTGTTGGTCAACTAGAGTGAAGGTCTGATCAAGAAGCATAGGCAGCGGCGTATTCGGGTTCTTTCTGATCGTCTCCTCCAATATCAGATGTAGCTTCTTTCCACACCACTCAGCAGCAAATGTTCCCGCATGACCGTCAAAGATAGCAAAGTACCCGTTGTCCGTCTCAATCATGGGCATTAACTCCCCAGCTTCCGACCGTCCAGGTTCATTAGGCTGGCCACTCTGCGATGAAGATTCAACCTGGCTTGTTGATATGGGCTTTCCTAGAAAGTTGTAGAGATATGCATGTGTATCTTCCATAGTCCTCCGACATTTCTTATTCTTATCTTCCGTCACTCCAACGCGAAAGGAGGAACGGGGTGTGGGTAACGACTCTCCCGCTGAGTTATTCAGTGAACCCTGAGGAACAACTAAGGCAGGATCCATCTTCCCTAAGATCTGCAGTGGCGTCTGCACAACCTGGACCGGTTTCTGCGGTTCGCGTAAGCTTGAGATGTGCAATGAATTCTTCGCACTCGCAAGAAATGCCGCAGCCTTGCTCACAGAGCTACCCCGCCGTTTCTTATCCCCGTTTTGATCCCGTTTGTCGTTTGATCGTTTAAGGAGGTCCCTGGAAAAATTCTTGCCTTCGCGGTTCGCGGGATCTTCGGTATCGTTTGCTCGAGCAGCGGCTGGACTCGTGGTAGGAGGCGCGATCGGATCAGTTTTCTCTTTGGGAGGGCTCGATGAGCCACCGAACATTCTGTTCAGCAACCCGCCCTGACTAGAAAAACTCCGCCGCTTATTTCCTGCCAGCATGAAATCCTGCGTTCCGAAATCTCACCCCACCGGAGGCTAACGAGCAACAGCAGCCAAACGGCCTTGGAATGGACCGCGGAAACTATATTTGAAGGTTTTTAGCTACCAGTCAACCAAAGTCAAGAGCAACCGTTCACCACCGGAACACAAAATGCTATGACGTTAAAAAGAAATGCATCGCCCCGGTCCTCATTCGCACGAGCCCCGGCTACCCGTCGGACTCGTTGACAGCAGGGCTCCTGCAGCTGTAGATATAGATGAAGGCAAACATAAACCACAAAAGTGCATACCTGTAAGGACACTCCCAGGCTGTCTCCCAAGAGCCCGATCAGAAGCCACTGGTTTATCTAGATGTTGAGGCGAAGCAGGGATGATAATTCTGTGAGAGGTTGATGAGGCGAGTCTGCAGGAGGATCTAAAAATAAAACGCAGATAATATTAACTTCAACTTTTAGTTCGTCTGAAGAAACAGGATAATTGGTGAAAAGCCTTGCAAGCAGAGACGATGTTAGGCACAAAATACTGCTAAAGATTGGGTACTAACAACAGAGTAGATGGTGAACAATGTCCTGCAATCAAAAAGAAAACACTGCAGTTAAAATACTTTGCTAGCTAGTGCTGGTCTTAGGCAACAAACGACAACGTTGTGACACTGTTAGATATAGCGATGAAGCTATGTGAGTGAATCGTGATAGATGTTTATCCAGCAACTCGTTTGAAACCACATGGCAGTAGAGTAACTAGCTATTGACACACTGACTGTCTTTTCTTGCTGCTCGAAGACATTTTTTGGCCTTGAAAATGGACCATTTCATTACAGACGGAATATAGTCCCTATGAAGAGTTCTCTCATGACCCTGACAGATCTACACTGTATTCGCTCTTCAGTCATGGATGGATTATAAGAGAGTGGATTGTTGCAGTTAAAGGAGGTGTTCTCCAGGATGTCATATTGTTGATGGTCGTTCAAGGAGCGGAGAGCTGGGCTCATTTATACCAAATATTGAGCATTGACCGTGGATACTGGCAAGGAGTCGATCGTCTTTCATGATGGCCAGCGCCTAGGTTCTGGGCCAGTATCATCAAATATATAACCTTTTGGTACGTTGTATTTGTGCAAACGGCATCCATACACAAGGCCGAGTACTAATCTAAACACGGAACTCTGGCCTGCATTGAAAGGGAGAGGCCGTCCAGTGATTCCGAAACGCCGTCGCTGCATTGATCAAGGTCGTGAATATCTGAACTGTGTTCTATATAGGCCGAGAAATCATCTTCGAAGACTATCCAGCCTCGCTTGTAGATCCTCGTCTTCCGCATTACCGCCGCCACCAACAGCTTGGGCAATGCGTCCTTCGCGGACTCCAGTCGTTTGTAGACCGGTAGGGGTCTCACCCAGCTAGATACAGATGTTAGAAGTCTTTTTAGAAACTGGACATAAATATAGGAGGCAAGCAAAAACGACGTTAGAACCTACCGCTTGCCCGAGATCGACCCCGATTTCGTCTAGCACTTCTTTCACGACTTCTTCGCCCTCTTCTTCATCCTCAAGCCCAGTTGCTTCGTCAATCGCATCGTCCATCATCTCTTGTCGCTGGTCCATGATTTCATTCTCGCGTTCAAACTCCATGACAATTCTTTGCAGCGCAGGAAGGTTCATTTGCCTGTTCATGCTTCCTAGAAGTATTGTGGCACCTCTCATTGACTGCATCATTTGTTCATTACTTCTTACAGTCTACAGAGCATGGAGTTAGTCGTGCTTCCACCGGGTCTTTCCCCTTTCTGAAAATATTCTTACCTGTATTCTTAGAGAGATTGCTTGCAACTGCGTTCTCATTGAGTAGAACTTCTGGATATACCTGCCCGTACACACAACATCAGCCCAGACTGCTCCGCAGTAAATCATAAAGTATCTAGCCGTACCGCCTGGTCCTGACAAGATCTTTGGCCTGGATTTTGCAAGCTCCAATCTGCCCATTTTTGGCGCTCTTTTTGATATCTTGAACCAACTTCTTCTCCTGGTTTTCCAGTTTTATTCTTTCCCTGTCGAGTTCTCTCTGTGTTTTTTCTAACGCTCTCTGATGTTTCCGCAAACGCTCCGCTGGGGTCAACCGTTTTCCGAAAGCCCATTCGATAATCTGGTTAGGAAGGTCAGCACAGCACTAAAGGTAATCAGGGAAAGCCACTGTTGCATACATTCATCTTGATAGATTAGTGGAACTGGAGGACAAGGATCTTTGGAGGTGGAAGCTGAGTTCCTCTCCCTCGGTACAGCTTCAAAATGCTTCAGAAAACAAATTCCCGCTGGCTGGTCACAACTGTCAGTACGTCGGTGATGAGGTCCCCGATGACGAGAGCGGGATCTCACCTGTAGTTGTTGATTACTTAATCTACGTTATCACTTCTGATGATGAATTCTCTTGAGATATGAAGCTGGTTTCTGCACCAATAGCGGTCTCATGGTCTAGTGGTTATGACTCCGGATTTTGATGTGAATGCGGAAATTCCGGCACCCTGGGTTCGAATCCCAGTGAGACCTGATTACACATTAACCCCGACGCCGAATACTTTTTTACGTAATCATCCACTAGTTCGTTCGTCCCATGGCGCCACCGGAAAAGTAATCTGATGTCAATTTTCTTTTTGACTTCCTCCTCTCTCTCTCTCTCGACAGCATCCGCGTTCGTTATCCAAATCTACACCGCGTTTTGCACGCCTCAACGGTATCTGAATCTATTCTTACCATTATGAGCCAGGGGTTTTTCCCCAGCAACTCGTCTGCCGGGGAGGGATCCTCGAAGCAGAGGGGAGACAGCCCCCCGCCAACCTCGCCTCATCATGCGCCGGATTACATGGTAGTAGGGACTGGGTCGACATCAGAGCATGCTGTATCATTGATCGCATCGTTAGGTGATGATTCTGGTTATGGAGGAAGCACAGTTGGCGATACACACCCAGATCCTAATGAAGCATGGTACGCAGGATTGATGGAAGACAGACCGACCCCAGCACATACTCCAATCCTGCCTGGACAATCAAATCTCGCCGGTCAGTATACTCTTTATCGCATATCATGTCTCGTTTCGGATGCACTTGGCTAACCATTCAACAGCGCAACATGAAAGACTTATCCTTGCCAATCACATCCATCAACTCCAATAGTAAGCTCAGCATGTCCATGCTGCGGTGCTTGATTGCTAACTATCGCCAGTAACTCGAATCGGACGCAACTAGGTCGTTACATCACCCGAGCCATCGATCTGCTGAAGGAGCTTCAGGAGATGAATCGCCAATGGCCTGCCCATTACCCTTCTGTGTCTCCCAACCAAATTCCTCCAAATAGACCGAATTTCACGCCTGTTAAATCTTACTCCGAGCGTAGTAGGTTCTTCGCTGAGTCCCCCTCAAGACCAAATCCATTGCGGCGAGCGGCCACCTCGATCTCTAGCCCAGATGATGCGGAATCGAGTCATTCAGTGGAAAAGAAACCTGAGCCGCGACTCATCACTCCCCAGATTGCTCGAGAGTTCTCTATTCTGAAGCTGGATCTCAAGTTGGGTACAATGTCACAGGCGGAATTAGTGCATTCTCTGGAGAAGAATTCGATTGCGTCGTTGCTGGATGGGAAAGTTAGCCAGAGCATTAAGCATCTTCTTTCCTTACGAGACAGAATAGACGATACTTCAAGCAAGGTTCTGGTCACTGGTGACCTTAACGCTGGAAAGTCTACGTTTTGCAATGCACTATTACGTCGCAAGATCCTACCCGAAGACCAGCAGCCCTGTACCAGCATTTTCTGCGAAGTGGTGGATGCAAGGGAAAATGGAGGCCTAGAGGAAGTCCACGCAATCCATAAGGAAAAGCACTACAATCGCAATGACGAAAGTACTTATGATGTTTACTCACTGGCAGACCTCGAAACTCTTGTTGTTGACAACAGCAAATATATGCAATGCAAAGTATACGTCAAGGATATTCGGAGCATTAACGAGTCTTTGTTAAACAACGGAGTGGTGGACATTGCACTTATCGATGCTCCTGGGTTGAATTCGGATTCTGTGAAGACGACAGCGGTCTTCGCAAGGCAGGAAGAAATTGATGTGGTAGTTTTTGTTGTTTCTGCTGCCAACCATTTCACATTATCTGCAAAGGATTTTATCAAAATTGCGGCTCATGAGAAAGCCTATATTTTCATTGTTGTCAATGGATTTGATAACATTCGAGATAGGAACCGTTGCCAGCGCATGATCTTAGATCAAGTTGCGGAGCTAAGTCCACGAACTTTTAAGGAGTCAGCTGAACTAGTTCACTTTGTTTCGAGCAATGCCGTCCCTGTTGCCATTAGCGGTGGCTTCAACGAATTCGGAGGAAATGGTGGCAGTGATGGCGGTGATGGCGGTGATGGTGATGACGATGATCGAGATGGCTCTGTGAACAAGGGGAAAGCAACCGATACAGACAAGGATAAGGGCAAAGGAAAGGAAAACGAAAAGGAAAAGATCCAAGACTTTGAGAATCTGGAGGGCGCGTTGCGACGCTTTGTTCTCGAAAAACGATCACGTTCTAAACTCGCCCCCGCCAGAACATACCTCTTGAACGTTTTCACCGATTTGCATACTCTTGCTTCTGTCAACCGTGCCGTTGCGACATCAGAACTTGACCGGATGTCAAAAGAGCTCGATGAACTTGTCCCTGCCTATGAAAAGGCTAACAATCAAAGAACTGAAATTGGCGAGCAGCTTGATAGGTCTATAGGGGAGGCTTGTGATGATGTCTACAACCATACTCGATCTACGCTTTCGACAACCATATCAAAGGTTGCAGAGAATGACTTGGGCGTGGAGTACCCGGGCCTTCTTGCTCTTTTCCAATATGCCGAGGATATAAAATCATCAATGCTGGATCAAATTTCCGCTTGCGTGACTCGTTGTGAAGACTACGCGAGGTCAAAATCTGTCCGAGGCGTTGATATGATCCATAGCCTTGGTCTACTGCATGTTGGAGAGAACAAATTTGCTAATCTCACCTTCCGTGCTGACGTGATGTTCCGTCAGCAAAAACACTCCCTTGCGAGACAGGTAAACACTGAAGTCGAAATATGGGATTTTATCGATATCCCAGGCATCTGGGAACGCCAGGAAAAGGTTGCCGGGACCGGCATGGCTGTGACTGTTGTTGGTGTCTTAGGAGGAAGGGCGCTCGGCGGTTTCGGGTGGGTTGATGGCATCTTCGGCGCCGCTAAAATTTTGGGTCCAAACAATTTCCGGAAGATGATAATACCCAGCATCGTTGGAGCATGTATGTTTAAATCTAGCCATACTCTCATTTCCTTGCTTTGTACTAACCTTTCTTAGTCATTTTGACGGCCGCCTATGTTGTCTCCCAGATCCCAAAATCTCTTCCATCCCGTTTATCGCGCAAAATATCCGCCACACTTGGAGAAATTGACTATGTTCACTCCAATGCTGTACGTATATCCACTGAAGTTGGTCGTGTGCTCCGCATGCCTGCTACGAGGCTGCAAACTGCTCTCCAGCTCGCCGCAGAAGACCTCGCCAAACGTAAGGACGAAGTCGGAAAGGTGAAGCACGAAAGTGAAATCGCGCGGAAGTATTTCGACAATCTATTCCGCGAGAGCAACGAAAACAAGAGAGCGGTTGAAGTTATTGATCTTGAACCCACTGTCCCAGGGTCATAGCTGGACAAGCCTGAGTATTGAGTCTTACGTCCTTTTTCTGTTTATCGTTCCATTTCCTGTATATTCAAATGCTTGTATGAGTCATGTTCTTTTCTATCCTGCCACAAAATGTTTCTCTTCAGAAGCATGTTAGGCACTTTCCTCAACTCCATAATACTCTTTCTTCCACTCCAACCCATTTGGACCTTTGTAATATATTCTTAGTACCACTTTTGTTTTCCCTTGCGATTTGCCTATTCTGTTTTAATGCACACATACCCTGTTATACATTCGCCTTTTATGAGCAACATGAACATTGTCTGAATAGTAAAAGGGGCGCAATGTGGCTGATTTTCTTATTTATTATCCTTCCACACTTTTGATACCAAGCTACAAGGGCGAGAGAAACAAGCAGAAAAAGAAAAAGAAAAAGAAACCAGTAACAGATGTGAAAGTGAGAAGAGCTGACAGGCCTGTTGTGAAAGCCTGTCACTGAACGTCTGGGTTCTATGTGCATAAACCAGAATTGATTGACTCATTCTATTGTTTTCTGCACTGTGGATTCTTTTTGCCTAGTTATTATTGTGATAGACACAAGCCATCTAAATATCTAAGTAGTCGTCCATGTTGATACTGTGCCATGAGTAGACAAGATACCGTGTTCTAAGCTACAAAATGCACATCTACCTGGTAGCTAAGTAAAGCTGATGATCTTTATGCTTTTCATCTCGAATGTACATAATATGTATGTGCGTACATTCCATCAAAGGGTTCTAGATGCTATATTATTCAGACCTGCGCGAAATCCCCACCGTCCCCTTGCCAACGCCATATGCAGCCCTATCCAAGAAAGCAAACCACCGAAATAACCGCAACACCAACCTTGCAAATCACAATCTAGATCTAAACCTAACATAGATGCGGTCGAAATATGCATTATACTCCATCGCCATTGAGCGTCCTCCTTGACCTCGTGCGTCTCCCGCCTCCCCAGCCAGCTAACTTTTCGCTGTCCTGCAGCATCCCAATCACTAAATGGCCACCAATGCCACTCTTCCTCTTCCCCTTCTTACTCTCATCTTCGATATCTTCCTCCGTAGCATTCATCTCTCGCGCCCTCCTAGTAATCTTCTCCCTCATGGCTATGGCATCGGGGTCCTCGTATCCCAGCTGCGTCATGGGCGGCGTTTTGTCGTTGTCAAACTCAAATCTCTCTGCTTCGAATTCGTGATGTGTAGGTCTGTTGCAAAACAAGTTCAGTCTACCCGCGAGTAGCTGCTGAGCTTCAGCCGGGTCTAACGCGCCATTCGACGCGGCCGCAGGAGGCGGAAAGGATGCAAAGCTTGGTGCTTTGCTGTGGTCTTTGGTACAGGGACTGTTGAGACAATCCACAACGCTGCCGTAACCGTCGTCGTTCAAGGTATCAATGGAGGAGGCGCGAGATATTCCTATTTGTCCCGGCTCTTTGGTGCCCAACACCGATGAATTGGAGTTTGCTCGACCAAACAATCTCCTACGCCGTTGGCGCAGTGGAGGGTTACCACCGCTTGTCTCTGCGGCTTTGGACTGTTTGAGGCGGTTTCGTTTTTGTTTTAAAAGTTCGCTGATCGCAACATCTAGAGAGTTTGAAGAGGTTGCGGGTTTATCTTCATTGCTGTCTGTTCTGGGTAGTGGTACAATAGGAGAAGGAGAAGCCAAGGACTTTGTGGGCGAGGTGTTCGGGCCAGAATCAGGACCAGATTTGTTAGGTAAAATGGTATCCTCTCTGGACTTTTCTTTATCTTGTATTCGGCTCTCTCCCTGCTGTGGAGAAGGGCTCTGTGGCTGCTCTGAGCTGAGTCTACCGTTGCTTTCCCAGCCGTGATTCGCATTCCCAGAAACGTGTCCTTCACTCGACAATTGCCGACCAGATATCAAATACGGATTAAAAGGCTTCTTATTCCCTGTTTGAACTGAGATCCAGAGCCAATCAGCAAAGACAGCCGGAATTTTCCACTCATGGACATGTCTCAACTTTTCGGTACTCGGATTGGTTGCATTACAAATGAGAACCGAAGCTTTGGCGGTGAGGTACTCATCGTATGTCGCTCCTAATAGTTGTTAGACGCTGAAGAAGTGAAAACGCAAATCAACTTTACCTAGGAGCTTAACAAGCTTAGATAGATGCAGAAGGTCAATGCCAGTAAATCCTGTAGAACATATCCTCAAGCCCTCAAACGCTATTTTTATTAGTGAGCAGGTTAGCTATGAAATGAATTACAATGTAATAAGAGAAACTAACCTGGTATTGGAAACTTAGGGACAGGAGTGCTAGTGGTATGGGCTTCAGGAGGCACAAATGAGTTGCTGTGCAGGCATTTTTCAATCCACATATCAGTAACGATTTCAATGTCATCCTCCGAGTCGGCAGTAGATGGAATATCGGACTGCGGTAAATTGTAAGGAACAAGAATGTATTGCTTGTTGTCCTCTCCGCCGTCGATTTTGGAAAGTTCGTTTATCGAAGGGACAATTTCGCCGTCACGAGATAGAAGGTGAGTTTTCAATATCTGGGTCTAACACTCAGTTAGGACTAATCATTGGGGGACAGAAACCGACGATGACCTACCTGTTTCGTCGTAAATCCAGATATGAAAAATTTGCACTTATACCAAATCCCGCGTGATTTTCCTACAACGTGTGACTGTGGCCTATCTTGGGTAATGCTATCCCTCCGTTCTGGGAGAGTCGTTTCGCTCACAAAAGATCTCGTTTCTTGGATAATGTTTCGCGAATTGAATTTTAATGCTGCATCGGCTGTGTCATCACCAGGCTCATATTCGCTCACGGTAGCTGAGTTATTGCCCACAATGTCTGTCCATATTCCTTCATTCTGGTCACCTAGTTTGACGCTTGCTACGCGCCGAAGTTTTCTTGGGCGCTGAAATCCAGGCTCTATAGCTTTTGGTCGCTTCTCCGCCTGAATAGGGGCCGCTCGATTCCATGCGCCCACGCCCTGTTGTGCTGCCGGAAGTAACGGGTCGTAGTAGTTCTCTTCAAGTGCCATCCCTCGTTCTAGACTCTCCTCCAGCCATTTCAGACTTACCACTTTGATATTCCATAGCACTGCAAATTTGTATTTTTGCCCTTCTGCGGAACGGGCGATGAGGTGCGTTACGGTCTTGGTTAGATCTTGTCGAAATTCGGCTCCGTTGGCAGTAACCGTTTGCTGTAAGCGATTTCTAAAATCCACTATGACGATGTTAGGCAGACCCCGGTACCATATCAGCCAGCCAGACTCACTGTCGTGGAAGCCAGTAATGCAAATAGATAAACCCGCAAATGTTGGTACCCGATACTCTTCCTCTAGAGCTCGGAGGTCAGTGTCTCCACCCAGCAGCCACGACGATCGAACCGCTCCAATCCATTCCACTTTCACGACTTTGATATCGTTTCGTTCCTTAGCCACGTATTTGTATTTAAGAGTATTCGTATCGCCGACAATCAAATGAGTAACATCGGAGGTAAGGTCAAACATGTGTCTGGCGCCCATCTGCGCTGCGATTGCTGCCAACTGCGTCTTTTAAGTGCCACTCAAACATTAGCACACACGAAAACATATGTCTTGGGTTGATGTTCACTCGTACTCGTTGCTCCGAAGAGATGCAGGTACAGCAGAAGATTACCCCCGCGAGGGGCTGCTCCCTGTCTATGCTCAATTAGCTGGCTATTCAGAGATCAGCACAAAAGGAAGGGAATTGCATACTTGGTACTACATCCTCTGCCATGCTTCATAGTTAGAGGCAATGGAATCGTTGTCCATGCCGCTGTCGTTCTACACTCTGGCAGACACGCCTCTCCATCTCCAGCTTCACGACACAGCTTCACATTGAGTTTAAAGACGCGATGTCAGATGACGATATCCTGTCAGCCCTAGCCCTGATCTCCCAATTGGGCTATTGTCGGCCCGACTATCTTCCTGACTTCACGTCCATCTACGTTATATATTACATAGGCGACATAGATCTACGCAAGCAGCTCACCGCAAAGATGTCTTCAGACTGGTTACCTAGTTAGAATATTGTCTATAACTTATGTACATCATAGGCTCTAGAGATTCAAAGCTCGTAAAGAATCTATCATTATACAGCATGCCGCCAAACCCTCCCAGATAAACAAACACGAAGGACTAAACCCACTTCTGTATCAGAAGTTCGTTTTCTAAATCACCATCTAAGCCTGTAATATCAACGACTTCTAAACTCGATGTCGTTTTCACTTTGGTTGTGGATGTAACATATCTTTGGTGGTGGACAGGTTACTATAGAACTCCTTCACCTTTGGATGCACCATGACCTTTCTGGGCTCGAAACGCAGGACTTGGAGTCCAGCTGTTGAAGTTGCGCGGCTTAGAGCAACATATGCCTGACCCTTTTCAAAAACTCGTCCCAGATCGACCTTGACCCGCTGTAGCGTCTGGCCCTGGGCTTTGTGGATTGACAGAGCCCATGCAAGGATTAGCGGCACTTGTACACGCTGGGCTTGAATCTCGCCACTTGGAAGTTCAATTTTCCATGTCTCAGGCTTACAGAGAAGCTGTCTTTCTGTGCCATCAGGGAGAACAAACGAAACTAGGGGCCATAATCGAGCAGTCGTAACACCTAAATTTTTGGGATCATAGGCCATTGACTTGATCTTTTTGCGAGCTTGACTTGGATCATCGTCATACTTGACACCTTGAAGATCCCCGTGGTACGCATCTTCATGTCGGACGTAATAGTCATACTTCTCATCATCCATGAACGCCACAACCTTCCCCAGCGATCCGTTCACAAGGGAGTCATCAATATTTTTGATGAGCATGACCTGGGCGCCTTTCTTTAGATGTATTGCAAGCGGTGCCATACAGTTCGAAAGTAATTTATTCCGTATCTCTACATCTTGAATAGCTCCAGAATCCACGGCGGTAAAGGCCATCGCCTCTCCCGAGAGGCGACCCATTCGAGCAGAATTGGCGTTTTCTACCTCCTGTCTGGTAGGAAATCTTTGCTATGTTAGCACAAATTACAGAAGATTTATAACGGCTAAACTCACAGCTCGGTTGCTTCGAGATCATCTTCAAATTTTAAGGGTCGCGATAATTGCCTGAATGTGTCGAGTGTACTCGGGCTGACGCGTCCAAGGCGCATCTCGTTCAGCATCGTAGCAAACTCCGGATCCTTTTGTCTAAAGACATGCGTTAATAGAATTGTATGTTGGATTGAGGTATTCCATGTATTTGCAGCAAACGCAAATTTTGCTTCTCTGTTCGACTCGGGAACTGGGGGAAGTTGGAAAAAGTCGCCCGTGACAACCAACTGGATCCCGCCAAATGGCCGTCCGTTATTCCTGACTTTTCGAGCCAGCTCCTCTAGCTTATCAAAGAATTCTCCATCCACCATCGATATCTCATCGATGATCAATACCTTTGTACGTAACCATCGATTTCGTGCCTTCTGATTGCGTTTTACCTAAGAATGTCTTAGCGAGAACTTCCCATAGTAGAGATAGAATTCTTGGAGTAAACCTTTTTCAGAAGACCTGCTGAATCTTCCTTCCCCAAACCAACACCAGCAAAACTATGCAGAGTGACACCCTCGATGTTGCAAGCCGCTAATCCTGTAGATGCAGTAACAGCCACTTTATCACGATCGTTTACATATTTACCTCGCAACTGTCGAATGGCTTCTCTCATAAGAACAGATTTCCCGGTCCCGGCAGATCCAGTGAAAAATACGCTTTTTCCCTTCTGCACAATCATCTCAAGAACATGCTTTTGCTCGTCACTGAGAAACATTGAGGCGACTTTAGGAATAGGTTTATGTTGTTTAGACCCCTGTATTTCACTTGTGGCTCGAACCTTTTGCTGTTTACGGAATTCCTTTTGTTCTTCTTTTAACACAGTCACAGTCTTATTCCAAGGATACGATGGGGCCTTCGAAACTGGAGCCTGGAAAGATTTCTCAACGCGCCGGTTAGGTGGTTCATTTTCGAGCCACGGAAGAGTGCGTGGCTTGGGCGGTTGTAAATGGATTGGAGGGGAAGACGACCATGGAAGAGGTGCGCTGCTTGGCAAGTCTGGAGCTATAGTGCTATTTTCTAGCGGATGTGAGGTCTTTGATTTGGTTTCGGGTGCTGTAGTTGGTCGGGTTAACGGTTGCTCATCAGCATTCAGCGGAATAACTGGGCCGCTAAAGTCGAGACTATCATCGTCGTCAAAATCATTCTCCTCGAAGTATACTGTGCTGTGAAGCGATGTCAGGGTGTCTCGAGCACTCAGTGTCGCGTCAAATTTCCGCTTCTCGCAAACAGCCTGATACATTGGGGCAGCAGGCTTCGCCGTAAGCCGCGATTGACTGGCTGGAAGTGGCTTCAATGGCTCCTTGTGCTCACGGAGGGCTTTGGTAAACATACTCGACCAGTATATTTGGATAAGGGGAAAGAACAGTCGCGTCCCAAGCGACAGACGGGGAGAAAATGGGGCGCAACCGTGAAAAGGGAAAGCTGAGACTCTCAATTTCGAGCATGGACGAAACATAAACGATGGACCTCCAGATATTAAATTGGGTGAATAAAAGCGACGAGGTGACGAAGGTTTCTCATTCCTACAGGCTTCTTCAGGTTTCAATTGAGGTCAAGTCGCGAAATCACCTGACCGCGATTTTGGAGGAGCAGGTGGAGCTTAGTCATGCGGGGAAGATCGTCCAAGTTAGTTAACTAGCTAGTCAGTCACGTGAGAGATATTGAACAACGAGGTCGCGTCGTTTTGCGGAGGGAAAGTGAGCTCAACTTCAGCTTCATCTTTGCTGTCTAGAATTCATGCTGTCATGGTCAGTTACCGTTCTACGACATTTTCTCTCTTTCAAATGAGTATCCTTTCTATAATACCGCTCGACACGATTCGCACAGAATGGCCGAACAATTCGTTGGCTACACGGTTTTGGTCACTCTCAAGTCCCCACCAAATTGTCAGATTCAAGGAGTAGTTGCAGACGTCGTCGGACAACGATTGACACTGAGAGATGGTGCGTGCTGCAATCCTACTGTCTATTCAGTCACAATTTTTTCAATTTTAACCTCTTTTGAAAAGTGACTCTTTTATGGAACAACCAGAATCTCCCGTTGTATCATATCGAGGCTCCTGGTATCGCAGATTTAGAGCTGCTATCTCATCAGAGATCTGCTTCTGCTTCTGCGCCTGAGCTCAGCTACAATCGTCAACCAGCTGGAAACTTTCACAGTCCATCCCCTCTTCCACTGCAATACCAAAGTCAATTGGCACTACCTATTTCCGCGAATCCTCCTACTCCTCAAGCTCAGTCAAGTCAACAGCCGTTCGTAGATCCAGCCATTCTGAGCTATCAAAAGCCGCCAAAAGCACAGCAGGATGCCATTAGCACCGTCCAGCCTCCTTCTAAAACACCCACCGCAGCTTCCCCAGTCATGATCGGAGGTCACGAGTTGCCAGCCCCTTCTCGCGCTACGGAAACTGTTTCTTCCACAACTGCACCCGAAAGCGTCGCCACCGCCGCCACGTTGACGACACCTTTCAGTGACTTGAGCCTGAAAGGTGACAAGGTGGAGGAAAACAAAAAAGTTGCTCAGGATACAACCGCCCAGGACACTGTACCTGAGGGCCGGAGAGGCGCGGGTCCTCTTGAAGCACCTCTCAAATACACTGGCAAGCGAAGTCGAAGAGGTGGTAGGGGAAAGTTACAAAGAGACGCAGCAATGGAAGCTTCTGGAGCTGAAATTAATGATATGCCAACCAAAACTATGGAGAGCAGCCCGGCATCAAAAGGCTGGAGAAGAACCGCTTTCGTGGAACCAGCTCAAGAGATTAACTCAAGATCTCCCAGGCCAACTACTAGAAGGCAACCAAAAAGGCGTCAAAAGCACCATGCTGAAGAGCAAAATGGTTGGGCAACAGAAGATGCGACAGATATTCAAGAGATGGGCGAATTTGATTTTCAGAGTAATCTCTCCAAATTTGACAAGCGTCAGGTCTTTGATCAAATAAGAAATGATGATACTACTGCCGATGAGGAGCGACTGGTTAGTTTCAACCGCCGGACCAGACCTGGAACCAATGGTGGGAGGAATTTACACTACACGGAAAACGTTCTGGATGCACCACCCGAGCCTAAAGCGAAGTGGACCAGTGAAATAGTGGAAACGGATGAAGACGATGCAAGTGGAAAGGATTTCAGTAATGGAAGGACCTCCAGTAGGGCTCGGTCGAGGGCGTCGGTTCAAGCGCCATCTTCCCGCAAAAGTAGCGGTATACCAAATCCCACTGTTGCATCGCCCTCGATCAGTATTCTGGCAAGGGGACAATTATTATCAACACGAACCGCGAGCCCTCGACCACCGCAAAAGCAGGTACTACATGCGGCATCGCCCATGACAGGATCCTCAGGCTCGGCACCTGGTTCTCTACAAGTAACTGCGACAAACAGACGCTGCCCAACCGTTAGCCCGCTGCAAATGCTAGAGATTGAACAGTTATCCATCTCCGAACTCGGTTTAACGGAAGACATCATCACCGAAAATGCTGGCAGGGGCATCGCAGAGGCGGCCATTTCACTTTCCAATCTCCATGTGTCTTCGACAATTCTTATTTTCGCCGGTAATCACAGGACTGGTGCTCGAGCTGTATCTGCTGCCAGACATCTGCGCAACCATAGTTACCGAGTCACAGTGTGCATCCTAGGATTAGATCGGGAGGACGAGTTTGCCGAGGGGCTTCGTAAGCAGGTTGACATTTTCAAAAAAGCTGGCGGCAAGGTCCTAAGATGGGAAGAAATGTCTCCGAAACTGTCAGCCGTAGACTATGCACCTGAGCTTGTTATGGATGCACTTTTCGGCATGCACGTTGCATTCGAGGATTTGCGGACTGATGATCAACAAACCGCGTTTGAGATTGTCTCTTGGGTAAACCGGAGCGGCATTGACGTTTTATCCGTTGACATACCATCAGGCCTTTCGGCTTCCTCAGGTGACTAGCATTCCTCTCCAGCTCCTCAAATTGATGCTGACCCATTGTAACAGGCGAACCAACTCTCGTACAAGGATCCCGTCTAGCAGCCAACTCTAAGTTTATTGTTTGTCTTGGTGCCCCAAAATCTGGTCTTGTCAATGCGCTAGCTGCAGGCGAAGGTGACTCCTGGCAAATTGCGGTCGCGGATGTTGGGATCAGTCAAGCCGCTTGGAGAAAATACGGCACCAGGAGGCGCCACGGAGTTGACTTCGGAGATAAATGGGTCGTGCCGTTAAGCTTTCAAGCAGTTGCAGCATCAGTTTGACTGTACTATCTTCTTGCTCTCTTCTTTACCTTTTGCACCGTCATGCATGAGGCTGGCGGGTTATATTTATCGAGTTGGCATATTGGAACTTGCACTTTGGATTTCCGGATGAGAATTCTGGGTTATTGCGGAGTTTCTGGGACCAGAGTACTGGATGACTTCATGGCGTGGCTTGCCATTCTTGATTCATCGGCGCATGAATATTTATACCAGCAGGTGTTTGTATTCGATTATTATCATTATTCTCCATCGCAGCTCTACATAAATATCACATCTAACAATCTTTAAGAGTCGAACTCCTTGTTGTACTTGTATCAAGTCCACAATTAGAGATATTAAAAGACGTTGACTTTGTTATTTATCAGCATTGTAAAGGAGGACAGATCGGTGGCTCTTCAACTTCATCCCCTAAACGCTAGAAGGAGGCATGCCAACCCCTTTTTGCTGGTGGCTTCTTGGCAACCTTTTGTCACCTCCAAACGTCTCTTCAGTTGTTAAATCACCGCTTAACTATTCAACCACTCCTCCTGCTCAGGCTCTATAATGGCTAAGACTTATCCCTCAATGCGAGGAGAGATCACCTACTCTCAGGCTAAAGGGAAGGAATCAAATGCGCTTCTTACGCTCGAAGACTATGAACAAACGCTGAAATTCTTCACATATCTCAAAGAAAACATCGATCTAATCCAAGATATCGCTTCACATCACCTTGGAGTCTCTCCCGAGAGCTGTGAGGTCTGCAAAGATGTTCGCAAATGGCACTGGGGAAGCTTCAATGTAGCTATCCCAATTGCTGTTCCCTCCTTCAAGCGAGTGTTGATTCGCTTTCCGATCCCGCATCGAGCTGGTGAACGGTTTCAGGTAGGGAATGTGGATGAAAAGATACAATGTGAAGCGGGTGCCTACGTGTGGTTACAGGAGAACTGCCCATCTATTCGCATTCCTAAACTCTATGGCTTTGCGTTCTCAGGTCAAAGTGTACGTGTGTTCCTCTTGATCCTGCCTCTTGACTGTTATTGCTGACAATCATAGTTTACTGCCATAGAATACCTGTCAACATTCGGTTTTTATTTCCAGCATCTACGCCGTCTGATACTTAAAGCCCTGAGATATAGACTCCCATCTCGGTATATTCATCGGAAAAACCTTGGCTTGGATGTACTAAAAGCAGGTTACCTCCTACTTGAGTATATAGAAGAGTCGGACGGAGTAATGCTTTCACGTTCATGGGAAGATGGCCAGCAAAATACAACCTTACGTACCAACCTATTCCGAAGTCTTTCTCGAATCTTATTGACAATTGCGAAGGTTCCCGTACCTCGAATTGGCTCTTTTATCATTGATAACCATGGCTTTCTGGAGTTGAGCAACAGACCACTTTCGGTAGAAATTGGAAACTTGGAGCAGGCTCAGATTCCCACAATTCCACGAGGCGTTACGTATTCATCAGTGGATCCGTATATCATGGATACACTCGCGTTTCACGATAGTCGCCTACGCCACCAACCAAATGCAGCCCTTGACAAAATTGATTGTGTCTATCAAATGTCTGCGTTGGCGACGATGAAAAGCATAATGCCACACTTTTTCAGTCCCGAGTTTCGTGAGGGACCTTTTGTCTTAACTCTGACGGACCTCCACCGGAGTAATATTCTCGTTGATAAAGATTGGAATATTACCTGCATCATTGACTTAGAGTTCGCATGCTCCCGTCCCATCCAGATGTTACATCCACCTGAGTGGCTCACAGGTCATGCAGTTGATCAGATCGATAGTACCGCATATGATACTATCCGCCAGGAGTTCATGAATGTTTTTGAAGGTGAGGAGAAGCAATTCTGCTTTGATGACAGTACACGTCTTTCGTCCATCATGAATCAGGGTTGGCAAACTGGCACATTCTGGTTTTCTCTGGCACTCCAGTCCCCAACAGGGTTATTCGCAATATTCTACGATCACATACAACCGAGGTTCGCCAAAGGCCAAGATAGATTTGGAAACTTCTATAAGATTGCCAGCCAGTATTGGACTGCAGACGCAGAAGCCTTTATTCGCAGAAAATTGGAGGAAAAAGCTGCCTATGACGAGCAGTTGAAGGAAAAGTTTGGCGTTGGACTATCTGAATAAATTAGTTCAATACCAACACCTGCCTCTTAGTGCCTTACAAGTTTATGAACTTTGAGCTTCAAACTTGATCTTCACTACCTTCCTTAATCTCTCTCAAGCTTTTATTTTTAGCTCGGTGTTCTTTTGCAGCTCGTGCGGAGGAAGACAGCCGGCTAAGGTCCGCTGGACGTGCAGCAATGGCCTCTCCGACCTCCACATTCTGTGATGAGGCAGAATCTCGAACCTCTTCCTGGTGGTGTCCGTCTCCACTCCCAGCTAATTCTCTTTCTTCCCTCAACCTTTTGTTTTTAGCTCGGTGTTCCTTGGCTGCTCGTGCAGAGGATGACAGCCGGCTAAGGTCGACTGGACGTGCGGCAATGGCCTCTCCGACCTCCACGTCTGACGATGAGGAAGAATATCGAGCTTCGTCCTGGTGTCGATCTTCTTCCATCAATTCTCTTGCTTCCCTCATCTTTCTATTCTCAGCTCGGTGTTCCTTGGCAGCTTTTGCGGAGGCTGAGATCTGGCTGAGATCTGGTGCAATGAGGATCTCTCCCATGTTGGGGTCATCGGATGAACTGTGGTGTTGACTTGCCATTCTTGCTATGGATGTTTTTTGGTCAGTGACAAAGATAAAAGAGCATGGCTGCAAGCAATCTCCAGAAATTAGATAGTGAAATTTAAACGAATACCTGGTTATTGTAGGATGTTAGGCAGCAACCTCAGAATACCTATAATAGTGTACATAGTATGGCATGAAAGCGGGGAATGCTGCATGACTTCTAACTAGAATTAGACCTGATATCACACAGTCAACCAGGCATGTACAGACATACCTAACATATCTTAGGTAGGGACCTAATGTATGTACTAGTTATCATCAAAACTAACAAGAAAAGCAGCTTTCCAGGCCCATTGCTATATGAATTCAATGAAAAACACTTATTTGCATTTGCCTCTTTCCAAAATATGGACATAGTACTCTGTAGTTAGTATTTCTTTGGCTCCTCTTGACCTCATTTCTTCCCTCAATCTGCACCTGGCCATAGCAATATCGCTAGTTCAGTACACTGAATAGCAAACTCACTTTTCATAATCATGCCAGCATAATTTTGCTGTATTCATTCCATCCACGTTGCCTATCAAGAATTAAAATTATTTTGATAGTAGCTTGCAGCTCATTGGGCCTTGATAACTGGAGCTCAGTAGGAAACAGTGGCAGTGACACTGTTATTCCTACCTACTCACTATGAGCTGGAGTAATGGATTGAAGATATCACATTGAAGATAAATCTTCTCTTTCCAAGCTCTTTACTATGCAAATAGTTACCTAGTTGGTACTGCTTTTCTCTGTTTCCGTTTTGCCAACCATTGGTCCAAACTGGACTCTACTGCAATCAACTCTTCGAGCTTGCTATTCCAGACGAAGGGACCACTAATAACCTTTTTCTAATGTCCATTGGTGATATCGACAAATTGAATAAGACTGAATATTACTTTATCTTGTTCGTTTCATGGATACATAATCAGCAGATCCAAAATGTTCTGCAACTGGACCCCACCGCGCGGTTCATCCTGGGATGCTGGCCTAGAGCCTAGTTAAACTTGATATTGTAAATTCGCCTCATCATCTTTGGCTGTGAGAAACTATTGACTCTCCTATGGAGCCATCGTCTCTATATTTCTTCAGCTTCTTTGCAGGTTGATAGTGGTAGTAGTTAGGTCTGCGGGATGGATGAGGTTGGTCGTACAATTAACTAACTACGAACTAGCAACTAGGAAAGTAGAAAATAGTTGTGGGTCACGTGAGTGGAAGGTGAGGGCTGTCATGTGTTAGTTAGCTAGATCGGGAAGTTCACCTACCTCCGTCCATCCATCGTGGCTGCAAATTCGACAGCGAGGTGGGTGAAATCAAACAGTTTTGTCAATATCTCAGAGAGCAAGTTACGAGCATGGGAAAAGGTCAGAATTCTTAGCTGCAATTGATTTGGATAACAACTCCTAACCTTTCGTAGGAACTGACAAGCTCTATGTAAGTGGAGCCTCCTCAGATTCGATCAATCTGCCATTCATTTCCTAACAGCTTCGATCATACGAATAGATCACCCATTCTGAATGGGCGTCTGAAGACTCCTATTCCGCCAGCATTGGTGCTGGTGCTGCAAAACCCAAAAATGTATCTGCGCACGCCTCGTTCAAACGCCTACCCTTCAACTTTTGTTCGCTCTCCCTCCAGCCATTTTCCCACCCGGTCTGCACTCCAGAAGGCACAATCTTTGACTTAACCAACATTCTCCCTTGGTTAAAAAAACATGGCACAAATCCGGTGAATGGGGAGCCCTTGAAAAGCTCCGATCTGATCAAACTGAACTTTGCGAAAAATGAGGCAGGGGAATACGTCGATCCTGTGACTTTCAAAGTATTCACAGATAATACCCATATTGTTGCGCTAAGGAGTACAGGAAATGTATTTGCGTGGGATACAGTGGAGAGACTCAACATCAAGGGGAAGATGTGGCGGGATTTGGTTTCCGACCAAGAGTTTACGAGAAAGGATATTATTACGCTGCAGGATCCACAGAACGTGGAGTCGAGGAATCTCAGTTCGTTCAAATATCTGAAAGATGGAGAGAGTGCGCCGAAAGGGGAGCATGGTGGAAATGTGAACTTGGGCGCGATGGGGAGTTCAGCTAAGATATTAAAAGCAAAGGAGGCAGTTGCGAGGGCCCGAGTGGAACGGGAGCAGCAAAAGAGTACTTCGATGCTACTTTCTCAATCAAAAGAAAGGGATACGAACGTAGAAACACCAAAGACTTCCGGGCTACTTGGAAAGCAGATTCCTTTCAATGCAGCCAGACATACAACTGGCTTGGCAGCAGCGTCTTTCACGAGCACCGGATTAACCCCCCATACCTCTGCAGACCTCGCCCTTCTGACAGACGAACAATATATGCTTAAGCGCGGCCGAGTGAAGATAAAAGGATATGCTCGTATAGCGACAAATCTCGGAGACTTGAACTTGGAACTTCACACCGAACACTCCCCAAAAGCAGTGTGGAACTTCGTTCAACTAGCAAAGAAGGGATACTACAAAGACGTCGCATTCCACCGCAACATAAAGGGATTCATGATCCAGGGAGGTGATCCGACTGGAACCGGAAAAGGAGGAGAAAGTATATGGGGCAAGTATTTTGCTGATGAAACTATGGGACCATTGAAGCACGACTCAAGAGGAACCCTGAGTATGGCAAACAAAGGAAAGAACACAAACAGCAGTCAATTGTGAGTCCTGTTTCCCACGATGAACAAGACTAAGCAACTAATCCTTCCGTCAGCTTCATCGCCTACCGCGCCCTCCCACACCTAAATAACAAACACACTATATTTGGTCACGTAATCGACGACCCATCGCCTTCGTCTCCAACCCTCGATGCAATGGAATCTGCTCCAGTCGATTCGTCTACATCCAACCGACCCACCCCGCCGATCCGCATCCTCGACGTAAAGGTCTTCGTTGACCCATTTGAAGAATTTCTATCTCAGAAACGGCAAGATGAAGAGAAATCTAAACGTGAAACTGGAAAACCCTCATTATCCACCACGGGTGACGGTGGCAATGATGAAGATGAACGCGTGACGTGGACAGGGAAGCGGATCCGTGGCGAGGAAAGCAAGGAATCTGTAAGCAGTATAGGAGTTGGCAAGTATTTGAAACAAGCTACGGCGAATGTGCCTGCCGTTGATGATGAGATTGTTGAATTCGTGGACGACGATGAATTCGAGTCAGAGCATGTGAGGAAGAAAATGAAGTCAGTTGGTAGAGGAGGATTTGGGAATTTTGATAGTTGGTGAGTCTAGCTATGACATGCACAATTTACTCGACGCTTGTACTTTATATTCTGCATGGGAGGAGTTTTGGGCTTTTCTTGTTTTGTTGTTTTTTCAAAGCAGGGAAATTGAAAAAATTGGTAACAGATTGGTGTTTGGGACATTTGATACGAGATTTCTGAGAGTTCAATCATTACCATGACAGAAGAGAGCAAAATTTTCTGGACCGAAACATTTTCTTCAAGGTTTTGACTCGTCACCTCACAATAAGTACAAATATCCCGACAACAGGGTGAAATTTCGCAATGCATAAATAGAGCACGCGCTACGACCGTTGCTCTGAATACCGTCGCCGGCGCCCCTGCGTTGGTTCCCGCGGCAAGTAAGGCGGCCGTCTGAACGTCTCTGCTGGATAATCAGCCCAATGGCCCTGAAACCACGGGAAAGACACAAGCTCTCTCAAAGCCGGCCGCTTCGCCACGTCCTTTGCCAGCATGGCCCGTAACACATCAACGCAATCCTGCGATAACCTATCGTCAATCGGCAGATCCTCATTGATCATCCGCCATCTCCGATCACGTATGTACTGTATTCTCTTCTCGGTCTTTTCATACAGGTGAAAATCGCGGAGGGCGCCGATCTCAGGGTCCCAGTGGGGAAGTTCCCAGGGCGCGTAGCCGTGCAGGAGATCGTAGATGAGCGCGCCGAATTTCCACATATGTTGCGTACGGATATCGTGGGCGTGACGGACGTAGATGACCACGCCAGCGGTGGTGGGGGTGTCGGTGGCCGCGGAGGATTGAAGCTTCTGTGCGATTTCGGGGGAGATGAGGAATTCGGTGGCTAGAAGGGCAATCCAGAATGTGGCTTTCCAGCCGCTTTCGCTGGGAGCAGTGTGCATGAATCCTAGATCGATGAGGGTTGTCTAATTGCGGCGATGTTAGTCCTGATAAGGATTCTGGACAAAATCAATTTATATACGCACGTTCAGGTTCTCGTCGACTAGGTAATTGCGATGGCTTAAGTCGTCATGCGACATGTTCATATCCATCAAATACATCAAGGCTTGTAGAATGTGCGTCGCAACTTTGCATACCTGGATCTCCGTAAGCCGTGGAGTCTTGCCGTCGATCAGCTCGTCGCCCGAGTAGCTCGGAAAATGATGATCCAGCGGATTCTCGGTGCACAGATGCCCTCTTTCAGGCCGTTTCACGACGGCTTCCGCAGACATAACGATGATTGTCATATCGTTATGCATATACACTGAATCTAGCTGAGGGAAACGCGGGCATTGCGAGAGCAACTGCAGATATACTGCTTCGGTAGGAAGAAATCGCCTCTTTTGGGAGCCAACCTCAACATAATAGCCAAATGGAGCGTTGAAAACTCCCTCCCATAGCTTGTAATACCCTGTGGGATGGACCTTGAAAACGTATTGATTCGTACTGTTGGTTTTCTCTCGCGCAGCGAGTATATAGGCAGAGGCTAAATTAGCCCAGACTGTCAGCTCGGCTATACATATAAAAGAGCCACAATAAAGCAAAGCAAGGCATCGTGCAATTTACTTCCTCTGCCAACATAGCCATAGATCTCAAAGCGATCTCTGATATCCCGACACATCGTCTGAATCTTCCTCTTGTGAAGGAATTTCGTGATACATTCTCCCGGTTTCAGCAAACATGATCTGATAGAGTTACGACGTTGGAAGTCTTTTGAATCAACACGAAACATCGAAAATACTTCCTGGACTTTTGGTGGGAAAAGATCCCGACACCGTGATAGGTGGCGCACCCCAGCTTTGTAACGTCTCCTGTAGATCCTGTGCAAGTATCGCCAGCCGTGCGGAACTGGACCATGCGTCATCAGGTCGATGAATCTTGGAATAGTAAGCCTCGTTTTCATCGCTTCGGGCTCTTGAACCTTTGGGAGAGAAGCCTGCTTTGCTGACACCAAAGATCACAGTGAAGAGTAAATTCCTGAGGGTCACAAATATTTGCTTGCCGAGCATTTCAGGGATTTATACTCTGTACTGTTTATGGATGCATTGTAATCCAGGAAGAAAGGAAGCAAGGGCATAAGAGCCAATAAAGATAACAATGAAAGTTTGAAAAGACACGAAGAGACAAAAGCATTCTAGAGACGAAACCGAGGCTTTCCAGACCATCGCCTTTCTGATGCTATTGATTTGGTCGTAAATCTGTGCCAGAACTTGCATATCAAAGCCCAAAGTACGTTTTAATTGGCATATTCACCTCTGTTGAGCTTCCAGCCTCCATGGCCTGATTAAGAGTGAATGGGCCCCGACTTCTCTTGTATGAGCCGAAAAAAGCCAAGTGAGCCAAAGGCATGTTAGCTCAAGAAGGCGTCTCTTCATTTAGCTGAAAGCCGTGGAGGTCATACAGCTCAGGTGATGGCTTGATCAACAGTTGCGCAATCACTTCGAGTTCAGTCAAACGCCTCGCGTATCCGAGTCCAGGTTCAGAGGTAATTCTTGAACTCATTCTTGTGTGGTTCGATCTCTCTGCAAATTCTGCTGCGTAATTGTATGTGCGTGGTCAGGGCGCTGGCCTGACCTTCAATGCTTTACCAGCCCAGTATCAAGCATCCTTCATAGTGCCCTGACTTTCCAAACACCCATTTGGCTGGTTGCGCTGTTGAACCTGGAGCTATCTGGTCAGCAGAGATTCAGTGATGAAGTAGAACAGAGACACCGCAGAGAGTGGTAGTCATGCACGTGACCAGTTAGTTAGCTAGTGAGCCCCTTTTCAACCTCAGCACACAACAACAACAAGATGTCTGGCAGACTTCAATGGAGCAGAGGAGGCAGTCAATGATTTCTTCACACACTGACGAGAAAACAGAGCCAGTGCAGGGCTTGATTGTTTGTTGGCTGCACGAAATGGACAGCATGAACAATCCTTTGCATGTTTGCTTGGATTCACTCTGAAGGTGTTTCTGATACTTCAAGAGAAGTTTGCAGTTTAGAACAGCCCAAACCCCAAGACTGGACAGCTAAAGAGCATCAAGTGCAGCTGGAAGAAAACTCATGAGCTAGCAGTGGCTGTCTCAGTAGTTCAACCTATGCTAGAGAGGAAGAAGAGGAAGAAGAAGATGATGATGATGATGACGATGAGTGTGATGCAGTGGAAAGTCTGCAGGAAATACCCGCAACTATGGATTGTTCACCAAGAAACAATGCTTTCACCAGCCCTTGACCTCTGATTCTCACAGACTGGCTGTGTATCAGAATGCAGTCTTGCTTGTTCTCTCACCCAGCCGCCTTTTTCTTTTTTTTTTGAATCTCACGATGTCATCGCCGAGCAAGTGAATTGATCATGTGCTCAGACACTGTTTATGGCTTCTCGGCGGAGATTTTCTCATATTTTATTTTGTTTATTTCATGTTTCTCTCACTTGTTGTTTGCCTCAAGCCTCTTGTTTCTTTGCTACCATCACTCTATCTTTCTGGCTGTTGGGCTGAACGTCTGCTTGGAGCTCTGCTTTGGGCTGAGGTTCTTCAGAGCAGGACACCAGCCGCTGCTGGTGAACAAGGAGATATCTGAGTGCTTTTGAAATTGCTGGAGTGAGGGTCTTCTTTGTGATAAGTTTCACTTTTCTGTTGTCGGATGGGCAAATCATTTTGTCATTTTGCTTGATTGTTGCTTCAACTGCATTCTTTTCAGGAGCTTTCCATATTATCAATCTCCCCTTTTGCTGCCTTGGTGGTATCAATCACAATGGATGCAGAAGATGTGCGTGAAGGGGTCCCCGAGTGCTTTTGCATCACGGCACCTCATCGTCGCGAGCGTTTCGACTGGGAGGGAAAGATTAGCAACGTTCTTTTCTATGGAGATGCATCTAGCCTCGTTTATCTAATTGCAAAGCCCACGATTTGGGAAGAAGACGGCAGTGGAAGCATGAATGTAAGGCCCACGAGACACGTCCTTTTAGAGTGAGGAGGAGCAATTAACAGAAACTTGAACTTGCACAGAGTGGCCCGGAGGCCGAGCATTACACTGAGGCACCCGAATATCAGCCAAGTCGTCCGATTCTCGACATGCCACATGAAATCTACGGAGCAATCTTCGAGCACTTGGACGTGCAGAGCATCTTCAATTTCGGCTTGACCTGTCAAGAGCTCTGGCCGGTATCAAAATACTTCGTCAAGAAGCGTTTCCACCAGATCCTGGGTGCCTGGGCAGGCACTCCGCTTATCTGTCCAGGCTGCGACCATCCCAAGGGCGAGAACTCTTACCCAGCAGGCCTCCTCAGCGCAGCGGCAGAAGAAGAACTGAAGAAAGGTTTGCGCGTCGGGGAACCTGGCCCTCTTGGGCAGCTGCTTCACATCCCGGGACATGAAGAAATCGAGCAGAGATATTACAAGACCAATCTCTTCCGACTCGCCATCAAGCGATACAAAATGCTTCCATTGACCGGCGACGCCATCAAGTCAATGATTACTGTCTCCAACCCACCCGGACACCGTCGCCCCCATGACATGTTTCGCATCGCAAGACCAACGCCAGCCTTGTTCTATCCTCACAAAGAGTGCTGGATCCTCCGCAACTTGACCACACGCGAATTTGTCCGTGCAGAAGAAATCGCTCTCAAACCAGAATACATCCGAGGTCCTCTCATCAAGGTCCTCGGCTTCGCCGAAGTCATCATCTCGAAGACCTGTTTTTCCGATCTTGGAAACACTTGGGTCAACTATCCTGTTAATAAGGGACCGTGGGCCGGACATTCATTCGACGTCATTCCGATCTCTAAGCTTCAAAATGATGGCACTTGGACCGACATCAGCGTTCAGACCGCAATCGAACTCAGAAGAATGTGCAGGCTCCAGTACGGGGATGGCTGGAAGGAGAAGCTCATTCATCGCTTCGACCATAAGTGCATGGATCCTTGGGGAAACTGGAGAGAGGAAACGATGTGGGAGACTGTTCAACGGCAGGCAAATACGAGCACTTATGGCTTCCTCGGTTTCTTCCGGAAGAAAAATTAAAAGGGTCTTTAAGGGCGTGACGGAATCCTGGATTCTAAGGAGAACTAGAGGCATTTCTGCGATCTAGTGAAACGGAGGTGCATTTAATGGACTCTTTTTTCTTTTTAATTGTGGAGCACATAAGGGAGCAATGCTGTCTTCGAGGACTTCATGTAGTAAACGTCGCTTGCATTGGGATGTCCATGGCAATCCTTGAGTCGTTAACTGACTTATGTAGGTACTTACGGCAAACCGCCCGCTAGTTAGCAGCCACAGGACAAAAATGCCGTCAAAGCTTTTTGCCGAATCATATTTGCTTTTACAACTCGTATATTTTAGAGAGTAGCAGCTTTCTGAAATGTAAATCACACAAAATGTATGTAGTATGTATTTATTTCCTCTATCGGCATAACTGATGCCCTCCTCCCTCCATGATCTGATTGGTAAACTCTAGGCTATTGGCAGCTTTGATGCATCTGAACTCCTATATACATTAAAGTGACCGTCCATACATTACTACACAGCACAGCTGGACAAGAGCATCGCATTGTGGTAGTTATTGCATCAAAGAATCTAGAGGAGTTACTTCTAATATCTCGTCATGAGTTCAATTTCATCAACAATAAGGCCCAATTCAACAGGGAAAACCCTGAATGGAATTAGCCAGCATTTCAAGCGTTGGGCGGCTGATGAAGCATTGAAATCGCTGGCTGAGCCAAAGGAAACCCGATTATGTATGAGAAGACGATGCTCTGCAAAGGCTACCCAGACGACCAAGTTTCTTGGTGCTATGTGCAGCTACATACTGTATCTTCGTTGATGACATTTGTCTCAAGTTACAGCGGCATATGTCTCCCCCTGTTGTCGCACTGCTCAAGGAGGAATTGGCGGCCCCTGAGGATGAGCTGGAAGATGGCCCGGAAGTCGTGGGCTGCATCTGTAAGGAACTTGTGGACTATGTTTACCTGTATGGGAATCTCTGTGGGTCTCCTGACAATGCAGACCTTGTTACATGTATGGGGAACCTGCTGATAGTTACCCAAATTCACAGAGACAGAATTAGCTGGAAGGGAAGAAAAAGGGGTGTGTGACTGGATGGCAAAATTTTGAATCGACAGTTCCCTATGATACATATGCGCCCAGGTAAATGCTAATTGTCAGTGAAACATAAAAAAATAAGCCCAAACTCCTTCGCCCTGTCATATATACCTGCCAAAGGTACCGTACAGCAACACGCATTATACGAGCTTAATATCCCCATGATAAGGATCCCAAATGCCTCTGACACTTTCATTCATGCTCGACACAGGATTCTTCACTTTCTTCAGTTTCTCTCCACTTGCTTCCTTCAAGAGATTCGTCTTTATAAGGATTTGTTCTTTCTCGAGGTTCCGCACGCAGATGGCTTTTTCGCGGCCATTGATGTAGTGGCCTTTAATGACCGGGTGTTTGTGCGGGCGCGGGGAGATCCGGATTTCGATCTGAGGGTTTTCTGCGGCAAATCTGGGGAGTGTATGGCGCAGGAAGGAGCTGAAGTAGGCGGGAGAGTGAAGTTAGTTAGCGAACCGACATTCAAGAGGGTATGCACTGGACGAGCATTTACAGCCTCCTCAGTCTAAGATAGAGAGAGAACATAGCTTACTTCATGCCTCTTGAGCTTCCGGCCCAGTCGCAATAATGAAAGTCAAGACGCTTGCATTGTAGGATAAACGCACCCACACCGTTCTGCACAGATACATAGTTAGTTGCATTTCCTTTGGTCGACGATTGAGTGGAAATAAGACATACTCGACTGGAAGCCAACGCTTTCACTCCCTGAATCGGCATTATCGAGAGTCTGATCCCCTCGCTGTGAATAAGTTCGCTTCTTACTCTCAAGTTGTGCTCGAGATGTCTTTTTTGGGCGGAATGGGATCTGAGGCATCTGATTGGTTGGCTGCACTGGGATTAGCGCGACACGCTCGCTTTACCTAATTGGGGATTTTCTCAGCCTGCAACTTCACATCAACGAACTGTTTCAACTTCCTCGCAACGAACACTCTCCCATCAGAGCGCGTTCCCAGTCATCTTCAATACACTTGTAGCGCTCTGGGGTGTGTTGTTTTGCTTACTTTGGCCTTAGTTATTCATTTCTTGTAACTTTTTTTGATTGCGAGTTGCTGCTGCAATGACAGACAAACTGCCTGCGAACCTCCTGGCCCTGTTCGCGCCTCGGCCACCACTTAAATATCTCAAACCTATCGATCGCGCGCCAGAAGCTATCAGGCCAAGTCATATCGGCGGAGTCGCACAGTTCGTTGGCGAACTTCAGAACTATGGTGAAGAGGTGCCTTACAATGCAACCGAAAGTTGGCTGCAGCGTAAAGCGAGACAGAAGTTGGAGAAGAAAGAGCAACTAGAGAAATATTTGACGGAAGGTTTGAAGAAGTGTATGACAGCCTTCTGCTGTTACGATGACCTCCATTTTTTGGGTCAATTTGTTTGGCGTTTCTTTTACTCAACATGAGTTTAGATGATCCCAACTCCGATCCGCAAGTCCGGGGCGATCCTTTTAAGACCTTGTTCGTGTCACGCCTCAGTTACGACGTGAAAGAAGCGGATTTAGAACGAGAATTCGGGCGATTCGGCCCTATAGAAAGGGTAAGCCTTACAGTAGTTTCAATTGTGGAAAGTTGCTGACCGACCACCTTTCAAAGATTCGAATCGTTACAGATCCATCAAATCCAAAAAAGAAGCACAGAGGCTATGCATTTATTGTCTATGAGCGTGAAAAGGACATGAAGGGTACTGAATCCTTGACCGATTACATATTTCCTCCCCCAATCCTTTCCTCCCCTCCAGATTAGTCGTGAAGACAGGTAATGTAAAGTCATAACTAACGCCATGAAACAAAACACTCGATACTATAGCGGCATACAAGGAAACAGATGGTATTCGCATAAAGGATCGACGCGTTTTGGTTGACGTCGAACGAGGTCGGACGGTCAAAGGTTGGAAACCAAGACGATTTGGAGGTGGTCTCGGAGGACGAGGCTATACAAAGGCGATGCCTTCACGGCCTATGGGTCCTGGCGGATTTGGTCCTCCTTCTGGTCCAGGTGGGTTTCAAGGCGGCGGTTTCCGTGCCGGTTATGGAGGCAGAGGTGGTTTCCGCGGTGGTTTCAGGGGCGACCGTGGCTTTGGTGGACGTGGAGGTATTGGATATCAAGGTGGAAGATCTGGCTTTGGCGGGCCCCCTAATGGAATAAGTGCTGGACAGCCTCCACCGAATGCTCCTTCTGGGCCTGGAGGAGCTCGGGGAGGTTATGGTGCCCCTGACGACAGACGTGGAGGATACGACGATAGGTCGTACAGAGGCGGTTCCAGATATGATCGACCTGGTGGTGTCACAGGTAGTAATCGTGAACCGGTAAGGCCTAGGGAAGCATATGACCGGGACAGAGACAGCCACAGGGACCGCGATCGAGACCGTGATCGGGATAGACGCGACCGGGATAGGGACCGAGATCGCGATCGGGACCGTGACCGTGACCGTGACAGAGATAGGTATAGCCGCCGTGACGATGATTATTCCCGGAAGAGACACCATGACGGCGATGATTATTCTGACCCACGCAGCAAACGGAGGTACTAACAAGCTGAATTTTCATTGTCAAAATGGGTTTGTTGGTTACTTTTCACTCGCCTCCTATTTTCCCTCCGAGATACATCTCAGGGTAAGGTCGATGATATCCACGGCTTATTGATCTGCCATGTCTCGCATTGAAGGCCGCAGGTTCGTTCAGCTTTTTCTAAACCACACCGCTAGTCTATCCCCGTGTCTCGCCAAACTCTCGTCTATTAATTCGGTCGATCTTTCGGATCCTTTTATCGGTTAGATGTCTGGACCTCTTGCTTACGCGACGATGCATTTGTGCCAGATTTCAGGTTGCAGTTTCTTATGCTTGTATTTGTTGTGATCTTGATGATTTGTTTCGTTTTATTTCAGTTTGTATGGGGGTAAGTATGTATATTATTTTGAGCTGGGCGAATAGGTTTCTTTTGCTTTTCGAGCAGTTCCAGGTAAGATCAAGGTAAGGCTGTTTGGCATTTCCCAAACATTCTTCGGATTGATCCCCTGCGATCCCGCGCAAAAGGCTTTCGTAGTCAGTCTCCTTTGTCGAGACCATTCGCATCGCAAGTCTAGGTATCTGTTTTTATGACGCAGTACCGTAGCATGAGTATCTGCTCTGATCAAATAGAAATCCCATCCTAACAAAAGGAACACCTCAAAACACCGCAGGCCAAAACTCCCCAACGGACACACGACGAACTGACAAGAATCACCAGCCCCAAGTCTCTTCTCCCATATCAACCATCCACCTGCATATTCTCATCCTTCCGCAACAACTCCACTTCCCCCGTCTCCCTACTCCACCGCGCCCTCATCTCCACCTTAAACTCCGCAACCATAACCCCAAACATCTTCAACAGCGCCGTCTGCCTCGAATCCAGCGTCTCCCCCGCCTCGCACACCCGATACCCCCCCTCCATCTCCAACACCACCCTCCCCTGCACCAACCTCGTTGGCAAGCCTAACTTCCGCAACGCCGGCTCCACCGTATGACTCAGCGGCTCGTCGTGCTCGGCCGGCACTTCGCCCGCGTGCGCGTACACGATTCCCGCGGGGATTGTGAACGCCCGCGGCGACACGGTGCCGGCGCGAGCGTAGTCCAGCGGGTGGAAGGAGGAGAAGTACTCGAGGACGGAGGGGGGATGGCGGGAAGTGAAGAGGAGGCCGACGGCGCCGGTGAGGAGGGGGGAGAGTTTGTCGAGGTTGCGGGCGCAGGCGGTTTCGGGGGTGGTGCCGAGGGCGACGGCCATTACTTTGGTTTTGCCGAAGAAGAGGCTGGTTGGGTTGGTCAGTTTAATTGGCTTTTTTTTTTTTTTTCGTTCCCCCGCGGGGTGATGTGTGTAGATTGGGATAGAAGTGCTGAGGGGGGGGTTTGCGGAGAATACATACCGTCCGTCCTCGGAGAATTCGGTCCGCACGTCTTTGAGATATGTGTTTCGCATGTTGTCTACTGAGAAGACGAAGAGATGGTCGTATTTTGATACGGCGTCTTGGATGTTGGTGTATAATCTGCGGGTCTGTTCTTTGTGGGATTTCTTGGTGACTTTGGATTCGTGGACGATTTTTGCCCGCTTGGAGACAGGCATGATGGGCAGTCGCTTTGTTTTAAGCAAGATCGGTATCGACACAGAGGAGCAAGATGAAAAAGAATGCGTCTTGCGCAGTTGGCTTTTCTTCTGATCAACTTCGATTTTTCTGAATTTTGATATCCGATCACGCTAGTCCCGATTTGGGAAAATGATATGATGAGATAAGCTGATTGCGATCAGATAAGATTCCCCCATCATCGTCGCATCTTCAGAGTTCAGACGATCCATTTGCGATTCTGCTGCCATGCAGTGTGTTGGCTGCTATTGAAGATGGATGCTCTGTGGTTCTCTTGTTGATTGCATATCCAGAAGATCTATGTAAAATCAAGCCAATTCCCTCCTAACTCTGCTGCACAATGCTCGATTTTATGGACTACATCCAGCTCGCCTTCTCCGATGCCACACGCTGGAACAGAGACAACTCGTACGCCGCGCTCACAGATACCGCGAATGGTAATTTCAATTCCCTCCTTTTCCCAAGGAATATATCCGCACTCTATCTTACAAATTCGTATATCCCTAATAAATTTCTCACTCAATCTGCACAGCGCTTCTCGACTTCTCCATCCCCGAACGTCTCCGCGTCCACCTCTCCTCCCTCTCCACGCCCCAGTTCGCGACCACCTATACATTAGGCACAGTAGGCCTGATCGATGGCTCGATTTCTTATCTATTCAGTACTCTACCGCTGGAGACCACACCAAGCAGGAGTACCTTGATCCCGTTACGGCGGCTCGTGCCAGGATACAGACAAATCCATCCGCCACTGGTGCCGGAGAGTTGGGACGAGGGCGGCGACGGGCCCGAAAATGCAGAATCTCCCAATGAAAGGCATGAGAAGTGGCGGAAAGAAACCCTCCTTCACGGGACGTTACACCTCCCGCCTCCCACAACCTTAACGGGCCTCTTCCTCCGCCGACTGTCGCCCACAACGCAGCTCTCGCTGAGAGTATGCTCGACGCAAGCAACGCCGCTGTCTAATTCCCCTCCGCAAGCGTCAATTCTAACACAGCTATCACACGACACGGGGAAATACAGTACTGAATTCTTGTTCAGCACTGACAATGCGCTCTTGGGGTTCAAGGGGTTATGGAACTTTGGGCCAGACCCCAGAAACATGGTGAACGAACAACGCTCAAGAAAGGCACCTCATTCTGCGTCACTACTCTCTGCCGGAGGCGAGCTGTATTACTCCCCACTCTCGTCTGTCGTGGGTCTCTCGACCGGCTTACGATTTACTACCCTACCCGCAGCTCCAGAGTCTGGACATTCATCCTCACCTTCTACATATCCAGCTCCATCATCAACCGCTACGTTTCCATACACCCTTACGCTCACGTTGACGCCGTTAACGGGCGCCCTTTCAACCACTTATTCCCTCCTCGCATCGCCGAACTTGGCGTTCAGCTCGCGATTCGGCTTTAACGTGTACAGCTGGGAGAGCGAGATGGTTGCCGGATGCGAGTTGTGGAGACGGAAGACGAAATCGCATCAAAATGCATTCAGTGGAAAAGATGATCTCGCGTGGGCAAAGAGGAAGATGGGCTTATTACCCCCACTGCCTGCGCTGCCGACGCCGGCCACAGGAACTGAGGCGAAAGAGGCAGATTCGGTGATAAAGCTCCGTGTGGACCAGTCGTTGAACATCCGCTTGCTCTGGGAGGGTAGAGTGAAGGATCTCCTGGTTAGTGCGGGCATTGGGTTAGGGCCTTCATCGCCTTCGACTTCGCCTTCAACGGGTGGTGCCGCGTATCGTTGGTCTGGGGTTGGCGTGTCTGTGCTATATTCGACTTAGACGATACCTGGATAATCAATTAAATCATGAGATGTTATGCAAATAAGCTTTCAGAGGATTGGAAAGCGGGCATAAGTGGGCTCGTTTCTATAAGAGATAATAGAAGCACATTCAAAGTAATTAAGTATATTACAGGAATATGTTATGCTCCTATATCCGGGCTATATTCCCAATTTTCATATACTTGGGCATTTTTATTTCTCATTCAACGACGAGCATTGATGATGTCGACAACTATTATAAAGATTAACAGCACATTCGGGTTGCGTTTATCAGAAACGGAGGAACTCACAGGCAGGTTTCAAACTGGCTCCACCAACCAAAAATCCGTCAACATCGGCCTGCTTGGCGAGATCTCTGCAATTCTTCTCGTTAACACTGCCTCCATAAATAATACGGAGGCTCTCAGCAACGTCGGGTGAAACGCTCTGTGCAATGTACTTGCGGACGGCAGCATGCACTTCCTGGGCTTGTTCGGTGGTAGCGACTTTACCGGTGCCGATGGCCCTGGAAAAATGAAAATGATTTAGTCAGTGGAAAGCTTAAGGGGAGCAGAAAGGCAAGGCATACCAAACAGGCTCGTACGCAATGACAATCTTGGACCAATCTTGAGCACTGAGCTTGGAGGCGACTGCGCCCAATTGTCTGGTCACGACTTCAACGGTTTTGTTGGCTTCACGCTCCTATATAATTTCCCAACGTCAAAAACCGGCTTTTCATTCTATTTATTATTCGGAGCCGAAATGGTACCTCGAGAGTCTCCCCAACGCAAAGAATAACACCCAATCCGCCGTCGAGTGCGGCCTTGGTCTTGCGTCCGGCAAACTACCAAACAAGTCAGCACATGAAGAAAAGAAAGAACCTTTCTGCCTTTGCTGGTGTAAAACAAAAGAAGGAAATGAAAATATACAGATCATACCTCATCATCCTCCTTCAAAATCACTCTCCGTTCACTGTGTCCCACCAGCGTCCACTCGACACTGCAATCATGCAACTGCTCCACACTCAATTCACCCGTGTACGCTCCCATGGGCTTATCAAAGACATTTTGCGCCGCGACACCGATCTTGGGATCAGCCAGGCTGCGGGCGAGGAGGAGGTAGAGGGACGGTGGGGAGATGACGACTTCGATGTTGGGATCGAGATCGGCGTTGTTGAGGTTATTGATGATGTCGGTGATGGATTTCTGCGTTCCATTCCTGCGAGAAGAAAGTTAGATACTATCTACGTGGGCTGTTGTTTGATTCCTGGCTGAAGGGGAATTACATCTTAAAGTTGCCGCCAACAAAGAATTTGCGAGCCATGATTGCTGAATTGATCCGCTGAGCAGAAGTCAAGAATCAAGATAGGGGTTGGTTTCTTTATGAGTGTCGAGGGAGAGTAAAGGGAGTTGAGTTGGAATGGCAGAGGGATTGTGTGTTTGCGAGATTAAATATATCGTCTCTCCTCAGCGACTTTGGATGATCGATGGAGGGGGAGGGGCACCAATGCGGCAGAATTCGGGTCAAGTCTGGCGGTGGGACTGAATCTGGCAGCGGGTATAGTAACTAGCCGCTTTATCGCCACACGATTGCTTCTCCCACGGCCAATTGGGAAGTGCAAAAGCTTTTAAGAAGAAGTTTAAGATTAAGAATAAGAATAAGAGTGAATTTGGATGCTATTTACCACTACAACAACTGAAAGACTACTTTTGACCAGTGAACAATCCATGAATGTGATTGGTCAATAGCCCTCGGATTTTCCGACTACCAGTTGATTGGACGAGTTAACCGCGAGTCACGCCACCTAGTTAATGGTTGCCAGTGCTATGTATCATCTCATCTCATGTTGACTCGAAAGTGCTGTGGTGAAGTGAGCAATGGATGATTTGCAGTTATAGAGTGGATGGTATATCAAGCAGATAAGTTCATACATACATTTTGATAGAGTGCAAATTGTAGCACTGAAAAAATGGTAAAGGAGTGTATCCAGACTGAATATCACGCCGAAATCAAAATATCTCATCATTCACACGAAGGATAGAGAAATCAAGAAACGGTGCCCAATATATAGCAAAAAGATTCATCACAGCAGACAGTAGCTCCAGGACTCATCCGATTGACACGCGGGTAGCTGTCCCCCCTGCCACACTCATTCGGGGATAACAGTGTTCTCTGAACATACACTTCAACATAGAAGTAACTAAAAGAAACGTAGAAAACAAAGCCGTCAAGCATAATCTCGAAGAGCCGTTACAAGGGACATTTCTTCAGGGCCGTCATCATTTGGGGAATCTCAAGTCGCAAAGAGACAAAACTCGGACCTTTCCTAAAAACGAAAGCGAGTAAAGACTGTGAAACGTCTGATCTCTCGGAAAAGACCATCACGACGGGTTCAAAAAATATAAAAGTACAAGAAAACGAATTCTTCAGTCCGAATACCCATGCCGCACGTTGCTCCCTTATACCCTAGATTCCGATTCCTATCTGACCTTGTTAAAATACTCCGTAATAGAAGAGAAAAAAAAAAGAAGAGAGACATTCATCAATTATCGTCGACGTTCAGCTCCATGGTATACCATCTCAGGCTGTCGATGATGATCCACCCTAGGACGACGGTCGCGATCCTTGCGTTCAAATCTCTCAAATGAGTCAACGGACGACAGGCGACGCCTAGGCCTCTCAGCTTGGTCAACCCTTTTCTCTCGGCGCTGGAGATCTCGTTCCCGACGTTTAAGACTGTCCTCTTTTGCTTCCATACGCTTTGTCCAGATATAATCTGTCAGCTCCTTTCGACGTTTTCGTTCTTCATCCTCCAATTCTTTCTGGAGAAGAATCTTATCGGCCAAGTCCGCATAACGAAGAGGAGATATCCCGCGAGAAGAAACGGGTGTCCCCGGAGTACGGTCGCCATAAACTATTTTCAATGCCGGGCGAGCGGTTCGGGAGACCGACGCCGAGCGTGGGAAGGGTTCCCTGTGGTTATTTTTGGCTGGAAAAACATCGACTTCGACACGGTTATACTTAGCATCTCGTGGTGGTGGAGGAGCAGGATATTTGGGACTAGGACGGCGGTGGATGCGGTAAGCTGGTTCTGGCTCAGCTCTGCCTTTAGAAGGACGACGTGATCCAGCATGCTTGTGTGTTTTGATTTCGAAGTCTTCTATTTGGAAGGAGTCATCTGTCTCTGAAGATTCGTAGGCCAGGTCGAAAAGCTCGGAGCCATCATCTCCGTTACTACTATCCACCTCAGTCCATTGATCGGCTGCATGCTTTTCGTTTGACGGACCGACCTTCCCCAGATGTACGATCTCCGGTACTGGCTGGACCTGTTGCTTCTGGGCAGATGGCCATTTGGGAATTTGATGAGATATTGGCGTTTGCTGGGGTCGAGCCATCGGAGGTGGAGGATTATGCGGATGAGCTCGTGGCGAAGGCCCGTTTATGACATGGACACCGGGTGGTAATTGACTGTGGCCTGCTGGAAATCCGCCATTCTGGGAAGGCATTCGTTCGTGCTGTTGCTGGTGCTGGTGTTGGGTTTGTTGTGGATGGGGAATAGGTTGGCGTGGCTGCGGTTGTGCTTGCGGATGCACATGCGGATGCAGCTGGGGGTATTGTTGAGGATGTGGCTGTCTCTGTGGTGGTGATGGTGGTGGTGGTGGCGGCGGCGGCGGTTGTTGTTGTTGTTGCTGTGGGCGAGCTTGATTTTGCGCTCCGTGTACTCCACCCATTCCAGCATTGGGTAGCATAACAGGCTCAAAGCGCTGAACAGGAGTTTGACCGTTCTCCGGAAAGATATGTGGCTGCGGTATGTTATGGGGATGCCCATGAAAAAAGGGTCCTGGAAAAGGTGGCCCTCGTGCAACGTGTTCCTTACGCTCAAACGGGATGTCATCTTGGAAGCGAGGTGATTGCTTACGGGGCAGTCGCGGGGACAATGAAGCTCCAGGCTTAAGTGTCTTTTCCAAGACTAGATGAATCGTGGTAGTAACGTATACCCACCGATTGACATCCTTTGTGATGGCTTTGATGTAAACAACGTTCAGATTAAACCGACTGTCTTTCCTTTTTAGCTCCTCGATGAGATCGTCAATTTGTTGTCGCTTCAGCCGTCCTAAGTTGCTGTAGATTTTCGCAACAGAGCCTTTCTTTTGCTCCTTGACCAGCTTGCCTAGATCTTCTTGAGTTAAGTTCATTCGCGATTTGGTAACGCGCGACCAATCCGGCTCTTGACCGGGAGAAGCGGGCTTTCCACGATACAAAGACCACCCGAGATATGGTTCATCGCCTGCTTCTTCTTCTTCGTCGTCGTTGCTCTCCTCGTCACTGAAAAAAGTATCATCGCAGAAGACCGGCCCTTGGTCTGGCTTTCCGCGTGTTGCACCCTGGACTGATACCGGATCGATGTTGAGGCCTTTGAACTGATTGTTCATTGCATGCAGCGGATGGTGCTGGTTGACCATAGGTGCATGGCCCACAGGTCGTTCCTGCGGTTGCCCCTTTGGCAAGAGCTCGGGCTGGGGGTAAGGGAATTGCGGCGATGGCATTGGCGGCCGCATTCTTAAGTTGTCGTTTATCATGATGACCATCAATCAAGTTCTGAAACTAGGTCGCGTGAGATACCAACAACTGAATAACAATTGTATCAAACGGTGGGAACGAGTTTGAGGTGCGTCAAATAAACAGTCGCTTCAAAGAGCAAAGGGAGATAAGCTGAATATATATAGCTTACGCACTGGTAAACTGGTAGAGCTTGGACGCTAGGAGACCACCGGAATTCAAGACACACTTTAACCCTGCTTATACGGGACAATCAACGAAAATAGCAAAGCAAGTTGCTAAGAAATCTGGAAGGATGTGTGTTTCAAAGCCTTGAAAGCCGTTTTCCTTCACACCATTACAATATCACAACATGAGAAGTGAGGCTCTCATGGAGGAAACGGTATGTTTTGTATTCTCTGTATAGCAAACGGATTTTTTGTTCTGGAATCCGACACTTGATCATGCACATGAAGGTAATCGGAGAAGAGACATTTGGGCAACGACGATTGGGTTGCGTGCAGAGCTACTTTTCCGGTCCTTGCAAGGTCCCAAGCCTGATGCAACAAGTGAGCTGCTGCCTTGCGCTAAAGACGCAACTCAATGCAAGGATGTTGTGACTGACTGGCGCAGAAGCCGTATTGATTGGAAGAGATGGCTGACGGAGTGGTGTCTGCCGCATGCATGCATGGCCGAGCTAAGAGCTGCACTACGCCCTGCTGCAGTGTGGTTGTCGATTGTCGCTCGTCATTGTGAAGCTTAACTCACGATCTGGAAGCACCAACGACGCGGATTTTGCAGGTCCGCCTGATTAGATTGTCAATCCCATCGTATCCGGTTTGCAGGAATAAATCGATAGGGAGTTTCCACGGCTATTGATACTCAGATGAGTCACAACAGAAACGCTATCCATTCCGTCGCTACATTTCTGATGCGCCGCACGACATCCTTGGCTTAACGGCGGTGAATGCAAGCGACGCTGCCCAGTCTGATAATTGGACATATACACGGTAGATTTCCCATTTCACATGGAGCCGCTGGTGTTATTGTAGACCTCTGCAAGAGAGAGATGTGTCGCCAAATTGCTTCATTCGTAGATCCTCATGGGAGGGAGGGACTTTGGTCAGCGATTCTGCCCCTCACCCCATTATTGAGCCATCATCCCACATGAACCCCATCCTGCTTTTGTGGCAGTACGACTCAAACGCTTTGGACGCCGAGCTACGCCGCAAAGCTGTGGCTGACTGCAAGATGTCGTCAAGCTGGCCAGTGACGAGCGGGTGAATTGGAGGACGTTGCATTGATAGGTTGAAACTCGAACAAGGCCAACGAACAGTCGACGTTTGAGGGGTGGGATGTTGGTTGGAACTTGAATCCCATTGTCAATTAGCTGTTGGTTCCGGGATTGATTGGTGCTGCGCCGCAACCTGCATGGTTTGACATGGTGCTAGACGACGATTCGGTTAGAACTGGCCCTCTCCGCGGCTCTCACCAGCTTGGATTGGAAGAGAGCCCCGTGCGACCTTTGAGAAGACGGGCTGCTGGTTGCGGACTGGGTGGTAGTTAGTAATGAGTGGCGAAAACGAAACCGACCGTTCACGATATCGCGCCAGGGGGTCTCCCCACACGAAGGAACAAAGTCAACCGAGAACGCGTTCCTCACGCGTTCTTCACACGTTGGCCATTCGTGAAACATGTTAATAATATTGTTCAGCTTGCGCAATCTTCAAGCCTTGCCGGTTAGTTACTGTTTTCTAGCAAGACACCCTCTTGTGTCTTCATGGTTTGAATTTCTCTTTTGTTGGAACACGAGCTGCGATCTTACGCCGGAATTAGAACATTTGCTCAGCCTTATTGGACCTCTGATCGCAGCATCCCTTTGTGCCATTATATGTGTCTGTATGTAGGATACATATACATAGTACACATTTATAAGGAGTATGTAAAGAGTACATAGAACACTTTTGAGATCCTTCAATGAGTTTAACTTCTTTTGCGCTTTGGGATAGTATGGCAGAACTCCAGAGAAAGAGACATATACAGACTTGCTCAGTCGCCCGCTGAAAGCGTCTGTCCAAAGGAAGTGACAAGCCATTCTGTATGTCAATCTCATTTTCTTCATCTTGCTACATCGTCATTGTCACTGTTGAATTCTCAACCCTTGTCTGCCGCAATGCTCTTATTTCCAGTTGCTTGTCACATGGAGTAGCTGTTGTGGGTATCACTGCCAGCCTTGTCGTACCCAGCAGGGTCACGATATAGTTTGAGAGAACCCCACGAACCGCAATTCCAGTGGAGCTTTCGCCGATGACATGAAGGGGCTTGTCGAAGAATGAGCCGCATGCCGATACGAGTTTCATGAAGCCTCACTTTCCAATCGTATCTGACCAGCGTCTAATTCCCATGATCTCACTCAATAAAAGAAACAACAGAAATACAATCTGATCGTAACTCGGAGTCAACCTGGGAGAGAAGACTAAAACGCGGCCCTGGTTAGGAACTGTGGCATGCTGCGGATGAAGCACTAGGAACTCTGCCGATTTGGTCTGAACGTGGCTGAGATATGCGATGGAGGTGAGGTCAAGAGTCAGCCTTCTTTCCAGAAGCCTACCTGATTAAGAGCTAATTTAGAGGAAAAGGATAGAAGATGCAAAAACCTGTCATCCTTCCCTGCAGACATAACTGCTAATTGCCACAGGGCTGAACGCTTGGAATCATCACAACCTCGGTGCACTTTGGGCAGTTGAGAGGCAGAGTTTAACGCTCTCAAAGCCAGATTTTCACAGCCGTCCCTGGTTTATCATTTGACCAATTCGATACAGTCCACAATCGATTATTAGCTGCACGGTCTCCAGGCTAATAACCCGTCTCCTATTGCGTGGGGGGTTTTGAGAAACAAGGTTCCAATTTCACAGTATTACTTTTAGTCAAAAAGTGCGCGATTTTTGTATCTGTGCTCAGCTGCTATGGGATAGCCTTGTCTGGTTGGGAGAGCCTCATGAAAGAAGATCGCGTAGTTCGATAGCCTGGTCGGTCAAGGCGGTGCAGAACCGCCCCCTTTCCAACGAGTGTGCGCGGAGTCGTTCCCTCGGTTGAGGAAGAGCTGCAATTGAACTGCCTGAGCCTTGGAAGACGCGTGTCTGCGTGTTGATACTTGAGTACTGGTCATCTTTCCATCGCCTGTTAGGGACATAAACTTGGTGGTTGAATAGAAATTCACCTAGCTCTCAAATATCGACAGGATGCAGAATTTGATCTCAACAATCCCACTGTGGACAATCGCTTGGGAGGGCTTCTGGGAGTCACGGATCAGTCATGTGACTGGATCATTTCGGGGCTCTTTTCCTCCAAACAGTTTCTTTGGAGAAACTCCATAAGACGCCTTTAACATCCAGCAATCTTTTTTAATATCTCTGTCGCCTCGAATGGTCCTTTTCTTTATCTATAGCTACCCTTTCTGAGCAGAAGAAATTTAAGATGGCACTTTTTTAAATTGATTTGTGACAGCCATCTTCTGGCTAACTCTCTCCTCATAACATACGTCCACCGTCTAGTTACGGACCCAGCAATCGATCTCATACGGATGGGCTTAGAAGGTGGAGCAAAAGCTTGAATGAGCCGCTACATGGGATCCAAAGCTCCAAGCTCGTCTTTTGGTTCAAAGCCTTTCTGAATTGTCATCTGAAATCTATTAACGTATTAACATAAAGCCTTTGAATTCGATGCGGTACAGGTGAGACAGGCTCAGCTTGACCCCATGAAATTTGCTGTCCACAGAAAGAAAGATTAAGCATAACCATCTTAAAAGGTGCAGCCAGGGTATATGCATCATAAAAGGATTGAAATAGCCATCATGCACCACGCCAGAGACTGCCTTTTTCCCCGAAACTCCCACCGCCAAAAAAATGCACCCTGGAGAAATTCTAGTTGCGAAACGAGATACAAAAGTACCAAAAAGGGCTTAAAGATAAATTTGAAGCATGGTTTTCGGTTGGCTGACTGACTTTCCGCACTCAGCCACCACGCACTTTGCAAAAGGTCTTGTTTTTGAAGGCGTTGCGGCCTTCTTCCCACGAGTGACAGCACGATTTTTTGTGCAGAGGCCGCAATAGACCTATAGATAAAGTAGTTAGCAACGAGATAAAGAAAAGTAAAGAAAGAAAACACAAGAAACACGAACATGGCCGCATGATCTCGCCACCCAAACTTGCTTCTGTAAAGGATCATCTCCAGTTCCGAGTTCATGGTCACAATTCGGGCACACCACAATCGCTTCTTCACCCGCAGTTCCGGTAAACCCTTTTAGAGGTGCTGGAGGAGCTTGATATGCCGGAGAAGTCCTGGGAGTGCGCCTTGCATTAAATGGCCCAAGTCCAACGAGGGTTACGTCCATGTCAGGGTTATCAATGTCAATCGTCAGATCAATTCCCTCCCTGGAGGCTTCGCCAACCCAGAAAGGGCTCATGGCATGACGAAAAGCCCCAACGAGATCTCTTGTGCGTAACGCCATTTCCTCCCTAAGAACTTCCGCTTGGCTAAGAACATTGGCTCGGTCCAACGGTAAACCCGGCAGTCGATAATTCTCTGACCTCAGAAGGTTTAATAGGGCACTACCTCTGAAAGGAATATGTCGACCGTGATATTGGGAAGGAGCGGTAGGTTGGTTCTGTGATCTTGGTGGGTCTGCTCGTGAGATTGATCCTAACCATTGAACTTCGGGGCTAGATTGTTGTTCATTGCCGGCGAGTGCTCCGACTTCCTGCTCCAAATCCACTACATCTGCCATAATGTTCCTTCCAAACCGCGGTGGTCGAGTTGCTCCAGTTGGTCTGTGTCCCAAGGCTTGAAGCTGAGGCGTCTGAGACATCGGAGCAGGAGGGCTATACTGGTCATCTTGGGTCAAGTCGATGACATTCGGTTGATTGTCGGCTTGTAAAAAAGAAGGAGGTGGAGGAGGCACTCCGGTCGACATGATAGGCCTTCTGTAATCATATCCGTCTCCGGGGAATCTCATTCGTGGGAGTTGCGGTAACTGTGGCCGCGAACTGGCAAATGAACGGGCGTTGGTGGCGGGATTGGATGCTTCGCCTTGGGTTACCCACGGAGATTCACTTCTGCTTTCAGAACTGGAACCTGATATCTCATCATGAGGACGCTGAGAACGCAGAGGAATTCATTAGCAAGCTTTTATCCAATGTGTGATTCTGCATTTTGTGAGCCGAGAGCAAAACCACTCCACGGCTGCCACAGGTTGCCAGGACGGAAGAACTCACTTTTCTTGACGGTGCAGAAGTCAAAAACTGTATAGACGGAGTCCTGTTCATCGTGGTTGGGACGCCAATGATCTGGCATAGATATTCAGAAGCGTGCGAGGAAGGCAAAGGGACAGGTGGAGGTTGAGAGAAGTTGGAGAAGTGAAGTTGGTTGCGGGCCCGAGTCTCATCCCCATCTCCCAAAGTTAAAGGTTACATGCAATCAGACCCATTCACCATGGAGTTGTTCCCTGGGCCCTATTTAATTGCTTCAAAAGCTCAACCAACAGATCTGTTTAATATGGATTTAGGCTCTTCATGCCACAATTGTCACGAGATCAAAGAGATTAGCCCGTCTTTTGAAATCCAATCAGGCAAAAGATTCCTTGTACTAAAATAGGACCACCTGAACAAATAAGACCCGCCTTTAAAATTCAACATACTGCCTAGAATACAAGTAAAACAAAAACGCTGTCCTCTTTATCAGCCTGAACCCACCAATGTAAGAACACCTTCTGTATTAAGGGCCACGATGTTATGCGCCGACCTGCCCCATGCCACTGCAACTGCAGGCACTGCACACCGTAGAGGCTCAGTCCATGATTTTGCCGACTTCGAGTACTGCTGGACAGTCAAGACGTTGGGTCCGCCAGTCAATAGGAATTGCCCGGTGTAATCCCAGTTGAGAGAATCAACTCTGTTGCCAATTTCCAAAACTTTCACCACCTCAGACTTGCGAAGATCCCATATGGAAACGCTGGAAGATGCCTCAGTGACAGATGCCAACCAAGTTCCGTTTTCTGAGAAGAATAAGGCCTTAAGCGGCCCAGGGCAGGAGAAGCTAGCAGCAGTTGTGCCAGTCTTGATATCAAATATCTTTATTTGACCATCGGCGGCGCCGGCGGCTAGCAAGTGACCATCGGGATGGAATTGGACACACGATAAGGCTTAGGTGGAGGTTAGCAAATACCATTACCCATATTCGGAAATAAATCTTACCAGAATCACTAAAAATCTGTGCAATGACAGTAGAATTTGAGAGGTCATAGAGCACGTAACTCTTATCAACCCCAACAGACGCTATAATATCTCCAGTCGGATGACTCGCCAAAGCTGTAACCTCTCCCGCATGAGAGTTGAAGCCGGCGACTTCAGATCCGTTTTCAAATACCTTCACTGCTCCGCTGGACGTTGAGATAACAGCCTTGTCGCTCACCCACATAGTGTCAGTGATAGCACCACCGCCACCTTTCAAAGCTGCCACGATGGACTTCTCAGATAGCGAGTATACACCTGCGATTCCATCGACACCTCCAACCAAAGCCAATTCCCCAGATGCATTCAGCGACAAGGCGTCTCCCCCAGGATAAAGCGACTCAGAAGTGGCAATTGGTTTAAACTGCTGAATCACCTCACTACTGGCCCAGTCTTCGGGGATAGGACGTTTGCGGCGCGTTTTTGATAGTCTGTAAAGAATTAATCAGCACCAATCCGAGCAAACAGGGCGTAGCGTAATCCCACTTCTCCTGTGTCTCATCGATGCGTGACACCACCGCTGCCGGAAGACCAGTGCTATCCACTTGCATTGCATCGCCACCAGATGGAGGCTGTCCTGCGCTAACGGAAATTTTGGAAAGTGCATCGCGAGCCTCATCTCTTTCTTTGCGTAATCTCGCAATCACCCTAACTGCGGCATCATGCTGATAGAGCGCGGTGCTCAGTTCTTGCCGCGTCTGAGCCAGGGTCTGCCTTAAAGTGTATGTCTCTAACGCCAAAGCATCCCATTCTTCCTGGAAGACACCAAGTAGAGAAGGAATCGAGGTCAGCGTGGGTGGCCGAGGGCGCGCAATCCGTGCAGATTTCAGGTCGACGAGATCGTCAATGGTCAGTTCTTCACCCGTAACCGGCTCTTTTCCATGTTCCGCAATATATGCCTCGATAAGACGCTTTTCGAAAACATTGCCTACATATTCAATGTCAGTTTGCATGGAGCTCCTTGTCGCAAAGCCATGTACATACCGCTCTTGCGCGAAACAACTGGTACTTGGGGTGCTTCCCCAGAGACTAAACAAAAGGTTAGTATTTAGATAAACATGAAATCAAAAGCACAGAAGGGTGACCTCACTGGCGCAAAGCATTTTGGGCAGCCTCACTGATTGTCAGTTGGGATTGAATTTCCTTTGCACCGTCTCGCAGTTCAACTTGAGATGGTTTCGATGTTGTCAGCTCGGAGCTAGGGTCTTTTCCGCTCCGTGAACAGACTGCCCGACTTGACCTCGCTCAGCTTCTATCAAGAACACTCAGTGTCCTCTGTACTCAGATGGCAAGATGGAGACGAGCATGATGACGAAGTATACATGGTTATGAAACTAAAGCTACACCTAAAATTTAAAGAGAAATTGCCTGCAACTTACTGCGCCCTCGGACTTGCATCATCTTGATCAGAGCTAACGCTGAAGTCCATTTCGGATTAACAATGAGTTTCAAGGCAAAGAATCTTACATATGGTTCGTTATCCACGTTTGCTTTATCGCAAATTTGCAGAAGCTAAAGCCCAGACCAGAAAAGAACGAACCTGCATTTTTGCGGAGGCTACGAAGCCAGTATGGAGATGGAACCGGAGAACGCCACGGACGATCCAATGTGCGTCCTGTAAAGCCAAAAGATCCTGATGCAGACGACGGACCTACATATCTTGATGAAGAGAGCAATGAAGTGATCTCAAAGGAAGAATATGAGGCTATGCTAAGAGATGCAGCTGGGGAGTCTGGTCTTGCCAACGCTAACACGCAAGATAGCGGTGACCAGAACCAAGGCCAAGCTGGTGATAAAGTTGGTCAACATGCCTTTGAATCTCCGGAATTAGCTCCCAGTCAAAAGGTTGCAGATATAGGTGGCTCAAAGAAAAAGAAGCTCGGGAGAGTTGTCGCAGAAGACGATCAGGTAAATGAACAGCAACCCGAGCAAAAAGACAGCGGACCACCGAAAAAGAAGCAGAAGAGAAAGAAAATCAAGTTGTCATTTGATGAGGCAGAAACATGACATCTATGTTGATTACTGCCCAGCTCTAGCTATTTATCTGGATCGCGGAAGTCGGCATTCCACCAAATGACCCTCCTTGTCGGCCGTGGTCGTGGCGGCTGAACGACGCTTGCTTTTGGATACTTCCGTGAATTAGTTTGAAATCGTCAAAGGACCGGGAGTCGAATGGAAGAAGTCCTGCAATTCTCTACACGAACTACGCGTTGGGATTCAGGTCCGAGTGGCATTCGTGATCTGATACGCTTCATTCGGCTATATTTCTGGACGAAGCCTTCGCCTGGCTCCCATTATTGTTAAAACTGTTCTTCAAATGCCAATATCAGACCTGCCAAGTATCAGGGTCAATACTCCGTCGACAACGTCTGGTGCTCAGTCTTGAAAAGGGAACAATGACCCAGAAATTTTTTTCGATTCCCAAAACAGTATGTCAACCGAACGCATCCTCAGGTCCAGCAAACGACTGGGAGGATTGGATTACCTCCGTCCAACAGTGGGCTGAATCCTACGATATCTCGGAGCATATAGACCCGTTCAATGACGATCCTCCTGTCTTGGAAGAACCTTCTCGCGAACACACCGAAATGGTACGAGGAGATGCTTTCCTAGAGGAGCTCGTCATGATGGACTTTAAACGAGAGGAGAAGAAAATCACCGAGACGAGGAATGCTCTGAGCCAAATGCTTCCCTATTTGGAGCAACGCATCAGTTCTTAATACTTTCAGATAATTAAGAAGAAGGGTTTAGTTTCTCATGACTGGCTGGTGGCTCTTGAAGAGAAGCTACCTAAATCCTCAGCACAGGGCGCGCAGTCGCAAACTTAGATATGGGGGATATTGACCCCGTTTCATGGCACGAGATGATCATGCGGTGCAAAAGTAGGAGGCTCGCAAAGTGAGAAGCTATTGGCTAGCTGGAAAGCTAGCATCCTGGTATGATCCCCGAAGGTCTTTCCAAGCATTCTCTTTTCACTCAAACCTTGCTGCCAGCAGCAGGAAATATGTATTTCCTACCACCCTGGCTACTATATAGGGTTCAACCTATGCATGCTAGCTGGCCTATGAGTGCTGCCTTCTTGAATGCTGCCTAAGTAAAGAGGGTTGATCTAAGCTTGGAACCGGCCCTCAGATAGACAGATGTGTACATACTGTACTTGCATACAAAGGCATGAGACCATGGTGATTCTGTAATGTAGAAATATAGAAAGAATCCAGATTCAAACACTGCGTTTGGAATCTCTGTAGATTCATCAACTCACCAGATAGAAGTTTTGAAGAACTGATTGGTGAAACTACATACTCCGTATACAGTTTATTGGAATAGAACATGACTCACAACTAGCAATGACATACATGCTATTGAAAGTACTCCAATTTGCAATTCGAGATCATAAGTAGTGCTTGAAAGGGCTCTTGCTGGGAGTTTCAAAGTCAGTGAAAGCTCCCTTCACAGCTCCAGGATTTATTTTCTATCTTTTTTTTTTTTTCGTTTCTGGCGAAACACAAACCCAACTCCTAATCACTTTTCTGCTGACCCCAAGCAGCAACCCGATTAATACAAGCATGTACTTGCTGAAATAATATAATATATAAAAGGCTGTTCCTTGACCAAATGCCCGCCGTCGACTTGAAAGACCTTGTTCGCCTTCAGCACAACGCTGAAGATATTCGAAATGCACGATGGGCCCTCCTCTCTGACTCCCCCCACCGAGCATGAGGACAAGTTAAGCTAACTGTTGTGGCAGATATGTATCCTTGCACATGTTGTAGGTGAAATGCAGCCACTTTCCGCGTTCTCCTAACATGCGATTTGTTAAGACCTTTTTTTTTTCTTCCTGTTCGATATAGGACCACGGAAAGACGTCCTTAACGGACAGCTTAATCGCCACAAATGGCATTATCTCGCCCAAGTTGGCGGGAAAGATCCGCTACCTGGACTCCCGTCCAGATGAGCAGCTGAGAGGAATCACGATGGAGTCATCCGCCATCTCGCTTTATTTTTCCATGCTTCGAAGATCAGCGCCAGACGCAGAGCCCGAGAAGAAAGAGCATCTGATTAACTTGATCGACTCTCCTGGCCATATCGACTTCAGTAGCGAAGTGTCTACGGCGTCTAGGCTCTGTGACGGCGCGCTGGTGCTCATTGATGTTGTGGAGGGAGTCTGCAGCCAGACCGTCACTGTTTTACGACATACATGGGTCGAGCAATTGAAGCCCATTCTGGTCTTTAACAAAGTTGACCGACTGGTTACGGAATTGAAGATGAGCCCCGGTGAGGCTTACTCCCATCTGAGCAGGCTGCTTGAGCAAGTCAATGCGGTGATCGGGAGTTTCTATCAAGGGGAACGCATGGAAGAAGATTTGCTGTGGCGAGAGAGGGTAGAAGAACGAGTCAAAGCAGCAGCGGCAAAGGAGAAAGAGAAAGATAAATCCAAGAAACGATCAGAAGCAGATTCTCAAGCCGATGAATTTGAAGAATTTGAAGAAGGTGATGATGAGGATCTATATTTTGCTCCTGAAAAGAATAACGTTATCTTTTGCAGCGCCACAGACGGCTGGGCCTTTACTGTACGCCAGTTTTCAGGATTATATGAGAAGAAACTTGGAATTAAACGAGCTACTCTGGAGAAAGTCCTTTGGGGCGACTATTATCTTGATCCCAAGACAAAACGAGTACTTGGTCAGAAACACCTCAAGGGAAGAAATTTGAAACCTATGTTTGTGCAGTTAGTTTTGGAAACAATATGGGCCGTCTACAATGCGACGACTGGTGGAGCTAGTAAAACAGGGTGAGTTTAATATCTACTTGATGCTACTGAATATACTTATCATGCTGATGATTCTTCTAGCGATCCGACACTGCTGGACAAAATCACAAAGTCCCTCTCGATAACCATTCCAGCCTATGTGCTTAGATCAAGAGATCCAAGAAATATCCTATCAGCAATTTTCTCTTCATGGCTTCCCCTTTCGACGGCTGTTTTAGTCTCCGTTATCGAGTACCTACCTAGCCCTCCAGCAGCTCAGGCGATGAGACTTCCTGATACGTTGGATGACTCCCCCGGCGCATCCTTTGTTAGTCCAGCTGTCCGCGATGCGATGGTGAAATTCCGGTCTGGAAAGCATGACCCGGTAGTTGCATATGTCAGTAAAATGGTATCTGTGCCGGAAAGTGAGCTACCGTCTAAAACTCGTCGAGGGGGAGGTGGCACTTTGACTGCAGAGGAAGCACGAGAGCTTGCACGTCGGAAAAGAGAGGAATTGGCCAGGCTACAGGTGGAATCAAACGGACAAGAAGATGAGAATTTTGCCCGAGTAACGAGTTCAGTCGCTTCCACAAGCCTGGAGGATAATGGCACAGGTTCAGTGGAAGAAAACGCGGAGCCAGAGCATCTCATCGGGTTTGCTCGCCTGTATTCTGGGACATTGTCAGTTGGAGACTCCGTCTACGTTCTCCCACCAAAATTCTCTCCAGAACATCCCCATGCTGCCCCTGAGCCAGAAAAGGTCACCGTAAATGCACTTTACCTGCTCATGGGACGAACTCTTGAACATCTGGATAACGTTCCGGCCGGTGTTGTATTTGGAATCGGTGGACTGGAAGGCTATATAATGAAAACCGGGACTCTGTGCAGTCAGCTAGAGGGTGCAGTGAATTTGGGTGGTGTTTCTTTGAGCAGTCCACCAATTGTTCGAGTTGCTCTGGAGCCGGCTAACCCTGCTGACTTGAATAAGATGATAAACGGCCTCAAGATGTTGGAACGAAGCGATCCGTGTGCTCAATATGAAGTATTGCCAAGCGGTGAGCATGTTATATTGACGGCTGGAGAGCTGCATCTCGAACGTTGCTTAAAGGACTTGCGAGAACGATATGCCAGATGTGAAATCCAGGCTGGCGAGTCCATCGTGCCATATCGAGAAACGATCATTAGTTCACCAGAAATGGCTCCGCCCAAAAATCCTGAACTACCCCGTGGAACCGTGCTGGCAACTTCGGCATCAAAACAGCTGACTATTCGACTAAGGGTGCGGCCACTGCCAGCGACCGTCACTGACTTCGTGGGAAAGCACGCTGGAAGCATCAAAAGGCTGTATGCACAGAGAAGAAGTAGAAATATTCGCGTTGCTGAGGAGGAAAGCAACGGAACCACAGTCGACGTTCAAGATGAGAGCCAAGACATCGGCGATGACAATACGTCAAGCCGGAATATCCTTTCGGAAGAAGAATTTAAGAAACAGCTCAATGCAGTGTTTTCAGAGGCGAAGGACAAGGATGTGTGGAGAGCCATCATGGGCCAAATTGTAGAATTCGGACCCAGAAGGATAGGGCAAAATCTTCTGCTAGATGCAACCTCCATTGGGGCGTTTGAAAGACTGTGAGCTTCCCATATCTCTGCTGGAATTCCATTGGTTAATCGTAAGCAATAGCTTCCGAGAACTTGCAGAGAATGCCAATAGTTCACGAACAGAAAATCAAGAAAAGCAAAGACGAAACGCAAGTTTGTTCTCAGACAAAATATCATATGCATTTCAGCTTGCCACCAATCAAGGACCACTCTGCCACGAGCCTGTGCAAGGCATTGCTGTATTCATCGAGGATGTCACTCTCACGGAAACCGGCCACGAAGAAGTCGGACGCCTTACAGGAGAGGTAATTCGATTAGTCCACGACGCAGTGTGGCAAGGCTTCTTAGACTGGAGCCCTCGTATCCTTCTCGCAATGTATAGCTGCGAAATCCAAGCCTCAAGTAAGTACATAACCAAAGTTCCAGGGGGAACGGCCACGAAAATCGCAACGGAGCACTAAAAACTGATCTCATTTTCCCCAACAGCCGAAGTCCTTGGCCGCGTCTACGGCGTGATAACCCGTCGTCGTGGTCGCATCCTCTCCGAAACCATGAAAGAAGGCACGCCCTTCTTTACCATTCTCTCCTTGCTCCCAGTAGCTGAATCGTTCGGATTCGCTGAAGAAATTCGCAAGCGAACATCAGGCGCCGCTTCGCCACAGCTCATCTTTGCGGGTTTCGAGATGCTGGATGAAGATCCGTTCTGGGTGCCCGCAACGGAGGAGGAGTTGGAGGATTTGGGAGAGTTAGCGGATAAGGAGAATGTTGCTAAACGCTATATGGATGGAGTTAGGAGCAGAAAAGGCCTGGTAGTAAAAGGAAAGAAACTGATCAAGGACGCGGAGAAGCAGAAGACGTTGAAGAGATGATTATCGAATACGACCTGTTTCTTTTTTTTTTTTTTTGGATTTTCACGACTTGATGCTTTTGAAAGGGTTGCATATTTTTCGAAGGTTGGGTTCGCGCATATTATAGATAAGAATAAATGGGAGTGCGACACCAAACTGTTTAACGCCTCAGGCTTTAATCCTCATCAATTCCTTCTAGCATATCTTCATGCCACGTATTCTCGTCCTTTGCTTCGAGTCTCAGTCGCAGCTTTGCGTGCATAGGTCTGGAAACGACATCCATACCTCGAATCGACACGAAAATCATCGACACCGAAGCCAGGTGTACTTTTGTAACGTCGCTTTGTAGAACCATACTCCCTCATTCCCTAGCCAGACTTCCAAGCCGCAGTGCGAAAGGCAGCAGTCAGCCCTTCCAACAGACATATATCATCCACCGCGCGCGCGAAAACCCCCTTCCCCAAGAACGCCCCTCTCAAAACGGCTTCGCAACCTTCCTCATCTCCCCCCTCCCCGTCACCGGATCCCTCATCTCCCTCCAACTCACCGGAAACATCATATTCCCCCCCAACCCCTGGCCACCACCCCCCTCCCGCTCCCCGTCCCCTTCCACCACACTACTACTCCGCGCCATAACCACTCCCAACTCATTCCCCGCCGTACTCGCATAGTACGCCGCCTGATCGCCCACACTCACCACCACCGCGCGCACGATATCCCCCACGCGGAACGACTCCTCCATCACCACGCGATCCTTCTCCACGGCGCGCACGTCTTCCTTGCGGATCAGCGCCTGCGGACGCAGTTCGTCCGCGTTGAGGAAGTCCGCGGTGGTGGAGGTGCTGGCGCTGGCGAGGATTGCGGGGAGGTCTGTGTCGTCGTCGGAGGAGGAGGAGGAGGAGCAGACGGGATCGAGCGTGGTGAGTGTTTGCGGTGGGAGGACGATGAGGATGGAAATCGTGGCTTGGCGTTTCTGGACGCGCGTGACGCGGCCGAGGACGATGCTGCCGACGGTGGGGAGGGTGGTGTTGAATCGCAAAGGGGCGGGTTTGTTGGTGGATCCGAGGAGAGTGAGGCCGGTTTTTTGGGGTAGTGTGTTGTTGATGTTGTTGTTGTTGTTGTTGTTGTGGCTGGAAGTGGCAGACGGCTCATGGGAGCGTGCGATTGTGAGTATTTTGCTTCTTGGGCCTTTCGGATCTGCGTGTGCGTCTCGTCGTACGATGACGGAACCGGGGATAGATGCGCAGATTGAATTGTCTCGGATGTAAGTGCCAGGTCCAGAAGTGTATGATAAGGAATCTGCTAGTTGCTGGCCGGGGACGGCGATGGAGGGGAGTGGCGGAGTCGCCATCATTGATAGAGGAATTAACAAGCTGCAAAGCTCAAAGGAGGGTAAAGAGGAACTAGTTATATCTCGTAGCTTGTTGAGTACGGCATACCATAGCAGCCACAGGGCAAAAATCAATCACATGACCTAAGGTTGGCTTGTCATCTTGTTCACTGTCTGTCATATTAGATGAAGATTCAGACTAAGTTTGAACTAAATTCTATTTGATTTAGTTTTCATCACAAGAAAGTTTATTTTGTGTTGCTTCAAGACTTATTTTTTGAGTTTAATATTTGATTATTAACATTATTGTGTATATACAGTAGAATTTTGATAGAAAAGTATTATAAAGTAAAATATATATTTAAACATCATAAATGTAAGAAATAACACATGATTTTAACAGTTTTTTAGATCACAAAATTTCAAATTTTGAAATTTTTTTTTTTCAATCTCTCAATCTTACAACAACACAAGCATTTAACAAATTTTTCTTTCTCAAGCTTTTAATTCATTATGAAGCTGTTTGCATTCAAATAACTAGATAAATAAAATTTAACAAACTGATTTCATGTAATAATGAATGCTAATTATATGAAATTGAAAGCAGCACTCAAAAATTTCAAATTAATTTTTTTTTTTACATTTTTTTATAATTGAATATCTCAACAATTTTATGTTGTATCTGCTTGCTTATCAGCAAAATAAATCAAATAAATTTTTTTAAATTAAATTATAAATTGTATTAATGTGTTCTCAGAAGATTTTGAGAAACTGCTTGCTGATTAACAAAATAAATTAAATAAATTTTTTAAACTGAATTATAAATTATATTAATGTGCTTTTAGAAAATTTTGAGAAACTGCTTGCTGATCAGTAAAATAAATTAAATAAATTTTTTCAAATTAAATTATAAATTGTATGAATATGTTCTGAAAAATTTTTGAAAATTAAAAAATCTCAGTATTTGTTGTTTGCTTCAGCTGAGTATATAGAATATACTAACAAAAAATCAATAAAAATAAAAAAAAATAAAATCATAAAAAATCAAGTGAAAAATTGCAAAAAATCAAAAATCAGAAAATATTAACTTTAATTAAAATTTATGACAAACTTTTTCAGCTCAGAAGCAAAAGCTAATAAAAAAATCAGAAATGTTGCTAAAACTCAACAATAAGTAAAAACTTATAAATATTTTTAAATTAAACAATGAGAAAAGTTTTAAAACTTTTCTATAAAGTTCAATCTTCAAATCATATTATGTGAAACTTTATATCTTGCTTATCTTGTCAAAACAAAAAAATGTGTGAACTCAGAATAAGATATTTTCTTGAAAATTAAGTTTAAATGAAATCATTTTGACAATTGCTTCAGAAGAAAGTGAAGAAAAAATGAAATATTTTAACTCAATGTCAGATAAATTGAAATAAAATGCAGTTAATCATTATGCTTAATTTTTAGTTCAAGTTAAACAAATGAACACAATGAACTGCAATGAAGTTTTTTATCATAATGAATTTTTTGATGATAAAATCAATTATATTTTACATGCATTGAGTTTTTGATTGACACATAAACATACTCTGAATCAATTTTTATGAGTGTTAAAAAAAATGATATTTATTAACAATCTTGCTGCTGAAATTGATGTTGAATTTTTGATTATTTGTAAAATCAAAATGCAGCTGAATGCAACAATCAGCACAGAAAATGCATTATCAAATAATAATATAATAATGAAATTTTTGATAAAAAATGATTTAATGAAAAATACTTCAATAAAAAATACTTTTGACAATTAAATGAACAATGCTTTGATGAAAGTTGAAAAAATAATAAATGAATTGAATATTTTAATAAACAATGCTGCAATTCATAATCATGATATTAATAATGAAATTTTTATCACTTCAGACAAAAAAATGCTGTTTATTGCAGTGACATGAAAAAAAGTTCAAGAGTTGAAAAGTGATGAAGATGATATTGAGAATAAAAATAATTTTAGTAAATTGAAAAAAGCAAATAATTTGTATACTGCATTATTTTTTTTGTGACAAAATGAAATAATAATTTTTTATTAAATTATTAAATTTACAAAAATTTCTGATAATTCAAATTTCAGAAAAATATTTTGACAAATTCAATTTTTTGAATGTGCTGTGAAAATCACTCACATCATTGTGCAAAATGAATTTAATAATGATGATGATATTGATAACTTTACTAACAAGCATTTTAATGAAAATCATGACACTGCTGCTGATGAAAATGTCAACAAAAATGTTAAAAATCATGTCAAAAAGCATGCTGATGTCAATGACAATGATAATAAAAATGATGCTGATGATGATGATGCTGATGAAATCAATGATGAAGATTTGAAAATGAAATTCAGTGAAGTAATTCATCACAATTCTTTTTGTGATGAACAGTACATTGACATTAAAATTATATTGTGATATGTAAAAATAAATAATGACAATTTATACAAGAAAATAATTGCTTCAATTTATAATAATATCAAAAAATTTCAAAAATGTTGCAGCTGACTTGACAACTGTTTTTATTAATGTGAAAATTATTTTGATGCATGCATAACACTTGATATTTTCAATTCTAACATTTTCTGCATGTGAGATTTTTGTTTATTGATTAAATTCAAATTCTAACAATTTGTTGTTATAAAAACAATTCTTGATTTTGAGTGCAGTGAGTTCATGCAAGAAACATTTTTTGCAAATTTTGTAAATCTTGAGAAAATATTTAAAACAATTAAATATATGCTTCATGTAAGTTCATTTGTGATAATTTCTTTCAGATCATTTCTAATAAAAATTTTGAAACAAAAAATTAATATATTTTTTAAAAATTTTTTTCATTGCTTAAAATCAAATCATTTCTTGTGATTGTGTCTTCTGATTTTGTTTATTAATGATATGATGAGATCTCAAAAGTTATCAAAAAATTGATTTCAGTTTTATATTATAAAAATATTTGAGACAAATGTTCTGACTATCACACAGTGTCAATTCATTTTATTAAAAAACATAAAATATTTGATAACAAAAAAAAACATGTTTGTTTAATTGTAATCATGAGTTATTTCACTCTCAATTCACATCACAGTTCAGCTGAATTGTATGATCATTGAATTAAAAAAAAACATTTTCATGTCTGATAAAATTTATCATTCATGCATCAAATTTTCAATGAAAATATCATCTGAATGAGCTTTTTGATATTGTTATTCTTGATAAAATGCATTTAGTACACAATCTTGATGTCATGATGATTTATACTGTTTTGTGATTAAATTTGAAATTTTTTTTTTGTCTGATGATGATGTTTTTTTTTAATTTGCATTTTAATTTTAAAAGTTTATTTTTTTATGTCATTCTGAAAGAAAATGAAAAAAGCTGAAATTCAGAAAATTTTTCAAACTGAAATGTTGATGAAAATGTTAATTTATTTGATTTTTTAATCAATCATTTTGCTTTCTTACTTTATCTTACACATCATGTTCTTGATAAATTTGTTTGAAATCAGATTTTATTTTTTTTAATCATTAGAACTTAATTTTGTGTGTTCTGAAAGCTGTGTTTTATACATTATATTTTTATGTTTTCACTTTCATTCAATAATTTTATCAAAATTGATGATAATATTTCACTCTGTCATCATCATTTGATTGATGCATTAATGACAAAAAATGAATTTTTTTTGTACAAAAAAATTACTTCTGCTCTTTATCAGCATTTGATTTAAAAAATTAAAACAACTTATTTTGTATTCAACATGAACAAGTTCTGTTAACTTGCACTGCTTATCACATGAATTAATTTTTATTTTGTTTATTAAAATATTAAAATAGACAAAATTTTTTGTGTTGTCTGTCAAATCAATAATTGTATAATTTTAAGTTACTGACTAACAAATGTTGTGATGAATATAAAATTTTCACAACAAAATTTCAATTACAAAACATACAATGAGTGTTTACACATGTTAACATTAATATTATGATTGTTATCTTGACTGTGTGTCTTCATCTTCATCATCATTAATTAAGTTTTTGTTTTTTAAAAAAAATAATTGTATAATGTTTGTTTTCTGCACAACAAATGCTTGTTGTTGTTATTTTGAAACTTGCAGATATTGATGCTCAGATGCTGCATGTCAGTTTTAATGATTTGAAATGAACAAATATGTGTTAAAAGTTCAACAAAAATCAGAATTCATGCACAATTCTTGTTTGTTTTTACTTTGTGAACTTTGCTGAATTAAATTTTCAACATTTTTGTTATAACATTTATTTTTTAGATATTGCAGATAGTTAATTCATTATTAATTAAATTATTAATCAAATCTGAAAACTGAAGCAGACTTGAATCATTAAAATTTATAATTATTATATTTTTAACAATTTTAATTTTCATTAAATGCAGAAAATTGTGCAGAATCAGATTTCAGAATTAATTGCAGAATTAAATAAAGTAATTTTCAGAATGAAGAAAAAAATAAAAAAATGTAAAAATTAAGTGTTGATTTAAAAACTCAGTTGATAAGTTAATTCATGTTGAAGTTGATCAGAAAATTTCTGTCAGAAATGAATTTCTTAATGTAAATATATTGATAATATTCATTTACAAAATTATAAGCAAATCAAAACAATGATGTTTTCAGATGCAGTTTTCTCTGAACTGACTTATTATAAAGAATAATTCAAGTTATCAAATAAAATATGAATTGGATAAATTGTCATTTGAGCAAATTGATATAACATGACATGCTAGCTTCACTAAAACTTGATTTTTTTCTAATCAATACAGAGTACAAGTATAATTATTACATAAGTAATTAAATAATTATATGAGTTATTTACATAAATATTCAGATATTATCATAGATACTGACTCAATCAGATTAACTATGTAATTATGTAGTTAACTACATAATCAGAATGAGTCAGTATTTATGATTTAAGATATATATAATTAGTTTTCTTTTCTTGATATTTCACTAACAATTTACTTCTCAGACAAAAATGCACATAAATGTTATCATTTCAAACTTGCTGAAAACAATATTATTTATTTCTACTTGCACAATATGTTTCATCAATTAATTAATTTAATGCTATATTAACAAAAATTAATTGATTTATTTCAAAATAATTATACATATGATTAACTTCTGAGTATTTTTCATAATTAATATGATTTCAAGATTGTCTGATGAACTTTAATGAGTTGCTTCAGAAAATGAAATGTAAAAAAAAATTTAAATTATATTCACTCAAATTCAGATTTGCAATCTGTTCTACATGCACATGTGAGCAATGAAGCATGTTATTTGATTTAGAAAAAAATAAAACTTAATGTTTTGAGCTGATGAAATTTGATTTGATGAAGTTTGAACTTCACAAAAATACATGTTGTGCAAGCAAGATGAACATTTACAAACAAGTTATTTAAATTTTCAATATAAAAATTAAATATCTGAAGAAAGATGATTGTTCTGAAAAAGCTTTCATAAAAAAATAAAAATTTTATGTTTTTTCTGAAATCAGAAAAAATGAAAAAAATTTAATGAAATATTTTATTATCACAAAGTTTTGTTTTTAATACAAAATCAATTTGTTTAATATTTTGCTTTATTCTTGATACACAATAATGCTTCAGTTTACAATGCTTTTTATATCAAATGTAAGCTGCATGTTTTTTTCATAAACATTGTGTTTTTTCTGCAGCACTCATTTAATTTCAATTTTTTTTAAAAATGTATGATTTTGTATAAAAATATACATTAATTAATATTATTCATTCAATCTCACTTATCATGAACTCAAAGTGACAATCATCAAAATTTGAAATTCAATCAATGCAAAATACTTGTTAAATTTCATTAATTCAATGTTTCAGTGATGTGAGACTGTAATTCAAAATAAAAAACATGAGATAATTTGTTAAATTTTTTTTGTTATGTGTATAATTTTGTGAAAGTGAATACAATAATAATTACATAATTATATATATAAAAATTATTGTTTTTTCAATACTTCATACTGTTTTTTTATAAATCTGATGACATTGTGTATTTGTTATATGATAAAAATGTTCACATCATTATTTCATCATTTACAAAACAAGTAAAATACAGTAACTGATGAGTTTTTTTTGAATGATATATAATTGTTTCTTCAAAAGATTTCAAATTTCACATTTTTTTTATGAATTACATTGCAAAAATTTGTCAAAATAACATTTTGAGTAAATATTTTTTACTGTTCATTAAATAAAATCAAGCATGATTTTAACATTATTTAATGTTTTAAATGCAAAATAATCAACAATTTTATAAAATCTAAATCACAACAAACTGCTTCAAAATTTTAGATTTTTCAAAATGTCAAAATTGTGGATTTAAGCAATTTATCATTTTCATCATACAAAAATTTTCAAGTTTCACAAGCAAAAGCTTATTTCAGCAGTCTTAATTATGTAGTTGTTGAATAAATTCATCAAATTGTTATTATGAAGAACTCTGAACATGAACAAAAAATTATATCAAAAAATAAAGTAAATATATTAACATTTCTTCATATTTTAAAATATAATTCTGAGAAAAAAAGTCTTGCTGATCAGAAAATTGTACATGCAGATAAAAATTTTTTAATTAACTTTATTTTCATTAAATCACACACTGATAATGTGTAGATATAACAATTGTGCTGATCAAATACTACAAAATGATTTAAGAACAAAAGAATTTTGTTAACATAATCATGAAACATTGTTAAAAAAATCACTACACACAATTGTCAGAGAATGAATTGATATTGTCATATAAATTTCAAAAACTGAAAAAAACATCAAAAATAATATTTTGCTTTTTGTCAGAAAATGATGACAAATTTATTCAGATTGAAATCATGCTCAACTTTTATTTTGTTAAAAAAAATTAAATAACAATAACAATGAGTATGAAATAAATATTGTTGTTTGAAGAAAAAAAAAACACTGATATATTCACAAAAAAAAACAGCAGTTAAAAAAAAAATTAAAAATGTGATGATCAAGCAAAAAAAGAATGAAAGTGTGATAATCAAGCAAAAAAAACTTAAATCAAGCAAAATTATCAAGCAAAAAGCATTGACTTTACAAAAAAACATAACAAAACAAAATTAGTTAAAAGCTTTCATCAAAGTTGTTTGAAAAAAAAATAATTAACAAAAAATAACTTTAAAAATAATTTATTTTATTTAATGCATGATATTTTTAATTATGAAAAGAAGCTGCTGCAAAAAGTTTTACAATAAAATTATTAAAATAAAAAATTTTCAAGTCATGCAATTTTTGATGAAGCATATTTTTTAACTTATTTGTTAATTAATTCAGCAGCAAATTCAGCAATAAACTTAGCAATAAACTCAGCAGTAAACTCAGCAGCAAATTCAGCAATAAATTTAATAATGAACTTAGCAATGAATCAGTCAGTCAATATACAAAAAAAAAAGCAAAGTCAGCAGTCAAAAAAAACTGAAATTTATTTCTCATTTACAGTTAAGTACAACAAAAATCAACTCAACTACTTAAAAAATCAGAAAAGAATAAATCAGATTCATCAAGAACTAAATAAAAATAATTACATACAAAAATTGTTAATAATGACTTAGATGAAACTTAAATTATTAAGTAAATAAAAAAAATTAAAAGTATTTTAATGCAGTGATTTTTATAATAAACTGACTGATTTTACTTCAGAGTTAAATGTTGATATCATTTCTAAAGCTGAATTCAAAAATGATGAATTCAATACTTTATGTGTTAAAAACTAGCATTAGTCTTGCTTGCTTTTATTTAAAATTTTTTCTTAATATATGCATGTTTATTAATGTTCACTCTTGACTTTCACTGAATCTTTGTGTCTGTATGCTGAACTTCATAATTGTAAATGAAAAATGTTTATTAATGTTTACTTTCAAACTTTCATCAAATCTCTGTGTCTGTATGCTGAACTTCATAATTATAAACTGAAAATGTTTATCAATATTCACTTCTGATTGTTATTAAATCTCTGTGTTTGTATACTGAACTTCATAATTATAAAGTGAAAATGTTTATCATAATCAAATCAAGTTTTTTTTCATTCTACATGAACAGCAAAATGAATCTGAAAAAGACTTCTTCAGAATTCTCTCAATCAAGAAGAATTACAGAAATTATTCATGATAAGATTCTGTGTTGCATTAGTGCTGACTTGACAGCATCACATGATCTGGCAAAATCAATTCTGCCAAACAGAAAATTGATTTTTGCCCTGTGGCCACTATGGTATGCCATGGTATGCTGTAGTTGAGGTTTGATGCTGAAATTTTTTGAAGTTCATGGTTGTCAGTGCAGGACCACACAAGCTTCATCTGATTGATCGACAAACTCAATTGAGAATCAGTATAAATCATCACTACTACTACTATTCAACAGATTCAAGCTGGAAAGCCCGCCATGATGAGTTGAAGATACAACCACAGCATCAGAGTCTTTGTAGATGACTTGCTAGAGCGCATTTCATACTTCTATAATCTTCTCAACCGAAACACATGGTAGACATCACACTTCAACGCCCCAGTATGTATTATGCAACCCCTATATATAAGCTCGATACTATTACTCTCACTCCATCAACTCGAAGGAGGGTCCAAACAGCTAACTGAAGCGAAAATACAACAAGGACAGCCCCAGTGCAAAACTAGGCTGTAGGGAATCAACAAAAGAAATACATCTTGCTCATGGGCCTTGCAAAGAAAAGAGGACTACGCCTAAACTCCTTACAAAAATGTAGGGGGATAAACGGATGGAAAAAAGAATTTGCAACTGGTATCAATGTGAATCAGCTGAATATGCATATGCATGCTGTAAGTAAGAAGAACAGAAGAAAAAGAAAAGGGAAGTGATGGTGAAGGCGAAGTCGAAAACCCACACAAAAGATCATCCCTCAATGAGATCTTATTTTGACGGCTGGCCGATCAACTCAAGACATTTCTGTGCCAGTGCAACAAGCTCCCCCTCGCCATCTTCACCATCAGAATCCTCAGGCTCAGCGACGGGCTTCTCAGAGATGGCTCTGACCAGACTGGCGATTCTCTTAGACTGCTGGATAAGATTGATTAAACGATCATCGCCAGACTCAAGTAGTTGAAGCAACGTCCAGACGGCGATATGCTGGAAGGTTGGGTCACCGCTATCCAGGAAGCGATCCAAATATCCATGGATACCGCCAGTGGGCTCCGTCCAGTCGCGTACGAATATGGAATAATCCCCGACTACAAGTCAATCAACATCAAATAATCTCTCCGGTCCTGGTAAGGATACTTACTCTTTGATGAAAGATTTCCCAACGCAGCCGCACTGTTCCCTTGGACCTCGACGCTCTCTGAATCCGTAAGCGGTATCAAAACCTCAAAAACACCAAGCTTCAACAAATGCGGCTTCAGCTCGTCGCTCAAGGCCAAAACGGCTATCGCGGCTGTCATTTCTGACTGTACGCTCAACGGCACTTGCATAATTAGTTCCTTGCATTTTTGGACTGCTCCAGCTTGCAAAACCAGTTCCTTGTTTCGATCAGAACTGGCGGCAAGATTTCTAAGTGTTGATATAGCGTGACACTGAATTTCTTCGTTGTCAATGGAGCCCAGAAGCTCCACCAGTGGTTTCAAGAATCCAGCTTCGATAATTGGCGATTCGTTGTGGGGATGAATAGAAATGTTTCGGATGCAAGCAACGGCGGAAAGAATCAACGGGAGGTAAGAGGATTGCAATAATCGCAGTAATGGTGGAAGACCTCTGGCACGAACGATTTCTAATTGATATTTTTCGTCGGAGGCTAGATTCCGGAGCGCAAGAGCCGCCTGGCATTGTACCTTTGGAGTTGATGAATCCATCAGCTGGACGAGGGATTGGACTAGTCGAGGTTCGGTTTGTGCAAGTCTCTTGCGGTTTGCAGAGTCCACTGCAATGTTACTTAGAGCAGTGGTACAATAGTATTGGACGTCGACATCTGGAGAAGACAACAGTTGAACCAAGATCGGGATAGCACCAGCAATCACAAGCTGCTGGCGATTCTCATCTACACATGAAGTTAGAGGGCGCTAGTATGAGATGAAAAGGACAAGTGCTTACCTGAATGCGTCATATTCAACAGCGCACCAGTGGCATTGCGTTGAACCCGCATGTCTTTAGATTTGGCCAGTCTCGTCAGCGGCCCGAGAGCTCCTGATCTTGCTATCTTCGATTTGTTTTCTTCATGGGTCGCTAAGTTCGTGATGCAGCCAACGGCATTGCACTGGACTTCCACATTTGGTGACACCATCTGTCGTATCAGGGGTGTTAGGCCTCCTAATTCTACTATAGAGACCTTGTTTTCCGCTTGGAACACGGTTAGCTTAGCTATTACCTTCGATTAAGGCAAGGACCTACTATTGACAGCGAGATTTCCTAACGCCGCACTGGCCGCTCTTTGCACCTCAATATCCGGACTTTGAAGGAGGAAAAGGATAGGCTCGAGGGTGTTTCGGTCGACTTCGCGAACATCTACAATACGACTCTATTCAGCTTGTGTTTGTAGAATCAACCAAGTCTCTGTGTAAGCTCCTTCGCCAAAACTGACCTCGTTCTGTTATTTCTGCAAACGTCAAACTCGCGCTCCGCTGTAGATCGACATTGTCTGAATAAACCAACGTGCTCAGCGCCTGAAGTGGCTCTCCCGAAAAGAAGTCTGTTTCGTTGCGCTGCCACAATCATTCATATTAGCTTCTTACGCTCAACGATAAAGAGTATAGATTGATATACATACATTCTCTAGGTACTGTAGCAAGTCTGCAACAGCCTCGCGTTCGTTATCAGCCAAGATCGGCTCGTACAATCCATCCCTCGATCGACCTTTGATGGACGCCAACAAATCAGAAATATGGCACCATCTGTCGATCGAGGCAAATATACCTGTTAAACAGGAGACACAGCTATTCCCCATGTTCTCTTTGTTCGTTTCAGCTGGGGGGGACTAACACCCCCAAGGCACCGCTCGATATTCGTATGCGGAGTAAGAAGATTTTCTTGACGACGAATAGGTGAGTCACGGATAGCGAGAGTCGCTAGGAGCTAGGTAATACAAGTATGGTCTTATTGGGGATGTACGGGCAGCTGGCTCGGATATGGAGGCGTAGGAGGGTTAGACTAGGAAGCAGACTGTCAAGACGGGACCGGATGACTGCTGCAGGGTTTGCAGGGGGAGGAGGGAAACCGATTGGCTCTGAGGATATCAAACAAGAAACTTGGGAGTCAGTTTTGCGATGTTGAAGGTGGAAATCGGTCTGGTAGCGGGGGCGTCTTGTGATTAAAACGCAGAAACCAAGCTCACCTAAGAAGGTCTCTGGCCTCGGTACGGAGCAGAGAGGTGTGTGTGAAGAAGGGAGGGGGGATAGCAACGGGTAGTTTGGCAGATCAGCACTGATGGAGAGAGTCTGTTCTCGAGTCTGCTCTGGTGGAGGGCAGAGGGAGAGGTGGTAGCAATGAACTATGAGGCATCCAAATGACTCCACAGTGATTTATTTAGTTAAATAGGTGCTCGACCCCCCAGTGTGCACTGTGCTCTCTTCACAACACGAAGACAGAGACAGCCACAGTCAGAACACGGCTCGAGACAGACGAAGGACATCCATAGCTGCGGTGGTAAGACATCTCCACGACCCTGGACGGCAAGCTCACCGTCGCATCCAATCACCACGCTGGACTGTCTGCAGCTGATCTCTCCCTGGAGATTGAACTACTGGGGCATGATTGGGCCAAACACTGCAACCCTGGACTCCTGCGGGAGAGCTCTGTGAAACTGAACAGATGCATACTAAATGTATCTCTGTTTGATTGAGCTCACTATTCTATAATACATCTTACATTTCTGAAAACTATCTCTGTCTTATCCAGATATTTGTCCCACCCAAGCTACTATACAGTTAAACAATAAAGAAAGCCCATAATGCTGTATGCATATATATTCTTGCATGCCTTTTATATACCCAATCCAAAACCATCCCGGAACTTTGATAGCTCATCACACGTCATTTAATCGTCAAGGCATTCCAAAATATGCTCGTATCAGGCATGAAGAAAACTACGTAGCAAACGCTCCGCATTGCACGCATCTCAACCGCTGCTCCCTATTTCTCATCCTCGTGGCTCTGAAATTCGTTCCTCGACACTGCCAACAACTCAGTTCTTCTTCCTCTTCTTCCTCCTCCTCTTCCTTCTCATTTAGCCCGTTCGCAGCTTCTCTTTCATCAGAACTCTGCTCGCTCGTCAGAGTACTTAACTGCGGCTGGGCTTCCGCAGAATTAGCAACAAACGACCGTCGTCGATTCGCCGCCTGGGAAGCAAAATGAGATTTATTCCAGAACATGTAGCTCTGGCCACCTTCCAGAAGGAGTGGATCATGTTCTGCCTGCGGCGGCCCAGATTTCTCATATTCCTTGGGAGAAGTGACAATGTCACGTTTTCCTGATTCCACTGTAAACGCAGTGGTTCCAGAAAATGGGTGGTGTAACGTCATCTTGCTTAATCCGATAGGTTTTGCGATCGCCGGCGGCCGTGCAGATGGTTTACTCGGGTGAGATGCCTCCGATTTCGATGCACCACTGACGTTCCGTAGAGATCGATTAGGGGAAACGCTCCGTGTTCTACTCCCTTGTGTGCGAATATTGTCGGCGCTAGCATTATCCCGGGCACCCATGACAGAACTCCGCCACGACAAGATCCGCTCAGAAGGTGACTTGTGCACCGAATCTTTGCCGGTTGACAAAACGCTCCGACGCGTCGATACAGAGTTGTTCCGGCCAAGGAACTTTTTCGAAAAAGAAGAATTCGCATCCCAGGATTCATGATGACGCCTCTGATAACCGCAGTCTTGTCGAAATACCTTTATTATACCATTATAATCTGTGGTTACAATAATATTTCCGTTGGGGTGTGATGTTCGAGCAAGGTATGCCGGTGATTCTTCTGGCTTCGGCTGATTTGACGACGCTGGGCCGCGAGGTGTGGGAGTAACAAAGTCATTTCCGGCATTCTCGGTTACAGATCTTGAGGCCACAGAGCCCGTCTGGCTGACCAATGTGATGGGTGGTGGATTGCATAGGTCATACAAAAGATCTCCTGTAGACCCGAGGATCTGTTTGGTCTTGATTGGGGCCATCAGTGCAGTAGTCACCATCGAGGAATGAGCTTCGAAGCTTTCGACGGGTCTCTTCTCCGGGAATCTCTCATTGGACACGACAGGCCAGATATATGCTCGACGATCCTCACTCCCACAAATTATGTATCGCCCATCGTCACTGAACGAAGCACGAATCTGACTTGCCGAATTTTCATTACCCCGAAATTTCGCTTCCAAAGTCCGATCCCTAAAATTGTAAAGGCGTATGCGGGAATCATTGCTCGTAATGAGTATTTTCACAATGCCTGACTCCTCGCCAGCTGGCTGAAAAATCGTGTCGATCCCAGTAATCTTACTGCCTTTAGCATTGCGTCCTCTCGCCGAACGCACATGGATTTGGGAGACCGTTTTTAAACCATCTGTCTCGTAGATGACGCACTGCCCATTCAAACAACCCGTGATGGCGTACTTTCCATCGGGAGTAAAAGCAACAGCAGTAATCAAGTCGGGAGCTGCGGCCCAAAAGGCAACGCTCTTGTCGGGGATACTCCACAGCCGTAGTCTCGAATCCAAAGAGCCAGCAAGAAAGAACCGATCATCCCTGGGGTGGAACTCAATAGATGTCACTGTATCACTGTGCTTGAAGCAGCAGAGACATTCGTCTCGACTCACATGCCATAGTCTTACCGTCTTATCGAGTGACGTACTGAGTAGGAAATTGTTCTACGTGGACCATGTTAGGCTTTATATTGCCAAGTCATACTGGTCAATACCATCCAGGGTAAGCACATACCTTACTCCAGCTAAGGTCGACTATGCTTCCAGTGTGCCCTTCATATTCTCGAACGGGCTGAGTTTTGAAGACCGGCGCACTCAGGCGCATCAAGGGTTGATCATTAATCGCCTCTTCCTCAATTTCATGCGCTTGCCTGTCTTCGGGAGTCGCAATCACAGCCCATACCCGCGCTTTCCTGTCTTGCCCTGCAGCAGCCAAATATCTACCATCTTTAGAAAACTCCGTCACCCAAATTGCTTTGCCTTCTTGCGCGGCTGCATCTGATTCGAAAACATTGATTGCCGCATTCTTTTCAGCTGTGTTCCTTCCTGCTTCAGTGTCTCCCCGTAACTCTTGGGCAACGAATAACCTGTTGAAGTCCTTGACCTTCTTATGATGTGCACGAACTCTGATATACTTTGGTGGAGGTGGGAACCGAGGAATGTAGCCTATCGGTTGTGCAAAGACTTCAGCATCCATCCCAGCGGCGCGACGTTCGCCCAGTTCCGATACATCGTCGTTTGATTCGGAAATATCGTCCTTTTTCTTATTGCCAATGATGCGGCTCAGGAATGAAACGCCTTTTCTGTTTTTTATGAAACAAACGTTAGTATATGAGGGGCTCTCAGGCAACAAAATAAAATGTAAGCAGGAAGAAAATGCTTTTGCCGACCAAGGAAGAAGCTCGTATTTGAAGCATGCGATTAGCATAAAGAGGTTAAGATAATCCAACAAACTTTTACTGCTCAGCCCCATGGCACGAAGTACGCTAAGGACAAGCAAAAGCAGGCAGGAAAGCCATATTTCAAGCATTCAAGGAAGCTGCGTAATCAAAAGAAATAAAAAAATTCGAGTGGCTTACTTCTTCTCTTTGGATGGCTTTGAAACTGGATTACTCTCGCTTCGTGTAGTTGGCAGCGAGTCTTCCTGTGTATGGGGGCGTCCACCTTCAGAGAACCCCGGCTCAACTTCAACAGAGGTTTGCGTCCGCAATTTGGATGGTATAGATTTTTCCGTGTTCGTGCGCTGAAGAATTTGCTGTAATATGAAATAGAGAATGTTAGCGACGATCAAAAAAAGGACCGCAAACCATAGTACTTTCTAGGAGTCAATAGGAGACGAGAGTCGAAATCATTTGGGACCTAAACACGGCCTGTTTGCCAGATTCTCCGGAGCAGCGCAACATAAAGATCACCACTGCCAGTTCCAACATACCTGTGATAAAGGGTCGATTGGAGTAAGAGGGTACGAGCCGACATGGATTGGGATGGATGTGGAAGAAGATGAATGTTGCTGTCTCTGTTGTATTAACGCCGGAGATCCCAAGACGGTCTTTGAGCCCGACCTGATTGTTGTGTTCCTCGTGAGGGGCGGTGGTGGGGGAATTGGATGATCGTCCAACGGCTCATGAGATGAGCTCTGGTGTACCGACTGCTGCTGGTTGCCATGTGTTATGCCTTCATTTGTTGGGTCTGCAGAAAGTATCTGTCGTCAGCAATTGAAACCCTTCCTCGGAACGCGTAGGTCGTCGGGTCTGAATCCAATCAAACTGAAAGGGCGGGTGGAATGGACCATCTGGAAAAGAAACCCACCTTCACTTCCATTCCCCCAGCGTTTCTCGTCGATCCCGCTTAGTCCACCGGCATTGGACTGAGATGCGAGCTGGCTTCTCGGTGCGGGTGGAAACGCTGCGACACCATTGGCGGTTTTGGTGTAACTTTCGGCAGCCATCATGTAGTCTTGCTGACTCTGAGGCAAAGGGCTCGCGAAAAGCGATGAAATTTGCCGCAGGTTCTGGCTTTATTCACTGATTCGCAATGATAGCATCGTGAAGTAACCCATCTGCCAAATGCCGCACGTGGTCTTTAAGAAATGCAGGTCTGAACGTGACACTTTTAGAGTGAGCGCAGAGAATCCAAAAATTCGTGGCAATCAGAACATGCTCCATGCCTTGGTGAAAACGGTGCTTCAAGCATGGTTATCAAGAAGAATCGAGTTTCCATTTTGATGGGTTCTCGCCACGGGGTTGCAACGGCAGGGAAGAGTCGTTTCTGAACTTTCCGGGCTCTCTCACTCATTCACTCTTGAGTCTGAGTCCCTCTTCCAACCTTCTGGCCGGGATTAGATAAGCACACTTGGAACCTTGTTGACTAGCTAATGACGTCGTTTTTGACTTTAGACGAATCTCTACTCCGCGGTGATAAAGCATCTCGAGTGGTTCTTTGCTGATGAGAAGAAAAAGTGATGCATGTTCAATCATTCAGGGCGATCCTCATACATGGCTTCGATCCCGCTCGCTTCTAGGACTGCAATCTTTGCACTCTATCTGCCGCAATATCGCACATAGCCTACAGGAACACCCGACAAGTAAACCGGTTTATATTTGCTCTAACGAGTTCCATGTATTTCAACATGCGGAGGGAAATTTGGAATGCAAAGACATGAACTTACCTGTATTGTTTCCAATATCTCCAACTCAAGATCGCCTTGGTCTATGCGTCGACGCATGTCCTCCATTATCGCATCTCTCCCGCGACCATTCACAAAGGTTCTGTCATAGGAAAGCGAGTAATAATTAGACAAAATTCATAGGGAACTGATTATAACGCGGCGCCCATTTCTTACACATATCGCAAACCCGGAAATTTTTCCTCGTATTCACGATTCAACGCTATTAACTGCTCGGCGCTTTCCTTCTGCCCTGCCCTGTTTATGTTTGCCTGCTCCGCTTTGCTCAATTCGTTCAGATGGCGTTGTCCCTCCCCTTGAAACGCTTCGTCTCCCGCACTGTTTGATGCTGGCGCTTTCTCGCCGAGTCGTGGGTGGGAGCCTAGAATGTCTAGAAGTATAGTCCGGTCACCTGGGTCGTTGGAGGATGCAAGGGCTATGAGCCGTGCTCTGACAAAATCGATCAGTGCCTGGTACGATGTACATGATTTCTGCAGAAGCAAAGATTCAGCAATGGAATGTAGGTGCTCAGAGGGCTCGAAGAGGGTATCGAGGGTTTGGTTGCGGTCCACAAGTGGCATATTAGGAAGGGTGCTGATATCGGGTAGCATAGTGCCATCCATTGTTCATCAAAATTTTGGTATTTTGTTTTTCTTCTGTAACTATGTAATTGGTAGATGGACGGTGTTTTGTGAGATAAACACACCTAGATGTTGTTCTGAATGAAACTGTTGGACTTGAATACTGAACTGGGTTGAATTTTGTACTGCCAGAGCCTACTAAGCCGCCAGTTAACTAGGCATAGCATAGTTAACGAGGTCATACATGGTTGAATATAACCAATAGATATATAGCAAATAAATTAATTTTATAAATAATAAGACTCATAATTTAATAATAGTATATGCATAATCAACTCTTTATATTTATATCTAATATTTCCACAATCAAATAAGATATTCAAATGAAATTCAAAATATTATTTTCAAAAACTCTTTATTCAATACTAGCCATGGAGGGCTCGCCTCCGGCGAACCCTATATGTGATACTTGACATGGCAGTTATTGCATTAGTTATACAGCAATGTCACCACAGTGTAGTAATGACACTGAAGGTATTGAGTTAATGTTATCTAGAGACTGTCAGTCGTACAGCTGAATATGGCAAAGATTAGGGCATCTGGGAACAAAAGCTTCCGCTAGTCCCGTGACTGCACCAAGCCCTAAAAGTGAAATGTTTTTAGTATTTTAATTTAAAAAAAATTAGTATAAACTTTAAACATGAAATTTCTATTAATTCCTAAGAGTTATTAAGAATTAATAACTTTAATAGTACAGTACTTATCCTACTGTCACATGATATCTAGATATATATAGTAAATTTTCTAGTTTCTGGTTACAATACAACTACCCATGTCTATGCTATGTCAAGTAACTAACTTTAATAAATAGTATACTAGTGGCTGATAAATTTTACTTGGATTTCTTCTTTTACTGCAATAATTACTTGTGCTTAGACTTGTTCTTTTTTATTCTTTCACTTGAACAATATTTTAAAACTGAAATATCTACATTTTGCAACAAATATGTATTATTGGCCAAAATTGCTAATTTGCTAGTTAATCAAAGTCTTTATTTAACTTCATTTAATCTTTAAACAACATTTGATATTAGATTTATTCGCATACTTATTACTTGCTAGAGTGATGAGTCAAGTACAGTTAATTCTACTGCTGGATCCATTCAAAGTACTCTTGCTTTTTAATTTTCATTTCATTTTTTATAGTTACCAATGGCTCTAAAGAAATGCAAAGCTCTCAAAGTTACACCAGCAACAGAACAAGAGGCTCAGCAGAATAACCCCAAAGTGGGTAAAGATTATCGAATATGGGGTGAAGAGGGCCGAATTCTACCGCGATCAGGCGGTACCCGAAAAATTGCGCCAATACGCAGGTACTCTGGGATATTGTAAGTAGTTAGACTTCAGTCACTCTCTAACACCTACCTGACTCTTCGCACGAACAGGTGGACTTCCAATGTTACCAAATCAGCACATATCTAGTGGGTAACACCTCAAACATTATTGCCTTCTTCCGATTCTCAAACAAATACATCAGCCAGAGAATTGTTGAACAAGTTGTCAATAGAGCAGAATGATCACAAAGTCATATATGCAATGCATCTCAACAAAAATCTACGCGAGTTTTGAGGTTATAACTATGATTACTGACAATCATTTATTGATCAAATTTATTCAGAAAGTTCTGAATCATTTCTACAATTACTACATCTACAACCCAAACAAGGGAATGATTATTATAGTAGATCTTGCGGATCTGCATCTCGCTTACTCAATTCTTCAATTCTGCTTACAAATTAATGAGGATGCACGGAAAAACAAGTGCAAAACCACCAAGCCTCAGACTTATCTGGCGATTTTAGTCTGTTACTTGAAGAACGAAGCTGAAAAAAAGAATTCCAAATCTCTAATAGAATTTCATCATAGTCACCAGTGTATTTCTTATCATTTATATATATGTCTGTTTGACTCAAGATGAGTCTGAAGTCAATCTTTCACAATAGCTTTCAGAGATATTGATGTTTCAACCATGGTGCACATTAGATCTTACGAACAAATTGGAATTTGGAGACTGTGGAAAAAAGTGAAATAAGAGAAGTGTGTAACACCTGTAAGTAACTTTCAAACAAGATACTAAAGTGGTTTTTCTATGTGTTCTCTCAATGTAATTAGATGGTCACATTACATTTATTATTCTGGCACTATAACTAATAATGTAGTTGACCACTCAACAACTTTGAAGTCACAGCTAATCTATAAAATCTCAATATTCTAAGAATTAAATAAAATATTTAAGTAATATTTTGATATCAATTATTTCAATCTATAACTTACAACTTACAAGTTTATTTGAGTTCTTATACTCATTCAATAAGTTTGATTTGCTGTTGTGTGCAATGTATTCACCAGACTGTGGTATAACTGTAAAATCAACATAAAGAATTCATAAATAGAAGTAAAGATTTTATGAAATTTATTATGACTAAGCAGTGAGTTGAGCCCTACAGTTCACCAGAGGCAAGCCAGCAGATGCTTGTAGAACTATAAAAATAATGTTATCTAACTAGAGATAGAAGCCTGTACTGTCAAGAAATTTAGCAACATCAAGATCGGCCAAGTAAGAGAATCCAAAGTGGCTGCTCGTTTTCCAGCAACCAAAAGCAGTCCCTCTTGCTGAGCTTCTACTCCTTACCACCTACATAAGCAGCTATACAAGTAGCTTCTCAACTGAGTGCGACAACACCACCAAAATGCCATATCTCACCACCTCTCAAGACTTCCTCAAACAATCATCCCTCCTCCTCGAAGCATATCCCCACACCGTACGCTCAGATCCACTCCCGTCTCTCAAAATCACAACTAACCTTCCTCTCCAGACCCGAATAACAACCAAATACTCCTACCCAAAACCCACCCGCAAACCAGAATCCCCCACAAACACCAAAGATGCCACCACCACCACCACGACGACGACATCCACCCCAACACAACCAGCACCAGCAACCCTCACCTTCAAAACCTACAACCCCCACTCCGGCATCTGCCTAAAATACCGCACCACAAAAGCCGCCGAAGTCAGCCGTCTCATCGCCGGGCTCGGCCGCCTCGCTTCCGGCGCACCAATCGCCGACGCTACTACTTCCGCTGCGCCGACGCAGACACAGCAAACGACGCACGCGGTAACCAGCGTCTCTGCGGGGGATGTAGAGATGCTTGATAGTTCCGCCGTGACTGGTGCGGGTGCGGGTGCGGGAAGCGGAAGTGACCCGCAGGCTACTACCGGTAAAGGAAATGGTGGAGGAGGGGGAAAGAGGAAGAAAGGCGGGAAGGGGAGGAGATAATGACTTATTCGGTTCAGATGGAATCAATGGCTTGGGGGATTGAGTGTTACCTATGATCTTGCTTTTAAGCTGGAGTTTGTATCAGGTCCCTTGTTTTCTAGACTTGTACTCCCAATTATAGAGCTCGTGCTTGGATCCATATGGACTGACAGATAGAGATGGTAGAATAAATGAATAGGTAGCAGTCCTTGCGGCCAAGTGGCCGGTTTTGATGTAAAACTACGTTCCAGCAGCTACCTGTCTCCCAGTACACTTAGTCTATCCCTAAGACATTTCATACATTAACGTATGATAACATGAAAACCATTATGGACTTTACTTTGCATTATTTAGTTGTAAAGTCCATCCATCTTTGTCCGTAGCAAACATTATGCTTTCAAGTTTTAAGGAGTAAGCTAACAAAGGAAAAGGAATCATGAGAGGACAGAAACCCATGTATCGCCCAGCAACACAAATGAGACACATCGTAGACGTATTTCCATATCCAAATTAAACGCCAGTACCACATGCGAGTCACTCATACATAAAACAGTCAAACAAAGCATACCAGCATCATAAAACGGGAGAGGGGAATCAGAAATCTATACAGAGACGGCTACTTTAGAAATCTTCATCGAATCTAAAGCCGCCGCCATTCTCAATCGCCTCTTCCGCATCGTCCTTCTTCTGCGTGCTAGCCATGACACCAGCCTTCTGGTAATCGCCAACACGCTTCTCAAAGAAGTTCGTCTTACCAGACAGTGAAATATTGTCCATGAAATCGAATGGATTCGTGACGTTGTAGAACTTCTTGTTGCCAAGGGCCACAAGTAGTCTGTCCGCAACGAATTCGATGTATTGGCACATGAGCTTGGAGTTCATACCAAGAAGTGCACAAGGCAGAGCGTCTGTCAAGAACTCTTTCTCAATCTCAACTGCCTCCGTGATAATTGCCTCGACCGCCGCAGGGCTGGGTCGGTGGCGAAGGTGGGAGAAGAGGAGACAGGCAAAGTCCGTGTGGAGACCTTCGTCGCGAGAGATCAATTCGTTTGAGAATGTAAGGCCAGGCATCAGACCACGCTTCTTCAACCAGAAAATAGAAGCGAAGGAGCCACTGAAGAAAATTCCTTCAACGGCTGCGAATGCAACCAGACGCTGGGCAAAAGTCGATTCCTGGTCTTGGATCCAGCGAAGTGCCCAGTCAGCTTTTTTACGAATGCAGGGAACTGTTACAACTGTTAGCGTGTATTTTCAAAACATTGTAGCCTGCATAAGATAAGGTAGATTCATACTGGTATCAATGGCGTCGAAGAGGTAAGTTCGTTGCTTTGGCTCCTTAATATACGTATCGATGAGGAGAGAGTACGTCTCGGAGTGGATGTTCTCCATCATGATCTGGAAACCATAGAAGCAACGTGCCTCTGGAATCTGAACCTCACCACTGAAGCGCTCGACAAGGTTTTCGTTGACGATGCCATCGGAAGCAGCGAAGAAAGCCAAGATGCGAGAGACGAAATACCGTTCATCATCATTGAGTCTGTGATTCCAATCCTGGAGATCCTTGGACAAGTCGATTTCTTCAGCAGTCCAAAACGATGCTTCGGCTTTCTTGTACATTTGCCAAATCTGTTCATAAATAGCAGAAAACGCGTTAGACTGCTCAAAACCACTTCACGCGTGACGCGTCGGTTTGACTTACCTCGTGATACTTTAACGGGAAAAGGACGAATCGATGTGGGTTTTCCTGAAGCAGTGGCTCTTCTGCTTCGAGCTCCTTGGGTGTGAGAGCTTTCTTTGGAGCCTCTGGAGCACTGGGTTTGACAGGTTGGATATCGACCTTCTTACAGTCGGCGTCCGTGACAGGAGTCGATACAGGGGCATTCTCCTTGTTCGCTGAGCCAAAATTAGGCAGCTTGACGGGAGAATCACTCATTTTGAGCTGTTCGAGTGACGATGCTGTCTGTTTCGATATCCCGTCGCGTCAGCAAGGTTCACAACGCGATACTGGGAATCGAATGCAATTGGGACGATAGAAGACTTACCTGCTTAGAAGGAGTCGACTCAGTGGCCATTGCTGAACGTTAAACCAAGTAAGATGTTCGAAAATGACAAGATTCGGGTTTTGAGACGCGTTTGCCTGGGGAAAGAAATGGGCAACATGGGAAGAAGAACGATGGAAAAAACCAACGGAAGCTTCAAATACTTGGAGACTCGCGCTAGAGGAAAATCGCTAAGTCACGAGATCACGCGATTTGGGCGCGAATTTGAAGTCGGTAACATTACGTAACTACAGCACCAGTTTACAGCCAATAGAATGCCGTGTTTGCCTAGAATTCAGATGGGAGATCGGAATGAAGTAATCTTATCTGATCATCTTTGGCACATCGCGACATTTTCATCAGATAATTCCTGTACCTGTTACTTCATTTGTATAGAGTGCAGGGTACTTCAATGTCCACAAGATTGTTGCTCTAGACAGAGTACTCCGTGCGCAGGTTATTTACATGTTATTCTCATTACAAGATGTAGTTACTAGATGAATTCAGCACTGAGAACAAGAGGCTTAGGTCTCTCATCGACGAGCACTCGTGTAACCAATCCAAGCGCCAATTCCATAGTTACATAACTAGCTGGCCGGGGTTTGCATTTAGCGGAGCAGCTTCGTAGACATCGAGTTCATTAAAAATAAAATGAAGAACTAATGAAGTGTCACTAATAATGCACAAGAATAGGGGGCATGTCCAAGAAGCCAGTTTCGATTCGCTGCTGCAATGTTCCTTGCATATAAACAACCTCAGCCTTGAATGCGACAACCGACATGGTGTGTTGAGAAGCCTCGTCCCCTTCACGATATATTTTTTCTTCAAATACTAGTATGTTGGTATGTATGATGACCTGGATGCATTTCTTTCAGCTGGTAAGTGTCAACATGACAAGTTGAGAACGGCCTCTCAAGTGTCCGAGTTGAGAAATGACCGCGTGCAAGGGTTCGCGCAGTCTTGATAGGGGGCAGCTGAATCCAAATGCAGGGAACTACTTTTAGTACCGACTGTACATACATACATGAATCATGAACGTTGCTGAACTGAATTGAATGGAATAAACAAAGCCATTTTCTTGGACATCGAAATCGTAAAAGCAGGAACTGAAAAGCTGGCTCCGTCTAAATCTATACTAACTGGTATCCCAGCCCTTCCCCTGAGAACGCCCCGAGATATTCAAGTAGACAAGTTCATGAAACGCAAAAGAGCAAAATGAAAGACCGATTTTAAATTTTAGCCCTGATCGTGTCCGGAAGAAATCGGTCTTCGAATCGCTTCATGAACTTATTGGTCTGTTCGGCCAAGCTCAATGTCAAGACCTAAAGTAATCGTGAATATGGAGCATCATTAATTGACGAGTTTGGCAAAAAACATACAGTGTGGGGCAAGATACGTGCCAAATGGGCAAAGTATCCCTTGTAAATAGCAAAAATGCCTTCGGTGGTAATGGTTTTATATAGGCAGTCAAACACTCCTTTGTACAGATTGCCAGTCTGGTTGTACATTCGCGACATGATAGTATCTATGACAACACCAATCAGCTTTAGCTAGAATAACGAATCGTTTTCGGAATCTCACCCGGAGGGTGCATAACGCAGCAAACCACGAATCCACTGCATGCACTACTGGCTAAATGAAGCCCTGGGCCGTCCTCCATTCCCAAATGTCTTATCAACCGGCGTTTAGCAAAGAAATAGGTAGGCAGCTGAACCGAACTGCCAAATCCAGTGCGAATCATGGAGGCACCAACTCCACGATAAAGACCTTTGACACCTTCCTGGCCATAAATCTGTCGAAGGCCGTCGAATGAGTGCTTGTATTGGTGTTGCGTACCCACGGGAAGGAAGGGAGAAAATGACTGTAGTCTTGTCTTAACAAGGAAGAAAGGGGAAGCTGCAGCTGCTCCAACAACGCCAGATGCTGCACCGGAAAATACATTGATACCAAGCGACTGGTGGGCCGAATCCTTGTAAAAGACGGAGGTTAGGCCTTCTCTCAGGGGTTCGTAGAAGCCAAGACGACATCCGTTTAAGAGGATTTGGTAGATATACTGCAAGAATTAGTCCAAGGCCTCAGTTTACCTAACTGGCAGTGAAAGTGAACCCTGAAATTACATACCGCAGATCCAATCCCCCGAAACAATCCCTGAGGACCCTCGTTTTGCAGGATGACCTTCACACCATGGAATACACCTTTGTACTTGCGAGCTACTTCTTGTTTCGATTGAAGTTCGCCTTGAAGCTGTAGTCTATCCAACTGATCATCAGCCTATTCGAATTCCAGTTTCGCAGAGCGCAGTTTACCGAATCTTGACAGTTTCGAAGCTGTGGGTAACGGTGACCGCGCCACATGCGGCAATGCCGCCGGCAATAAAGGCTCTGATAGACTCACTCCGTCAGAATCAGACTTCACACCAAAAGCATTCCAGAACGAACTTACCCCGTTGTCGTAGACATTGTGCCCGAAGAGGACGTGAGATTTTGAGGAGGTGTTGAGTAGAGAGGCTGAAGTGAATTAGGAGGTAGTAAGAATACGAGCGGGCCAAAAAAAAGGAATAAAGGAAGGAAGAAAAATCCAAGTTAGCACGGCCTCAACATGATGCAGTAATAGTCTCTTGACTCGCAGTAAGCAGACCTGAGTATCACAATGTCGAAGAGATGAAAGCGAATGATTCACAGTTGCATCAAAATGTCGTTCTTCAGTCGCCGAAACCTGAGAGATTAGATGAGAGACGACGGAACTGAAACTGATCAATTCGCGTGCTCCTATTGGACCAGAAGCCAGCTTCGGCAGTGCCAAGGCCCGGGAGCTAGTTAGTTATCAATCAGACGCGCGGGTGATCGTCTCATCTCTCTCTGTCTCTCTCTCTTTTCCCTGTCGCTGTGTTGCTTCAACTTTTCTTTTGTTTCTTGTCATTGTTCATTTCTATCTTCGAGAAATCGACGTGGTTTTGCGCAATTGATGCGTGGTATTGCAATGGCTGAAACTACGACATCTACTGCTCCTCCTCAGGCAACTGCAAAAGTATCAGATATCATCAAGAACTATCGCCCATCCAAGGTAACCCCAAGCGCATTGCCCTCATCATGGCACCCAGACTAATTGACCATGGCTGTTTCTTGTGCTGTTAGGTGCATCGAGGGAACTCTAGATCTGGTGGCCAGCAATACATCACCTCCGTCGACTTTGATGATCAAGGCGACTTTCTGGTTGCAGCGGGGGACGATGAAATGATACAGCTCTTTGACGTGAAGGAGGGGAAGCCGACAAAGACTGTGCCTAGTAAAAAATATGGTGTTCATTTAGCGAGATTTACGCATCATTCTCGCCAGATATTGCACGCCAGCACAAAGGTTGATGGTACGTGTTGCAATCCCTCCAATATCTTTCCATTCTTCCTCTCGAGGCTGACCGGGGGGCCCAAGATTCACTACGGCTTCTCGACCTCCATAACGAAAGCTACCTTCGCTACTTTACTGGCCACACGGATAAAGTATCTTGTCTTACATTATCTCCGGGTGCAGACGCCTTCCTTTCTTGTTCCAAAGACGACAGTGTTGCGCTATGGGATCTGAATTCGAGGAATGCACAAGGAAGGCTGAAGCTGGCAACCCCTTATCTGGCAGCATTCGATCCATCCGGTACTGTCATCGCCATCGCATCTCAGTCCACCTCATCAGTCCTCCTATATGACTTTAGAAACTATGATAAGCCACCGTTCGCGACTTTTGACATGGCACCACACGAGGATATGTATACACCAACCACTAGAGGAAGAGCGTGGAACAAGTTGGAATTTTCAAACGATGGAAAGAACCTCCTCATTGGCACAGATTATCACGGGCATTTCGTGCTAGATGCTTTTGAAGGACATGTCAGGGCATTCTTGATCGGCAAATCAGGTGTGACCGGACGCGCAGCTCCAGTGTCTAACTCTGGAAAGCCGCTCGGTCAAGGCGACGTCTGTTTTACACCAGATGGACGTTACGTAATTGGTGGCGCTGGTGATCAGTCTGACGCACTCGTCTGGGATGTTCACCAGGCTCCAGATTCTGGCCAGTTTCTCCAGCCAACGGTTCGTCTGCCACACCGCGGAAAGGCCGCCATTGTGCAGGTTAATCCAAGATACAATATGTTCGCTAGCGCGGATAAGGAGATTGTCTTTTGGTTGCCCGATGACAGCGCAAAACAACCCGACAAATGAAAGTTTTTGTTCATACAGATGGATGTTTATACTTCTAAAAGCACATGACAGGGCGGGCTGTAGTAGAAGGCAACTACGACATTGTTCACGTTAGCGCTTCTCACAACTGGAACCAAAGGCTTTCCATCCTACGCTCGCAGGGCTAATCTCCACAGTCGACGCTTGGGACGTGCGCGTCAAGACTTATTTAGTCTTCAAATCGCTCGGTCTTGTATTCTGGCTCCTATGACTTCCGAGAGTTCTCTTTCCCAACCAAACTTCTTGCTGTATCGCATACCCATACGCAGGGTCCGGATAAATCGTCATCATCGGCTCTGTTTTCTTCTATTAATGTTTCAATCTGCTTTACCACAGTTCGGTTGCTGGAAAGCGTCATCAATCCGCTCACCCATCCGTACACGAACACGCTGGTGTTTATGTCGCTGAGCTGAGCTACCACTTTGTGGGCTATGCTTGGGAGTTGTCCAGCTTCGAACCCACGGTCAATTGCTTCACGAGCATTTACTACTCGAATAGGAATTTTCCAATCTGTGGGAACCTTATGATCGGACAACTTCTGAAATCGAGATATTAATGTTTCCCTTTTTAGCTCCTCTTCTGTCTCGCCCATTAGCAATTGAGTTCTCATCTTTTCCGTCTTGGTTCCAATTGTGTCCACTATCTCTCGCATCCTATGCGCAGCTTCTTTCGTGCAGATGAGATTCTTATCGCCCATAGCGGGCCATAGTTCTGATGGTACTAATGGCTTTTCTGCTTCGAGCTCAATTTGTCGAGTTATAGCGCGATGGTGATGCGGTGCGTGGGCGATATTGCGGATATGCGACAGGTCAGACACGAGAGCAAGAAGCAGCGTGCAATCAACGTTCAGTGTTGGAGTTCGGTGAGGGTATGGACTTGGAAGCAACGATGCAAATGTGGTTTCAAGGGCCGTCGGGCTTGGTGTCTCAACGCTACCTGTTGGCAGGTCTTCTGGGATCGTGCCGCATTCCACCGTCACCCCTGCTTTTCGGATTTTGCCAACGATCCTGTCGATATGAGGAATTTTGCCCTCAAAAACCTTGGGAAGGATAAACCGTATTCGAGGGTGCTTATATCTGACTCGAGTTTGTGCAGCAGCTTTCTTCATATCAGCTGCCAATTTGACTAATTCAATAATATCATCATCACTGTCATAGTTCTGCAGTCTATACTCATTTTTGTTCTCCCCATTGTCCGAGTCCGTCTCCCAGCCTTGCTTCGCCAGTTCAAAGAGCAGTCGAGTGGGCGTAATCGTAGACACTTTCACCCATTCTTCTCCGTGATCAGCAACAATATCCACAAGGACATTCCTTTTCGATGAAACAGGCTCTGTCGCCTCGTGTTCACTTTTCCCTCTTGCAATTCCCCCATTCGACAGACCGGCTTGTTCGAACCCACCTTCACCTTCATTTGTATACTCTACAACCGCCTTCCTCCTAGGCTCCTGCCAGTAAAACTTCTTATTAAAAGCCGTTAACCCCACGCACTCCGTCTTCGCAACCTTCCACACCATAGCGTAGAACGGAAAGTTCGACGAGCGTAGCGAATGGAGAACTTTTCTCTCTGTCGGGTCTATCCTCTCATCTCCACGACCCCCACTCTCGGTTCCAGTCCTGACTCTTTCTTCTTCTTCTTCCTCCTCCTCCTGCTGCTCCTCACTCACAACACCACCACTAGCTAACCTCCCTCGCTCATCCTCTTCCGCCGCGGCTGCTTGATTCGCCAAATCGCATAATTTCTCCAACGACTTAAGCTCCGCTTGCACCACGGACTTGAACTGGCGGAGTTCTACGAGGTGCGGTCTGCCGAGGCTGGCGAGGTAGAGTTGGAAGGAGGTCAGTTCGGAGAGGAGGACGCGGCATTGGGCGATGAGGGAGGTTGCGAGGGCGAGGGCTTGAATTGGAGCAGGAGAGTCTGAGGGAGGAGATGGAGGCGGTGGAGGTAGAGCGTGTGGATTATTGGCGGTGGAATGAGGGAGGTCTGCGAGGGTTGGATCAGTGGCCATGATGGGGGTGGTGTTGTCGCTTAGTTGGACATTGGATTCTGCAAAGAGAATGTTCTTTGACAGTTATTGTTGTAATGTTATGTAGAGGGTAGGTACATACTCTTACACACACCCCGCGTCTATATACTGCTTGCGAAAAGTCACTTAGACCTAGATGAGGTCCTGTTGGACTCTACAGGGTAAAATTGCTTACTGATCTGTGTGTTCACCTGTTTTATGGATTGTAACTGCAGTCATTCTAATTTATTTACAGCAGGGATTTTTTCTTGACATT